>NC_069401.1:43403442-43471199 GCF_026875155.1 Cherax quadricarinatus | reverse complement strand
TTATCTCCTACGCGAAGTTTTCTAACGAATTTATGTCCATTCTGTAATATGAGCCAAAATTGAGTGCAAATCTAGGTGGGCCTTATAATGATGTATAAAGCTGCAGTAAAACCCTTGGGATTTCTGGTGCTTACACTTTTGATTAAATCCCGTCTTAGTTTAAGGTTGCTGCTCCCCATAACCCCAAAGCCCTTTTCGCAATCTGTATGGCTAATTCTAATCTTTTATTAAAAAGTGCAAAGGTTTATGGACACTCCCAAGTTCAAAACCCTTGATTTATCTACATTAAAACTTCATTGCCATTTTTTGACAAGAATGGGTTTTTGTCTAAACCCCTTCTTAAGTTCCCTAACTCTTTTTGAAAAAATTATCCTCCCTATCTTTGGTCATTGGCGAATTTGCTCTTTCCATAGAAATTTTCCCTCTCAAGGTATTGATTATATTATAAACAAGGGCCCAAAAATGATCCCTGTGGTACGCCATTTTTTTTTAAAAAGATCCCATAGGTTTTAAACCCATTTAAGCCCACCCCCTTGTTCCTTTAGTGAGCCATGACTCGACCATGACAGCTTTTTTTCCCCCAATCCCATGACCTCCCATTTTTTTTTAACAGTCTTGGTGCGGTACTCTATCAAAAGCCTTCTAAAATCAAAAGTAAAAAATATCGAATTTTTATCATGATAAACGGCCTCAAAAGCTTTCTGAAAAAGGTTTAAAAAATTAGTTGGGCAGGAACGGCCCTCGTGAACATGCTGGTATCATTAAAAAGCTGTGTTTCGAGATGGCTTCTTATAATCTCAGCTATAATTGATCTAGTTTTTCCCTACAATTGATTTTGGTTTATTGGGCGGTAATTTGCGGTAACGATTTTGCCCCCTGCTTTAAAAAAATCGAATTCATTACCCATCTTCCACATTCAGCCCTACACCTTTTGAAGAAAAATATTAAAAATTTTAGTCAATGGTTCAAAAAGTTTTTTTTACACTCCTTAAAAAACCCTAGAAAAAAATTTCTCAGGCCCCGGGGATTTATTTTGCTTCAGTCGGTCATCGGGTTTGAAAAACTTTCGCTAGTGACTATATATTGCATAATTTATCGTCTTCGGCCCCTATAAAAATTTATTATTGGGTTTTGTTAGTGCCCTCCTGAGTGAAAACTGAGAGAAAATTAAAAATTTGAGACTTTCATTCTCCTTGTCAGTAAGATGCACGAGCTATTTTAAGGGGACCTATTTTCTCTAACTTTTGTTCTTTTATACCGGGAAAAAAAAAATTGGATTAGTTTCGTTTCCCCTAGCAACTTTAATTCATAGTCCCGTTTAGTTTTCCCGTACCCCCTTTTTAATGCCCCTCTTAATGTCGTATAATGATCAAAAGATGCCCCTCCCCTATTTTGATGCCCCTATAAATTTTTTTTTTTTCTGCCCTTTAAAGATTTTGGCCTATTTTCATCCATTTTGGGTCATTTCTATTCGATCAAATTTTTAAAAGGGAAAAAATGTTCTTGGCCGCATGTTGTGTTTAGAAAATTTCCGACCCCCAGCAAAAGATGATAAGTGTTCCTAAGCCCATTGTAATTCCCTAAGCGAAATCGGGGACTGTTATGAGTTACCCCTAATATCATATTCCATTCAATGCAAAGGTAATTGATTTGTGGTCACTTGTGCCAAGTTCCTTAAAATTTCAAAATTTTTAAACAAGTGTTCCCTTGTTTGCCAAAACCCAAGTCGCAGGTTATTACCCCCTTTTAGGTTCTTCACAAAAAATGCTTCAAAAAACTTTCCTGCACTTTTCTAAAAATCATTAGATTCTAAATCCCCGTCAAAAAAATTCCCGTCAGTCTGACTAAAATTAAGTCTCCTAGAATTACAACTTGTCGTGCCTTGTGGCCTTAAAAAAATTTCTCCCACAGTAGTCTTCCTTGGTCTCTATCCAGTTTGGGGACGGTTTCACACCTAAAAACAAATTTTTTTTGCCCCTCTGAAAATTCTACCCAAAAAGATCGTATGTGTTTCGGACTTTTTACGTTTTTATGCAACAATTTAAAAGATTCGGACATGTGCCACCCCCCCCCTTTCGTATTTTGTCTATTGGAACAATTTAAAAAACCTGAAATTAATTTAGCAGGTTGTCCCCACTTTTCATATTAAAAAACCGTTCATTATGGCAAAAACCTAAAGTTACCGCCCTTTCAATAACTCAGTTCGTCCATCTTATTTCTGCTTCGATGTTAGTATAATAATTTTAGAAACCCTCCCCTTTTTTTTTTTTCCCGCGATTTTTGTTCCCCCATTTACCTTTATTTCCTTTCCTTTCCCCTTGGCTTTCCTATGTTCACCAATTAATTCTTCCTCATTCTTCCCAAATGGTTTTCCCTTAAAAAAACCAGGTCGTACACTAAAAATACCTTGATTTTCCATGAAAACCATACCCCTATCTATTTCTAGTTTAAAAACAAAAAGTCCCCCCACTGCGATGCCCGTGCTCCCACCCCAAAAATAGAAAAAGTGAACCCCCTCCCTGGGATACATGTCATTTTGCCAAGAAGGGGGGCCCCGTTTTTATGAATGACGCATTTTCCTTACAGTGTTTGCAGCCCGCAGTTTTAACCCCTTGCCCCGGAAACCATTATTTCCCAAATCCTCCCGGGCAAAAAGCACAGTCACGGGTTCCCCCCTTTCTTCCAATTATCTTATTGCGTCCTTATGCTAATCAGGTCTTAAACTCTAGTTCCCAAACATCGTTGCCCCCCCGCACTGAGGCAGAAAATGGTTGCTCCTTTACCTTTCATGATGTCGTCCAGACGGCTAACAATACTCCCCCCCACCCCATAAAACTTACCCTTCCCTCCTTTTCCCTGTCCCAAAGAAAAATGCCCTATTCCAAAAAATTTCATTGACGCCCCCAACAAAAAATGTTTTCCTTCCTGGGGGGGTTCGTAGAGCTTTTTTGAGGGTCTTTTTTGGTTTGTTTCAGGGATGTGATTTCCCCTCTGCCAATGTTTCCTTTGGGTTTACTCATAGCGCGTTTCATGCAACGCCATTGTTGGTAAAACCGAAAAATGGGTTGAAAGTCTTTACAGCAGTCTTCTGGATTTTCGTTTTTTCCCCCCACCCCAACAGTCTTCTTTTTTTTGAGCTCTTTCCCATTTTGGGCGGCCATGACCGGGTTCCTCTTTTGACCTGGGGGCTCAGCAGGGGATTACTTCGAATCCTTTGTTTTCCCCCGTCAGTCGCCTTATTTAAGGGTTTAGCAACCCTAAAGTCCTTTTTTAGTGCTGGTGGTTGCTAAAGAAGGCCCTTTTTGGGCAGATTCAGGGGGGAAAATACTGGAAGATCTTCACAGAGCTAAGTACAGGTCACAAGAGTAAGTACAGGTCACCCTGTGAAGGGGGACAAACTGAGGGGATATGAAAAAAGGTCTTAAAAGATATGTCTCTTGAGGTATTCCCCAAGGGGAAAACCCCGATAAGGATTCAATTAGACAATTTTGGATTTAGAAAGGATTTTGGAAAAGTATTGGTTTGGAAATAGGTAGTTGATGATGGAAAGAAAACCTAGTTGGGTTTTGAGGCAAGACGTTGGGTGTTTAAAAATTTTGGTTGGATAATACTGAGTGAAATTTTTGGATTTGAGGGGGACTTGCATGTGGTTTGGGGGAATTTATAAAAGCCTATTCCTTGGGTAAATTAAAAAATTGGTTGGGCAAATGTTTGTTTGGGGGGATGGATTGTAAGGCCTCCTTTTTTGGGCCCAAGGTTGCTGCGTGTTCCTTCTTTCTTTTGTGTTATGTTTTTTAAAACAACTAAAAATGCATTAGATGGCAAAAATTCCAAAGTCTATTTACATGTGAGAGATTTTAACCATCCATTGATTTTCAAAAAATAAGAAAGTTGTGCCAAGCAAGTCCCCTGGTTGACGGAATATAATTGAATCTTGTTTTATAAAAAGTAGTTTTTAAATAATATGAATATTTCCCTTTTTTTTATATAAATTGGATTCTTTATAATTAACAAAATTTTTTAAAATTTAAAAAATACATTAAAAAACAAAAAATCTTATTCTTTGGGGAAAGATTAGGGGGTTTCCGAGTGGGGGTTTGTCACGCGTGTGTGAGTGTTGCATTTTTTGGGGGACCCGAAGGTGAGGCGTAGTCTTGGCTTTTACATTCCTTCCTTTGATATTTTTTTTTATATTTCCTTGTACTGTGAGAAGTCACGAAAGCGTTTGGAATTTAGCTCTTCTTTCACAGTGGTTGTTTTACATATTGGATATCACCGACACCCGAATCTGCAGACAGTGTCTTCATTGCAGACGCTACACGGCTCCAGGCGGACATAAAAACAAAATCTTTCAGTGGGCTGCAGAAAACAATATGAAGTTCAACGATGAGGAAATTTCATTTACTCCGATATGGCAAACATGAGGGAAATTAAAACTTTATCAGAGTACAAAACAAATTCCTTCCACAAAATAGAGCGAAAAACCGGGACGTCAAAGACTGGGAGTGATCATGTCGAAGGATCTCACCTTCAAGGACCATAACATTGTTTTCAAACGCATCTGCTACAAAAATCACAGGATGGATAAGAGAACCTTCAAAAACTAGGGGATGCCAAGCCCATAATGACACTCTTCAGGTCGCTTGTTCTATCTAGGCTGGAATATTGCGGGCACTTTAAACAGCACCTTTCAAGGCAGGTGAAATTGCTGACCTAGAAAATGTACAGAGAACCTTCACGGCGTGCATAACGGAGATAAAACACCGCAATTACTGGGAGCAATTGAGGTTCCTAAACCTGTATTCCCTGGAACGCAGGCGGGAGAGATACATGATTATTTTACACCGGGAAAAAATCCTAGGGGGACTAGTACCGAACTTGCACACGAAAAAATCACTCACAACGAAAGAAAAAAAGATCGGCAGACGGATGCAACATCCCCCAATGAAAATCAGGGGTGTCAATAGCACTTTAAAGGGAAACCATACAATAAGTGTCAGGGGCCCGAGACTGTTCAACTGCCTCCAAGCATACATAAGGGGGTTACCAACAGACCCTGGCAGTCTTCAAGCTGGCACTGGACAAGCACTAAAGTCGGTTCCTGACCAGCCGGGCTGTGGCTCGTACGTTGGTTTGCGTGGCGCCAGCAGCAACAGCCTGGTTGATCAGGCTCTGATCCACCATGGGGGCCTGGTCACAGGGCTGGGCCGCGGGGGCGTTGACCCCCGGAACTCTCTCCAGCCTCCAGCCTTCTCACCTGTTTAAATGTGATTTTATTGCATATTTTTTTTTAAATTTTCACACCGGCCGACTCCCACCAAGGGGAGGGTGGCCCGAAAAAGAAAAACTTTCACCATCATTCACTCCAACACTGTTTTTGCCAGAAGGGTGCTTTACACGACAGTTTTTAAACTGCCCAAAATTTAAAAACCCCTCCTTCAGAGTGCAAAGGCACTGTACTTCCCATCTCCAGGGAAATCAGTCCGGCCTGCCGGTTTCCCCCATCCCCTTCATAATGTTACTTTGCTCACACTCCAACAGCACGTCAAATATTAAAAACCATTTGTCTCCGTTCACTCCTATCAAACACGCTCACGTATGCCTGCTGGAAGTCCAAGCCCCTCGTACACAAAACCTCCTTTACCCCTCCCTCCAACCTTTCCTAGGCCGACCCCTACCCCGCCTTCCTTCCACTACAGACTGATACACTCTTGAAGTTAGCATATGAGAAGTTTTTTACAAAGTAGAAGTGATGCAAGGAGGGAAGAGTATATGGAGAAAAAGAGAGATTAAGGGGTGGTGAAGCAATTAAAAAGGAGAGCAAAATTAGAGAGGGGTGAGATGTTATCACACATATTTTGTTGAAAATAAGAAAGTTTTGGAGTGAGATCAACAAGTTAGAAGCTATGAGAACACATGGATTGTCAGTTGATAAAATAGGGAGAGTTTATTAAATGGAGAGTTATGGGTTTGACAAGATGGAGGGAGATATTGGGATTGTTAAAGTTGATGAAGATAGGGAAGCTGTGAATTCGTGTATAGGGCAAGGAGGAATAACATCTTGTAGGAGTGAGGAAGAGCCAGTTGTGAGTGTGGGGGAAGTTCGTGAGGCAGTAGGTAAAATGAAAGGGGGTAAGGCAGCCGGGATTGATGGGATTAAGACAGAAATGTTAAAAGCAGGTGAGGATATAGTTTTGGACTGGTTGGTGCTATTATTTAATAAATGTATGGAAGAGGGTAAGGTACCTAGGATTGGCAGAGAGCATGCATAGTTCCTTTGTATAAAGGCATAGGGGACAAAAGAGTGCAAAAATTATAGGGGGATAACTCTGTTGAGTATACCTGGTTAAAGTGTATGGTAGAGTTATTATTGAAAGAATTTATGAGTAAGACGGAGAATAGGATAGCAGATGAACAGGAGGTTTTAGGAAAGGTAGGGGGTGTGTGGACCAGGTGTTTATAGTGAAACATATAAGTGAACAGTATTTAGATAAGGCTTAAAGAGGTCTTTGTGGCATTTATGGATTTGGAAAAGGCGTATGACAGGGTGGATAGGGGGGCAATGTGGCAAATTTTGCAGGTGTATGGTATAGGAGGTAGGTTACTGAAGAAGTGAAGAGTTTTTATGAGGACAGTGAGGCTCAAGTTAGAGTATGTAGGAAAGAGGGAGATTATTTCCCAGTAAAAGTAGGCCTTAGACAAGGTATGTGTGATGTCACCGTGGTTGTTTAATATATTTATAGATGGAGTTGTAAGAGTAAGTAAATGCGAGGGTCTTGGCAAGAGGCGTGGAGTTAAAAGAATCACCATTAAAGTGGGAGTTGTTGCTCTTTGCTGATGACACTGTGCTCTTGGGAGATTCTGAAGAGAAGTTGCAGAGGTTGGTGGATGAATTTGGTAGGGTATGTAAAAGAAGAAAATTAAAAGTGAATACAGGAAAGAGTAAGGTTATGAGGATAAAAAGATTAGGTGATGAAAGATTGGATATCAGACTGGAGGGAGAGAGTATGGAGGAGGTGAATGTATTCAGATATTTGGGAGTGGACGTGTCAGCGGATGGGTCTATGAAAGATGAGGTGAATCATAGACTCCATAGACTCCTATGAAGTCAAAGAACTTTGTCCTTGGAAGCAAAGAGGGGAATGTATGAGAGTATAGTTTTACCAACGCTCTTATATGGGTGTGAAGCATGGGTGATGAATGTTGCAGCGAGGAGAAGGCTGGAGGCATTGGAGTTGTCATGTCTGAGGGCAGGGTGTGGTGTGAATATAATGCAGAGAATTCGTAGTATGGAAGTTAGGAGGAAGTGTGGGATTGCCAAAACTGTTGTCCAGAGGGCTGAGGAAGGGTTGTTGAGGTGGTTCGGACATGTAGAGAGAATGGAGCGAAACAGAATGACTTCAAGAGTGTATCAGTCTGTAGTGGAAGGAAGGCGGGGTAGGGGTCGGCCTAGGAAAGGTTGGAGGGATGGGGTAAAGGAGGTTTTATGTGCGAGGGGCTTGGACTTCCAGCGGTCATGCGTGAGCGTGTTTGATAGGAGTGAATGGAGACAAATGGTTTTTAATACTTGAAGCGCTGTTTAAGTGTGAGCAAAGTAACATTTATGAAGGGATTCAGGGAAACCGGCAGGCGGACTTGAGTCCTGGAGATGGGAAGTACAGTGCCTGCACTCTGAAGGAGGGGTGTTAATGTTGCAGTTTAAAAATTGTAGTGTAAAGCACCCTTCTGGCAAGACAGCGATCGAGTGAATGATGGTGAAAGTTTTTCGTTTTCGGGCCACCCTGCCTTGGTGGGATTCGGCCAGTTTGTTAACAAAAAAATATATATTCGCTTGCCTTATTCGGCAAGAAAAGCATTGCTATTTAGGCCACACATTAGGCCTCCCTTAAGAGACCACACAGTCGTCTTTTATCCATTCAGAGATCAATCCTATTAAACAACATGAGCCTAATAAACTAGGCTTGTTTCAAGTTACGAGGAAACTCGTGGCAGTGGCTTTGCTAAAGGGAATAATTTCGCCCCCTGTTTGAATCCCCCCTCCAAAAGCAGTCTTTAGAAATGAAAATGAAACAGTGGTTTTAAATTCATTTTTCCAAAAATGCGGGAGACCGGGGTTTGACCCCCGACACGTTCAAAAGCCACACAGGTACATGTACCTTTTTTCACAGCCATCGAGCCCTTTTAAAAACGAGCCCAGAGAAAATAGGCTGAAATTTAACCTTGGGATATCCTGCCCCGAGTGTCCCCCCAAAATGAACAAACTGTTTGCTAGGCTATGTTGTTTAATAGAACGATGGCTGGTGGATAAGGTGAATGTACATTGTGGGTCTCTTTTGGTGGACAAAGTGTCGTGGGGGCGAATCTGGCCTGCCGCAGCTAAGTTCGGTAAAAATTTTATATTTATATTATATATATATATATTATATATATATATATTATATATTTTTTAATATATTTATATATATAATTTTTATTCGTGCCCGATATGTAAAACGGTCAGTTAGCAAGAAATCATTTAAAATTAATCCTTTCTAAATTTTCTCTTATTTGTTTAAAGATATATTTTTTCTTAATGTTAATGTAAAAAAATTTTTAATTTTGACCAAAAAATCTTTTAAAATTCAAACCTTTTATAAACAAGAGCAATTTATTTTTGAATAATCCAAATAAAATATTTTAAAAACTTTTACAAAAATTTTAAAATTACTAAACAAAACGTGAAATAAAATTTTTTTTCGTTAGGTTCAAATGATTTTTGAAAAAATTATTATACAAAAATTTTCCCTTTTGCCCTTTTTGGCAAGATAAACGTTGTTTTTAAAGCCGATCGCAAGTTCGCTTTTCGGGGGACATATTATAAAATAAAATTTATATATTTATATATATATATATAATTATTATATATTATAATATATATAATATATATTATATTATTATATATATATATATATATATATATAATTTATATATTATATATATATATATATATATATTTTATATATATATATAATATAATTAAGGACCACTCTAAAAAATGTTTGGGGGCCCCTACCCTAGGAAAAGAAAAAACTTGCTTCGGAAAAAACTAAAGATTCTCCTGAACCCTTTTTGAGAATTTTCTCGTACCACCCCCTATTTATGTATATATATTTTATTTAAAGACAAATACATTGACAAAACATTCAAAAAAATATATAAAAAGAAAAAACAACATAGGTAACTCAGAGCTACATCTCGAATATTGTCCGCCCCTGCGGTGGGCCCGCTTTCCCCAAAAAGTGCGGGCATTTCTTCTCTGGATCGAAACACTGGTTCCGAAAGGGGAAAGTGGTCCCCCTGTGGCCCTTGGTTTCTATGATGAGTTTTTTCGCCAGCTTTGGGGGGAAACTTTGGGCCACTTTTTTCCCCAAGCCCAAGGGTCTCCGCCCTTTTGGATGAAGTTATAGCAAGGGGGAAGGTCTTCATTTTTTGGATTTTCTGGGTCCCCCTGTGGTGGCGCCCACCCCCTTCCATACAGAGTAGGGAAGTGGGTGTTGCCAATGGGCAGCACAGGTGTAGCCCCAGGCCTTGCTTTCCACCCTTCCAGGGTGCATAGTGGCTCCTCAGGACGCTTTTGATTTCCATCAGACCTCGTATTGGGGGTTTTTTTCCGTTGAGTGGGAAAGGGGTGTGGCGAGGTTCTCTTTATTTTTCATGATCCCCTCATGTCGGCATACTTCCCTTCTGCTGTGTGGACACGAGACCATGGAGTCCAATTGTTTCACTGTGCCCTGCCGAAAAATTCCCTATGTTCGGTGGGTGGGGGGGGGCTAGGCAAGAGAAACCCAACCCCAAAGGCCCCGTGGGTCGAGACGGGTGCCCGGGAGGATTGGGAACAGCTAAAAGGAAATTTTCCTGAGTGTGGTGCCTTCACTGCCCGGGACGAGTTTTTTTTTCCGAAGATTGGAGAGCATGTGTTGGCGATTTTTTCCTGATCGGTTTTTCCCAGTGGGACTGTTTTTGCTGTTTGGGGGGAGCTGGTCTACGGAGGAGTCTGAAAGGGGGTCCCACCCAATTTCTGCTCAGTAAACTGGGGTCTTGAGTCCCACCAAGTCTCTCAAGCGTTGGGGACTTTTCTTTCTAATGCACTGGAAACCAAACACGAAGACAGAAAAAAACAGGTTAAAGCAAATGCATTTCTTTACGACCCCTATCCTCCAGTCGCATGGGAGGGGTTTCCCGATCCCCTTGCTCTCCTCTGTGACAGGGTTTAGGCCTTCTTAAAAATTTATCTAGGTGTGCGTCATTTCATCGAGTGTTGGGTTGTTAAAAGAGGGTGCACACCCCAAAATAAGTGAGTTTGGCTTTGTAAAGACACCCTTGTGAGGGATAAGAGTATGGCATAAGACGCTTTTCTCTCCTCCATTTCATAAGGTCATTAATTTGTCCCTGAGGACAGTTTGATGGCCTTTGGGGCCCCCCCCCCTTTTCCCCCCGAGGGTACTGTTGGCGGAGTTGTAGTTGGATTTCCGGGAGGATTTTCGCACGCTTTTTATTTCCCGGTTCGTGTGATTTTTACATTAGAGGGATTTGGGGTGAGTCCCAAGCCTTCTCCCCGGTTTTCCCAGTTGTAGGCCCCCCGAGGGACTTTCGACCGCCAGAGTGCCCCTATCCAGGTACCCCGATATTGAGCTCATGCGTGGCTGGAAGTTAGTTTTCTTATGCCAAGCGAAGAGAAGTGGAGCAAATGGGCCCTGCTGAACACCCCCTGTGTTGAATTTCATGTTTCCAACAAAAGAATTGAGGGTTTGTGTAGCCGGGTGAATGAAGGGGAAAGGAATGGGGGAACGAACCCGAAAAGCGGCAAAACGATCTCTCCCCACCCTATTTAAAGGGGATTTTAAAAAAAGTTTGACTATGGCCCTTTTTTTGGTGGTCCCCGATGTGGCCCCCCGAGAGCTGCCTTCACTGCTTGAGAGCCCCCCAAAGCCCCGTTGGTGTGGCTGGGTAAAGTGGCAGCTTCTAGGCGAATGTTTCTCCTGGCTTTGGCAACGAGAGGCGAAAGGGGTTTCCAACTGCAAGGGTTGTTCCCCCATCCCCCTTCTTCAAAGCACATAGTAAGGGGTCAAAAAAGAAAGGGTTTTAAATTTATTTATATATTTTGCGAATGGTTTGGGATTCGAACCGGGCCCTGGTTCTCAATGACGGGGACCTAGAGGGAGGAAAATAAAATAGTTATAAAGGTTTAAACCCCCCAAAAAAACCCGTCCTGATAGTTTTTTCTGTTGCCCCCTGACTTTATCTGCATGGTGTGCAGTGGACAGGGCGCAAGTGTGGTTTTTATAGCTCTCGTGGAGAGCCGGGCCTGGGTTCAAAATCCGGTCAAGCTGCTGGTTCCCTATTGTAGGATTATGGAAAATAAATTATTTATGCGTATGTCTCCATTATGAATGAATGTCATATGGATTTTGAGGGGCGATAAAAAAAAAAAAAACTACTTTTATGAACAGGAAAGGCAGAGATAAGTCCGGGAAGCCCCTGTGGCGAACCTGTTAGGGAACCCATTCCGGGACTCTCTTCGCTTTCCTTGGAACGGGTAAGGAAAGCGGGAAAAGCAGAGTTTCCCCTTCCTCTTACTCACATCTTCCCAGGATGGGGTGGTAAATCCTCCCCTTGAAAGAAACCTCCCCCCTCCTTCCCTTCCCCCCTGTTCTTCTCTACCACTCCCCCTCTTCAGTATGTGTAGGCAGAAACCCACATCCGCACTTTCCTTGCTCTAACATCTTAGAACTGTCTAAACTAACTTTTCTTTTGGTTGGAAGACATAATTTTGGGCGGAGTGTATGGGGGTTTTTTGGCCCCTGGCCCCCGCGGGCAGCCTCTTTCACAACTGATTTTTGTCTCTCTAATTTTGGGCGATTTTTTTTCTCGTTGTTTTACAATTCAAAACCCTTTTACGAATTTTGCAGAAGACTTTGTTGGCGCTTTCTTGCAGATTCCTGGTCGCTTCCTCTCCTCTTCTCTCCCCTTTCTCTCCCCCCTTCTTTTTTGGACTGGAGCTGGACTCTCTAAAGGAAGTTTGGTTTCCCTTCCCCTTTGATGGGGGGATGGATGGATGGATGGATGGATGGGGTCTAAGGCCTTAGTAGATGGTGTATACATATGCTTTCACCAACTTCCTCGAGCATTTTTTTACATGATTCAGGGACTAAGATATTTTCTGACGAGACAAAGTTTGATGCCGAGTTTTACGGTGTCATTGACGAGGGTTTAGTCAACCCTCGGTGTTCACTGTGGACTTTATATCTCCATAATATAAAAAAAAAAATAAATAATAAAAATAATAATTTATGAGTACAAAAAGTTTTTTGGGGGCCCAAGACTGTTCAACAGCCCCCCACAAGCAAAGGGGAATTACCAATACGCCCCTGGCTACCTTCAAGAGGGAGCTGGACAGATACCTTAAGTCAGTGCTGGATCAGGGGGCGTGGTTCGTAGTTGGCACGTGTGGCCACAGTAACAGGGGTGACAGGGCCCGGGTCCACCAGATTGGGCTGGACCGGGCCGCGGGGGGTTGAAATCCCCGGAATAGCCTCCGGGAGACAGAACAATAAATTAATTAAAATGGGTTTTAGAATGCTGTAGTTTGCAAACTTTAACATTGAATATATCAACTCGGTTTGGCTCCCGCTTCACACACGGAGGGCCCGGGTTCGATTCCCGGCGGGTGGAAACATTTCGACACGTTTCCTTACACCTGTTGTCCTGTTCACCTAGCAGCAAATAGGTACCTGGGTGTTAGTCGACTGGTGTGGGTCGCATCCTGGGGGACAAGATTAAGGCCACAATGGAAATAAGTTAGACAGTCCTCGATGACGCACAGACTTTCTTGGGTTATCCTGGGTGGCTAACCCTCCGGGGTTAAAAATCCGAAAGAAATCTTATCTTATCTTCCAAGTAGAGTCGGAGTGGTGGGTTTAAGTTCGTACTAAGTGTCACATATACTATATTTAAGATACTCAGTAATAGGTGCTAATATTTTGTCAGGTAAGTTGAAACTTTTCAATAGTGAGAGTGTGTATTGTCTGGAACCTGACTGGGTGGATATCCCGAGCACAGACACCGTAAGTGTGGTAGGGAGTGATTAGAGATAATACACAGTGAATAATGTTGTTGGTAGGGAGTGATTAGAGATAATACACAGTGAATAATGTTGTTTGTGGAACACTGTAATATATTTTTGATAGGATACCCAGTTTCGGAAATTTTCTTAGAAATGTTGAATGTGAGTGTAGAATTTCAGGTTGCAGTCAAAGTTTCACTTGCCTTGTCTTTCTATATGAGAATTATTTATTTTAACGTTAAAGTGAGTATTTTTAGCTGTATTATCAAACAATATGTTGAAGATCTTATTATTGAGAGCCTCTTGGCTGCCATCCATGTAGAAATCTCTACTAACTCACTTATGGCTGTTTCGACGAGGTCATCACGCTCTGGATTAAATATCACGAATGTTTCATCATCAAAATGTATTGATTTAAATTCCTGGAAGACATCTGGTAGCTCATATATACAGATGGGAAATATTAGTGGGCCAAGGAAGCTACCCTGCCGCACCCCACTATACTGATAATTTTTCTCGTTGAGGTAGTGTTATTATTAGTAACTTGGTGACGTATGTCTGGAAGTTCGGACGTGAGAGCGTCACCTCTAGCTTCATAACGTTCTAGTTTCAGCAACAAAATATTGTAGTATACAGTGTCAAAAACTTTTCTTGCATCAATAAAGAGGACCGGGAATATTCATTATTTTTTATAGAGCTGAATAGAGAGTCTATTCAACTAATGATGCTAGACATCAATTATTTTTTCTGGCCTGACGCCAGAGTGGTAATAGTTGAGAATATTTTGCTGTTATTTTAGTAATAAATTCATGTATGCCTTTATATATTATCTTTTCAAAGATTTTGTATCAAAATTGCAAGTTAAAGATCGGACTGGACTCGTTGATTTCAGTCGGGTCTTCACCTTCATTGGTGGAGACGGCTGTGATGGTGATGTTAGTCAGCCGACGGTTGTGACTTGTTTGGTTTTAAAGGAATAACGTTTATTATAGAGGCACTTATTTTTATAAGGAAAGTAAACATCATTATTATTATTATTATTATTATTATTATTCAGTTATCTCTGAATGAAATATTATTAGAGTTAATATGTATGTAATTTTCCTATGTTGGTCGCTAGAAAGATTGGGCAATAATGAGTTGTATTGTCGATGATTATGTAATCTTATAGAGGAGCTGTTATGTTTGGTTATATATGGTTAAGAGAGGAAATCTCAGCAGTTCTCGGGGTTTGGTTACTGAAGGTAATAGCAGGCAATTATGCATAGTTAGGAAGCCAGATTTTTGTGGATCATCTGCCTGAAGGAGATTCACATTAAAATCACCTGCAATTATTAACTGACGCTTATTTGGTTAATTAATTATGATTTGATCTTTATGAATATCCTCCAAGGTGACAATGTTGAAATGTGAACATCTGTAGACAGCACCTAATGCTATTGGGGCATTTACGTTTTAGGCTATAAATTATTAAAGTATGTATTTCCCAATCTTATTAATGGTACGTGTTGAATTTATGCACGGCATCTAAATGGTATAGTTCATTGCAGTGCCACCTTCCTTTATGGATACCTGTGTACCAAGGTATGTCGTAGATGTTTATTGTGTCAGGTTTCTCTAATAATTACGAAAGTTATGCAGGCATTTAGTAAAATCATATTGTTTACTAAAAGGCATGACAATGAAGTCGAAAATCGAGATGTTCTTGTTGTTACTGAAGATTGTGTGGTGCTAGTTTAATATTTGCAGTCCTGGTTTACTGGAAACTGGTTATTGTAAAGATCTGAGAGGAAGTGGAATATTATAGAATCTAGCTAGAAATGTAGTGTTGAATAACTGGGTAAAATATGAAGGAACAATAAGTTACCAGTAAACAAAACATTAAGAAAATGTAGTGTATATAAAACAAAGATATGAGTAACTAGGAAAATTATGAAGTAGTACATAAACTAATATGTACACTAGTATATAAACATTATATAAACTAGTTACAAAATGTAGTGATAAATTAGAAACAAAAAGACGTAATGTTACATAAAAAATGTGAATATCTGGGCAAAATGTGAATATTTGGTTACAAAAGATTAGTGTTATGCAAACAAAATATATAAATAACAGTTCAGATATGAAAGAAATATTGTAAAAACTAATTATAAAAAAGGCAGAGTTGTGTGAACAATGGAATGCAATATATACAGTTTAAGGCTTTAATAATGAACAGCACATGATACTTTTAATGTTTGTATAAGTGGATTATGGTAGTGTTAAAGTCAAAAACCATATATATATATGACCTGTAGAAAGTAGAAGGTTAAAATGAAATGTTAATAGTTGAATAATAAATTAGAAACAAAAATGGTAATGTTCTTCAATAAAAAGAAAAGAAAAAAACCGTAATTAACAAGGCAAAATGTCCATGAACGGGATAAATAGATTTTAGAATATATACAAAAGACAATATGTGTAACAACGGGATATAAACTGCAAGGAACATGAAAAGATGATTAATATAGAAAGCAACACAGATGAAGTAGAACAGTGTAGAGTGACAACTGTTTACACGAGTGGTTTAGTGAGGGAACACAGCAACAGTGCATATATATATTGATTTTGTAAAAATATTCGAGCTTAAATGACACTATAAACATGTGAACAGATTGATAGCTAAATAATAAACAGGCTTTAAATATAATGATACTTATGTAAATTACTCGAAAGACATTTCATAGTGGGTCTGCAGTCTTCTTTGCCTTTCCCTAATCTTCATGACTGCACTTGGTGGATTGAACTCCAGGAGCCAATTGCTGAACCAGGCCTGCAGCCTGTCCAGATCCCTGTGCAGTTCTGCCTGGTCTTCGTCAGATTGAATTCTTCTCATCAACTTCACGTCATCTGCAAACAGGGACACTTCGGAGTCTATTCATTCCGTCAAGTCACTCAAAAATACCAAAAACAGCACCGGTCATAGGACTGACCCCTGTGGAACCCTGCTTGTCACAGACGCCCGCTCTAACACCTCGCCACGTACCATGACTCGCTGTTGTCTTCCTGGCAGGTATTCCTGATCCATTGTAGTGCCTGTGTGTGTGTGTACCTGTGCGTGCGTGCGTGTTTGCTGAGTTTGCTAGCCATCCAAGTCACTTATTTTCATAGTTTAATTAACAGGCCATACTGTAGTTGAGTGTTCTTATTTTGTAGACTTAATATAGATTTTTCTTACTTTCCAATAATATCCAGGTCTTCTTTTGGATACTCAAATCAGTTGAAGGAGTAGATTGTTTTGATTCGCCTAACATCGGTGGAGAACACTTACCTACCACACTCTTCTTAGGGGCTGGAGAATTCAGTTCACGGGTTCTAAGATTATTGGTCCACATCCCTTACCTTCGCCTCCAGTCATGTTGCTAGAAAGCTGAAATTATTTCAGAGGCATGAGTTGGAGGGCAGTTAAACAATGGCGGGTGTGGTGTTATGTAGACAGAGCCACTTTTTTGGGAGTTACGGAGGTTTTATGGATTGATTAGCACTGGGCTCAGATAAATTTATGCTTACATATACCGCGTTATACCATTTGTTGAGACTTATTTATGTCAGCAGAATTGAAAGATATGGACCACTCGTAGTTGTGACTCACCGTCAGATCTTTGTTGTCATCCAGATCTCCAGTGATAGTAGGTAACTGGTCGGACTCCTGGAGGTCTTTTCCGCGTCAAGAGACGCATTCATCAATTCAGATGATTCCTCACCCTGTACAGTGACAGTGTTGTGACGCCGAGCCTCGCTGGGGTCCCGGGTGAGGACGGTATACCAAGGTAGTCAGTCTTCTGCCTCACCGTGATCTGTGGATTGGTAGCCTCGTTGGTCTTTATAAACGAACAACGAGTAACACATGGCTCAGCAGGATGGGTGTTTGTCCCTCCGAAAACAACATGAATTGTCGCGGTTATATGATTCCTTGTAGAGTGATGGTAGAGCTTCACCACCTCACCCACTTTCACGTGATTGATGGTAGAGCTCCACCACCTCACCCACTTTCACGTCATTGATGGTAAAGCTCCACCTCACGCACTTTCATGTGATTGATGGTTGAGCTCCACCACCTCACCTACATTTACGTAATTGATGGTAGAGCTCCACCTCACGCAATTTCATGTGATTGATGGTAGAGCTCCACCACCTCACCCACATTCACGTGAGTGTTGGTAGAGCTCCACCACCTCACCCACTTTCACGTGATTGTTGGTAGAGCTCCGCCACCTCACCTACATTCACGTAATTGATGGTAGAGCTCCACTACCTCACCTACATTCAGGTGATAGATGGTATAGCTCCACCACCTCACCCACATTCAGGTGATTGATGGTAGAGCTCCACCACCTCACCCACATTCACGTGATTGATGGTAGAGCTCCACCTCACCCACATTCACGTGATTGTTGGTAGAGCTCCACCTCACCCACTTTCATGTGATTGTTGGTAGAGCTCCACCTCACCTACATTCACGTAATTGTTGGTAGAGCTCCACCACCTCACCCACATTCAGGTGATTGATGGTAGAGCTCCACCACCTCACCCACATTAAGGTGATTGATGGTAGAGCTGCACCACCTCACCCACTTTCACGTGATTGATGGTAGAGCTCCATCACCTTACCCACAGTCACGTGATTGAGGGTACACCACCTCGCCCACAGTCAGGTGATTGAGGGTACACCACCTCGCCCACAGTCAGGTGATTGATGGTAGAGCTTCACTTCACCCACAGTGTAGACAGCTTGTACTGTCTGCACAGACAGCCTATGCTGTCTGCCAGCTTAGTTCATATTTCGCGCCACTAAGGTGCTGCTCTCTGGGTCTGTCCAAGTCTGTGGGAAGCTGGTCCCACACTCTCTGACTCAAACAGCGGCCTGGCAGCAAGAAAGTAGTCCTACTAGCTCTCTCTCTCGTGGGATGGCCCTGCCCGGGCCATGAGCACAACACACAAGCCTGTGTACCCACCACGACTTTTCAATAAACAAAGAAGCCTCCGAAGACGTTTATAATTCATACCCCGCTTTCAGTTCACCAAATCGTGCTATAAATGGTGGGAAGCGGTGGTCGCAGCAGTTGTGTTTGCCCTGAGAGAGGAAGGGAGGAAGTCATCTTCACTTCATCACCCCATGCAAGAAACATCCGTCTCTCAACGAGTTATCCTGATGTCGTGTCTGCACGTTTGAGCATCCAGACACAGGTACAACAGGATCCAGCCGAAATTTACCGAATTTCTTCGAGAATTGTAAGTGGCGTCCCAGTGACCCCACGCTACAGCATCCCATGCTGTTTCTAAAGTCACGTGTTCAGCGTCACTTGTATGTTGCTGTTGTTGTTCAGCTCAGCACAGCTGTTTCAGCAAGCCAGTTTAAGTTTAATATAGTTTAATATGTTTATTATGCACCCCATACCCATCCTGTGGGCGGTAGTCAAAAGATTACAGAGGTACATAATTGGTCCAGGGACTGGACTCCAAAGTTTTGATAGCTGAGCAAGTTACAGAGGTAATGAATTCACAATTTACAAAGGTAATGAACTCACAATTTACAAAGGTAATGAACTCGGGTAGGTCTAGTCACAATATGACAAGTTACAAAAGGTATTTCGTTTTACAGAGGTACGTAATGGGCCCAGGGACGGGCTCCCAAAGTTGTGATGGCTGAACTGGTAAAGTAAGAACTCACAAGTTAAAAAGGTAATGAATCCTGTAAAAATGGTTTTACGTTTTACAGGGCTCAATCATGAACAAATTTGTTAATGAGCAATTCAACTTCCACCCCGGTCACAACGTAGTGAGTTATTTGGGGAAAAAATTTTATTGTTGAGACCCAACACCATATACAAATTCATAACACACCACACACCAACAACACACAACACACCACACCACCATAAAAACACACACCACCAAAAACTCATACCCCACCCCACACACACACCACCACAACACAACACACACACACACACACACACACACAACACAACCCCAAAACCATACCCACAGATTATGCAGAAGCTAGAGCATCAGGCGCATTTTCCCGGAAGGGCATGCAATGATCGAGAATACCTGACAGGGAGGGGGAACAACGAGTCTGGTACGTAATGATTATACAGTGGGGACCTGTGACGAGCGGGCCCCCCGGGGTCGGTCCTAGGACCGTGTATTTTTGGATATTGAAGACATGACGGGAAGGTTAGCTCAGAAGTGTCCCTGTTTGCAGGATGTAAAGTTAAGAGGAAAATTTTAAAATCTGATGGGGACCAGCAGGACTTAAAAAGAGACCTGGACAGACGGACCCTGGCCAAAAAGGGGCTTCCAAATTTAACCCTCCCAAAATGCAAAGTCAAAAGATGGGGGAAAGGGCACAGAAGCCCAAACAAGTAAGGCTAGGGGGCCAAAGACTGCAAACCTCACTAAAGGGGAAAAAAACTTGGGGGAGTAAACACGGCTTTTCCCCCGGAAAGCACACATCAATAATAACTGCTGCAGCAAGGGGCGCCTGGAAAACCTGAGAACAGCTTTCCGATACCTTAGTAAGGAATCTTCAAGACACTGAAACCCCCGTGTATGTGGGGCCCATACGGAGTATGAGCACCTGTTTGGAACCCCACTTGATAAAGCACTCAAAAAACTAAAAAGTACAAAGGTTTGCGACGAGGGTTTGTTCCGAGCTAAGGGAAGTCCCATGAAAAAAGATTAAAGGGGAAAACGGCCTTTCACATGGAGGCAGGAGGGTCAGGGGGGAAAATGATAAAAATATAAAATACTGCGTGGAATAGCAAGGTGGCAAAGACAGGGATGTTCCAGGGAGGGGACACAGAAACAAGAGGCCACAATTGGATGTTGAAGACACAAATGATCAGAGAGATAGTAGGAAGTATTTCCTTCAGTCATAGAGTTGTAAGGCCGTGGAATAGCCTAGAAAATGACGTAGTGGAGGCAGGAACCATACACAGTTTTAAGACGAGGTTTGATAAAGCTCATGGAGCGGGAGAGAAAAGGGGCCCTAGTAGAAACCCGGTGAAGAGGCGGGGCCAGGAGCTAGGACTCGACCCCTGCAACCACAAATAGGTGAGTACACACACACACACACACATATACAAATTCATACACACACACACACACACACACACATAAACACACACACACACACACACACACACACACACACACACACACACACACACACACACACACACATACACAAACTCATACACACACACGCACACACACTCATACACACACACACACACACACTCATACACACACACACACACTCATACACAACACACCACACTCATATACACCCCATACACTACACACGCACACACACACACACAAACACACACACACACACACACACACACACACACACACACACACACACACATCACACACACACACACACACACACACACACACACACGGGAACCATACATAGTTTTAAGGCGAGGTATGATAGAGCTCATGGAGCAGGGAGAGAGAGGACCAAAGTAGCAATCAGCGAAGAGGCGGGGCCAGGAGCTGTGACTCGACCCATGCAACCACAAATAGGTGAGTACAAATAGGTGATACACAGGAGCTTGGACTCGACCCTGCAATCTCAACTAGGTGAGTGCACACATACACACACACACACACACCACACACACACACACACACACACACACACAACACACACACACACACACGCACACATGTGGTAATGTTTTATTTACAGCTAGCAAAGTCAGGGTATTTCTCCAGAATGGTCTGCAATATACCACTGTGGATAAAGTACTTTGCCATTTCTTGAACATTTATAAGCGAGTTGTTTCTAAATTCATTAATTTTATCACACTCCAGTACATAATGACGCAGGGTGTGACAATAATCCATCTGGCAAAGTTTACATTTCGTTTGGTCTACATCTGGTGGTGGTGATTTAACCTGCCAAAGATACTTGTAACCCAGCCGGAGCCGGGCAGTAGTGACATCCAAGAGTCTGCTTATTTTGTTGGATGCACCATAGACATGTGGCTCCTCCTGCATGACAGAATGATGATAGATGGACTCACTGGTGTCAATCTCCCTGAGCCTTAAGTCCATAAAATTCAGTTGAAGTTCTTTTCGTATTATTGTTCTCAAACTACTACCTGACAAGCCAAGATTGTAATCTACTCCCTCTTTGAAAGCATACAGCTTTGAAAGCATACAGCCAATTTATCAGTTCTATCATGCATCTGAAGACCAATGTGAGATGGAATCCACAGCATGTGCACTCTGACTCCACTGTCCACAATCCTAAACCCTACCTGTGTCTGGCTTCTGACACAAGCATGCAACAATTTATGCTTAATGAGTTGAGAGCATTTATGGATGACAGAGAATCAGTTACAATTAAACTGTCAATCTTTGATACATAGATGCATTTCAGTGCAAGAAGTATGGCAAACAGTTCTGTCTGAAGGGTAGAGGCCCAATTATTGATGCGTGCTCCAATTTCTTTAAGAGTGCCATCACTCTGTACGACAACAGCAGCAATACCAGCTGCACCAGTGGATTGGTGAACAGAACCATCAGCGTAAATAATTTGCGAGAGTGTGTGCTGTGTGACTAAGTTATCAATACAGCTTAAGGCCTCATGTTTGGCTTCAAGGCGAAGTTTTGGTTGTGATTTTAAAAAGTAGTTTGGGGGAAATGGAGGAATGGTAGTTTTTGGAATGGGGTAATATTTTTATGGAGCGGAGAAGTGCCGCTGTTGCCTTACTTGACATAGATCATGTATCTGATTCATGCGGAGGTCGGTTCCAGTTTTTCGATCCATCTGGAGGAGTGTTCACCAGTGCTGAGGTAAGTTTGGAGGGCTTCTATGCAGGATTTGAATGAGCTTGCCTGAGCATATTAACCCCAATTAGGATATTTCTTTCAGTAACACGATCTCTGATGCTTGGAATATCAAGTTCTTTTTGCATATTTTAAAAATTTTTGGGAGTACGAGGGCATCCTAAAATGATCCTCATTGCTTCGTTCTGCAGTTTTTCCAGCCCTCCAAGCTTCCAGTCAGACACAAGAGCAAGTAGTGGCGCAGCATAATCAACCAATGATCTAATATAAGCAAGATACATCATTTTCACAATTTTAACATTAGCACCATACCTGGGGTGAAGCCCTGCCACAACTCTAAGTGCTCTTAGTCGTTCTTTGTATTGGCGACAAAGTCTTGTTACAACAGGTCCAAGTAGTGGAACCTCAAAACCTAGATACCTGTATCTGCTTACATATTCTAGAAGCTACCTGTCCAACAAAAAATCGTCTGTATTGTTCCAGGGACCTAGAAGTGTAACTAAAGACTTTGAATTAGGAACCCCACAGGGAGGTATGCTCAGTCCCACACTGTTCAATATTCTAATTAATGCATTACTTAATGCTATGCCTAGTCAGCCCCACCATTATGTGATTAGTTTTGCTGATGATATAATGATTCACACCACCGGATTCTCCAACACCCAAAACATTCTTAATCATGTACTAGCCTCGTGTCAGGACCTGGGGTTGATAATCTCTACTGATAAAACAAAGATACTCAATAGGCGTCCTCCTCGACAGAGAGGTACAGTTCGTCAGCAAGCCATAGGTGAGTTTTGTGGTGATTTCTGCATCCAGTGTGTCTCCCTGTGTTTGTGGGTGGGAGAGGAGGAAGTGGCCAGATCCTCCCTCGCCATACACTCACCCACACTCGCCCTACTCTCACCTCACCAGCCTACCACCACACTCCACCACTATGTACTCACTCCCTCTGCTGTGTTTTCTGCTCTTTTCCGTGTGAAATGGTCGCCAGAGCTGTGTATCCGAGTGCCCAAGGCCACTCGAAGCCACGTAGATCAGCATGCCACGGGGATCAGCAAGCCATGTGCATCAGCATGCCACGTGGATCAGCAAGCCACGTGGATCAGCAAGCCATGTAGATCAGCAAGCCATGTGGATCAGCAAGCCACGCAGATCAGCAAGCCACGTGGATCAGCATGCCACGTAGATCACGACACCATGTGGATCCTGACGCCACGTGGGGTGTGGGCAATGTCACATGGATCTACAAGCCATGTGGGTTACCAAGCCAGATGTCCCAGGCCTCATGCTGCCCGCATCACATTGACTTCACCCACGATGCTGCCAACTTCATGACGTCACGATGTCTGCCTGACGTCACCTCGAGATGTCTGCTGACGTCACAGTGCTGCTGACTTCATCTCGTGACGTCACGCCTGACATCACATGATGTCACATCGAGTGTTTCTAGTAATTATTTCAGTATTGTTGAGAAGATTGAGAGAAGATATATGTCGTGTGTTAATTCCTCTCAGTGTACTCACATGTTAGTGTATGGCTTGGTGTCAGTTTTGTACACAGAAAAGCATCATTTGCTAGTTTAAGCCATGTTGTACCACATGTACTGCGGGTGTGTGTAGTTTCCGTGTGTCCAGTGAGGTCTGAGCCAGACCTGAGTAGCACCACTGTGCTAAGTCACCCGATGTGACCAGTGAGTTTGACAGCTGATATCAGTCAGCTCTGAGCCTGAGCCCCCTTGTACAGAAAGCTCTTATGCTCGTTGCTCATGATGTTCTGCAGAATTGTACCTGCTACGATTCCCATCGAGATTTGCTTCACTTCACCTCCAGACCTTCAGAGCACAGTTATATGTAGAGAAACAAGTCTATGGACACTTAGACTAACCTCTGCTATAACTCCAACTGCCGAGAGAATGACACTCGTCAAGCCACAGTTAGCCCTGTCAGCAGGCACTGTGTCAGCCTCGTGTCACAAGCTTCAGTGAGCAGCCTGCACAAAGATGATGTCACTTTGACTGCTAGCTCGCTCACTGCAGTCTGGTGTATGATGTTACGACTCCCAGATGTTTCGCCCAGTTGTCTCTGCCACGACTCGCTCCATGACTTACTCCACACTCGCCGGCAGTGACAGCCCAGCGACAGTACCAGTCGAGAAGTGTCCTCCTGAGTCACTTGCCAGAAGTCCTGCCCAGTTGCCGAGTTTTGTCGACGCCTCACTCGAGGGCACCAGCATGTCGTGCCCCAGGTTGAGTGAAAACCTGCAGCAACTCCTACGATGACGCTTCACCGTTCCAGAGGAGGCCGTAACCTGTTACGTCACAGCTCAGCCGCAGTGATGTCTCTTGTGATGCAGTATCTGTCCAGACGCAGGAAGGCGTGCAGTGATGCCCTTTGACGCTCACTGCCTATGACCACGATGTTTAGCACACCCCACATGTTTTTTTCTTCCCTCTCTGTAGGAAGTTTTTTTCCATGTCCATATGTATATATATGTTTTTATTTTGTGTTCTGTGCCCTGTTCCTACGAGAGAGAGAGACCGAGTTTTTTTTTACCGCCAGACATGGTCGGGAAGACCATGTGGTAGGTGGCCGAGCATATGTAGACAGCCTGTACTGTCTGCACAGACAGCCTATGCTGTCTGCCAGCTTAGTTCATATTTCGCGCCACTAAGGTGCTGCCCTCTGGGCCTGTCCAAGTCTGTGGGAAGCTGGTCCCACACTCTCTGACTCACACAGCGGCCTGGCAGCAAGACAGTAGTCCTACTAGCTCTCTCTCGTGGGATGACCCTGCCCGGGCCATGTGCACAACACACAAGCCTGTGTACCCACCATATTCAGGTGATTGATGGTAGAGCTCCACAACTTCACCTACATTTACGTGATTGATAGTAGAGCTCCACCTCATCCACTTTCACGTGATTGGTGGTAGAGCTCCACCTCACCCACTTTCACGTGATTGGTGGTAGAGCTCCACCTCACTCACTTTCAC
Source organism: Cherax quadricarinatus (assembly GCF_026875155.1). Taxonomy (NCBI): domain Eukaryota; kingdom Metazoa; phylum Arthropoda; class Malacostraca; order Decapoda; family Parastacidae; genus Cherax; species Cherax quadricarinatus. The sequence continues at coordinate 43,446,250 of NC_069401.1, read as the reverse complement.
GTGATTGATGGTAGAGCTCCATCACCTTACCCACAGTCACGTGATTGAGGGTACACTTCCACCACCTCGCCCACAGTCAAGCGATTAATGGTAGAGCTCCACCACCTCACCTACATTTTCGTGATTGATAGTAGAGCTCCACCTTACCCACTTTCACGTGATTGGTGGTAGAGCTCCACCTCACCCACTTTCACGTGATTGGTAGTAGAGCTCCACCTTACCCACTTTCACGTGATTGATATAAGCTCCACCTTACCCACTTTCACGTGATTGTGTAGACTCCACCTCACCTACTATCACGTGATTGATAGTAAGACTCATTTCACCTTCCACTTTCACGTGATTGATAGTAGAGCTCCACCTTACCACTTTCACGGATTGGTGTAAGCTCCACCTCACCCACTTTCACGTGATTGGTGGTAGAGCTCCACCTTACCCACTTTCACGTGATTGGTGGTAGAGCTCCACCTCACCCACTTTCACGTGATTGGTGGTAGAGCTCCACCTTACCCACTTTCACGTGATTGATGTAGAGCTCCACCTTACCCACTTTCACGTGATTGGTGGTAGAGCTCCACCTCACCCACTTTCACGTGATTGAAAGAAGAGCTTCACTACCTCACCCCACGCAGTGTTTATCTCCCTCACAGCTAATATTTAGCTTGTGATTGCTCGTGTCCCCCTGGTAAACATATATAGCACTGCATATTCAGGCTCATTCATCGTTACTGTCAATACTCACGTGGAAAACCTTAATCTGTTGAGGTCGTATATAATATATGGAATGAGGGGTAATTAGGGTAAATTCAAGGAGAAGAGCAGTTATACTTTTTGCATTATTTTCAGTGATACCCTCAAAAATTCAAATTCCCTAATGTACATTGTCATTGAGAGAGAGAGAGAGAGAGAGAGAGAAGAGAGAGAGAGAGAGAGAGAGAGAGAGAGAGTAACTTAGACCAGGACTGGAAAGTAACCTAGCAATCTGATGTATCGATGTCATCCTCAGAGAGGGGTAACTCCCCCAGCAGTGCTGACAAGCAACTTCACACGCTGTTGTAGCTACTGTTCCTCTAGTGGGATACTTGACGTTATCATTGCCATAGTGAAATCCAGCTCAGGTTGACACATTCACTAGCTCGTGTGTGCAACCCGTCCTATGTGTTGGTATATGTCAGGGAAATACTGGTAGATTCTGTTCCACCATGTAACTATCTCACGGAGTAGTATTGACGCTCACTGAGGATAAACCTGATCTTCTGAATATAAAAATAATTCTACAAATATCCTGCTCTTTCTTCTAGCTTTCGCTTTCTCCCTTCTTCACTTACGCTGTCTCTCTTTTTTCTCTCCTTTACTTTTTCACTCCCTTTTTCTATCGTTTACTTCCTCCATTATACATTCCTTTCCCTCCTTCCATTCTCTCCATCCTTCTCTCCCACACTCCCTCATTCTTTCACCTTTAATTATCTCCCCCCCTCCTTACCCTCCTTAATCCTTCCCTCCCTTTATGTATACCCTCTCATTCCATCTTCCCTTCACATCTTCCTTCTCTTATTCCATCATTCCTTCCTTCCCTTCCTTCTCGCACTGCCCCACTCATTTATCATCCACCAGCCATTGTCCACTGGGAATAATTTAAACACATGACAATTGATGTTTCAACAGCTCAAACAATTCCTATTGTCCAGGAATACGACAATTCAGGCTCCCCTGAACGCTCATGTTGCTCTGTATCTCTCAGCACCTGTATCTCTCAGCACCTGTATCTCTCAGCACATGTATCTCTCAGCACCTGTATCTCTCAGCACCAGAATCTCTCAGCATTCCTGGGTAGAAGAGACTGTTGTCCACACCACATTCTTCTGCTCGCAGAAGTGAGAGATTTGTCCACTCTGTGTAAAGTATAAAGGTGAAGTTGCCTGCTCCCTCCCTTTCTCCCTCTCTCCTTTCCTCCCTCTCTCCTTTCCTCCCTCTCTCATATACTATATTCTCTGGGAAGCATTAAGAAGAGAAGGCATATCAACCAAGTTTTCATGGTAAGGGAGAACCAACATATTTTTAGTTGAATAAGGTTGGTTGTCCCTTTTTGAATTGTAAAAAGTATTTCTGGCAATTTTAAAGGATTGATCATTTAAGTTTCTTGGGTATTTTAGATCATTAGCTATTTCATAAATTTTTGAGATTTCTTCATGTCTGAATTCTGGACTACAAATACGTAAAACTCTCAAAAACATTAATGAGAATATAGACAGTTTAACTCTGTCATGATGTGAAGAAGAGTAGTGTACATAGGAACATTTATTTGGTAGTTTTTGTGAATTTTATATTTAAAATCATTGTTACCCTAGTTGATATGCCTTCTCTTCTTTAGACTTTTAATATCAAAATTGTATTTAAAAATCTTGATACAGTAAAAAAGCTTTTGATAAAAAATTCTCCCCAAAATGTTGACGGATGTGTCCATAAGATTCCTTGTAAAATATATGGTAAAGTTTATTACGGTCAGACTGATAAAAATCTTGAACTAAGATTAAAACAACATATATATAGCATTAGAACTAGTCAACATTCTAATAATATGAATGTTTCTTTTGGTTTATACAAATTGGATTCATTTATAATTAATAAAATTTGGGAAGAATTTGATGATACATTAGACAAGTAAAATATCTTAATGTTTGGGTAGGGTATCAGTTGTGTTTCAGAGAGTCGGGTGTTGTCACGCGAGTGTGAGGTGTAGTCTTCCCCTTATATGCCTTCCTGTTGATTATTTGTTTTTATAGTCCCTTGATAATGTGAGAAGTCACGAAAGCGCTTGGAATTTCGATATTCTTTCGCAGCGGTTGTTCTACATATATATATATATATATATATATATATATATATATATATATATATATATATATATATATATATATATATATATATATATATATATATATGTCGTGCCGAATAGGCAGAACTTGCGATCTTGGCTTAAATAGCAACGCTCATCTTGCCATATAGGACAAGTGAAAATTTGTGTACGCAATAATTTCGTCAAATTTATTCTGAACCTAACGAAAAAAATATATTTCATTGTGTTTGATTAGTATTAAATTATTGTAAACGTATCTAAAATATATTTAGTTGGGTTAGGCTAAAATAAATTGCGCTTGTTATAATAAGGTTAGGTAAGTTTTCTAGGATTCTTTTGGTGCAAAATTAAAAAAAATTAAATTAACATTAATGAAAAAATATATCTTTAAACGTATAAGAGAAAATTTTAGAAAGGACTTAATTTTAAATGAGTTCTTGCTAATTGACCAGTTTTACATATTCGGGACGACATATATATATATATATATATGTCGTGCCGAATATGTAAAACTGGTCAATTAGCAAGAACTCATTTAAAATTAAGTCTTCTCTAAAATTTTCTCTTATACGTTTAAAGTTATATTTTTTTCATTAATGTTGATGTAAAAATTTATAATTTTGCACCAAAAGGAACTTAGAAAACTTACCTAACCTTATTATGACAAAAACAATTTATTTTAGCCTAACCCAACGAAATATATTTTAGGTTTGTTTACAGTAATTTAATACTAAATAAACACAGTGAAATATATTTTTTTCGTTAGGTTCAGAATGATTTTGGCGAAATTATTGCATACACAAATTTTCGCTTGTCCTATATGGCAAGATGAGCGTTGCTATTTAAGCCAAGATGGCAAATTCTGCCTATTCGGCACGACATATATATATATATATATATATATATATATATATATATATATATATATATATATATATATATATATATATATATATATATATATATACACACACACGTGTGTGTTTGTGTGTGTGTGTGAATATAATAATTATCCTTCCTTCCCTTCTCTCCTACTCTCTCTCCACGTCTCTTCCCATGATGCTCCTCCTCCTCCTTATCCCAGCTGGCCAGGGAGCCTGAAGGCAGGTGCACAGAGTAAGGTAGTGGGAGTCGTCCACCATGAAGGTATCGTCTTTAATTCCTGCAGTGTTTCCCAGGCAGGATAATCCTTAAGGCTGCCTTTCCTTCCCCGCCCCTTACCTTTACCCCTTATTTTTGCCCTTTACCCCATTCTGTTCTTCCCCCCTACCCAGCCTCTTCCCTCATTTCCCCTTTAAGCGTCTTCTCCTCTTCTCCCTCCCCCCATCTGTCTCAATTCTATCTCGTATCGCTAGTTCATCATCTTACCTCCTCACTCGTCCTCCCCATTCTCCCTTGTACCTATTTGCTCACTTATCTTATTGCCCCTTGATCATTAACTTGCCTTTCCTCTCACCTGTTCTTATCTTGACATGTGACGCTGCCTTAACTTGTGGACTATGTAGTTTGACCTGTGACTTATCGCCACCTGTCACCTTCATGACCTAACGTGTGACGTTTGTGACATGACGCGTGATTTTCATGTCATGACCTGGTACAGTCATAACTTGAATCTACATAGTTGGGACTTGAGTTATGACTTCGAATAATTGTGGCTTAATCTACTACAGTTGGGAAAAATAATACATTTGAGCACAGATGCAACAAGTTCTTTAAACCTGAAGTGACAGTCTGTAAATAAAGGGTTAACAAAATAAGCATTTTTGTAACTCTTTAAATATAGTTTGGAAGTTCAAGCTTAAGATCTTGATCCTCTCTGAACTCAGAACTAGAGAATCAGATTTACTGATTCTAACTGTAGCATTAGACACATCTGAAGCAGTGCACAGAATTTTAAAAGTAGAATTTGTGAATATAGAAGATTGTCAGACAGGAGTCGTACCCTTCTAGATAAACCTCATTTTCATCTGACAGAATTTATTCTGTAAAAGATAACAATAACCTAGTACACGAAGCTTTTATATTATAGTTACTGCACAGAGCAGCTTGTATTTACGATTTTTTAGAGAACCTATTTTCTAGATAAGTTAAACCTGGATATATTGACAATGAAACCCCAATTAATTTGTGCAGTTTCCCTATTGGTTTTGTCTGATTTTCTGTTAAAATGAACATGTAAATCCCATTTGGACGAGAAATAAAACACCGAATAGGAAGGATCTGTATATTTCTGACTCAGTCAGAAACTCTCTTCTGTTAAAATAGTTTATTGTTGTTTGTGTTCGTAAGTTTATACTTGGGTCACGAGTAGCAAAACTTAGACTCCTAAATCTTATGTTTTTTTATAGTTTTGTGTTTCTTGTAATCTTTTGATAAAATTAATTTGATTTAGATCTGATATTGCTAAATCTGTTGCCAGATCAACAAAATTCTCATCAGTTTGTTTGAAATTTCGCAGAAACACCGATGATTATGAAGGAAGATTGTATAACGTTAGTGACATTATGGATAAAAGTACATCTTTATTGAATACGTTTCGGTCCTGGGACCGAAACGTATGATGATAATATATTCGCCAGGACTGAGGTCCTGACATGGGTCGTTGCCAGACGATGACCCGTCAACATGAGCGTATCCGAATGATACAAGGGAGTGAAAAAACAGTACTTTATGGTGGAGAAAGCAGGTCGCTGGTGAGGATCAGGTGAAGGCATCAGGTCATCAGCAGGGGAATTAACGTGGAGTAGCATCACATGTGTTGAAGTAGCTGAGAGAAAGTACTTGCCAGCTCTTTTCAAGCTCTATTGTTTTGGAACAAATACATGATCTTAACTACCTTTGCACAAATGATACTGTCCCACGCTGACACTCTGGTGCCACAGTGACATATCTGACGCCTTCACCTGTTCATCATAAGTGACATACATGTACTGTGCTCTTCAAGTATCTTGTATTATTTTGAGTTACCAAGATTCCAGGATTCTACTAATACTATTAGTACTACTACTAGTAGTAGTAGTAGTAATAGTAGTAGTAGTAATACTAGTAGTAATAATACTAGCAGCAGTAGTAGTAGCAGTAATAATAACAGCATTAATAGTCGTAGTAGTAATAGTAGAAACAGCAGCAAAGTAGCAATAGTACATTTATGGGAAGGTCTAACCCCTACGGGTTATGCAGTACGTGGGGAATAGGAGTCAATGAGGTTTGATGCAAGAGTTCCCCCTCACCTGCCTCAAGGCTCCTTTTTTGACGGATTATTTCCAACTTTCGACACGCTGACTTATCACCTTATAATAACCTTCGCATATCATAAGTCTCATAATTTCTCCTGAAACAGAAATAAAATTATGTATAACGAAAGTAATTTAGTGAGAGTTAGGTGAGAGTTTTCACTTTTTTTTTTTTGTAATAGATTTTCATTCATAGAGTCAAATCAATGATACATTTACATGTTAGCTGGATATGTCAGCTGGCTGATGAGGATCCAGGTGACATATCGTACGTTGTATCTCAGTATGATGCTGTCGACAGCATCAGTCATATTCCTCATTGCTAGTTTTTCATATCCTCCCCTAAAACCTAACATCAATCTCAGGTCACTGAGCTGCTGTCATAACGTAAAACCTAACATCAATAATCTCATTTCACTGAGCAACTGACCCATAAATTACACCAAAGATTTATCTAATATTTGCCATGTCTTTTATTTTGACAAACACATATCGTAAAAGTGTTAAAGATTCTGTGCCCTCATATCAGAGAAGTCAGCTAGGTGACCATGTATCATGAAATATCCTACTAAATGTCTTCATTGTTGTTATTCCTATGTTCCTAGAAACCAGAATTTATTTCTTTTCGACCTCAACTTTTTCTGTCGATCTGTTGTGTACACTTTAGAACAAACTGATTTTTCTTCCTCCAAAGTTTCGTTTTTATTTCGCTAATAGCACGAGAAAGCCTCATTCGATCGGCTTCAAATTTAGCCCCAGTGTATGGTAACTGGGGCTAAACTCAAGGAACAACTGGAATATGCCATATGAAAGAAGTTGCAGAACACTTTCCAAGGTTCCTGGAATAGCTTTGACCATTTTCACAACCCTCTGCATGTAATGAAAATTATCAGACTTCTCCTAAATCGGCGACAGTGGATTATTATTAATTACATTCATGGGAGAAGCACTAAACCCATGCAGGTCATACAGTGCCTCGGGGAATGGAAGCCATTCAGGCTTGATTCAAGGAATTGAAGCAGTGGTCCAATTCCTTAGTTCAAGAGCCCCTCATCAACATCCAGGATCCTTGACGGGGACGACGGTGGAGAGAGAAACTCAGGTGTGTAGGTGAACATCTGCCAGTTTTACGTATAAAATAGTGGGAAATTTTTATTCTGTTAAATCACGTAAGATACATTTGTCTACCTCTTCTGAATGACTTTAGAATGCCTCTTCTGGTTGGTTTAAAATTTTCAGCCTTGGTGTGTTTACTATTGAATAACTTAAGAATGCCTTGTCTTAACTGCTACAGAATATTAACAATGATGCATTCCAGAAGAAAAACGAAATCATGTAAGTTTAAACTATGTAATAAGAAAGTTTAAACTATGTAATAAGAAAGGAAGACATCTTCAGAACCAAAGTCAGGACTAAGATTCATGCAATAAAAGTTGTGTATATGTGATGCTTCAACAAGAGGATCATTGTAAAGGCTAGATGTAGGATAGACAGTTTTAACAGAGGACCAATCAACAGAATGACTGGTATTGGCAAGCCCAACACTTCTTTTGTGCTCCTTGAGGCTATCAGAAAGAGAGCAGCCAGTTTCTCCAAAGTACTGAGAAGACAAGAGGAGCATGAAATAGACTCGATAGGCATTTATGTATGTTGCACCCTCAGAAAAGGATGCACTAAATATTATATACATATATTGCTTTTTCATATAATTTTATATTGCTGAGTTTTTCGTTAATAGCTAAAACGAAAAAAAATCCTGCTTTTGTACATAGGTAAGATGTAACACCTATACCGCTTATGGTGCTTATTGAGTTTCCCAGTTGCGTGTGGACAGGCTGCTTTGGGAATATGTGTGAGTGTCCTGGTACCTGTTGCTTTAATTGCTTCCAAGATATTATATGATGAGATGAGGTCTGTTGGAGTGGGTTCAGATGCCTGAGGTGGACCTGGATCATCACTTTCCACAGGACATCCTGAACCAGGGCAACTACCGTGTTTGCGGAGGAAACCATTAGAGTTCAGACAAAGAAGCTGTAAGCACGACCGACACTTACCGCTCCATTTCCCTGGCTGCTTGCTTCCTCCTGGTTGGCATCCATCTGTTAGACTAGACAGTAGGAGTGGAGTATGACATGCTGGGTGGGTATGGTGCTTGGAAGGTAGTGAACTTGACCGTGGTGGCCTGGTGGAGTTTGAGGGGCTGGGAGGGGAAGGGGAAAACTGCCCCTGGGAATTGGGTGGGGGAGGCGCAGGTTGTTGAATGGGGTTATCCCGGGGAGTACAATACACGTGGACTTGCACACTATATTGTTCACACTGTCTTACAATACACACAACATTACTTGTTTCCCATGTACACTATGAATAATGTGGGTATGGGCACTGTTGAACCAATGTGTTCACTCACCATCTAGATACACACCGCGCCTTTTCCACCCATCCCCGTGGCATGGGGGAGGATGCATTGACTGGTCACTCCCTCATTAACATTAATCCCACATTGTTTTTCCATAACATATGCCACTAAATAGTCCATGCATCGACACAATCATTCCTGTGGAAAATTGCATTTATTTGAATGTATCATTACGTACATAACGAAAAATGAACAAAGATAATTATTATTTATCAGTTAGACAAGTAGGAATTTGGGACACCTAGGTCGCAAAAAATGTCCCCCTTCGATACCTACCACTGTCATATCCACAAGTTGCTCTGGACCTATTAATTATAAATGAAAGATACATCACCAGAGATGCTGGTAAATATATAAATTTGTGGACTGTATATTAAATTAAAAATAAATGATTATATATATACACATAACAGAAGAGAATATCTTAATATCACTCACCAATTTGACTGGAGATTAATGTGTCATGTACAGGACCTCCCCTTTTGCCTACATTTATGAAAAATTTACTGGCCAGAATTTAAACATAAATTAGACAGCTTATCTGAGGTTCCTGGAGTTGTCCTGTCCTGTCGCCTGATACTTAGATTATGCAGGAATGCACATCCAATAATTTCGGCTTCTATCTGAGAGGTGTCAGCCCAATTTTAACCTCTAGAGCACGAAAATTCATCACATTAATCACTAACGTTCTGTTCAATTCAAACAATAATGGCGAGCGTCCTTCTGCGCAGGTGCAGCTTCCCATTTTTTATGACAAATTTTTATTAAATACAGTATGGCCATCTATTTACATATAACTACTGTATTTATGGAAAATATATACAGTATTTTCCACACTGCGGCCGGCCGGAGTTCGTTGCTAAACGACTCAAATTACTCCTTCCTTTAGGAGACAATTCCAGCTGGTTCTGGCTTGAGTGGCTGTTCTCCTAGTAGGTCTTACTACGATTTCATTTTCCGGCATCACTTGGTCAGCGTTATCTTCCATATCACTCGTGTCACTTTCCCTCAGATTTTCATTTACGTTTGATTGAACACTTAATTCCAAGGGAATCAATTTATTAATTGTGCGTAAACTTTCCTGGCCATGACACAACACTTTGACATTCCTGACAACACCTTGTGCATCTGGGTACAATGTCAATACTTTGCCCAGAGGCCACAATGTTCGATGTTGTTCAGTATCAATCAACACAATGTCACCTGGTTGAATGTTCTGTCGATTTACTGCCTCTGTCGCACCATAAAAGTGTTCACGTATAATATATATATATATATATATATATATATATATATATATATATATATATATATATATATATATATATATATATATAATGTCGTGCTGAATAGGCAGAACTTGCGATCTTGGCTTAAATAGCAACGCTCATCTTGCCATATAGGACAAGCGAAAATTTGTGTATGCAATAATTTCGCCAAAATCATTCTGAACCTAACGAAAAAAATATATTTCACTGTGTTTGTTTAGTATTAAATTACTGTAAACAAATCTAAAATATATTTAGTTGGGTTAGGCTAAAATAAATTGCTCTTGTTATAATACGGTTAGGTAAGTTTTCTAAGATTCTTTTGGTGCAACATTATAAATTTTTACATTAACATTAATGAAAAAAATATATCTTTAAACATATGAAAGAAAATTTCAGAAAGGACTTAATTTTAAATGAGTTCTTGCTAAATGACCAGTTTTACATATTCGGCACGACATATATATAAAGTACAGAATATGTATAATATATACTCTAATAATTGTGTAAGAGCTTAACTCCTTAATTATTTGAGTTGCATAAACTGTAAATATTACCACCTGGAAACCCTTGTTATTAAGAATCTCAGCTTTTATTTGGTTGGTTTGTGTTCATTCAATTACAATCCAAAAACACTGTTGTGGAGCCAGCTGATTTTACCGGGTAACTGGACTAGAATCCACTCTGACAAACTGTTACAAAACCAAAAACAGGCTAGATGCTAGAGGGTGATTAATAAGTTGACCTAGTATTCCCTAGAGATATCTTCTTTTAATAGATGTCGCATTTTGTAACAATGTGCAAATTTGGAAGTTAAATTAAATTTTAGAAAAATCTTAAAATTGATAGATTCAGAGCAGTTGCTAGAGAATGCCATATTTTTATTGGCTTTGAACTTTCAGTAATGGTTGGCTTTATTAAAACAAAGTTAGGCTATCATTTTGAGCCAAGTAAATTTTAAACTGCAAATTTTATTAAACTGATTTCCATGTAATAAGTAGACAATGCTTCTTCTGGTTGACTTCGAACTTAAAGTTCACGTGTATCGTAACTGGAATGATTTTTTATACTGAATTAGGTTTTTGTTTATGACAGTTAAACAATTTGCCTGTCTTAAAACCCCGAAGTAAGATATTTTTCTTAGAGGATTGCAGAGAATTTTAAATAGAAGAGAATTAAAAAAATGAGAAATATTGAAAAAAACATTTATAAAGTATTTTTGTCATTTTCACGAGTTTATTGAACCTTATATGTTGTACTGCTTATTGCCAGAGCCAACACATTCATAGGTACAGTGTTCTCCCACCAACATTCACCCTAAATCTTCAACAGTAATATTTAAGCACAGAAGCTTTCGTCACTCTGTACTGTTCCAGTCATGTGTATTGAGGCAGGGGGAATCGAGACTAGGCAATGTGGGATTCCTTTCTCGGATATTGCAGTGACTGATGTAAATCTAACTGAACTTGATGCTGCTGCTTCTAGTCTGTCTCCTTCATCGTCGCCATAGAAAAATATATCAGTAAAATTCAAAAGTGTAAACATCGTGCGAGACTGTATATTATAGCTTTGTCTGTAACTTAAGAAACCTGACAGTTGTTTACTTAACAAGAAATGTATGAAGCATTTTGCTTGGTTGTGAAGTTTCTAAAGTGCCCCTGCATGCAGTCATATTTACTTGAAGCTTATATATTAGTTAAAAAAATTAGAACAAGGAGAATACAGTAGCAATGCAGTAGGCCTATGCTAAAACGATGCTTCTCCTCTGTTACATAGGCTAATACTACAATATTATTTTAATTGCTGTTTTCCATGAAAATTGTTAATATCAGTTAATCTAATGTCCGTACATTTCTGCTTTTTCACTTATTTGTTAACGTACAACTGAAAGTTATAATATTGGGGTTTATTTTCCTCGTGTGGTTGAGAAGTGCGCCTGTTGTTACTAGCAAGGTTATGGTACCTCCAGTGGCCACTACTGACACTCCTTGTTAGTTGCTATGATGGCAACACTCTCCTGACACATGTTATATACATGTGAACATCATGTAGTGATGTAGATGACTCGGCAGGAGATGCACTTTCTGGCTGCCAGAGGAGTTATAAGAACATAAGAACATAAGAAAGAAGGAACACTGCAACAGGCCTACTGACCCATGCGGAGCAGATTCATGCCCCCCCCCCCCCCGGATTAGCCCAATGACCCACCCAGTCTGATCATCTCCGCTCAAGGATGGAGCACTGCACCAGACCCAGCAGCACAAGCTAGTCAGGTCCAACTCACACCCACCCACACCCACTCATGTAATTATCTAACCTATTTTTAAAACTACACAACGTTTTAGCCTCAATAACTGTACTCGGGAGTTTGTTCCACTCATCCACAACTCTATTACTAAACCAGTGCTTTCCTATATCCTTTCTGAATCTGAATTTTTCCAACTTGAAACCATTGCTGCGAGTCCTGTCTTGGCTGGAAATTTTCAGCACGCTATTTACATCCCCTTTATTCATTCCTGTTTTCCATTTATACACCTCGATCATATCCCCTCTAATTCTACGCCTTTCGAGAGAGTGCAGATTCAGAGCCCTCAGTCTATCCTCATAGGGAAGATTTCTGATACATGGGATTATCTTTGTCATCCTCCTCTGTACGTTTTCCAGAGCATTTATATCCATTTTGTAATACGGTGACCAGAACTGAGAAGCATAGTCTAAATGAGGCCTAACCAAGGATATATAGAGTTGAAGAACAACCTGAGGACTTCTATTATTTATACTTCTAGATATGAAGCCAAGAATTCTGTTAGCTTTATTGCGAACACTAATGCACTGTTGTCTTGGTTTTAAATTACTGCTAACCAGAACTCCTAAATCCTTTTCGCAATCAGTAGTATTAAGATCTACATTATTTAGTTTATATGTGGCATGGTTATTTACCTGTCCAACATTTAGAACTTTGCATTTGTCTATATTAAACTGCATCTGCCACTTCTCCGACCATTGCATCAGTCTATTCAAATCATACTGGAGTGTTCTAGTGTCCTCATTAGAATGAATTGGACGGCCTATTTTGGTGTCATCAGCAAATTTGCTTATGTCGCTATTTATTCCCTCATCTATGTCGTTTATGTAAATTGTGAACAACAATGGGCCCAACACTGATCCCTGAGGAACACCGCTTGTGACGTGCCCCCATTCTGATTTCTCCCCATTTATGCAAACTCTTGCTGTATATTTGTCAGCCATGCCTCTACCCAGGAAAAAATTTCTCCTCCTATTCCGTGTGCCTTAAGTTTCCTCAATAGCCTCTGGTGTGGAACTTTATCGAAAGCTTTACTGAAGTCAATATACACAATATCATATTCATTACCATGATCTACCTCCTCAAACACCTTAGTGAAAAAAGTTAGTAAATTCGTAAGACAGGAACGCCCCTTTGTAAAACCGTGTTGAGATTCATTAATCAATCTGTGCCTGTCGAGATGGCTACGAATTGCTTCGACAATTATTGATTCCATAAATTTTCCCACTATGGAGGTAAGGCTTATTGGTCTATAGTTCGAAGCCAAGGACCTGTCACCTGCCTTATAAATAGGTATTACATTTGCCATTTTCCACTTATCAGGCACTATGCCAATTTGTAGTGATATGTTAGAAAGATTAGCCAAAGATTAGCTAAGTTCTTCTTTACATTCCTTTACCACCCTTGCAAACAGTTCATCAGGGCCTGGGGATTTGTTAGGTTTTAGTTAATTTGTCTGAGGACCATGTCACTAGTTACCGCAATCGTACATAGTTTATTATCATCCTGTTACATAATCTATTATTTCAGTAATATCGCTAGTATTTTCCTGGGTGAAAACTGAGAGGAAGTAGGTATTTAGAATTTCACACATATCCTTATCACTGTCAGTGATCTGACCAGAGTTACTCCTAAGTGGGCCAATCTTGTCCCTAATCTTACTTCTGTATACCTCAAAGAATCCTTAAGGGTTAATCTTTGAATCTCTTGCGACCTTAGCCTCATAATTCCTTTTTGTTTTTCTTATTCCTTTCTTTATTTCTCTCTTTAATTGAATATATTGATTTCTTAACTGTCCATCCCCTTTAATCTATTGTTCATCCATTTGGGATCATTTTTGTTAGATCTAATTTCCCTACTTGGAACAAAAGTTGTCTGGGCAGCTAGAAGTATGGTCTGAAAAACGTCATATTGGCAACCAAGATCACCTACCTGACCCATAGTCAGGACATCCCAATTTAGCCCACCCAGGTAATTTTTCAGTCCCATGAAGTCGGCCAAGCGAAAATCTGGGACAGATTTGATTGCAGTTATCTGGGTAATTCCATGATATATTAAAACTAAGTGATTTGTGATCACTTTTCCCAAGCTCATCATTAACCTCAAGATTATTAATTAGTGAATCTTTGTCGGCAAGAACCAAGTCAAGCAGATTGTTTCCTCTAGTTGGTTCTGTCACAACCTGTTCTAAAAAGCAATCCTGAACCGTATCAAGAAAGTCACTAGACTCAAGATTTCTTGTCATATTGTTCCAATCAATTTGTCTAAAGTTAAAGTCTCCCATTATCACAACATTTTCATATCTAGATGCCTTATGAATTTCGTCCCATAACAGCTTACTGCACTCCCTACCAAGGTTTGGGGGCCTATAAATCACACCCAAAATTAATTTGTCATGTCCCTCGAGAAACTGTAGCCAAATAGATTCTGTGTTCGATGTCTCTAAACTTATATCATGTCTAAGACAACAATTTAAATTTTCTCTGACATACATCGCCACTCCACCACCCTTCCTGTTGACCCTGTCAGTGTGGAATAGTTTATAACCCTGTATGTTGCATTCAGAAGACATTTCTCTATCTTTCAGGTTGAACCAGGTCTCTGTTATACCAATAATATCTATATTACCTACACTTGCAAGTAATCTTAGCTCATCTATCTTATTTCTTAGACTCCTACTATTTGTATAGTAAACTTTAAGGGAGCTAGTCACTCGTTGCCCTCTACTATCCCTCTTTGTTTGCTGATCAATTGATTTGCCATTACTAGCAACTTTATTTTGAATATTGTCTTTTAAACATATCCCTGAGGTATCCCAATAATTGCTGTTTTTAGCCCTAATGCTGCAGCCTGATTGTTTCCCACAAACACCCATACCTCTATAATCTATCAGTTTAAATTCCTAGACAAGTCATCAATTACCCTTTCAATTGAATTAGCTAATGCAACCACGCCATCCCCAGAGATATGAACCCCATCCCTTGCATACATATCACGTTTGTCAAAGAATAGATCCCAGTTATCAATGAATGGGACTGCAAGTTCCTTGCAGTACCTGTCTAGCCAGCAATTTATATCAATTGCCCTAGACATCCATTCATTGCCCACTCCCTTTCTAGGCAAGATGCTACATATGACTGGGATCCCTCCCTTAGACCTAACTACTTCTATGGCTGACCTGTACTTATCCAGCAGCTCCTCTCTCCTGCCCTTCCCAATGTCATTACCCCCAGCACTAAGACAGATAATGGGCTTGATCCCATTACCTGCCATAATATTATCCAACCTGCTGACTATGTCACCAACACCAGCTCCAGGAAGACACACACTCTGTCTGACCTTTCTGTCTCTGTTACAAAATGCACGGTCCATATATCTTACCTGAGAATCGCCTACTATTAAAATATTTTTACCTTGATTAGCAGGGGAATCAGTGGTACCTTCAACCTCACTAACCACTGAAGTACACTCGTTTTGGAGAACAGAGAATCGATTTCCTACCTTCACATCTTCTCTATTAACTCTCATCTTCCTTCTTCCTGAACTGTGAACCTCTTGCCACTTAGAGCGGCTGCCACTATCACTGCTGGTGACCATTTCCTCCTTACCAGCTAAATCCTTCTCACACTCGCTCCCAAACTCATCTATGCGAAGCTTCAGCTTCCTATTTTCCTCCTGAAGAAGTAGAATCTCCTTCTTCAACACTTGAACCTGAGATTCTAAAACACTACAACAAGCCATGGTGCTTGGTAACAGCCCACGCTAACTCCCAAGAGCTTAGGCAGCGTTTCGCCCACACAGTGGGCTTTTTTCACATGCGGTCCTACCTGCTGAGGCAGGTAGGACCGCATGTGACCACTGACCTCAGCGTACTGAGTAACTTGTAAACGAATGCGGATGTCAGGTAAGTTATTTTGTTTTACGAAAATTATGACTGTTCATGTTATATAATTAATTTTAAATGTCTTGTTCTTCAGTTCTCGTAATTAAATAAACCTGATGTTTTGTGAAGATTTTTTACTAGGCTATAACAGCGTCACTAAGAAACTGTTTACTGTATGTTGCAAGAGTTTTCATAATATTTTCTGTGCCGAATTATGACTATAATATAAAATTATAATAAACTACATTGATAATAAAATGTTATAAAAAATAGGGTAAGATTAGCTCTTGTAAAGTAAAAGGACACAAGTGCAACTAATGTGACATTTATTGTGGCAACGTTTCGCTCTCCAGGAGCTTTATCAAGCCATTACCGTAATGGCTTGATAAAGCTCCTGGAGAGCGAAACGTTGCCACAATAAATGTCACATTAGTTGCACTTGTGTCCTTTTACTTTACATATTGTCGGTAATTCTACCAACTTTATTACAAGATTAGCTCTTAATGACAAGATGCATTATGCCTCTCTTTTACTGAATAAGATTCCAGTAATATACTTAAAAAAAAACAAAGGCTACGTGGCTTCGGAAGGTTTGAAAACCCGATGTATAACAGTGATGTTGAGAATACAGGAGATTAGTCATTGTATATTTATAGATGAGAGTGCTGTGGCAACAGTGTTTATTATTATTATTATCAAAGATTCGCCGGTATTCTCCCGGCCGGGACTTTTCCAAGTGGTGGCCCGGCCTTGGCTCCCTCTTTAGGGAGTGTCTGAGACCTAAGTCTCCCATGGGAGGAGACACAAGTACCTCCTCATCTGTGGGACCAACTGTCCCCAGGCCTAGCCACATTCCCCGCCCTCACGGTGCTCGTAGGGATAAGCTAGACCTCTCTGGTCTGCCATCCCCCACCCCCCGAGGGGGCTACTGAGAATGGCAGTCTTGTGAGCTACAAGCTCTGGCTCAGGCACCTACCCTGCCCTAGAAGGGCTGGGCATGGTGTCGATGAACACTGTTTTCCGTAATGCATTTTTTATCTGAAAAAAAGAAAAAAATAATATTGCTAGGGTACGATTGCTATAGAAAAAAAAAGAATTTACGAATATAAGAAATTCCTTTGGAGACAGCCTGTAAGACTAATTCTTGCAACATTTTTATGGGTACATAAAATAAGCTTAACGTATTGGCGACATTTTTACCCAAGTCCTAACACAAATTTTACCGCCAAGTCCGGTCAGCTATAAAATGTCCATCACCGGGATCGCGGCTGCTAACTTACGGTGGTGGCAGTGTTTTGTGGCAGTGTTCCATTGTCAGGAAAATGTATCTTGAGATGGATCTTTGTCAAGAAATGCCCGGGTCAATGATTGGTCAAACACTGGCATATTATGGCCCCTCAAGGAAGGTTTCTTGATGTTGGTGAGGGGCTCTTGATTTAGGGAATTGGATCTGTGCTCCAGTTCCCCGAATTAAGCCTGAATGCCTTTCACATCCCCCCCCCCCAAGGCGCTGTATAATCCTCCGGGTATAGCGCTTCCCCCTTGATTATAATAATAATAATGGCATATTATGGCTGGTTATCAGTGATTAAGTAACCTCTGTTTTGTAAAGTAAAAGGTCACAAGTATAACTAATGTGACATTTTACTGTGGCAACGTTTCGCTCTCCATGAGCTTTGACAAAGCTCCTGGAGAGCGAAACGTTGCCACAATAAAATGTCACATTAGTTGCACTTGTGTCCTTTTACTTTACATATTGTCGGTAATTCTACCAACATTATTACAACCTCTTATTTATCGGAATTAACAACCCTTGGTTAAGCTGATAGTTGTGGGATCATCTTTCACCTACTTGACGAACATGGTATAAAATACTTAAAAGTTGATTAAGACACATGTTTAACAGGTATTCAATACCGACAAGATGAAAGTGAAGACACTTGTGCAACATCTGGTTATGTATGAATGGTATATAATACCAGAATCTCCACGACTATGGTACTCTTCGCACCTACTCCTAGGTTGAGGGACTGATTACCTCATCTTCTGTACATAGTTCTACTGTCTTCAAGTTATGTCCTAGAATTTGTATTGATAAAGCCACTGGATGGCGAAACGTCTACAATAAAGATACCCAGATGTTGCACATGTGTCTTAATCTCAAAATCTGGTTATCTTTATTGTAGACGTTTCGCCATCCAGTGGCTTTATCAATGCAGATTCTTGGATATAATGAGAAAACAGAAGAACTATATTCAAAAGATGAGGTAGTCAGTCCCTCAGCCTTGGAGGTGGTGTTTACAGTACCGTTGTTGTAGAGATTCACATGTGTAACAGTTGGGTACCTTGACTGTTAAAATGTTTCGCCTGCTCGGTAGGCTTCTTCACTCAAATACAAAGAATGTATTGAAGACAGCATAAGTGATGACGTAAAAAAGATGTAATCAAGATTGAGACACTTATTGTAGATGAATGGTTCAGTGAACCGACACGTTGATAAATTAGACACATGTGCAGCTCTTGGGTATCTTTATTGGGGAAACGTTTCGCCACACAGTGGCTTCATCAGTCCACACATAGGAGAAACTTGAAGAACAAGAGGATAAAGAGGTGTTGATAAATTAGACACAAGTGCAACTCTTGGGTATCTTTGTTGAGGAAACGTTTCGCCACACAGTGGCTTCATCAGTCCATTATTATTATCACACTGGCCGATTCCCACCAAGGCAGGGTGGCCCGAAAAAGAAAAACTTTCACCATCATTCACTCCATCACTGTCTTGCCAGAAGGGTGCTTTACACTACAGTTTTTAAACTGCAACATTAACACCCCTCCTTCAGAGTGCAGGCACTGTACTTCCCATCTCCAGGACTCAAGTCCGGCCTGCCGGTTTCCCTGAATCCCTTCATAAATGTTACTTTGCTCACACTCCAACAGCACGTCAAGTATTAAAGCCATTTGTCTCCATTCACTCCTATCAAACACGCTCACGCATGCCTGCTGGAAGTCCAAGCCCTCGCACACAAAACCTCCTTTACCCCTCCCTCCAACCCTTCCTAGGCCGACCTCTACCCCGCCTTTCCTTCCACTACAGACTGATACACTCTTGAAGTTATTCTGTTTCGCTCCATTCTCTCTACATGTCCGAACCACCTCAACAACCCTTCCCCAGCTCTCTGGACAACAGTTTGTAATCCCGCACCTCCTCCTAACTTCCAAACTACGAATTCTCTGCATTATATTCACACCACACATTGCCCTCAGACATGACATCTCCACTGCCTCCAGCTTCTCTCGCTGCAACATTCATCACCCATGCTTCACACCCATATAAGAGCGTTGGTAAAACTATACTCTCATACATTCCCCTCTTTGCCTCCAAGGACAAAGTTCTCTGTCTCCACAGACTCCTAAGTGCACCACTCACTCTTTTTCCCTCATCAATTCTATGATTCACCTCATCTTTCATAGACCCATCCGCTGACACGTCCACTCCCAAATATCTGAATACGTTCACCTCCTCCATACTCTCTCCTCCAATCTGATATTCAATCTTTCATCACCTAATCTTTTTGTTATCCTCATAACCTTACTCTTTCCTGTATTCACCTTTAATTTTCTTCTTTGGCACACCCTACCAAATTCATCCACCAATCTCTGCAGCTTCTCTTCAGAATCTCCCAAGAGCACAGTGTCATCAGCAAAGAGCAGCTGTGACAACTCCCACCCTGTGTGTGATTCTTTATCTTTTAACTCCACGCCTCTTGCCAAGACCCTCGCATTTACTTCTCTTACAACCCCATCTATAAATATATTAAACAACCACGGTGACATCACACATCCTTGTCTAAGGCCTACTTTTACTGGAAAAATTTCCCTCTTTTCTACATACTCTAACTTGAGCCTCACTATCCTCGTAAAAACTCTTCACTGCTTTCAGTAACCTACCTCCTACACCATACACTTGCAACATCTGCCACATTGCCCCCCTATCCACCCTGTCATACGCCTTTTCCAAATCCATAAATGCCACAAAGACCTCTTTAGCCTTATCTAAATACTGTTCACTTATATGTTTCACTGTAAACACCTGGTCCACACACCCCCTACCTTTCCTAAACCCCCCTTGTTCTTTTGCTACCCTATTCCCCGTTTAAAACTTTTAATTCTTTCAATTATAATTTTTCCTTTACATTTTTACCGGGTTTAACCCCTAAAGGCCCTTACCCCCCCTAAAATTTTTTGCACTTTTTTACCCCCTTTTCCCTTTTTATAAAAAGGGAAAATATGCTGCTCTCTGCCCAACCCCTTTGGGTTTCCTTACCCTTTCCATACATTTTTTTAAAATAATTGACCCAACCCCCAAAACTAATTCCCCCCCTGCTTTTAACTTTTTCTACTTTATCCCATCAACCCCGGCTCCCTTTTCCCCCTTTCTTTTAAAACCTTTACTGCCTCCCCCAAAACCCCTTCCCCAACAAAGGGGGAATTTTTGGAAAAACCCAGGAGGGGGAATGGGTAATCAGCCCCCTCAACCTTGATCGATGGGTCACCCATCAATCTTGAATAGAATAGGGCATAGGGGCGGAGAAGGAGTTTAAAAACCCGTTTTATGGGAAGGGTGCAGCAGTCTTTAGGGGGGGTTCCATTTTTCAATGGGGAAGTAGGTGGGCCCAAATTAGAGATTACCTCATTCTCCTCCTTTTTCTTCAAGTTTCCCCTATGTATGGACTGGAAGCCACTGTGTGGCGAAACTTTTCCCTCAAAAAAGGATACCCAAGATTTTGACTGTGTCTAATTTATCAACATGTGGGTTTTCTCTGAACCATTCTTTCTAAAAAGGGAAAGGGGTTTAAATAAAGTCCTTCAACCTTGAGTCGATGTGGTCAGCCCTCAATCTTAAATAGAATACGGCATATGGGGGGAAAAGAAGCAGTTAAAAACCGTAGGGGGAGGGGTGCAGCATAAAGGGGTGGTGCCATTTTTTCCCAGTGTGGAAGTGGGGTGGGCCCCAAGGGTTAGGCAAGCGAAAAAATTCCCAAAGGGTATTAAATCCCAAAAAGGGGTTCCCAGTGTCGGGACAGGATTGAGAGGGAATTTTTCCCTCAAAAACCCGCACATTATAAATTGACACATGTGAAAACCTTGGGTTTCTTTATTGAGGAAACGTTTCCTCAAAAAAAGTTACCCAAGGCTAAAACAGTTTTGGAATTAGGGCAACTTTTGGGGAAAACCCTTTATTCAGGAAAACGTTTCGCCACACAGTGGTTTTCACCCGTCCCAATGAAAAATTTAAAAAGGTGAAAAGGGAGGGGGA
Source organism: Cherax quadricarinatus (assembly GCF_026875155.1). Taxonomy (NCBI): domain Eukaryota; kingdom Metazoa; phylum Arthropoda; class Malacostraca; order Decapoda; family Parastacidae; genus Cherax; species Cherax quadricarinatus. Next base: position 43,424,971 of record NC_069401.1, on the reverse strand, counting down.
GTTTGAGGAAATTTAAAACCTTTTTCCTTTGAAGGGAACTGGGGAAAAAAAGACATTTAAGTACATTTCCCGGCCCTTTTTTAAAAGGGAAACTTTTTCGCCCGAGGGTTTTTCCCCCCAAATTTCCTAATACAAGAAAAGTTTCTGGGCCCTAAAAAATTACTTGGTTTGGGTAAAAGGAAACCTTTACTGGGTTAGGGGGGGTTTATTTTTCCAAATTTTTCTTTCCCACTATTCACCAAACCAAAAAAAAAATTAAAAAATTCCAAAAGGGAAATCAGGTAAACAAATGATCCTAAATGGATGAACAAAAAGTTAAAAAATATCTGACGGGCCCAAAAGAGAGGCTATATGGCAAATAAAAAGAGGAGGGGGGAAATTAAAAATCGATATTTTCCCATTAAAAAAGAGAAAAAAAAAAGGGAATTAAAAAAGAAAAAAGGATTAGGGGGTTAAAGTTGCAAAAGAATCAAAAAGGACTAACCCAAAAGGATTCTTTCGGTATACAGAAGAAAGTTTCGGGAAAAGAAGGGCCCACTCAAAAGTTCCTCGGGCCCCAGTCATTTACATGTTTAAGGGAAAAATGTGTAAAAATTTTTAAACATATTTCCCTTCAGTTTTTAAAGGAGGATACCAGGGGAAAAATTAGTAATGTTAAATTATGTAAAACCCAGGACGATAAAAAAACTGTCCCATTTATTGGGGGGTCACAAGTGACAGGGGTCCTTAGGCAAAAAAAGAAAAAAATTAAAACCTAACAAACCCCCGGGCCCTGATGAACTGTATGAAGGGTTCAAAAGGGAATGTAAAGGGGTTTACCCAAAAACCCTTTGGCTAATTTTTTTAACATTTTCATTTAAAAAGGGCATGGTGCCAGATAAGTGGAAAATGGAAAAAGTAAATACCTTTTTTTAAAAAAACGGGTTTACGGGGTCCTTAGCTTCGAACTATGGGGCCCAAATTAAGCCTTTCCCTCCATAGGGGGAAAAATTTAGGGAAATTCAATAATTGCCGAGGCATTTCTTTTAGCCATCTTAAAAAGCATAAATTAATAAACCCGAATTTCAGCGGGTTTTTACAAAGGGGCTTTCCCCTGCCTTACGAATTTTTTAACTTTTTTAAACTAAGGTTTTTAAAGGGGGTTTTGATCAGGTAAGGGGTTTTTGAAAATTGTGTTAGGGACTTCAGAAAGGCTTTTGACGGGCCCAAAACCGGGAGACTATTGGGGAAAAATTAAAAAGGCCTTGGAATAGGGGAAAAATTTTTTTTTCCTGGATTTGAGGCTTGGTTTGAAAATGGCAGCAGAGAGTTTGATAAAGGGGGAGAAATCAGAGTGGGGAAAGCGTCACGGCGGTTTTTCCACAGGGGTCATGTTGGGGCCCCTGCTGTTCACAATCAACAAAAACACTTTAAAAATGGGGGCCCTTAAAAAAAAGGGCGAAAATGGGCAATTTTCCCAAATGAAAACCAAAAAAGGGCCGTCGAATTCATTTGACGGGGACATTGGGCACCCCCAGGAAAAGATTTAAATAGACTGTTTGCGGGTGGCCCGGAGAAGGGGCAGATGCAGTTTAATAAAAAGACAAATGCAAATTTTCAAAAATTTTGGGACAGGACAAAAAACCATGCCACATTTAAAAAAATAATTTTGATTTAATGTTACGGATTTGCAAAAGATTTGGGAGTTCGTTACATAACTAAAACCCAAAAACAACGGGGTGCATAAGGTTCGAATAAAGTTAAAAAACCCTTGGCTTATATCAAAAAGGGCATAAAAAAAAGGGAAAGTCCTCGGGTTGTTTTTTTCAACTCTATCCCACCCTTGGTTGGGCCCTCTTTTGGGTTTATGCTGCACAGTTTTGGTACCGTATTACAGAATGGATATAAATTCTCTGGAAAATGTAAAAAAGGGGAGGATGACAAAAAAGATCCCCCTGGGATCAGAAACCTTCCCTATGAGGGGTTTTGACTAAGGGGCCCTGAAAAAAGCACTTTCTTGAAAGACGTGAATTAGGGGGGAAATGATTGAGGTGTATAATGGAAAAAACAAAAAAAAAAAAGGGGAAGTAAAATAGTGGCTGAAAATATCTAGCCTTAAAAGGATCGGAGCAATGGTTTTTAATTGGAAAAATTCCGATTCAGGAAGGATTTTAAAAGGGAAAAAATTTGGTTTTGGGAAAATTTGAGTTTGTGGATGAGTGGAACAAATCCCAAAAAACCCTTTAGAGGGCCCGAACGGTTTTGAAACTTTAAAAATTGGGTTTGGGTTTAAAAAAATGAAATAGATGTGGGTGGGTGTGAGTTAGATGATAGTTGTGCTAAAAAGGTCCCGGGTTTCCCTGTTTCCCCCTTAATTTAATTTTGACCTGAAACCCGATAGGTTGGGGGGCATTGGCTTAAGGGGGGGTGGAGTTTTGGGCCTGCCCCGCATGGGGCCCCGGAGGCTTCTGCAGTGTTCCCTTTTTTTTCTTAGTTTTTTTATGTTTTATGTTTTTAAATATATATGGAGGAGTCAGGTTTAGGTGAGATGGGTGGAGGTGGAAGTAAATAGAGTAGTAGTATTTGGGAAATAAAGGGGGTGAGGCTAAAAAGGGGGGGATCAAGTAACACCCCTTCCCAGGAAGGGTAAAACCTCTTGCTTTGTAATTTTGAAATACTGTAACTAACCCGGGTTTTTGCTTTAAGTGTTACGACCCGAAAATTTGAGCAGCTTTTAAAGCATTTTCCCGTCTTTAAATGTCTTCTTTAAAAATTAAATTTTGCTTATTGAAATTTTTATGAGGTGTCCAACACGTCCCCCTATTTTTGAACCCATGGGTTTTTTTCGGTCATCATTTCTGCAAGCTTTTTTTTGTTCTGCTATTAATTCCAGGTTTGGCTGTTTTCCCCCCAAAAAATTTGTCAAAAAACCCCCCCCAAAAGGTATAGTTAGAAATTTCCGACTTGTTTCCAGAATTTATGCTTGGGTTTTTTTTATAGGTTCCTAAAGTAGTTGAAGGGGTGGGAGAATTTTTTTGCCAGTTGGCCCCCGTTTTTAAAAACTCCAAAACGTTTTTATGTACGGGATCTTTAGGCAAGGCTCAACGCAGTTGAACCCGGCCCATCCCGTTTACACAAGGGGAAAAGGTCCCTTACAGGTTTCCTTTCCTCGGGCGTCCCCATTCACAAAGTAGCAAAACCTAAGTTTTTCGGAAAACCCCCCAAAAAATGACTCACAACTTTAAATTCCCGTCCCAAAATACCAAAAACCAAAAAAAAGGCTCATCATTTGGGTTTTTCCCAAAAATACCCAATTTTCAGTTGAGTTTTTTGACGAGGGAAAGTACTTTATTTCCCCCAAACAAATTTACGAGTTTTCTTTTTTCCCTTTTTTTTTATCAAAGACTGCAAAAAAGAGTCTTCAGATCATTAAAATTTTCCCCGCATTTAACATTCCCCCCAAAAAGTTAAATTTTTTCCCAAAACCAGGTTGCATGAACGCTCAAAAGTACTTTTTACAAGCCTAAACCAGAGTCGCCATCGCTTCTAGCGCTTCAAAAAAGGAATTTAAACCCGGACGCAAACCAAGCACCCCCGAACCCTCAATGCAGGGGTTTACACTTATGTTGGGGGCTGTTTACAAGATTTTCGTAGGGGAAACAGCAAGGGAAACCCAAAACAACCGCCTAATGAAACCATTTTCGTATTTGGTTTGGTACGATAACTTGAAAAAACGCCTGGTACCAAAAACCCCAAAAACCCCCAATCATCTCATGAAATTCAGGGGGCGCCCAATTAGGATCAAAAAAAAACTAAATTTTCCGGGAGACGCAAGTGCCTTTAAAACAGCACTAATCGCCCGGGCTCGAAAAACAATTAAACAAAACAACGGCAGCTTACCCATCTCCGAATCTTAGCAAGAATCCTCCTGAAAAAAAGGAAAACCCTTTCCATCAATAAATCTCCCCCTGTTAAACTACCAAAGCAATTACGAGAGTGAAAACTGAAAAAAAGCTGCCTCTTTCCAGTCTAAATTTGTCCAACCTTTTTTATTTTTCCCCAAATAAAAGTTTTTATAAACCTTTTTCTCTTGTACGAAAATTTAAATTTCCTTCATATTTTATTACTTTTTTTTTTACTTCCATACAACTATACTACCACTAGTGAACTCGAAAAAATTTTCCTCACTAGTATTCACCTCACTCTGAGCCTTTTTTATACCCCCTGTGTCCCCGTAATTTTTTTGTAACTTTTATAAAGGGCCCCCAGGGGGAAAGTTGCTACAATAAATGTCACATTAGTTCCCTTTGTGTCCTTTTATTTACTATTGTGGGAAATTTTCCCAAACTTTATTCCCAAACAAAAATTTTTTTGAGGTTCCCCCATCGAAAAAGTGTATGAATTTCAGGAAAAATAGACAACCCCTTGCGGGGTCAGAAAAGTTGTAAAGTAAAGGCAAAAGTGCAACAATTGCCCATTTTTTGTGGCAACGTATCGCTCTCCAGGACTTTATAAGCCATTACAAAAAATTTTGGACAAGAGGGTATAAAAGGCTCGGGTGAGGTGCAATCTATGAGGACCTTTCGATTTCATAGGGGTGGTAGTGTATAGTATAGTATGACAAAAAGTAATAAATAGGAAGGCAAAAAATTCGTACATGAGTAAAGGTTTTTTTGTTACTACTACTTACTACGATTTTTGCTCTTCCATATTGTATTTTTTTGTTATACTACACTCTCCCATAGTGAACATCGAAATGGTACCTCACAGCATTGCCCCTCACTCGACCCTTTATATCCCCCTTGTGCCCATGTATTTTTTTAAATGGCTTGAAAAAGCTCCGGAGAGCAAAACTTGCCACATAAATGTAATTATTTCACTTGTGTCCTTTTCTTAATTTTGTGGGTAATTCCCCAATTTATTACAGTCAGAAAAGTTGAGATGCAGTTTAATGAGACAAGCAAAGTCCGAAACTCGGGAATGAAATAACCCTAGCATTTAAAAAACAAAAAAATATAGAACTTTGGGCCCTACAGAATACGAAAGACCTTGGGGGGCTTATAGAAGCAGCAACTTCGCTTTCAAATGGGCCCGCAGTAAAAAGCCTGGGTTTATCATCTCCCACCCCCGGGGGCTTGGTCAAGGGTGGGGCCCCGGGGGGTTATCCCCCGGGAAAATCCTCCAGGTAGACTAATTTGTAAGGGATCACTTAGATTTTGCATCTCATTCGGTTTTCCCTTTTTGAAAAAAGATTAAAAACGTTAGAGAACATTCAGAGAAAAAATTACAAAATTAATCCACTGCATAAGAAGTCCTCCATATGAAGAAAGATGGAGATCCCTTAACCTACATTCTCTTGTAAGACACAGAATGAGGGAAGATATGATTGAAGTGTACAAGTGGGAGATTGGAATAAATAAAGGAGAAATAAATGTGAGTCTGAGGATATCCATTCAAAAAAAGAACTCGTAATAATGGATTCAAATTGGATAAGTTTAGATATAGGAAAGTATTGGTATGGAAATAGAGTAGTCGGTGGGTAGAACAGTGTGCCTAGTAGGATTATTGAAGTCCAAACTTTGGGTAGCTTCATATATAGGTTAAGTAAAAGGACACAAGTGCAACTAATGTGACATTTTATTGTGGCAACGTTTCGCTCTCCAGGAGCTTTATCAAGCCATTACAAACAATACATGTACACAGAGGGTATATATAGGCTCAGAGTGAGGTGCGATACTAGTGGTAGTGGTAGTAGTAGTAGTGATAAAAGTTGTAGTAGTAGTAGTAGTAGTAATACAATATGGTAGAACAATTAATTCGTACACGAGTAAAAGGATATAAATGCTATTACTTGGGTAACATAAAAATAGGTTGGACAAATATAGACTGGAAAGAGGCAGGTTGTTTCAGTGTTCACTCTCTGTAATGTGCTTTGTGTAGTATAAAGGAGAGACTATGTGATGGCGGGGTTTTCTGTTTTCAGGAGGATTCTTGCTAAGACTTCAGAGATGGTGAAGCTGCCGTTGTTTTGTTTAATTGTATTCGAAACAGCGATCAGTGCTGATTCTAGGCCTTGCGTCTGCGGAAAATTATTTTTCTTTGATCACTAATTGGGCGTCCCTGATTTCATGAGAGACTGGTGGAATTTCGGTGTTGTACACAGGCGTTTTCAGGTTGTCGTTCCTACATGCTAAATGTGTTCATTGAGGCGGTGTCGAGGTTTCTTGCTGTTTCATCTACGTAAATCTTGTCACAGCCCCACAGGGTATAGTGTAAACTCCTGCGTGACTGGTTCGTGGTGCTTTGTTTTTTGTTCTGGTTAGATCCTTTATTGAAGTGCTAGAACGATGGCGACTCTGGTTTTTAGCTTGTGAAAGTACTTTAGAAACGTTCAGTGCAACCTGACTGTTGGGAAGAATTATAACTTTGTTGGGAGTGGTGTTGGTGCGTGGAGAATTGATGATCTGAAGAGCCTTTTTCTTGAAGTCTTTGATAAAAAAGGGAAGGAAATGTAACTCAGTGAAGGTTTGGTAAATGTACGTACATTCCTCGTCAAGAAACTCAGGACTACAAATTCGGTATGCCTTAGGAAAAACCCGATGATGATGCTCTTTTTTGGTCTTGGTATCTCGACTGGAATAAAGTGTGTGAGATCATTTTTATTGGTGGGTTTCCGATAAACTTGAAATCTTAGGTTGTTGTCTACTTTGTGAATGAGGACGACGGAGGAAAGGTAGCCTGTCATTGGACTCTTTTTCTAGTGTAAACTGGATCGCCGGTTCAACTGCGTTGAGCCTTGCCTAAAGATCCCGTACATCAAAACGTTTTGGAGTTATTACGAGGACATCGTCCACGTAACGTAACCAAGTGACGCTTGAAGGATGATTTTGGGCGAAGTGTTCAAAACTCTAGGTGTTCCATGTATAAGTTGGCTAGACGGCACTGATGGGGACCCCATTCTCATGCCGTGGGTTTGTTTGTAGGCTTGTTATTGAAAGAAAAACAGTTGAAATTAACACAGAGTTCAATCAAGTCAACAAAATCTCCGGGAGGTAGAGGAAGATTAAGGCCCTGATTGACTTTACGTCGTAGAACCTCGATGGCTTTTGTGGTGGGTACTTTTGTGAAGAAGGAAGTCACGTCCAAACTGCTTAGTTTCTTGTTACGGATGGAGAGGTTTCGGATGGGGTTGAGAAGGTCGCCTGAGTGTTTAAGGTGAGCCGGGGTGATGGTCCCCCGAAGGCAGGAAAGATGTTTGGCAAGAACTCCCCGGGTAGTTTGTGTGGAGCACTGCCTATTCCTGACGTGATTGTCTGAGAGAATATTGTTTTAAGGGTCTTGGGTAAGCCATACATGTGTGCTGGTTTAGGGTTGCTTGGTAAAAAAGTACAGAATTCTTCCCCTTCTCTAGTGCGTTTGAGTATTTGTCTGGTTTTGTATAGAAAATCTTTGGGAGCGTCTCCCACTGTTGAGTGCTGATAGGTTCGTATGTAGATTGATCATTCAAAAGGTCCATCTTTTAGTGTTGTAGTCACTGGTGTTGATTATGACGAACTCCACCTCCTTTGTCGGCGGTGGTGACGATATGCTGGGGTCGTTGGGGAGTTCCTTAAGGGCAGTGAAAGAATCGTCTAGGAAATTCGAAGAAGAAGGTTTTACATAAAGCTGCAGTGGAGAAGGCCCTGTATATAACCCTTCTGGAAGTTGCTGTCACTGTTCTAAAGGTTCCTGGTAACTAGATTGAGTTGATAGTTAGGTTTGCGTATGTTGGTGGTAAATTTGAGTCCCAGACTCAGTGCTTGTTTCTCGTAGTCAGTTAAGGTGCGTGACGATAAGTTGTTTATCAGGGATTCGCGTCCCATTTCCTTCCATCGACTGTTTTGTGCAGAGGTACTGAAGTTTGCGATTGAGTTTTAAATTTTCTGTTGGAGGTTTGCTGTGGTGACTGTGCTGAGAATATGCTCAGCAGTGTGTTGGTCAATCTGAAGATTGGTCCTCATATTCCTTGCAGTTTCAAAGGTTTCCTTAGCGATGTTAGAAAGTTCTTCGGCACATTCAGTTAAGTAAGCTTGGGTAGCTGGAGAGAAGGGGTGCTTGGAGTTGGAGAGTTGTGCAGGAGTAGACTTAGGAATCACCTTCTCTGCCAGGCAATCTTGTAGGAAGTAGTGTCTGTTGCGATAGCTGTGAGCACGAAGAAGGGTGTCCAAATAACGCACTAGAGAAGGGAAGAAACTTCTGTACTTGTTACCAAGCAACCCTAAACCAGCACACATGTATGGCTTACCCAAGACCCTTAAACACAATATTCCTCTCAGACCAATCACGTCAGGAATAGGCAGTGCTCCACACAAACTAGCCGGAGTTCTTGCCAAACATCTTTCCTGCCTTCTGGGGACCATCAGCCCGGCTCACCTTAAACACTCAGGCGACCTTCTCAACCGCATCCGAAACCTCTCCATTCGTAACAAGAAACTAAGCAGTTTGGACGTGACTTCCCTCTTCACAAAAGTACCTACCACAAAAGCTATCGAGGTTCTACGACGTAAAGTCAATCAGGACCTTAATCTTCCCCTACCTCCCGGAGATTTTGTTGACTTGATTGAACTCTGTGTTAAATTTCAAAATGTTTTTCTTTCAATAACAAGCTCTACAAACAAACCTACGGCATGAGAATGGGGTCCCCCATCAGTGCCCCTCGTAGCCAACTTATACATGGAACACCTAGAGTCTGAACACTTCGCCAACATCATCCCTTCAAGCGTCACCCTTGGTTACGTACGTGGACGATGTCCTCGTAATAACTCCCCAAAAAGTTTTGATGTACGGATCTTCAGGCAAGGCTCAACGCAGTTGAACCGGCGATCCGTTTACACTAGAAGAGTCAAATGACAAGCTACCTTCCTCGACGTCCTCATTCACAAAGTAGACAACAACCTAAGATTTCAAGTTTATCGGAAACCCACCAATAAAAATGATCTCACACACTTCTATTCCAGTCAAGATACCAAGACCAAAAGAGGCATCATCATCGGGTTTTTCCTAAGAGCATTCCGAATTTGTAGTCCTGAGTTTCTTGACGAGGAATGTACGTACATTCACCAAACCTTCACTGAGTTACATTTTCCTTCCTTTTTTATCAAAGACTGCAAGAAAAAGGCTCTTCAGATCATCACCACTCCCAACAAAGTTATAATTCTTCCCAACAGTCAGGTTGCACTGAACGTTTCTAAAGTACTTTCACAAGCTAACACCAGAGTCACCATCGCTTCTAGCACTTCAATAAAGGATTTAACCAGAACAAAATCAAAGCACCACGAACCAGTCAACGCAGTAGTTTACACTATACCCTGTGGAGGCTGTGACAAGATTTACGTAGGTAAAACAGCAAGAAACCTCGACACCCGCCTCAATGAATACATTTACGCATGTAGGAACGACAACCTGAACAACGCCTGTGTACAACACCGAAATTCCACCAGTCATCTCATGAAATTCAGGGACGCCCAATTAGTGATCAAAGAAACTAATTTCCGCAGACGCAAGTGCCTAGAATCAGCACTGATCGCTGTTTCGAATACAATTAAACAAAACAACGGCAGCTTCACCATCTCTGAAGTCTTAGCAAGAATCCTCCTGAAAACAGTAAACCCTGCCATCACATAGTCTCTCCTGTTATACTACACAAAGCACATTACAGAGAGTGAACACTGAAACAACCTGCCTCTTTCCAGTCTATATTTGTCCAACCTATTTTTATGTTACCCAAGTAATAGTTTTTATATCCTTTTACTCATGTACGAATTAATTGTTCTACCATATTGTATTACTACTACTACTACTACAACTTTTATCACTACTACTACTACCACTACCACTAGTATCGCACCTCACTCTGAGCCTATATATACCCTCTGTGTACATGTATTGTTTGTAATGGCTTGATAAAGCTCCTGGAGAGCGAAACGTTGCCACAATAAAATGCCACATTAGTTGCACTTGTGTCCTTTTACTTTACATATTGTCGGTAATTCTACCAACTTTATTACACATATAGGTTATATAAATGTATGAGAGAGAAGAGATGGATTTGATTGGAACTTGCACATGAGGTAATAGGGTTATCAAAGTTTATTACTTGGATAGCATTGAAAATGGATTGAGTAAATATTTTTGTTAGTGGATTTGGGTTTGAGGAGAACTTGCCTAGTGTTGCATGCGAAGAGTACGTAACCTTTATTCGGTGCATGTACACACCCTCATTGAAAGGCTACCTCCCCCCCCCCCAGGGAACCAGTACTAAGAGTCGAATGATGAGGCCCCATCGTTCGATCAGTACCCAGGTTCAGCCAATGAAAAGGTAGGTCTGGCAATTGTGGAGGTGGTATGGTCACCACTCACCTGTCCACCCTTGTCATTTCCTTTCTAGAGCTGGTTGAACACGGTTGTCCATTCTGTCTCCAGGCTGTGTCTTTGCCTTTGAGTAACCGTGTTGTACACATACATTTCCAACTGTATATAGTGTACATACTTGTAAATACTTGTTATCATTCTTGAAGGAAATTGTATTTCAAAGTCATTCAGCTGTGTTTGTTCTGCTCCTTGCTCCCCTCTACACCCAGGATAATAGGCCTGTGTCTGGGCTAGTAGGCCTGTTATAGTGTTCCTCTTTTCTTGTGTTAATTAACGGTTTAGAAAACCTGCAAGATGATAAATGAGACACTTGTGCAACATTTGGGCATCTTTATTCTGGCAACGCACCTTCTTGATGGTCCCTCAACTTACCTGATTGATGGTCCCTCAACATACCTTCTTGATGGTCCCTCAACTTACCTGATTGATGGTCCCTCAACATACCTTCTTGATGGTCCCTCAACATACTTGATTGATGGTCCCTCAACATACCTGATTGATGGTCCCTCAACATGCCTGATTGATGGTCCCTCAACATACCTGATTGATGGTCCCTCAACATACCTGATTGATGGTCCCTCAACATACCTGATTGATGGTCCCTCAACATACCTTCTTTATGGTCCCTCAACATACCTTCTTGATGGTCCCTCAACATACCTTCTTGATGGTCCCTCAACTTACCTGATTGATGGTCCCTCAACTTACCTGATTGATGGTCCCTCAACTTAACACATCTGTAATAAAGTTGGTAGAATTACCGACAATATGTAAAGTAAAAGGACACAAGTGCAACTAATGTGACATTTATTGTGGCAACGTTTCGCTCTCCAGGAGCTTTATCAAGTAATGGCTTGATAAAGCTCCTGGAGAGCGAAACGTTGCCACAATAAATGTCACATTAGTTGCACTTGTGTCCTTTTACTTTACATTAACACATCTGGTTGATAATTCCTCAACACACCTGGTTGATAGTACCTCAACACACCTGCTTGATAGTACCTCAACACACCTGCTTGATAGTCCCTCAACATACCTGCTTGATAGTGCCTCAACACATCCGCTTGATAGTCCCTCAACACACCTGCTTGATAGTCCTTCAACACACCTGCTTGATAGTCCTTCAACACACCTGGTTGATAGTCCCTCAACACACCTGCTTGATAGTCCCTCAACACATCTGCTTGATAGTCCCTCAACATACCTGCTTGATAGTCCTTCAACACACCTGCTTGATGGTCTCTCAACACACCTGCTTGATAGTCCCTTAACACACCTGCTTGATAGTCCTTCAATACACCTGGTTGATAGCCCCTCAACACACCTGCTTGATAGTTCCTCAACACACCTGCTTGATGGTCTCTTAACACACCTGCTTGAGGGAAGCCCGAGACTTAAACACTTGTCAAAGCCCCAGTTGATCCCACACCCAGAAAATAAAACACAAGATATATTTGGAACTCATACTGAGGTCCTCTTCAGCACATTAAAAAAAAGCAAGTGTACATGGAATGAAGCTAAGAATGGCAGTTCACACGACTTAAGTCAGACAAGAACATATGAACTTGCAGCATGGTATTTCTAGCATCAGTTTCCCAATTGCCTTGTGAAGTGTTGACATTGAGTGAGGATACAATAAGACTTGACTCATTTTGTTTATCTGGATATTCAGTTGATCCTCTTAATAAAATATTGTTGCTAAGACACTCAAAGAAGTAACTGTTTAATGAGCCTTAAATGATGATTATCTGACTTAGACGCTTGAAGAGCTCTCTCTGTGTTCCCGCTTCATGTTCGAGTGTCAATACTTTTTATCGCCTTTATCCTATATTTCATTTACTGCCGTTGTTTTATGTTATAATCGGTTATCTCTTGTGGAAGAGGAAAATCTAACCTAAGTCTAACCTATCGAAACCTAAATCAAATTAATTGAAAAAAATATATATCAATCGTTTGTGAGAAATCTACGTAGAATTTGTGAGGATGGTTTTCACACTAATCTGTTGCAATATTGATGACTTCAATTTCGCACTTGCACTAACTTCCCACTCAGACCATTAACATGCACATCCCCTTTCCAGAGCAGCGCTGTAACACACACCCTGTGACTTAACGTATAATGATAATCACTTGCTCAAGCATTATGCTGTGTATATAATGGAAGCAGCTTCCTAGGGCGTGGTGAGTGACACAAACAATCAGGGCCACACTGGCACTCTCCCTGAAGGTGATGCTGGTGCCAAGTGATCTCACTTACGGCTGTAGACGTAAACAACACACCCACATCCCCCCATGACAACCACGTCCGGAGCATTGTCCACGACCTCGGCTTCCCCTTTCTATCCTATCTTTCAGTATTCATTCTTCTGTTTTATTTATGGATATGCAAATCCTCAGCTCTACCGTAGATCACGGAGGGAGTAACAGGAACAGTTCAACACGAATGAATAAAATGAATATAAATTTTTTGAAGAACTGAAGTCGCACCGTCGACATGTAGAGGCGAGTTAATTAATTGGGCGGCGAATTGCGGCAATCAAGACGACAAAAGAAGTGGTGACAGAGACGGCCGCCACCTGCTGTCCTCTGATTGGTTCCTTGTCTTCCCTCTATCACTACGTGACCTCTGTTGTCCTCTGATTGGTTTCGTGTCATCCCTCTAGCACCACGTAACCTCTGCTATCCTGTGATTAATTTTTGTTTCCTCTCCGTCACCACGTGACCCCTGCCGTCCTCTGATTTGTTCTTAGTCTCCCCATCACAATGTGACCCCCTCCTATTCTCTGACTGGTTATCTTACCGTATTACCTGTGACCTCCGTGATTCCGCGGTCGACCACTTTTAATATCACCCCTTAACCTTGCAGATTATGACAGCCCCTGAGAAAAAGTATTACAAGGAGATTAGCTTTGGTCGCTACGCGATCTTAGAGGTTTTCCTCCTAATGCATAACCTCAGCCCCTTCTTCCTTAACTCATGAAAAAGGAACAGTAGCTCTATAAAATCTTCGAGAAGCATAAAAATTACAGTTCAATTCCCTCTAGAGATTTAGCAGCTATAACTGAGTCTTCCCTAGAGGCACAGAAGCTAGATTAACCTTATAGTCCAAGAGGTACAGGAGATGTAGATCAGTACACTCATAAGGCACAAGAGAAGTAAGTCACTGCTTTCAAGAGGAACAGGAGCTGTAGGTCAAAGCCATCAAGAAGCACAGGCGATGATTACCCTCAAGAAGCCTAAATGTTGTAGATCAACCCACTTAATAACCACTGAAGCTGCAAATAAATACTCTCAAGTAACATACAAACTATGGACCAGTCCCACCGAGGAGGTTTACGAACCAGAGATAACCCCCTTCCCCCACCTCAGGAGGTCCCGGAGCTGTAGATCAACACCCACAAGAGGCACATGAACTAATGATGACCCTTCACTCTTCCCCTCATCAGCTGTGGATCATCACACTCAGCAAAAATATAATGAACCCATTCAAAGGCAATGTGATTGAACATTTCCTAGAGTTTAAGATATAAACTTATTTCATGTTTTTTTGTAGAATATTTAAATATCCATAGATAAGGTAAACTTACAGTGGTTGTGGAAATCTTTTATTTTTCTTCCTCCAAGGATTTCTTACATAACTTGAGGGCGACTTTTCTGATCGGCTTTAAACTGTCCTTAGCTAACTGTACAAAAATCAATGTTTAATAAGTTAGCATATCAGCTTCTAAGCAGCCTAAAACCAACCTAACCTTTGCGGTGTTTCTGCTACACCAGTGATGAAAGTTACCTGATAGTGATCACAAGAGACATTCTCAGTTATCTCATGAAAACAAATATTTCAGTTTTATTAATTAAGCTGGCAAATTGGCATTTATGCAGCTTAATAAAAATACGAACCTTTCTATTAGAAAAATACACTATTAAATATAGATGTAAATCTACAAAAAGCAATTATCCAGATTCTTTTAAATACGTTAATGGCAAGTTTGCTCCTACACAGCTTAAAGCTGCACTGAACCATGATTTAGTCAGTGTTTAATGATTAAAACACTTCCAGATTATAACACATAAAAGAATTATCCGAAATGTTTACATAAATTAGGCAGCTCGACACTTGTCTTCCGGTTGCTGGCATTATCGACCAGGATCTTGCTGCTGTGACCTATCTGAGGCAACCTTACAGACTTGCACACACTATTTTCTTGTCAATGTAATACATTATTGTAAGGTAGTATAACCACAATCAGAGCAAGGACTGGTATGTAAACAGTTAAATTACTCAACATACCATGATAAAATCACTTTTGCTAGTCAACCTTGTCAACGTACCTTCCTACACATGACGCATTATGTAAATTGTTATATTTTCTAAACTGAATTTTTTTTATCTTAATAATAATATAATGGGACTACTGCACATCTGGTGGGGATATAGGTTTTTTTTTTTTTTTTTTTTTTATTCGCACACACACACACACATACGAACAACTGAAGAAGCTCTTATGTGACCTTGACACCTCAAAGGCGATGGGACCGGACAACATCTCCCCATGGGTCCTTAGAGAAGGAGCAGAGATGCTGTGCATGCCTCTAACCACAATCTTCAACACATCCCTTGAAACTGGGCAACTACCTGAGAAATGGAAGACAGCTAATGTAGTCCCCATATTTAAGAAAGGAAACAGAAACGAGGCGCTAAACTACAGACCTGTGTCTCTGACATGTATTGTGTGCAAAGTCATGGAGAAGATTATCAGGAGGAGAGTGGTCGAACACCTGGAAAAGAACAAGATTATAAATGAAAACCAGCATGGGTTCATGGAAGGCAAATCTTGTATCACAAACCTCCTGGAGTTTTATGACAAGGTAACAGAAGTAAGACACGAGAGAGAGGGGTGGGTAGATTGCGTTTTCCTAGACTGCAGGAAGGCCTTTGACACAGTTCCCCACAAGAGATTAGTGCAGAAGCTGGAGGATCAGGCGCATGTAAAAGGGAGGGCACTGCAATGGATAAGGGAATACCTGACAGGGAGGCAGCAACGAGTCATGGTACGTGAAGAGGTATCAGAGTGGGCGCCTGTTACGAGCGGGGTCCCACAGGGGTCAGTTCTAGGACCAGTGCTATTTTTGATATATGTGAACGACATGATGGAAGGAATAGACTCTGAAGTGTCCCTGTTCGCAGATGACGTGAAGTTGATGAGAAGAATTAAATCGGACGAGGATGAGGCAGGACTGCAAAGAGACCTGGACAGGCTGGACATGTGATCCAGTAACTGGCTTCTCGAATTCAATCCAGCCAAATGCAAAGTCATGAAGATTGGGGAGGGGCAAAGAAGACCGCAGACAGAGTATAGGCTAGGTGGACAAAGACTACAGACCTCACTCAGGGAGAAAGACCTTGGGGTGACCATAACACCGAGCACATCACCGGAGGCACACATCAACCAAATAACCGCTGCAGCATACGGGCGCCTGGCAAACCTGAGAATAGCGTTCCGATACCTTAATAAGGAATCGTTCAAGACACTGTACACTGTGTATGTTAGGCCCATACTGGAGTATGCAGCACCAGTCTGGAACCCACACCTGGTCAAGCACGTCAGGAAGTTAGAGAAAGTACAAAGGTTTGCAACAAGGCTAGTCCCAGAGCTCAAGGGAATGTCGTACGAGGAAAGGTTAAGGGAAATCGGACTGACGACACTGGAGGACAGAAGGGTCAGGGGAGATATGATAACGATATACAAGATACTGCGGGGAATAGACAAGGTGGACAGAGATAGGATGTTCCAGAGAGGGGACACAGGGACAAGGGGTCACAACTGGAAGCTGAAGACTCAGACGAGTCACAGGGACGTTAGGAAGTATTTCTTCAGTCATAGAGTTGTCAGCAAGTGGAATAGCCTAGCAAGCGAAGTAGTGGAGGCAGGAACCATACATAGTTTTAAGAAGAGGTATGACAAAGCTCAGGAAGCAGAGAGAGAGAGAGGACCCAGTAGCGATCAGTGAAGAGGCGGGGCCAGGAGCTGAGTCTCGACCCCTGCAACCACAATTAGGTGAGTACAATTAGGTGAGTACAGACATACACACACACACACACACACACACACACACACACACACGCACACGCACACGCACACACACACACACCATACACACACATACACACACATACACACATACACACACATACACACACACACATATACACACACACACACATACACACACACACACATACACACACACACGCACACACACACACACGCACACACACACACACACACACACACACACACACACACACACACACACATATACACACACATACACACACACAACCTGACGACACTGGAGGACAGGAGAGATAGGGGGGACATGATAACGACATACAAAATACTGAGAGGAATTGACAAGGTGGACAAAGACAGGATGTTCCAGAGATTGGACACAGTAACAAGGGGACACAGTTGGAAGCTGAAGACACAGATGAATCACAGGGATGTTAGGAAGTATTTCTTCAGCCACAGAGTAGTCAGTAAGTGGAGTAGTTTGGGAAGCGATGTAGTGGAGGCAGGATCCATACATAGCTTTAAGCAGAGGTACAATAAAGCTCATGGTTCAGGGAGAGTGACCTAGTAGCGACCAGTGAAGAGGCAGGGCCAGGAGCTTGGACTCGACCCCTGCAACCTCAACTAGGTGAGTACAACTAGGTGAGTACACACACACACACACACACACACACACACACACATACACACACACACACACATGGTGGGTGCAGACGTGGGTACACAAGGCTCCGAGCACCTTCGTGTTTTTGAGGTGTGCAATAACCGCTAGCAGTAATCAGTGGTAGTGACAAAGTCAGTGAACAAACCTGCGAGTGATAACTATAGTTATTAGTTGAAAAAATTTGAGGGGAAACCTAAATTCAGTATTTTCTTTTGAAGTGCCAAACCGTTGTGGATCTACTAGGCACTGTTGCCACACAGATACAAACATGAAAAGATCAAAGTGAGTGTGGAAACGGGTGATCAAGAATTACCAGCGTTTGGGTAACAAGTGAAATGTGGGGCACCGTAATGTGACAGTGAAAAAGTTAAGCAAAAGGAGAAAGAAAAAATAAAATATACAACAAGGGAAGGTGGCAGTAGGCCTACTGAAGCAGTGATGTCACAACAGTTTGTATGCCATTATACATATAAAGTGTGACACCGAATGTGAAGTGTATTCTGTAATAAGTGAAAAGTGAAATCACTTGAGGAACGCGGGATGCATGAACATATATGGTTATAAACATCACGGGTGAAGGAGTTACAAAATAGTGATAGAAGGCCTATGTACGACGACTACGTCAGCAGCTTCTGGCAACTAATCATCACACTACTGCCAGCGCAAGTATTGCTCACCTGTTGAGGTTGCATTTTGGCAAGATTAGATTCCTTTTCCCTGCTCACTGTTAGATACTGGTCCACTCACACCACTGCAAGCCATTACCAGAATTAGAGTAGAGAAATAGCATAGAGAGAGTGCAAGGAGTAAAGCGCGTTAAGAGAGGGATAAACGTCAGACACTTTCAAGCTTGTGTCTAGCTAAATTTTACAACGCTAGCTACTTTCTGAATTTTATAATTAGAAACCGATAAGTGGTTAGAAAGTATTGGTAAGCTAGAATTACTGGTATTGTATCTATCAGTGATTTATTAGGCAGTATGAATCTTAGAATGGGGCACACACACACACTACACACACACAACACACACACACACGACACAAACACAACACACACAACGACATACACACACAAGCACACACAAACACACACACGACACACACACACACACAACACATATCATACACACAACACACACACACACACACATACACAGTACACGACACACACACACACACACACACACACCACACACACAACACCACACACACACAGGAACAAGCACTTGTAAGCTGTAGTACACACGCAAACCACACACATAGCTCAGGATTTCACACCGTCCTGTGAACTGACCATCTGTAACCTCCCTCCTTCCTCTCCCTCTCTCCCCTCTCCCCATCTCTCCCCTCTAACACACTTAACCCTAACCACCTCCCCCCCCTAACATCTCTCCCCCCTCTAACATCTCTCCCCTCCCATTATCTCTCCCCTCTCCCTTTCCCACATCTCTCTCCCCTCCTCCCTCCCTCTCCCCCTACCTCTCTCTCCCCTCCTCGCTCTTCCATCTCCCCCTCTTTCCCCCTTCACCCCCCCTCTCCTCCCCCTCTCTCTCCCCCCTCTCTTTGCCTTATCTCTCTCTCCCTCCCTCTCTCCCTCACTCCCTTCTTTCTCCCTCTCTCTCTCTCCCCCCTCTCTCTCTCTCTCTCTGCACTCTCTCTTCCCCAATTTCCTTTCTAAACTCTCCCCCTCTCCTACCCTTTTCACCTTCACTCTCCCTCCCCCTCTCTCACTCTCTCTCCCTCTCTCCCCTCTCACTCCCCTCTCTCCCTCTCACCCTCTCTCTCTTGCCTCTCTCTCTTCCTCCCCATTTTCCCTTCTAAACTGCTCCCCCTCTCACTAGCCCTTCCTCTTCACTCTCTCTCCCCCTCCTCTCACTCCACTCTCTCTTCCCTTTTTTTCCTGCTCACTATCCCCCTCTCTCTACCTTCCCTCACTCTCTCTCTCTCTCTCTCTCTCTCTCTCGTCTCTCACTCTCTCTCTCTCTTCTCATCTATCGCCTCTCCTCTCTCGATTTCGTCTCTCCTCTCCTCTCTCACTTTCTCCATCTCTCCATTCTCTTTTACATCCATTTTTCCCTCTCACTCTCCCCCTCTTCTTTCCTTCCCTTTTCTCTCACTTCCCCCTCTCACACTCTCTCTCTCCCCCTTTCCTTCTCACTCTTCCCTTCTCTCTCTCCTACTTTCTCCTTCTCTCTTCTCTCACAAACAAAAAATGGTGGGACTCACAGGAACCAAGATCAGATGAGAATGGTCTGGTAGGGAGGAGTGATGGAGGAGCAGTGGAAAAGGATGGAACAAGAGAGGGAGAGAAAATTAGAGAGAGCTTTCCAAAAAATGGAGAAAGAGGCTCCTTTCCCCCCCCCCCCCCCCTTGGGGTGTGAAATTGGAAAGGGAGGTTGAGAAGGAGACACAGAATGGGAGGCAACAAGTCGAAACTGCAGTAGCCAAAGAAAAGGGTCCTAGAAATTGAGATAAATAGGCGAAGCGAGTTACAGGGGCAGTGACCAGAGAAGACACAGCATGTGAAGCTGCGAGGCCGAACAGGAAGGAAGGAATTATGAATTATGCTAAGGGCATATCAGCCTCCAAGGAGGACCAAGGAGTGAAAGGGAAAACAGCTTTGCAGATGGAGAGAGGTGATAGATCGAATGCTGAGGCATCAACCATGGCTAACAGAGCCACTGGAAAAATCAAGGGCGAAACCTGACGCACATACAGGCAGGATCCAAGAGTCCACAGAGGGTGAGGCAATGTGGAGAGGAAAGGGCTAAAAATCAGTGTTTTTATTATCCATGGGCTTCAGGAAAGAGAGGAAAGACACACACTGAGAAAGGCGCAGGAAGAAAGAAAGGAGATTGAAGAACAATCATCACGGAAATAGGTATGAGATGGACGAGTTAGTAAAATATTCAGAGAATAGTGGTACGCGAAGGGGAAAACCGACCAATAAGCTGATTCTCCAGGACGAAACATGCGGAACAGGATCTCCAAGAGAAACCACCGAATTGAAATAATCGGAAGTGTACAAGAGTGTGTTCCTAGACAGAGACAGAACAAAATCAGAATGAAACAGCAGCTGGAGGGAGATGACAAAAAAGCGAAAGGACTAGGAAAAGAGACAAGGATGGAACCAGCAGAGGTCAGTCCAGACAAACTGAACAGCAAGGGCAAGCACACACACAACTATTCCGCAGAACCCATCACCAACCTATCACACCATCTCCCAACACAACACTACAGTCCATACCCACAGCCTCCACCCAACACAGGAGCTATAGAATCCCCACAGTATGCCACCAGGTCTCCCCCCCTCATAGCCCCGCCAAACTCACAGTGTTGGAATGAAACTGAAGTGTATGGTACACAAACCGCGATGGATTAACAAATAAGTTGGGAGTAGTGGCAATGAAAGAGTCAAAGAAGCATCACCGGACATCGATAGCTCTCACAGAAACCAAGCTTACAGGTATGACAATCGCTGCCAACTTCCAACCGGTATACCAATCCGAGGAAAGACAGAAGGGAACAGGGGGGTGGAGGAGTGCATTGCTGTCAAAAATCGCTGGAATTTTGATGAGCTGGAAGCAGGAGACAGCATAGAAGAAAGTGATTACATAGCGAGAACGCTTCACTCTGGAGGATCCCAAGGGATGTAAAAGCAGTGAAGTATAACCCCAGCAAGAACAGCAGGAGGCCAAGGCAAGAGTACGGACGAGAGCAATAGAGCGATGGTTGACACACAGGCTAGAGTTGGCCAGAAGAGCTCATGCATGCAGGGCAAAGCTCCTGATCATGGTGACTTTTAACCACAAGAGATCGATTGGGAAAACTTGGACCCACAAGGGGGCCAAGATACATGGAGTGCTAAGATGATGGAGGTGGTACTGGAAAACTTCATGGGCCAACATGTAGTGGACACTACAATAGAGAGAGGAGAAGGATGTAACCACAAGGCTGGACTTAAGATTCACCTTGAGTAGTGCAGATATCGAGGACATCACATATAAAGACCCCTGGTGCGCATTGACCATGTTGTTTTAAGCTTTCGAATACACAGTAGAGCTACAAGTGGATGGAAAGCAGGAAGCCAGGACAATGAAGCCGGAACTACAAGAAAGGACTACATAGGAATAGGAACTTCTGAAACAGTGGTTCAGTGGTACAGAGAACTGGCAGGGCAGCCAGTTAATGAGATGATGGAATATGTAGCAAAACCAAAAATGCAAGGAGGCTGAGTAAGGTTTGTACCCAATGCAGACAGAATAATGAAAAAGACAATGATGACCATGGTTTAACCAAAGGTGCAGGAGCAAAAACCAATTTTGCTAGGGAATTGAACAAATAAAGAATGGCAAAGGACCCAAGGAGAAAATGGAGAGCAGACGTAGAAGCCAAAACGAATAAGC
>NC_069401.1:43353442-43398442 GCF_026875155.1 Cherax quadricarinatus | reverse complement strand
GGATAGCTGAAGAGTGCAGGAAGTTGGGGAAGTACAGGTCTTAGCAGCAGAAGCTAGGATACAGTGCTTAGAAGAGAAACTGCAAAGCCTGAAACAGATTAGAGAGGACAAATGACAATTCAGGTGTGACATCCAGGAAATCAAAGTCAGGCGTAACAAAGGGGATGGTAAGCAACAATCAACGGCGACATGCCGAGCATGAAGGCCCTATCAACCCACGTGGGGCAGGGAAAAGACGACGAGTAGCACACTAAATCAAACGACAGGGTCCAAAACAATGAGGTGATATATTCAGAGATTCTAAACAGCCAAAAAAAAACCCCTGGCAGTAGGCAGGGACAGCTGTCAGGGAAGACAGTCCACGAGAATGAAGTTTCATGATATGACAGGGACCTGAAGGCAAGAACATGTCCAATGGAAGGAAAATAAAATGCCTCAGGGACGCCAGAAATGGAGACCTCAGTGGGAGGAGGAAAGGGCTAGTCAGTTTTGTTTACGGGCCCAAAAGCCAAGGGGGCCAACTTTGGAGAGGAAAGAAAACAGGAGGAGAAAAAAATGGATTGAATGCATCATGAAAACAATAGGGGAGGGCAAATGACCCAGGTGACAATTTAACAGAGAATTGGGTTGTTTGCGATGGAAGTGAAACGCCTGTCAGAGTAACTTTCAAGAAGAATCAGTTCGAACCATGATTCTGCAAGAGAAAGCAAGACAGAGGACAAAGAGGGTACCAGAGAGTATACCTCGACCACGACAGAACACAAGAAGAAAGGACTACACTGAAAGAGAGGGAACAGAGACGCAAGGAGGAACGAGAAGCAATGAAATGAGCGCAGGACCCATGACACAGGAGAAGGGCAAACACACCCCACAGAATCTCCCAGCGGTGGGGGGGGAAAAAAAGGACTCCACCCGCGACATTCCCACGCAACCTGAGCAACGTATACAACAACCCACACACTGTTTCCCTCTGCCACCAATCCCCATAACACAAACCTCACCCCAACAGCTGTCCCCTTATGGCATTCGACCCCACCCCATCACACAAACCCACCTACAAGCAACAGCCCCCATATAGCCCCCACCAAGGCTCTCGCTCCCACCAACCCTCAATATTCATGCATGACCACAATGATAGAAAAGAAAACTAAAGGTTTGGTACACAAACGCGGATGAAATAATGATAAACCATGAGAGTGGAATGAAAGAATCATGAAAAATCCCCAGACATATAGCAGTCCACAGAAACGAAAACTCGCTGAGACAATAACATACACAATCTTCCCAACAGTATATCAGATCCCTGAGAAAAGATAGAAGATTAAGGGGAGGAGGGGTTGCACTGCTCATAAAACACCCGATGGGGATTTGAGGAAATGGAAGGCATGGAACAATTGGAGAAAGATACTACATTGTAGGTACAATCTGTCCGGAGAACATAAAGTAGTCATTGGAGTGATGAATAACCCACCACAGAACTGCAGGAGGCCAAGAGAGGAGTACGAAGTAAACAACAGGGTGTGGTGGACACACTGGCTGAGGTGCAAGAAGAGCTCACTCGAGCAGAGCCAAGTTACTGGTAATGGGGCGATTTCAACCACAGGGAAATCGACTGGGAAAACCTGGAGCCACATGGGGGTCCCGAAACCATGGGAGAGCCAAGATGATGGATTGGTACTTGAAAACCTCAATACATCAACATGTCTGGGACACAAAGCCATAGAGAGAGGGGAGATGAGGCCAGCAAGACTGTTTCTTGTGGTTCACCCTTAGCAGTTTTTTCAGACATTGAGGACATCACATTATGAGAGTCCCTTGGACAGCGATCATGTGGTTCTGAGTTTTTGACTAATATATATGATTACAATTGGAGAAGGTAACAGGACCAGAAGGGGAAAGGCCAAACTATAAAAGGGGGGCTACACATGTATTAGAAACTTCTGCAGGAGTCAGTGGGACAGAGAAATGGTAGGAAAATCAGTAAACGAGATGATGAATATATGTTCAGCAAAGAAGTGCAAGGAGGCAAGGGAAAGATTTTGTTCCCAAGGGAAACGGAAATAAAGGAAGACCAAACGAGTCCTTGGTTTACCCTAAAGGTGTAGGAGGCAAAAACAAGTGCAACAGAGAATGGAAAAGGTACAGAGGGCATGGACCCAGGAAAACCAAGGAGGAGATTAGTAGAAGAGCCAGAAACGAGTATGCACAGATAAGTGATGAGGCCCAGCGACAAGTAGAAAAACGACATAACATCGAAAGTCAAATCTGACCGAAACTGCTGTGAAGCCACATTAGGAGGAAGACAACAGTCCAAGGACCAGGTGATAAGGCTGAGGAAAGAAGGTGGAGAACTCACAAGAAACGACAAGAGGTAGTGAGGAGCCCTCAACACGAGATTTAAGAAGTATTTACAGTAGAGACAGGAGACTCTGGTGGGACAGACCCGAAGGGAACCACAAGGAATACACCAACAAGTATTGATCTACTTACATACAGATGAGAGGAGGTGAAGAAACTGCTAAGGGATACATCGATACCTCAAAGGCAATGGGACCTAGACAACTCTCCCGTGGTGCTTAGAGAGGGAGCAGAAATTTTTTGCGTGCCACTTACACAACTTCAACACTTCCCTGGAAACTGGCAACTACCTCCTGAGGTTGGAAGACGGCAACTAAACTATTAGACCTGTGTCATTGACGTGTATAGTATGCAAAATTATGGAGAAGATTACAGGAGGAGAGTGGGTGAAGCACCTGTAACGGAACAGGTATAAAAGCCAACCAGCACGGATCATCAACGGAAGGCAAATCCTGTGTCCACAAACTCTGGAGTTTTTATGAAAAATAACTGAAGTAAGACAAGAAGAGAGGGTGGGTTAATTGCATCATCCTGGACTGCAAGAAGGCCTTAGACACAGTTCTCACAAGAGATTAGTGCAGAACTAGAGCATCAGGCGCATATAACAGAAGGGCACTGCAATGGATCAGAGAATGACCTGACCGGGAGGCAACAAACGAGTCATGGTACTAATGATGTATCACAGTGGGCGACTCTGTGACGAGCGGGGTCCGCACTGGGGTCGTTCCTAGGACCAGTGCATTTTTGGTATATGAAACGACATGACGGAAGGGGGAGACTCAGAAGTTGTCCCTGTTTTTTGCAGATGATGTGAAGTTAATGAAGGAGAATTAAATCTGATGAGGACCAGGCAGTACTTTCAAAAGTAGACCTGGACTGACGTGGACACCTGGTCCAGCAAATGGCTTCTCGAATTAATCCTGCCAAATGCCAAGTCATGAAGTGGGGAGGGCACAGAAGACCACAGACGAGTATAGGCTGAGTTGGCCCAAGTACTGCAAACCTCACTCAAGGAGAAAGATCTTGGGGTGAAATAACACCGAGCTGTCTCCGGAAGCACACTCCAAACAGATAACTGCTGCAGCATAATGGGCGCCTGGCAAACCCTGAGAACAGCATCCGATACACCTTAGTAAGTGTTAATTACAGGATCACACCAGTAAGTGTTAATTACAGGATCACACCAGTAAATGTTAATTACAGGATCACACCAGTAAGTGATAATTACAGGTTCACCCCAATGAGTGTTAATTACAGGATCACACCAGTAAGTGTTAATTACAGGATCACACCAATGAGTGTTAATTACAGGATCACACCATTTGCTGTGAGGCTCACACAGCAAATAACACCTCCATGAGTGCAGTTCTAGCACTGCAGAGCATTACCAAAATTGTATGTTTTTGCCCTGAAATATATGCATGATGCGGCAGTCTGTGACCTTGCTTTCATAACAGAGTTGATCTTCATGTGATCAGTGTTCCTGACTGCTAAGTGTCACTCTCTTACGTAGTGCCGGGAAGAAGGAAGGATACAGGAGGTGGAACTATGGCGCTTACCCTGGGGCATCCAAAAGTTGCTTGCCCTGGGGCCTCCACAAACTGCTTGGCCAGAGACCTCTACAAGATGCTTGCCCTGGGGCCTCCACAATTTGCTTGCCCTGGGGCCTCCACAAGTTCCTTGCCCTGAGGCCTCCACAAGTTCCTTGCTATGGGGCCTCCTCAAGTTGCTTCCTCAGGGCTCCCACAACTCTTAAATCGTTCCTGCATCTGTTTAATGTAGCAGGTAGATGAACAAGTGTCAACATTGTCTCAGCAGATGTACACGTGACTTTACCTCAGCTGGTGTTTGGACGCAGGCGATGAAGGTGCTCGTAACACAAATGTTGGAGAGGCAGATGCTGGTGACGCAAATGTTGGGGAGGCAGGTGCTGGTGACGCAGCAATCAACAGGTGGAGCGCGGCCAGGAAATTGATTCTTGATTACTACCAGTGTGCGCCTAAGGGTGACGGGGGTGTGAGGGGTGACGGGTGTGTGAAGGGTGACTGGGTGGTCAAAGGTGACAGGGAACAGGGAAGAGAGGAATGACGGGGACACTGGGTGAGGTTTCGCAGGGGAGCAGGGTGAGGTTTCAAAGGCAGGTGGAATGAGGAGTAATGTTATTACGAGCCCAGGTACACGAAGAAAGGTCCATAGTACCTGGCCGTAAAGCAAATCTTAAGACTTATAAAAATCCTCAGGCAATGAAGGCAAAGGCAAACACAAAGGATAGCTTTTCTAGTACCCGAATATTCCCTCCAACAATATTTACAATATATACAATGTGCAAAAGAACGCAGTTGGCTTTTCTCGCCTCATACAAGATAGACCAGTATGCGTGTGCTCACCCAGCCTCAGTTAAAGTCTGTCCAGCCGGGTTTGGAAACATAGCATTAATTTGGCTACCTGAAGTCTACCTGGAGGGTGTTCTGGGGGTCAACGCCCCCGCGGCCCAGTCCTTGACCAGGCCTCCCAGAAAAATCTCTTACCCAGTTGATTGATATATAAATCTGACACTAAGTCAGACAAGCCGAGGCCCCTTTGCAGCTACTCTGACTTAACTGCCAGTTTGGTTGGCGCAGAGAGAATGCAAGAAGTGGTTGTGTGTTGAACTCTGAATAAATTGTAAAGTACTCGATGCTTGCCTTCCTCCCCCTCCCCTCCCCAGGGCACTTTTATGGCCGGGTTACATTGCATCCCTAAGATGGGTAGCATGCCACCATGGTACACACACACAAAAATAGCTAATGAGATCGCCTTTCCTCTCATACCATCCTCCTCAGCTGGCAGTGCTTAATAAAAGTTGTAAAATTGAGGTGGCTTTGTTTGTAAATGTTTGTATTTCCAAGTTACTGCTTCAGGGAGGGACACGACACTTGTAGAAGTTTTATAGTACCTGTGAGAGGCCGCTCTGTGGGTGAGAACGCCTTGTTAATGAGGGAGGTCAGAGGAAAATGGCCAGACTGATTCAATCTGACAGAAAGGAGACACTAACTCAGATAATCATGAGTTACATCAGTGGTATGCAGAAGAGTCTCTCTGAATGCATTACAGTCGAACCTTGAAGTGGATGGTCTACAGCAGCAGAAGACCACATCGAAGTTCCACTCCTGTCAGGTAAGAACAGAAACTGAGGCTTTGGTGGGCATAGATTCATCAAGACTGGACAATTAAAGACTGGAAATAAAGTCCGACGAATCGCGATTTCTGGGTCAGAATTTGGCATAAACCTTTGGGATGTGGTGAAACAGCATATTTGCAACGTGCAGCCGACAAGTCTGTAACAGCTGCGTGATGTTATCACGTCAGTCTAAGGATTGTTTGCAGCACCTTGCTGAAGCCATGCCATGAAGTCAGGGTAAGGTTTTCTGGGGTTCTGGGGGTAAAGTAGGCCCTACCCTGTACTAGAAAGGTGTACCTAATAAAATAGCCAAAGAGCGTATAAAAAATGTGCATATGTAAATACGCCAGTATCTATATATATGCATACGCATACAAATATATATATATATATATATATATATATATATATATATATATATATATATATATATATATATATATATATATATATATATATATATATTTATCACACTGGCCGATTCCCACCAAGGCAGGGTCAGAATTGATGCATGGAAGAATTGCTCTAATTCTTTGGATCAAAAGCAATTATCGGCTTGAAGGTACCCCTCTCGAATCTAAAGTTAAACTGAACCTTCAATCTGATCATAATAATAATAATAATAATATAATAATAATAATAATAATAACAATAGATTTAAGAATGCAGTGTTAGTGTTCAGAAGTGTGTGGATATAGGAGGGTGGGTACGGGAGGGAAGAGGAGTGATTGTAAGAAAGAAAAGGTTATCATATAAGGAAGGAGTATATGGAAAGAAAGAGGTTAAGAGTGAGGAAGGAATACAAAAGGAGAGCAAATAAGAGAGGATGTGGCGCTGTCAACAAATTTTGCCTAGAATAAGAAAAAGTTTTGGAGTGAAATTAATAAGTCGAGAAAGCCTAGGGAATGAATGAAGCTGAGTTAAAAATAGAAGAGGAGAGTTATTAGATGGACAGTTGGAGGTATCGGGTAGATGGGAGTTATATTTTGAGGATCTGCTAAATGTTGATGAAGATAGGGACGCTGTGATTTCGTGCATTGGGCAGGGAGGTATAACATATTTTAGAGGTGGTGAAAAGCCAGATGTGAGTGTGGGGGAGGTAAGTGAGGCTGTGGATAAAATGAAGCTGGGATTGATGGGGTCAAGAAAGAAATGTTAAAAGCTGGTGGGTATATAATTCTGAAATGGTTGGTGCTTTTATTTAATAAATGCATAAGTGATGGTAAGGTACCTAGGGATTAGCAGAGAGAGTGCATAGTTCCTTTGTAGTAAGGCAAAGGGGACAAAAGAGAGTGTAAAAGATGCAGGGAAATAACCCTGATGACTATACCTGATAAAGTGAAAGAATTAAGAGTAAGACAAGGAGCAGAATCGCAGATGAACAAAAAGGCTTTAGGAAAGGTAGGAATGTGTAGATGAAGTATTTACGGTGAAGTATTTAGATAAAGGGTAAAAATGTTTTCGTTGTATTTTTGGACCTGCAAATGGCATATGACAGTGTGAATAAGAAAGAAATATAGCAGATGTTGCAAGTGTATGGAAAAGATGGTAGGTTACTGAAAGCAGTTATGAGTTTTTACGAGGATAGTGCGACTCAGATTAGGGTATGCAGGAGAGAGGGAGATTATTGCGCAGTAAAAGTAGGCCTTAGACAAGGATGCGTGATATCACCGTGGTTGTTCAGCATATTTATAGATGGGGTTGTAAAAGAAGTGAATGCTCGAGTGTTGACAAGAGGTTTGGGATGATGTGATAAAGAATTTAACACAAAGTGGGAGTTGTCACAGATGCGCTTTGCTGATGACACTGTTTTTGGGAGATTCTGAAGAGAAGATGCAGAGGTTGGTGGACGAGTTTGGAAGGGTGTGTAAAAAAAGGAACAGAAAAGAACAAGGTGATGAGGATAAAAAACATTAGGTATTGAAAGATTGGATATCAGAATGGAAGGCGGGAGTATGGAGGAAGTGAATGTGTTCAAATTTTTGGGAGTTGACTTGTCAGCAGATGGGTCTATGTAAGACCAGGTGAACCATAGAATTGACGAGGGGAAAAAACGCGAGTGATGCATTGAGGAGTCTGTGGAGACAAAGGATGGTATCCAAGGAAGCAAAGAGGAGAATGTATGAGAGTATAGTTATACCAACGCTCTTATATGGGTGTGAAGTATGGGTGGTGAATGTTGCAACAAGAAGGCTGGAGGCAGCGAAGATGTCGTGTCTGAGGTCCATGTTCAGTTTGAATAATATTCAGAGAATCAATTTAGAGATCAGAAGGAGGTGCATGGTTTCTAAAAGGATTATCCAGAAGGCTGTGGAGGGGTTGTTGAGATGGTTCTGACATTTGGAGAGGGTGGAACAAAACAGAATGACTTGGAGGGCGTATAAATCTGTAGTGGAAGGAAGGGTAATAGGGGTCGTCCTAGGATAGGTTGAAGGGAAAGAGTAAAGGAGGTTTTGTGTGCGTGGGGCTAAGAGTTCCAGGAAGCATGTGTGAGCGTGTTAGGAGCGAGTGAAGGCAAATAATTTTTATGACTTGACGTACTGTTGAAGTGTAAGCAAAGTATCATTTATGAAAGGATTCATGGAAACCGGTGGAAGTAGAGTACCTGCGCTTTGAAGGAAGGGTGGAGTTACGTTGCAGTTTTTGAACTGTAGTGTCTGCACTCCTCTTGCAAGATAGTGATGGAGTGAATGATGATTGAAGTGTTTCTTCTTTTTCGGGTCACCCTACCGCTAGTATGCAATGAATGTCGGGCAATTTCGGGTAATTAAAAATTACCCTCTGAGGCTGTGGTGTCTGTCTCTTGTTCTCGATGGTGATTTCTCTTAGACTCTTTGCACGGGCCCTTGAGGTACGTCTATCTGGACTGGAATCCACAAGTGCTTAATGTAACATCCTCTAACATAATATTACTCGATAATTAATCATTTTATTAAACGTTCGAAGAGCAACGATACCTGAGTTGCTAGTTCATTGTGCACCCACAGATCTTTCTGTGAGTAGAAGAGCATAACAAAAAAGAACATAAGAACCTGAAAACATAAGAAGGAAGAAACACTGCAGCAGGCTTGCTTACGGGCCCACACTAGGAAGGTTTAATTCACACCCTGTCATGTACCCGTCCAACCAATATTTAAAGCTACCCAAAGTTTTTGCTTCAGTGACGCTATCTGGGAGTTCGTTCTAGTTATCTACAACTCTACTGCTAAGCAAGCATTTCCCAATATCATTTTTAAATCTAAATTTATCCAACTTGAATCCATTGCTGCGAGTCTGACTCAGTTAGTTATTTTCAACACGCTATATATATAGCCCCTTTATTTATTTCTGTTTTCCATTTATACTCTTCAATCACTTCTCCCTTAATTCCAAGCTTATCCAAAGAGTGCAAGTTCTTTGCCTTCTACTCGTTATCGTAGGAAAGGTTTATGAAACATCGAATCAATTATGTCATCTTTTTCTGTATATTTTCGAGCACAATTATGTACATTCTGTAATACGAAGGCCAAATATGAACAGCAGAATGTAAACAAGGTCTAATCAAAGATTATTTTTTTTATTATCACACTGGCCGATTCCCACCAAGGCAGGGTGGCCCGAAAAAGAAAAACTTTCACCATCATTCACTCCATCACTATCTTGCCAGAAGGGTGCTTTACACTACAGTTTTTAAACTGCAACATTAACACCCCTCCTTCAGAGTGCAGGCACTGTACTTCCCATCTCCAGGACTCAAGTCCGGCCTGCCGGTTTCCCTGAACCCCTTCATAAATGTTACTTTGCTCACACTCCAACAGCACGTCAAGTATTAAAAACCATTCGTCTCCATTCACTCCTATCAAACACGCTCACGCATGCCTGTGGGAAATCCAAGCCCCTCGCACACAAAACCCCCTTTACCCCCCCTCTCCAACCTTTCCTAGGCGACCCCTACCCCGCCTTCCTTCCACTACAGACTGATACACTCTTGAAGGCATTCTGTTTCGCTCCATTCTCTCTACATGTCCCAACCACCTCAACAACCCTACCTCAGCCCTCTGGACAACAGTTTTGGTAATCCCGCACCTCCTCCCCAACTTCCAAACTACGAATTCTCTGCATTATATTCACACCACACATTGCCCTCAGACATGACATCTCCACTGCCCCTAGCCTTCTCCTCGCTGCAACATTCATCACCCCTGCTTCACACCCATATAAGAGCGTTGGTAAACTATACTCTCATACATTCCCCTCTTTGCCTCAAGGACAAAGTTCTTTGTTTTCCATACACTCCAAGTGCACCACTCACTCTTTTCCCCTCATCAATTCTATGATTCACCTCATCTTTCATAGACCCATCCGCTGACACGTCCCCTCCCAAATATCTGAATACATTACCTCCTCCATTTCTCTTCCCTCCCAATTGATATTCAATCTTTCATCACCTTTAAACTTTTTGTTACCCTCATAACCTTACTCTTTCCTGTATTCACCTTTTAATTTTTTCTTTTGCACACCCTACCAAATTCATCCACCCAATCTCTGCAACTTCTCTTCAGAATCTCCAAGAGCACAGTGTCATCAGCAAAGAGCAGCTGTGACAACTCCACTTTGTGTGTGATTCTTTATCTTTTAACTCCACGCCTCTTGCCAAGACCCTCGCATTTACTTCTCTTACAACCTCATCTATAAATATATTAAACAACCACGGTGCATCACACATCCCTTTTCTAGGCCTACTTTTACTGGGAAAAAAATTTCCCTCTTTCCTACATACTCTAACTTGAGCCCCAATATCCTCGTTAAAAACTCTTCACTGCTTTCAGTAACCTAACCCCCTACACCATTTCACTTGCAACATCTGCCACATTGCCCCCTATCCACCCTGTCATACGCCTTTTCCAAATCCATAAATGCAACAAAGACCTCTTTAGCCTTATCTAAATACTGTTCACTTATATGTTTCACCCGTAAACATCTGGTCCACACACCCCCTACCTTTCCTAAAGCCTCCTTGTTCATCTGCTATCCTATTCTCCGTCTTACTCTAATTCTTTCAATAATAACTCTACCATACACTTTACCCGGTATACTCAGCAGACTTATCCCCCTATAATTTTTGCACTCTCTTTTATTCCCTTTGCCTTTATACAAAGGAACTAAAGCATGCTCTCTGCCAATTTCCCTAGGTACCTTACCCTTTTCCATACATTTTATTAAATAATTGCACCAACCACTCCAAAACTATATCCCCACCTGCTTTTAACATTTAATCTTTATCCCCTCAATCCCCGGGTGCCTTACCCCCTTTCTTTTACCTACTGCCTCAGAACTTCCCCCACACTCACAACTGGCTCTTCCTCACTATACAAGTGTTATTCCCCCTTGTCTAATTACACGAAATTACAGCTTCCCTATCTTCATCAACATTTAACAATTCCTCAAAATTTTCCCTCCATCTTCCCAGTACCTCTAACTCTCCATTTTTAATAACTTCCTCTCCTATTTTTTAAAATGACAAATCCATTTGTTCTCTAGGCTTTCTTAACTTGTTAATCTCACTCCAAAACTTTTTTTATTTTCAACAAAATTTGTTGATAACATCTCACCCACTCTCTCATTTGCTCTCTTTTTACATTGCTTCACCACTCTCTTAACCTCTCTCTTTTTCTCCATATACTCTTCCCTCCTTGCATCACTTCTACTTTGTAAAAACTTCTCATATGCTAACTTTTTTCCCTTACTACTCTCTTTACATTATCATTCCACCAATCGCTCCTCTTCCCTCCCGCACCCACTTTCCTGTAACACAAACTTCTGCTGAACACTCTAACACTACATTTTTAAACCTACCCATACCCCTTCGACCCCACTGCCTATGCTCTCATTAGCCCATCTATCCTCCAATAGCTGTTTATATCTTACCCTAACTGCCTCCTCTTTTAGTTTATAAACCTTCACCTTTCTCTTCCCTGATGCTTCTATTCTCCTTGTATCCCATCTCCTTTTACTCTCAGTGTATGCTACAACTAAAAAGTGATCTGATATATCTGTGGCCCCTCTATATGTACATGTACATCCTGACGTCTACTCAAGAGTCTTTTATCTACCAATACATAATCCAACAAACTACTGTCATTTCGCCCTACATCATTATTTGTATACTTATTTATCCTCTTTTTCTTAAAATATGTATTACCTATAACTAAACCCCTTTCTATCAAAGTTCAATCAAAGGGCTCCCATTATCATTTACATCTGGCACCCCAAACTTACCTACCACACCCTCTCTAAAAGTTTCTCCTACTTTAGCATTCAGGTCCCCTACCACAATTACTCTCTCACTTGGTTCAAAGGCTCCTATACATTCACTTAACATCTCCCAAAATCTCTCTCTCTCCTCTACATTCCTCTCTTCTCCAGATGCATACACGCTTATTATGACCCACTTTTCGCATTCAACCTTTACTTTAATCCACATAATTCTTGAATTTACACATTTATATTCTCTTTTCTCCTTCCATAACTGATCATTTAACATTACTGCTACCCCTTCCTTTGCTCTAACTCTCTCAGATACTCCAGATTTAATCCCATTTATTTCCCCCCACTGAAACTCCCCTACCCCCTTCAACTTTGTTTCGCTTAGGGCCAGGACATCCAACTTCTTTTCATTCATAACATCAGCAATCATCTGTTTCTTGTCATCCGCACTACATCCACGCACATTCCAGCATCCCAGTTTTATAAAGTTTTTCTTCTTCTCTTTTTTAGTAAATGTCTACAGGAGAAGGGGTTACTAGCCCATTGCTCCCGGCATTTTAGTCGCCTCATACGACACGCTTGGCTTACGGAGGAAAGATTCTTTTCCACTTCCCCATGGACAATAGAAGAAATAAAGAAGAACAAGAGCTATTTAGAAAAAGGAGAAAAACCTAGATGTATGTATATATATATGCATGTACGTGTCTGTGAAGTGTGACCAAAGTGTAAGTAGGAGTAGCAAGATATCCCTGTTATCTAGCGTGTTTATGAGACAGAAAAAGAAACCAGCAATCCTACCATCATGCAAAACAGTTACAGGTTTCTGTTTCACAGTCATCTGGCAGGACGGTAGTACCTCCCTGGGTGGTTGCTGTCTACCAACCTACTACCTAATCAAAGATATATACAGTAAAAGTAAACCTTACGACTTCTATTATTTATACGTTTAATCAGAGAACTTCATCTGTCACTTCTGCAACCACAACAACAACAACAACAACTATCCAGGTCATCTGTAGTCTCCTCGTGTCTATATCAGGAATTATTTGACGGCCAAACTTATCATTTGATCGATAAACTTGTTTATGTCGCTATTCACTCCATTATCAGTGACGTTTATGTTAAGTAACTTTGTCTATTACACAATGGGTTTTTGACCCCACTGGACTAAGTTACTTATATCTTTATAATAAAGTTATTTTACGTTGTAGTCTCATTATATAACTAATCTTCTACCCAATGCAACACGTAGGTACAATCTAAAATAAATATCTTTTCCTTTCCAAAACGAACATAAGTCATTTGTTAAGTTACAATTACGCAACAGATCATTCATCCAGCAGGTGGAAAAGTATGGAAGTAATATCAACAGTTCAGGTATCATATTAACGATGAACTGATTTGTTATTTCCTGTAGGATTTATTCGTTGTGTCCCCTTAAATGTTCGGGTGTCGGGGCCCACCCAAGATGTAGTATTCTGGGTTTCGTGGGATTTTTCTGTCGGAAAATTTACTTTCATGTAAATGACACCCCCAGAAAACTAAAATACTAAAGATACATTTTTAATTTTCCCCTTTTAATCAGCAATGACATAATTTGCACTAACAGGAAAAAGTTTCCTAACGCATGTTTTACTAGAGGGGAAATTTTGGATTTGCTAGTTGTTTTCCCTTCTTGAATATACTTTTGGGAACTTTTTATATAATTTATATATATATTTATATTTAAAATTTATATATATATATTTATAAAATATTATATATATTATATATATATATATATTTTAACAAAAAAATAAATCTCTGGCCGAGGGGGCTAAAACCCTACAAACCCTTTGGGGAACAAGGTAGCGGTGTTTTTCCTTTTAAAACCCACACTGGACCAATACCTTGGCGTCCTGTTTGCGTAGCGTTTAAACCCAAGGCTTTTGTGTAGATTCCCAAACCGTGAACCCTGAAATTGTTAAAAGATCGAGGGGCGGTTGCCCCCAAAAACCCACCCCAAAGGCAAATGTATATGAAGTTCTGCTTGTGTTGGGGGGAAGTTTGAGCCCCTCCATAATGATCTGGCAAATCCCAAAGCAAAAGTTGTATGCTGCCTATTTTTTAAATTTCAAAATTTTTTTTAAAAACGGATTTTCTTTTTCCCGTTTTTCAGAGGGTAGCCCCGGGGGTAGTGGAGTGGGGGGGGCATACAGGGTCCAGGGAGAATAGTGGGGGGGGGGCCCTAATGCCAGGGAGGTAGGGGAGTGGGGTGGGGTCATACAGGGCCCAGGGAGATGTGGAGTGGGGGGGTCATAATGTCCAGGGAGAGTGGGGGAGGGGGTTTGGGTCATACATGTCCGGGAGAGTAGGGGAGTGGGTGGGTCTTTACATGCCCGGGGAGAGTAGGGGGAGTGGGTGGGTCATCCCTGTCCGGGGAGAATAGTGGAGGGGGGGGGTCATAAATTTTCCAGGGATAGTAGGGGAGGGGGGGGTTTCATACAAGCCCAGGGAGAGTAGGGGAAAGTGGGGGGGTTTATACATGTCCAGGGGGGGTAGTGGAGTGGGGGGGGTCTTTACATTTTCCAGGGGGTGGGGGAGTGGGGGGGGCCCATCCCATGTCCGGGGGGGAGTAGGGGAAAGTGGGTGGGCCCATACATGCCCCAAGGGAGGTAGTGGAGTGGGTGGGTCTTACTTGTCCAGGGAGAGTAGTGGGGAGGGAGGGTCAAAATGTCCAGGGAGGGGGTGGAAGTGGGTGGGTCTTTCATGTCCGGGGGAGAGAAAGTGGGGGGGTGGGTCATACAGGGTCCGGGGAGAGTGGGGGTGGGGGGTCATACATGTGGGGGGAGAGAGGGAGTGGGGGGGTTCATACATGTCCGGGAAGGTTTGTGGAGTGGGTGGGTCTTAACATTTTTTTTCCAGGGGAGTAGGGAGTGGGTGGGTCATAATGCCCAAAGGGGAGGTAGTGGAGTGGGTGGGCCCTTTACATGTCCAGGGGGGAATTTGTGGGGGGTGGGGGGGTTTTTACATGTCCAGGGAGAGTAGTGGAGTGGGTGGGTCAAAACATGCCCAGGGAGAATAGTGGAGGGGGGGGTAGGGTCTTTTTTAAAAAAGCCCAGGGAGAGTGGGGGAGTGGGTGGGTCTAATGCCCCCGGGGAATAGTGGATTTGGGTGGGCCCTTACATTCCGGGGGAGAGTAGGGGGTGGGGGGGTTCTTTTAAAAAAAAAATGTCCAGGGAGAGTGTGGAGTGGGGGGTCTTCCCAATGCCCAAAGGGAGTAGTGGGGGTGGGTGGGTCAAAACATGCCCAGGGAGAATAGTGGATTTGGGGGGGGTTTTTTAAAGGGCCCCAGGGAGAGTAGGGGATTTGGGGGGGTCAACATGTCCAGGGAGAGGAAAGGGGGAGTGGGTGGGCCCCCATAACATGTCCAGGGGAGTAGTGGAGGGGGTTTGGGTCATAATGCCCAGGGGATTTGTGGAGTGGGTGGGTCATACGGGTCCAGGGAGATTTAGTGGAGTGGGGGGGTTCTCCATTTCGGGGGAGAGTAGTGGGGGGGTTTGGGTCATAATGTCCAGGGAGAGTATGGAGAGGGGGGTCAAAACATTTTCCAGGGAGAGAGTGGGAGGGGGGGTCATACATGTCCAGGGGGAGTGTGGAGTGGGTGGGCCCATACATGTCCAGGGAGAGTAGTGGAGGGGGGTGGGTCATACATGTCCGGGAGGTAGTGGAGTGGGGGGGTCATACATGTCCGGGGAGAGTGGTGGAGTGGGGGGGGGGTTCATACATGTCCAGGGAGAGTTGGGAGGGGGGGTGGGTCATCCCAGGTCCGGGGAGGAGTAGTGGAGGGGGTTTGGGTCATACATGCCCAGAGAGAGTAGTGGAGTGGGGGGGGTTTCAACATGCCCAGGGAGGGGTAGTGGATTGGGGGGGGTAATACTTTGTCGGGGAGAGTGTGGAGGGGGGGGGGTAAACATGTCCAGGGGATTTGTGGAGTGGGTGGGTCATACATGTCCGGGGAGAGTAGGGAGTGGGGGGGGTCTTTACTTTGCCCAAGGGAGAGTAGTGGAGTGGGGGGGGCCCTAAATGTCCAGGGAGGTATGGAGTGGGTGGGTCTTTACATGTCCAGGGGAGTAGTGGAGTGGGTGGGCTACTTGTCGGGAGAGTGTGGAGTGGGGGGTTTCATAATGTCCAGGGGGGTTTAGTGGGGGTGGGTGGGTCATACATGTCCGGGGGAGGTAGTGGAGGGGGAGGGTAAACATGTCCAGGGAAAAGTAGTGGAGTGGGGGGGGTTTCTTTACATGCCCGGGGAGAGTAGTGGAGTGGGTGGGTATCCCATGTCCAGGGAGAGTAGTGGGAGAGGGAGGGAAAAACCCTTTGTCCGGGGAGAGTAGGGGGAGTGGGGGGGGTTTCAAAACATTTTCCGGGAGGGTAGTGGGGGGGTGGGTAATACAAGCCCCGGGGGAGAGTAGTGGGTGGGTGGGTCTTACATGTCCATGGAGAAAAGTGGAGTGGGGGGGGTCAACATGTCCAGGGGGAGTAGTGGAGTGGGTGGGTCAGGCAGTCCAGGGAGTGTAGTGGAGTGGGTGGGTCATACATGCCCATGGAGAGTAGTGGAGTGGGGGGGTCTTGCATGCCCAGGGTTTATTAGTGGAGTGGGGGGGCCCAAACATGTCCAGGGAGAGTAGTGGAGGGGGGTGGGTAATGCATGTCCAGGGATGGGTAGTGGGGGGGGGGTCATACATGTCCAGGTATAGTAGTGGAGTGGGTGGGTCATAATGTCCAGGGATAGTGGGGGAGTGGGGGGGGTATACTTTTCCAGGGATATTTGTGGAGTGGGGGGGGTCTTCATGCCCCAAGGGATAGTAGTGGAGGGGGTGGGCCCAATACATGTCCAGGGATAGTAGTGGAGTGGGTGGGTCATACAGGGGCCCGGGGGATATTGGGTGGGGAGGGGTGGGTCATACATGTCCAGGGGGGTTTAGTGGAGGGGGGGGTCATGCATGCCCAGGATTAGGAGTGGAGTGGGTGGGTCATACTTTTCCCGGGGAAAGGAGTAGTGGAGTGGGTGGGTCAACATGTCCAGGGAGGTATTTGGAGTGGGGGTTTCTTTCATTTTCCGGGGGAGAGTAGTGGGGGGGGTTGGTCATACATGCCCAGGGAGGTATGGAGTGGGTGGGTCCCCCATGCCCCAGGGGGGAGTAGTGGGGGGGGTGGGTCATACATGTCAGGGGGTAGTGGAGGGGGTGGGCCCTACATGTCCAGGGAGGTAGTGGAATGGGTGGGTGGGTCATCGTCCAGGGAGAGTAGGGGAGTGGGTGGGTCGTCATGTCCAGGGAGATTTATGGAGTGGGGGGGCCCAATTCATGTCCGGGAGAGTAGTGGAGAGGGAGGGTCAAAAAAAATGTCAGGGGGGAGTAGTGGGGGTGGGGGGGTCAAATGTCCAGGGAGGGGGTAGTGGAGGGGGTGGGTCTTCCCATGTCCAGGGAGAGTAGTGGAGTGGGGGGTCATACTTTGTCCGGGGAGGTAGGGGAAAGTGGGGGGGTCATACAGGCCCAGGGAGAGTAGTGGAGTGGGGGGGGCCCATAATGCCCAGGGGAGTAGGGGAGTGGGGGGGTCATACATGCCCAGGGAGAGTAGGGGGGTGGGGGTAACAGGGTCCAGGGGAATATTTGGAAAAGTGGGGGGGGTATACATGTCCAGGGAGAGTAGTGGAGTGGGGGGGTCATACATGTCCAGGGAGAGTAGTGGGGGTGGGGGGTCTTTTACATGTCCAGGGAGATTTGTGGAGTTGGGGGGGTCATACATGTCCGGGGGAGGAGATGGAGTGGGTGGGTCATACATGTCCAGGGAGGTAGGGGAAAGTGGGGGGGTTTCTACATGTCCAGGGGAGTAGTGGAGTGGGGGGGTTTCATACATGTCGGGGGAGAGTAGTGGAGTGGGTGGGTCATACATGTCCGGGGGAGAGTAGTGGGTGGGGGGGTTTCATACATGTCCAGGGAGGGGTAGTGGAGTGGGTGGGTCATCCCTTGTCCAGGGAGGGTAGTGGGGGGGTGGGTATCATGCCCGGGGAAAGAGTAGTGGGTGGGTGGGTCATACATGTCCAGGGAGAGTAGTGGAGTGGGTGGGTCATACATGTCCAGGGAGAGTAGTGGAGTGGGTGGGTCATACATGTCCAGGGAGAGTAGTGGAGTGGGTGGGTCATACATGTCCAGGGAGAGTAGTGGAGTGGGTGGGTCATACATGTCCAGGGAGAGTAGTGGAGTGGGTGGGTCATACATGTCCAGGGAGAGTAGTGGAGTGGGTGGGTCATACATGTCCAGGGAGAGTAGTGGAGTGGGTGGGTCATACATGTCCGGGAGAGTAGTGGGGGGGGTGGTCAACTTTGTCCGGGGAAAAGAGTATTGGAGGGGGTTTGGGTCAAAAACATGTCAGGGAGGTAGGGGAGGGGGTTGGGTCATACTTTTCCAGGGGAGTATTTGGAGTGGGGGGGTATACATGTCCAGGGAGAGTAGTGGAAGGGGGGGGGCTCATACTGCCGGGGAAAAGTAGTGGAGTGGGTGGCCCCATACATGTCCGGGGGGTTAGTGGAGTGGGTGGGTCTTTACTTGCCCCCCCGGGGGATTTTTGTGGAGTGGGTGGGGTCAACATGTCCGGGAGGGGTAGTGGAGTGGGTGGGTTTTACATGTCCAGGGAGAGTAGTGGAGTGGGGGGTCATACATGTCCAGGGAGAGTGGGTGGGGTGGGGGTCTACATGCCCAGGGAGAGTAGTGGAGGGGGGGGTTCTTTTACATGCCCGGGGGGTTTTGTGGAGTGGGGGGGTATACATGTCCGGGGAGAGTGTGGAGGGGGGTGGGTAAACAGACAACAAAATACGAAAAGGGATCAAAAACACTCTGTGTTGCCCTTTTAAACAAAACGTTTCTTCTCTTTTTCGCAGGATCTCTTGCGAGAATTTCTTTTAATTTGAGGATCAGGGATACCCCGCCTCCCCCCTAGTCACCTGCTTCTTGGACCCCCCCCCTGGGTCACCTGCTTATTTTAAGGACCCTCACCCTTATTTCCCCTGCTTATTTTGGATCCTCCCCCTGTCCCCTTGTTTAAACCTTAGGATCCTTACCCCTAGTCCCCTTTGCTTGGGATCCTCACCCCTAGTCACCTGTCATTTTGGGAAACCCTCCCCCCAAAGGGTGGGCCCTGCCACTTAGGATTCTCGCCCCTAGTCACCTCCCTTACTTAGGATCCTCACCCTAGTCATCTGATTATTAGGTTCCTTACCTCTAGTCACCTGTTAGGTCCTCCCCCTAGTCACCTGCCCATTTGGATCCTCACCCCTAGTCACTTGCTCATTTAGGATCCTCGCCCCTAGTCACCTGCTCATTTAGGATCCTCACCCCTAGTCACCTGCTCATTTAGGATTCTCGCCCCTAGTCACCTGCTCATTTAGGATCCTCGCCCCTAGTCACCTGCTCACTTAGAATCCCCACTTCTAGTCACCTGCTCATTTAGGATCCTACTCCTCTAGTCACCTGCTCATTTAGGATCCTCACCTCTAGTCACCTGCTCATTTAGGATCCTCACCTCTAGTCACCTGCTCATTTAGGATCCTCGCCCCTAGTCACCTGCTCACTTAGAATCCCCACTTCTAGTCACCTGCTCATTTAGGATCCTCTCCTCTAGTCACCTGCTCATTTAGGATCCTACTCCTCTAGTCACCTGCTCATTTAGGATCCTCACCCCTAGTCACCTGCTCATTTAGGATCCTCACCTCTAGTCGCCTGCTCATTTAGGATCCTCACCCCTAGTCACCTGCTCATTTAGGATCCTCACCTCTAGTCACCTGCTCATTTAGGATCCTACTCCTCTAGTCACCTGCTCATTTAGGATCCTTACCTCTAGTCACCTGCTCATTTAGGATCCTTACCTCTAGTCACCTGCTCATTTAGGATCCTCACCTCTAGTCACCTGCTCATTTAGGATCCTCACCTCTAGTCACCTGCTCATTTAGGATCCTCACCCCTAGTCACCTGCTCATTTAGGATCCTTACCTTCTAGTCACCTGCTCATTTAGGATCCTCACCTCTAGTCACCTGCTCATTTAGGATCCTCACCTCTAGTCACCTGCTCATTTAGGATCCTCACCCCTAGTCACCTGCTCATTTAGGATCATTACCTCTAGTCACCTGCTCATTTAGGATCCTCACCTCTAGTCACCTGCTCATTTAGGATCCTACTCCTCTAGTCACCTCATTTAGGATCCTACTCCTCTAGTCACCTGCTCATTTAGGATCCTACTCCTCTAGTCACCTGCTCATTTAGGATCCTACTCCTCTAGTCACCTGCTCATTTAGGATCCTACTCCTCTAGTCACCTGCTCATTTAGGATCCTACTCCTCTAGTCACCTGCACATTTAGGATCCTACTCCTCTAGTCACCTGCTCATTTAGGATCCTACTCTAGTCACCTGCTCATTTAGGATCCTACTCCTCTAGTCACCTGCTCATTTAGGATCCTACTCCTCTAGTCACCTGCTCATTTAGGATCCTACTCCTCTAGTCACCTGCTCATTTAGGATCCTACTCCTCTAGTCACCTGCTCATTTAGGATCCTACTCTAGTCACCTGCTCATTTAGGATCCTACTCCTCTAGTCACCTGCTCATTTAGGATCCTACTCCTCTCTTTGCATTTTGTTGCCTTTTACTGGAGGCTTCATATATTTTCAATTGTGTTTCTCTACTACGTCTCTTGCACTTAAACCGGGATTATTTTTGAATCAATATCGGATCCGTCGACGCCTCAGTGAACTTTTATGTTGAAATTTAAGTAGAAATTGTTTTAATAACTTTTGTTAATTAGAACATATTTTAACGAGAGTTTATATTCACATTTTACATTTTTTGGGAAGTGTGTCTGCACAGGCGGACTGTATATAACACATTCAGTTTTTTACATATAGTGTGTCTGTTAGTAGGTAGAAGTTTAAAAGCAGAGGTGTGAGTGATGTGTGGGTTCCACGTAGGCAAGGTCTTCCCAGGACATTTTATGACCTTCCTCAAGCAAGGTTATTGAAACTTTACCGACAGTGACGTCATAGGCTGATCTTTTTTTTTCTGAACATGAGCAGACTTTTCTAATGCCCCGGAGCTTGGCACTCTCACTGAAGGCCTTGTAGTGTGGTCACACTGCTGTGGGCTCGCTTACCTTAACATTACGTAACAAAGGTAGACCCGAGGGCCAGCCTTGTAGTATCTTTCTCCTGCTTGTGAAGCCTTCGTCTGGTAACCATTCAAGTGAGGTGCTTTGATTCCGGTGAGGGGATCTTGATCCATGGAAATGAACTCATTCTCCCGTTCCTTGAATCGAACCTGATTACCTTCCATTCCCCTAGACACTGCATTATCTTTGTGTAATGATTAGCACTTCTCTTTGAATAAATAAAAACAAAATCACCTGGAAACCCACAGACACAAACACTGCAAATACCACGATAATTTTCATCACAGTATGCGCCCTGGATGTCCTGGAGAGCCAGCATGAATCCTGGGTGTCATGGAGAGCCAGCATGAACCCTGGGTGTCATGGAGAGCCAGCATGAACCCTGGGTGTCCTCGAGAGCCAGCATGAACCCTGGGTGTCATGGAGAGCCAGCATGAATCCTGGGTGTCATGGAGAGCCAGCATGAACCCTGGGTGTCCTGGAGAGCCAGCATGATCCCTTGGTGTCCTGGAGAGCCAGGATGAACCCTGGGTGTCCTGGAGAGCCAGCATGAACCCTGGGTGTCCTGAAGAGCCAGCATGAACCCTGGGTGTCATGGAGAGCCAGCATGAACCCTGGGTGTCATGGAGAGCCAGCATGAATCCTGGGTGTCCTGGAGAGCCAGCATGAACCCTGGATGTCCTGGAGAGCCAACATGAACCCTGGGTGTCATGGAGAGCCAGCATGAATCCTGGGTGTCATGGAGAGCCAGCATGAACCCTGGGTGTCATGGAGAGCCAGCATGAATCCTGGGTGTCCTGGAGAGCCAGCATGAACCCTGGATGTCCTCGAGAGCCAGCATGAACCCTGGGTGTCATGGAGAGCCAGCATGAATCCTGGGTGTCATGGAGAGCCAGCATGAACCCTGGATGTCCTGGAGAGCCAACATGAATCCTGGGTGTCATGGAGAGCCAGCATGAACCCTGGGTGTCATGGAGAGCCAGTATGAACCCTGGATGTCCTGGAGAGCCAACATGAACCCTGGATGTCCTGGAGAGCCAGCATGAACCCTGGGTGTCATGGAGAGCCAGCATGAACCCTGGATGTCCTGGAGAGCCAGCATGAATCCTGGGTGTC
Source organism: Cherax quadricarinatus (assembly GCF_026875155.1). Taxonomy (NCBI): domain Eukaryota; kingdom Metazoa; phylum Arthropoda; class Malacostraca; order Decapoda; family Parastacidae; genus Cherax; species Cherax quadricarinatus. The sequence goes on along the minus strand of NC_069401.1, from coordinate 43,376,366 downwards.
ATGGAGAGCCAGCATGAACCCTGGGTGTCATGGAGAGCCAGCATGAACCCTGGGTGTCATGGAGAGCCAGCATGAACCCTGGGTGTCAGGGAGAGCCAGCATGAACCCTTGGTGTCCTGGAGAGCCAGGATGAACCCTGGGTGTCCTGGAGAGCCAGCATGAACCCTGGGTGTCCTGGAGAGCCAACATGAACCCTGGGTGTCTTGGAGAGCCAGCATGAACCCTGGGTGTCCTGGAGAGCCAGCATGAACCCTGGGTATCCTGGAGAGACAGCATAAACCCTGGGTGTCCTGGAGAGCCAGCATGAACCCTGGGTGTCCTGGAAAGCCAACATGAACCCTGGGTGTCTTGGAGAGCCAGCATAAGCTCTGGGTGTCCTGGAGAGCCAGCATGAACCCTGGGTGTCCTGGAGAGCCAGCATGAACCCTGGGTGTCCAGGAGAGCCAGCATGAACCCTGGGTGCCCTGGAGAGCCAACATGAACCCTGGGTGCCCTGGAGAGAAAACATGAACCCTGGGTGCCCTAGAGAGGCAGCATGAACCCTGGGTGCCGTAGAGGCAGCATGAACCCTGGGTGCCCTAAAGAGCCAGCATGAATCCTGGGTGTCCTGGAGAGCCAGCATGAACCCTGGGTACCCTAGAGAGCCAACATGAACCCTGGGTGCCCTGGAGAGCCAGCATGAACCCCAGGTGCCCTAGGGAGCCAGCATGAACCCCGGCTGCCCTAGAGAGCTAGCATGAACCCTGGGTGCCCTGGAGAGTCAGTATGAACCCTGGGTGCCCTAGAGAGCCAGAATGAAACCTGGGTGCCCTGGAGAGCCAGCATGAACCCTGGGTGCCCTGGAGAGCCAACATGAACCCCGGGTGCCCTAGAGAGCCAGCATGAACCCCGGCTGCCCTAGAGAGCCAGCATGAACCCTGGGTGCCCTGGAGAGTCAGCATGAACCCTGGGTGCCCTGGAGAGCCAGCATGAACCCTGGGTGCCCTAGAGAGCCAGCATGAACTCTGGATGCCCTGGAGAGCAAGCATGAAGCCTAGGTGCCCTGGAGAGCCAGCATGAACCCAGGGTGCCCTGGAGAGCCAGCATGAACCCTGGGTGCCCTAGAGAGCCAGCATGAACCCTGGGTGCTCGGGAGAGCCAGCATGAACCTATAGTGTCCTAGAGAGCCAGCATGAACCCTGGGTGCCCTGGAGAGCCATCATGAACCCAGGGTGCCCTCGAGAGCCAGTGTGAACCCTGGGTGACCTGGAGAGCCAGTATGAACCTCGGGTGCCCTAGAGAGCCAGCATAAGCCCTGAGTGCCCTGGAGAGCCAGTATGAACCCCGAGAGCCCAAGAGAGCCAGCATGAACCCTGGGTGCCGTGGAGAGCCAGTATGAACCCTGGGTGCCAGGAGAGCCAGTATGAACCTTGGGTGCCCAGGAGAGCCAGTATGAATCCTGGGTGCCCAGAAGAGCCAGTATGAACCCTGGGTTCCCTGGAGAGCCAGTATGAACTCTGGGTGGGCTGGAGAGCCAGTGATAACCCCTGGTACCCTGGAGAGCCAGTATGAACCCTGGGTGCCCTAGAGAGCCAACATGAACCCTGGGTGCCCTGGAAAGCCAGCATGAACTCTTGGTGCCCAGGAGAGCCAGTATGAACCCTGTGTGGGCTGGAGAGCCAGTATGAGCCCTGAGTTCCCAGGAGAGCCAGCATGAACTCTGGGTGCCCTGGAGAGAGAGTATGAACCCTGGGTGGGCTAGAGAGCCAGTATGAACCCTTGGTGCCCTGGAGAGCCAGTATGAACCCTGGGTTCCCAGGAGAGCCAGTATGAACCCTGGGTGGGCTAGAGAGCCAGTATGAACCCTGGGTGCCCTGGAGAGCCAGTATGAACCCTGGGTTCTCAGGAGAGCCAGTATGAACCCTGGGTGGGCTAGAGAGCCAGTATGAACCCTGGGTGTCCTAGAGAGCCAGTATGAACCCTGGGTGCTCTGGAGAGCCAGTGTGAAACCTGGGTGCCCTGGAGAGCCAGTATGAACCCTGGGTGCCCTAGAGAGCCAGCATGAACCATGGGTGCTCTGGAGAACCAGCATGAACCCTGGGTGCCCTGGAGAGCCAGTATGAGCCCTGGGTTCCCAGAAGAGAAAGCATGAACGCTGGGTGGGCTAGAGAGCCAGTATGAACCCTGGGTGCCCTGGAGAGCCAGCATGAGCCCTGGGTGCCCTGGAGAGCCAGCATGAATCATGGATGCCCTGGAGAGCCAGTATGAACCCTGGGTGAGCTAGAGAGCCAGCATGAACCCTGGGTGTCCTGGAGTGCCAGTATGAGCCCTGGGTGCCCTGGAGAGCCAGCATGAACCCTGGGTGCCCAGGAGAGCCAGTATGAACCCTGGGTGGTCTAGAGAGCCAGTATGAACCCTGGATGCCCTAGAGAGTCAGTATGAACCCTGGGTTCCCAGGAGAGCCAGTATGAACCCTGGGTGGGCTAGAGAGCCAGTATGAACCCTGGGTGCCCTAGAGAGCCAGCATGAACCCTGGGTGCTCTGGAGAGCCAGCATGAACCCTGGGTACCCTGGAGAGCCAGTAAGAGCCCTGGGTTCCCAGAAGAGCCAGCATGAACCCTGGATGCCCTGGAGAGCCAGCATGAACCCTGGGTGCTCTGGAGAGCCAGTATGAACCCTGGGTGAGCTAGAGAGGCAGCATGAACCCTGGCTGCCCTAGACAGCCAGCATGAACCCTGGGTGCCCTGGAGAGCCAGTATGAACCCCGGGTGCCCTGGAGAACCAACATGAACCCTGGGTGCCCTGGAAAGCCATTATGAACCCTGGGTGAGCTGGAGAGCCAGCATTAGCCCTGGGTTCCCAGGAGAGCCAGCATGAACCCTGGGTGTGCTGGAGAGCCAGTACGAAAATGGGTGGGCTAGAGAGCCAGTATGATCCCCGGGTGCCCTGGAGAGCCAGTACGAACCCTGGGTGCCCTGGAGAGCCAGTATGAACTCTGGGTGGGCTAGAGAGCCAGTATGAACCCTGGGTGCCCTGGAGAGCCAGTATGAACCCTGGGTGCCCTGGAGAGCCAGTATGAGTCCTGGGTGCCCAGGAGAGCCAGTATGAACCCTGGGTGCCCTGGAGAGCCAGTATGAACTCTGGGTGGGCTAGAGAGCCAGTATGAACCCTGGGTGCCCTGGAGAGCCAGTATGAACCCTGGGTGCCCTGGAGAGCCAGTATGAGTCCTGGGTGCCCAGGAGAGCCAGTATGAACCCTGGGTGCTTTAGAGAGCCAGTATGAGCCCTGCGTGCCCAGGAGAGCCAGTATGAACCCTGGTTTACCTGGAGAGCCAGTATGAACCTTCGGTGGGCTGGAGAGCCAGTATGAACCCCTGGTTCCCTGGAGAGCCAGTGTGAACCCTGGGTGCCCAGAAGAGCCAGTATGAGCCCTGGGTTCCCAGAAGAGCCAGTATGAACCCTGGGTGCCCTAAAGAGCCAGCATGAACGCTGGATGCCCTGGAGAGCCAGTATGAACCCTGGGTGCCCTGGAGAGCCAGTGTGAGCCCTGGGCGCCCATTAGAGCTAGTATGAACTCTGGGTGCCCAGGAGAGCCAGTATAAACCCTGGGTTCTCTGGAGAGCCAGTATGATCCCTGGGTTCCCTGGAGAGCTAGTATGAACCCTAGGTGTCCTGGAGAGCCAGAATGAACCCTAGGTGCCTTAAAGTGCCAGTATGAACCTTGGGTGCCCTGGAAAGCCAGTATGAACCCTGAGTGCCCTGGAGAGCCAGTATGAACCCCTGGGTGCCCTGGAGAGCCAGTATGAGCCCTGACTGCTCAGGAGAGACAGTATGAACCCTGGGTTCCCTGGAGAGCCAGTATGAACCCTGGGTTCCCTGGAGAGCCAGTATGAACCCTAGGTGTCCTGGAGAGCCAGTATGAACCCTGGGTGAGCTGGAGAGCCAGTATGACCCCTGGGTTCCCAGGATAGCCAGTATGAACCCTGGGTGCCCTGGAGAGCCAGTATGAACCCTGGGTCGGCTAGAGAGCCAGTATGACCCCTGGGTGCCCTGGAGAGCCAGTATGAACTCTGGGTTCCCAAGAGAGCCAGTATGAACCCTGGGTGGGCTAGAGAGCCAGTATGAACCCTGGGTGCCCTAGAGAGCCAGTATGATCCATGGGTGCTCTGGAGAGCCAGTATGAACCATGGGTGCTCTGGAGAGCCAGTATGAAGCCTGGGTCCCCTGCAGAGCCAGCATGAACCATGGGTGCTCTGGAGAGCCAGCATGAACCCTGGGTGCCCTGCAGAGCCAGTATGAGCCCTGGGTTCCCAGAAGAGCCAGCATGAACGCTGGGTGCCCTGGAGAGCCAGCATGAACCCTGGGTGCCCTGGAGAGCCAGCATGAACCATGGGTGCCCTGGAGAGCCAGTATGAGCCCTGAGTGCCCTGGAGAGCCAGCATGAACCCTGGGTGCCCTGGAGAGCCAGTATGAACCCTGGGTGGGCTAGAGAGTCACTATGAACCCTGGGTGCCCTAGAGAACCAGTATGAACCCTGGGTTCCCAGGAGAGCCAGTATGAATCCTGGGTGGGCTAGAGAGCCAGTATGAACCTTGAGTGCCCTAGAGAGCCAGCATGAACCCTGGGTGCTCTGCAGAGCCAGCATGAACCCTGGGTGCCCTGGAGAGCCAGTAAGAGCCCTGGGTTCCCAGAAGAGCCAGCATGAACCCTGGATGCCCTGGAGAGCCAGCATGATCCCTGGGTGCTCTGGAGAGCCAGCATGATCCCTGGGTGCTCTGGAGAGCCAGCATGAACCCTGGGTGAGCTAGAGAGGCAGCATGAACCCTGGGTGCCCTAGAGAGCCAGCATAAACACTGGGTGCCCTGGAGAGCCAGTATGACCCCTGGTGCCCTGGAGAACCAACATGAACCCTGGGTGCCCTGGAGAGCCATTATGAACCCTGGGTGAGCTGGAGAGCCAGTATGAGCCCTGGGTTTCCTAAGAGAGGCAGCATGAACCCTGTGTGCGCTGGAGAGCCAGTATGAATCCTGGGTGGGCTAGAGTGCCAGTGTGATCCCCGGGTGCCCTGGAGAGCCAGTACAAACCCTGGGTGCCCTGGAGAGCCAGTACGAACTCTGGATGGGCTAGAGAGCCAGTATGAACCCTGGGTGCCCTGGAGAGCCAGTATGAACCCTGGATACCCTGGAGAGCCAGTATGAGCCCTGGGTGCCCAGGAGAGCCAGCATGAACGCTGGTTTACCTGGAGAGCCAGTGTGAACCCTCGGTGGGCTGGAGAGCCAGTATGAACCTCTGGTGCCCTGGAGAGCCAGTGTGAACCCTGGGTGCCCTGGAGAGCCAGCATGAGCCCTGGGTTCTCAGAAGAGCCAGTATGAACCCTTGGTGCCCTGGATAGCCAGTATGAGCCCTGGGTGCCCTGGAGAGCCATTATGAACCCTGGGTGAGCTGGAGAGCCAGTATGAGCCCTGGGTTCCCAAGAGAGCCAGCATGAACCCTGTGTGCGCTGGAGAGCCAGTATGAATCCTGGGTGGGCTAGAGTGCCAGTGTGATCCTCGGGTGCCCTGGAGAGCCAGTACAAACCATGGGTGCCCTGGAGAGCCAGTATGAACTCTAGATGGGCTAGAGAGCCAGTATGAACCCTGGGTGCCCTGGAGAGCCAGTATGAACCCTGGGTGCCCTGGAGAGCCAGTATGAGCCCTGGGTGCCCAGGAGAGCCAGCATGAACCCTGGGTGCCCTGGATAGCCAGTACCAGCCAGTACCGGAAAGTCACTGTGTCACAATGACGCTACATCACACAAGGACTCACAGTGTCAACTGGGAGCCACAGGAATTAAGAACGGCACTGGGTATCTCATAGACTCTGGATGGCACTGGGTGCAACAGGGCCACTGGAAGCCACAGTGAATCAGGAGGGACACTGAATGCCACAACTATTCATATGGACCACTGCATGCCACAAGGAAACAAGAGGGGCACTGAATGCCCCAGGAACTCAGGAGAGCAACTGAATGCCACCAGGAGAGTGGGTGCCACACGCGTGACGGCTGGAGCCACCACAGCGTCACCAACCGACTAAACGGATTAAGAAATCATCAACTTTGCTCCACCATATGACTCGGGTGGGAAAAGATGAGATTGAAATGTCCTGGCTGAGTGTGGCGGCTGCAGCCTTGATGTGTTATTAAGTTACCAGAGTAATGTCCTGGCTGAGTGTGGCGGCTGCAGCCTTGATGTGTTATTAAGTTACCAGAGTAATGTCCTGGCTGAGTGTGGCGGCTGCAGCCTTGATGTGTTATTAAGTTACCAGAGTAATGTCCTGGCTGAGTGTAGTAACCTAATGTGGTATTTAAGTTACCAGAGTAATGTCCTGGCTGAGTGTAGTAACCTAATGTGGTATTTAAGTTACCAGAGTAATGTCCTGGCTGAGTGTGGTAACCTGATGTGGTATTTAAGTTACCAGAGTAATGTCCTGGCTGAGTGTGGTAACCTAATGTGGTATTTAAGTTACCAGAGTAATGTCCTGGCTGAGTGTGGTAACCTAATGTGGTATTTAAGTTACCAGAGTAATGTCCTGGCTGAGTGTGGTAACCTAATGTGGTATTTAAGTTACCAGAGTAATGTCGTGGCTGAGTGTGGTAACCTAATGTGGTATTTAAGTTACCAGAGTAATGTCCTGACTGAGTGTGGTAACCTAATGTGGTATTTAAGTTACCAGAATAATGACCTGGCTGAGTGTCGTGGCTGAGTGTCGTGGCTGAATGTCCTGGCTGAGTGTCCTGGCTGCGTGTCCTGGTTGAGTGTCCTGTCTGAGTGTCCTGGCTGAGTGTCCTGGCAGAGTGCCCTGTCTGAGTGTCCTGGCAAAGTGTCCTGGCTGAGTGTCCTGGCTGAGTGTCCTGGTTGAGCGTCCTGGTTGAGAGTCCTGTTTTAGTGTCCTGGCTGAGTATCCTGGCTGAGTGTCCTGGCTGAGTATCCTGGCTGAGTGTCCTGGTTGAGTGTCCTGGTTGAGTGTTCTGGTTGTGTGTCCTAGCTGAGTGTCCTGGCTGAGTGTCCTGGCTGAGTGTCCTGGTTGAGTGTCCTGGTTGAGTGTCCTGGCTGAGTGTCCTGGTTGAGTGTCCTGGTTGAGTGTCCTGGCTGAGTGTCCTGGCTGAGTGTCCTGGCTAAGTGTCCTGGCTGAGTGTCCTGGCTGAGTGTCCCGGCTGAGTGTCCTGGCTGAGTGTCCTGTCTGACTGCTCTGTCTGACTGCCCTGGTTGAGTGTCCTGGCTGAGTGTCCTGGTTGAGTGTCCTGGTTGAGTGTCCTGGTTGAGTGTCCTGGTTGAGTGTCTTGGCTGAGCGTCCTGGTTGAGTGTCCTGGCTGAGTGTCCTGGCAGAGTGTCCTGGCTGAGTGTCCTGGCTGAGTGTCCTGGTTGAGTGTCCTGGCTGAGTGTCCTGGCTGAGTGTCCTGGCTGAGTGTCCTGGTTGAGTGTCCTGGTTGAGTGTCCTGGTTGAGTGTCCTGGTTGAGTGTCTTGGCTGAGCGTCCTGGTTGAGTGTTCTGGCTGAGTGTCCTGGCAGAGTGTCCTGGCTGAGTGTCCTGGCTGAGTGTCCTGGTTGAGTGTCCTGGCTGAGTGTCCTGGCTGAGTGTCCTGGCTGAGTGTCCTGGCTGAGTGTCCTGGCTGAGTGCCCTGGCTGAGTGTCCTGGCTGAGTGTCCTGGCTGAGTGTCCTGGCTGAGTGTATTGGCTGAGTGTCCTGGCTGAGTGTCTTGGCTGAGTGTCCTGGCTGAGTGTACTGGCTGAGTGTATTGGCTAAGTGTCCTGGCTGAATGTCCTGGCTGAGTGTCCTGGCTGAGTGTTCTGACTGAGTGTATTGGCTTAGTGTATTGGCTGAGTGTCCTGGCTGAATGTCCTGGCTGAGTGTCCTGGCTGAGTGCCCTGGCTGAGTGTCCTGGCTGAGTGTCCTGGCTGAGTGTCCTGACTGAGTGTCCTGGTTGAGTGTCCTGGCTGAGTGTCCTGGTTGAGTGTCCTGGTTGAGTGTCCTGGCTGAGTGTCCTGGCTGAGTGTCCTGGCTGAGTGTCCTGGCTGAGTGTCCTGGCTGAGTGTCCTGGTTGAGTGTCCTGGTTGAGTGTCCTGGTTGAGTGTCCTGGCTGAGTGTCCTGGCTGAGTGTCCTGGTTGAGTGTCCTGGCTGAGTGTCCTGGTTGAGTGTCCTGGTTGAGTGTCCTGGTTGAGTGTCCTGGTTGAGTGTCCTGGTTGAGTGTCCTGGTTGAGTGTCCTGGTTGAGTGTCCTGGTTGAGTGTCCTGGCTGAGTGTCCTGGTTGAGTGTCCTGGTTGAGTGTCCTGGTTGAGTGTCCTGGTTGAGTGTCCTGGTTGAGTGTCCTGGTTGAGTGTCCTGGCTTGATCTTGGACTGATCTCACTTCTCGTGCGATAACACTGTAATAATATAGTTTTAACTTTTTTCCTTTGTCTTTTTTCTCTCTCTCTCTCTCTCTCTCTCTCTCTCTCTCTCTCTCTCTCTCTCTCTCTCTCTCTCTCTCTCTCTCTCTCTCTCTCTCTCTCTCTCTCTCTCTCATTCTCTTCTATTGGTGCCGGTTATAAGACATTTCTCCCCTGATTGAATTGTGGATTTGTGGTTGTCCTGCAGTGCCAGTCTGAGTGCCTGGCCTTGCAGTGCCAGTCTGAGCGACTGGTCTTGCAGTGCCGTCTGAGTGCCTGGCCTTGCAGTGCCAGTCTGAGTGACTGATCTTGCGGTGCCAGTCTGAGTGCCTGGCCTTGAAGTGCCAGTGTGAGTGCCTGTCCTTGCAATGACTGGTCTTGCAGTGCCAGTCTGAGTGACTGGTCTTGCAGTGCCAGTCTGAGTGCCTGCTTTAGCAGTACCAGTCTGAGTGGCCATGCATTGACTATTGATTTCTTGTTTCTGCTGTGCCACTCTGAGTGATTGATCCTGCAGTATCTGAGGGCCTGTCACTACAGTGCCAGACTAAGTGCTTGGTCCTGCCAGTGCCAGACAGTGCCACGGTGCCTGGTAGTGGCCAACATCAAGAAAAGTAATTGGATTGCGCCGGTGTTGGGTTTAAGGACTTTTAACTAGCGTGGTGATTACTGCGTCACCTTGGAGAGTTAGAACGCAGCACTGGGATTGGTTACATCAAAGAGGCCTGCCTCACACAACCACTTTTAACACCTTCTATGATTGGTTCCTCTCTCAGAGTCGTAATGATCACCTACTGGCTTCAGCTGTTATTTGCCACCGTATGTGATAATTTGAAGTTTGGGACTTGTAGGGGAACGAGAGAGAGAGGAGTGATAGAGGAATGGAAAGGAAGGGAGAGGAGCAAATGAAAATAGGAGAAGAGAGGAATGGAGAGATTAAATTTTGGCTAAAAATATTGAACTTATTTACAATAAAATAGTATTTAGTAGTTATTAGAAATGCGTTCCTTAGCAATATTCCAAACATACTGACACCACAGGAGATGTCACCGTTATCTTGGAAAATTGGAAGCCGTTCACGGTTTTCTCTTATTTCATTCGTTAACCGTTGAGTCTCGGGAGATGACATTCAGCAACAAAAAGAAAGACCTTAAAATTCTGCACATGATAGTATATTTAATTTTATGGTACGCTCATGAAGCAGCGCCCACGGCGTGTGACATATATATTTTTTACGTGGTACCCAGTGTATGCCTATGCCACAAAACTGTTATTTAATGGAAAAAATAACTCAGATCGTAGCTTGCTCAGTACTGGTGGCACCATGTGAAACTGTCGAGTCAAACTCGATGCCTCGTTGGTCATTAAGTTTAGTATTTAAAGCGCTTTCATCTTCTGGAACGTGTGGTACACTAAAATCTTCCTCTTCACAACTGTAATAGAATTCATTAGCAACACTGACTCCATTGTAAATCGCAACTATGTCATGATCAGCCAAAATCATCTTGAAAAACAGTATTGCAGGAAACAATATAGTTAGTGGTGTTCCCTGAGAGTGACTACACCAAGAATATCTAAGCATCTTCTGGAGGTGTTGTGCTGGTGCATCTTTTATAGCAGGTCTTCCTGTACGTCCGTGATGTTATATTCAGAAGCGACTTCGGAGCTGCTGCTTCAAGAGTTGGGATAGGGACTTCGACATAACTGATTGGCCAGTTAACTCATAGGAAGTGGATTTGTGCAGCATAAGCTGTAGGAGTTACCTGCATAGCAGTGTTAAGAATGATTATGTCAGTATCATCAGAGGCTTGGTGAACAGTTATTCCCTGAGCTCTCAAGAATAACTGACATTCGCTGAGGCACCAAAAATTATATGGGAAGATTTTCTCCTTTAAATAAATCAATGCCTTCCACCTTGTTTTTGTATTCATTGCGGTTTGATCATAATCTTTAAGAATGACCACTGAGTTTGACTCGATTTGTGCAACTTTAACTTCACTATTAATTTCAATAATTACTGTGTTGAAGCCCTAAACAGTGCGAGGAGGAAAATTTCTCCAAAGCCTTGAAATTTTTTCCAAAGAAAGCATTCTTATCTTCGATTCCGTTGAGAAGAATACTTAAGTCACCACTCTTTATTAACAATGTCAGTACTTTATTTTGCAGTTTTGAAATACAGATGTTCTACCCCAGTTACTTCTCGAGAATAAAAAAATGATGTGATCTTGGAGCTTCTTATAGAGCCTACAATTCCACTGGAGGAGTACAACTAATTCTTAGCCTGGCTTAAAAATAAATGTGTTCCTATTCATAAGAGTACTGGAGCAGGTCTACTGCCCCGTACAGGGGCTAGTCCTCTGGAATACAATATGCAAAATTGAGAGACTTCATCTTCGTCTTCAACAGCAGCATAAGCTGTAGAAGGAGTTACCTGCATAGCAGTGTTAAGAATGATTATGTCAGTATCATCAGAGGCTTGGTGAACAGTTATTCCCTGAGCTCTCAAGAATAACTGACATTCACTGAGGCACCAAAAGTTATATGGGAAGATTTTCTCCTTTAAATAAATCAATGCCTTCCACCTTGTTTTTGTATTCATTGCGGTTTGATCATAATCTTTAAGAATGACCACTGAGTTTGACTCGATTTGTAAACTACGTAAAATTTCATTATAGGTGTCTTGTTTGGGCCACACAACGTATTGAAGGAGGAAGTGCCATCTGTAAGAGCAATTCAGCTACCAAAGTACAATTTACTTTCATCAGTAATATTGAAACCATCACACAGTGTTGACTTATTCGATTTCCACAATCCCATGTCGACAGAACACCGTAGATTCAAAACCACAATGCTCATCACTAACTCGAAGGCTGAGGGACTGATTCCCTCGTCTTTTGTATGTAATTCTACAGTCTTACTATTATATCCTTGAATTGATGAATTGATAAAGCCACTGGCGAAGCATCTTCGAATAAATTATTATTATTTTATTATTATTAAAGATTCGCCGGTATTCTCCCGGCCCGGGCCTTTTCCAAGTGGTGGCCCGGCCTTGGCTCCCTCTTTAGGGAGTGTCTGAGACCTAAGTCTCCCATGGGAGGAGGCACAAGTACCTCCTCATCTTTGGGACCAGCTGTCCTCAGGCCTAGCCACAAGCTAGGCCTCTCTGGTCTGTCATCCCCGCCTCAAGGAGGCTAATGGGAATGACAGTCTTGTGAGCTAAAGGCTCGGGCTCAGGTACCTACCCTACCCTAGAAGGGTTAGGCATGGTGTCGATGTTAGAATAAATATACCCAGATGTTGCACATGTGTCTAATTCTTCATATTGTCGGTACTGGATACCTTTATGTACAGATTTATAAATGTCTGCCTTGACTATATATAATTATGATTTGTTTTGATGTGGATGTATTGTTCAGATGAATTCTTAAGACTTAAATTCGGCGACAGTGATACCAGTTTTACTACACCTTAAGACACCGTCATAAGTCATTCGTTAAGGTCCTTTTTACGCTCGATAAGTGAGATGCTAATAGGAGTCACCATCACCTCCTGCTCTAGATAACACATTTATGAAATACCTTGAAAATTACTGCAACAATTTTATAATAGACGTATCAAGTAATATAGTCATTGCTTTATTAGCCAAGTTTACAAATTCTGAGTGAAAAGTATGACATACACAAGTTTGTCTTCACTTCCGTCTTCCTTACCCTTCTCTTTATCCAACTTCCGTTTCCTCTTTAACTTCCCCCCGTCCCCCTCTCTCTCCCCATTTATTTCCTAGTTTTCCTTCTCTCTACTTCTCCCCCCCTCTCACTCTTTCTGTCTCCTGTCATACTCTCATTCATTCTCACTCTCAGCCTTTGACCCTTTGCGTTAACGAGAAAAAAACGTGGCTGTTTATTTTCACTGTAATCTTCATAAAAACGGTGATGAGCCTCTGAACCTCCCACGTTAAATTTGTGGGAAATTGTCCTCCTCCCAGAGAGCTGCTCAGAATACTTTTTTTCTCTCCTTCACGATGTGTGTGGGGATGATGTCAGTGCCAGGGAACACTGTTATTGTAGATAACTGGTTCACAGAACCGACAGGCTGATGAATTTCACTTGTGCAACACATGGGAATTTTTATTGTGGAAACCTTTCACCAACCAGTGGCTTCCTCAGTCCAGTTCAGAGAAGAATGGTCAAAGATCAGAAGCGATTCGAGGTAATCAGGGACTGATTACCTTGAGTTCAAGGCAATCAGTCCCTGAGGGTTCAAGGTAATCAGTTCCTGAGGGGACTGATTACATTGAACCGTTTCCACAATAATGATACCCAAATGTTGCATATGTGGCAGATTTATCAACACTGTTACTGGCAGCAACATATAATTCCTGTCTTCGAATTACAGCTGAGCAGAAAGGTATTTTAATTGTCAGGAGTATAGATTGCATTTCAGGAAGCGCTAAACCAGTGTGAGTCATTCAAAGTGTCCGGTCTGTGAAGTCAGGTTGATGGTAATTAGTAGACAGAACAACAGATTAACGCTTTATGGTTGACAACAGTAAACACAAAGCTTGTGTAAGCAACAGCAGTGAATACACAGCGTGTGTGTGTGTGTGTTTATATTTGACAGCAGAGTATCTGACAGCAGCGTGTGATTGACAGCGGTATAAGGCTGATAACAGTTAAATTGCTGTCGTTGCTCATCTGGCTGCTGGGTGGTCATGTTAATTGATCTTGTAAGCTGAATCTGAAGAGAACCTTGTCGAAGTAGCCACTGTTATAAATCCAATTAACACCTACCAACTATAGTAAGATGAAGACACACTGCAGAATAAACTTTTACTGGGATAATGTTTTTCCATGTTTAAAGCTCTACAAAAGCAAGACGCTCTCACAACCGGGTGTATTTCAGTGGCCGAGTTAACCGGGTTAGCAGTCCCCATATTGCATTGCAGCGGAGACCCAGTCTCTTGTGCCTCAGTGTACGCGATTAGAATAATGCAGAGTGCGGCGGCGGCGGCGTAAGTTGTTAATGCAGATAAATATTAACCTTGAAATTTTGAAGCGAGTCATTCACTAGCTATAATATGGAAACTTACATTTCAGTTTCTCCAATAAAAATGATAAATTAAGACATACACAGCCCATATGTAGTTCACACCATCCAAAAAAGTCAAACGGACCAATATCCAAAAACATTCAACCATATTAAGCTTGAAGTGCCTCAGAAGTTGTATTTCCACGTCATCAGGGTTGAAGGGTTGAAGTTTATCAGATGTGTCACTCCGAAGTTATCGCAAGAAAAAAAATAGATAAAATTTCGCCCATAAGAAAAAAATTGTAAGCCAAACAGGTTAAAATGAATCCCAGTGTTTTTTTTTTTTAAGCAAGACTGGCCAACGTTTAAGTAAGCTTTACTTAATTAAGCTTTTGGTGCATAGTAAAAATTTTCTTCCAGTGGCTTCCAAAGTACATAGACATTAAACATACATAATAGTACATTATGTATATTTAGCTTCGGATAACCAAAAACAGTAAAATACTGACGTATTTCTGATAGGAAAAAACATTCCAGACTTGCTTTACCAATATTGTTAATATAACTGACACATTAATACTAACAGTTTAAAATCAAGGCTAAAATACATCAACATTAAGAAAACACATCAAGAAAACACACCAAGAAAAAACGTCAAGAAAACACGTCAAGAAAACACATCAAGAAAACACATCAAGAAAACACATCAAGAAAACACATCAAGAAAACACACCAAGAAAACACACCAAGAAAACACATCAAGAAAACACATCAAGAAAACACACAAGAAAACACACCAAGAAAACACATCAAGAAAACACATCAAGAAAACACATCAAGAAAACACACCAAGAAAAAACGTCAAGAAAACACGTCAAGAAAACACATCAAGAGAACACGTCTATAAAAACACGTCAGGAAAACACAAAGAAAACACGCAAAGAAAACACATCAAGAAAACAGGTCAGGAAACACGTCAGGAAAACACATCAGGAAAGTACATCAAGAAAACACGTCAAGAAAACACCTCAAGAAAATACATCAAGAAAACACACCAAGAAAACACATCAAGAAAACACATCAAGGAAAACACACAAGAAAACACACCAAGAAAACACCCAAGAAAACACATCAAGAAAACACATCAAGGAAAACACACCAAGAAAACACACCAAGAAAACACATCAAGAAAACACATCAAGAAAACACATCAAGAAAACACACAAGAAAAACGTCAAAGAAAACACGTCAAGAAAACACATCAAGAAAAACTCTAAAAAACACGTCAGAAACACAAAGAAAACACGCAAAGAAAACACATCAAGAAACAGTCAGGAAACAGTCAGGAAAACACATCAGGAAAGTACATCAAGAAAACACGTCAAGAAAACACTCAAAAAATACATCAAGAAAACACACCAGAAAACACACCAAGAAAAATGTCAGAACACGTCAAGAAAACACATCAAGAAAGTCAAGAAAACACATCAAGAAAATACGTCAGGTAAACACATCAAGAAAACACATCAAGAAAACACGTCAAGAAAACGCATAAAGAAATCGTCAGGAAAACAAATCAAGAAAAACATCAAAAAAACATCAAGAAACGCATAAGAAAACTCGTCAGGAAACACATCAAGAAAATACGTCAAGAAAACTAATCGAGAAAACACGTCATTAAAACATATCAAGAAAATGCATCAAGAAAACACATCAGGAAAACACGTCAAGAAAACACGTCGATAAAATACGTCAAGAAAATACGTCAAGAAAATACGTCAAGAAAACACCTCAAGAGAACACATCAAGAAAACACGTCAAGAAAACACGTCAAGAGAACACGTCAAAAAAAACACGTCAGGAAAACACGTCAAGAAAACACGTCAAGAAAACATCTCAAGAGAGCACATCAAGAAAACGTCAAGAAAACACGTCAAGAAAACACGTCAAGAAAACACGTCAAGAAAACACCTCAAGAGAACACGTCAAGAAAACACGTCAGGAAAACACATCAAGAAAATTCATCAAGAAAACACATCAAGAAAACACGCAAGAAAACACGTCAAGAAAACACGTCAGGAAAACACATCAAGAAAATATATCAAAAAAACACATCAAGAAAACACGTCAAGAAAACACCAAGAAAACACACCAAGAAAGCACATCAAGAAAACACATCAAGAAACACATCAAGGGAATACATCAAAAAAACACATCAAGAAATCACATCAAGAAAACACATCAAGAAAACACATCAAGAAAACACATCAAGGAAACAATCAAGAAAACACATCAAGAAAACACACCAAGAAAAACACATCAAGAAAACACATCAAGAAAGTACATCAAGAAAATACATCAAGAAAGCACATCAAGAAAACACATCAAGAAAACACAAGTCATCAAGAAAACACATCAAAAAAACACCTCAAGAAAACACACCAAGAAAGCACATCAAGAAAACACATCAAGAAAACACACCAAGAAAGCACATCAAAAAACATCAAGAAAACACATCAAGAAAACACATCAAGAAAACACATCAAGAAAACACATCAAGAAAAAACACCAAGAAACACATCAAGTAAAACACATCAAGAAAACACATCAAGAAAACACATCAAGAAAGTACATCAGAAAACACATCAAGAAAACACACCAAGAAAACACACCAAGAAAACACATCAAGAAAACACATCAAGAAAACACATCAAGAAAACACACCAAGAAAACACATCAAGAAAACACATCAAGAAAACACATCAAGAAAACACATCAAGAAAACACACCAAGAAAACACATCAAGAAAACACATCAAGAAAACACATCAAGCTGACCAGAAGATTCATTGTGCAGTTATTCCTCAGTCTCTCATTACATTTGCAGCTACAAAGCTTAAACCAAAAAAAGGGGGTTAAACCGTTTCATAGGATGCATAAGCCATTAAATATTGTTGCCGTTTACAATTGTTTTATTTTAATCAGGGGAAGCAATAAACCCTTAGGGGTCATATAATGCCTGTGGATTGGGTGGCACTCAGATTTAATCCCAGAAGGGGTAATATAAATCCAGCATCAACAGCATCAAAGTAGTATATCGCTTCAAGAAACATAATGAAGTTATTTAATGCAAAATATTGCTGCACCTTTTCGAGATTAAAAGTGGAAAAATGGCGACACACACACACTCCATGAATTATGTTTTATGAAGGTTGTACAGTACTGACAAGATGAAGAATTACACACATGTGCAACATCTGGGTATCTTTAATTTATAGACGCTTCGCCATCCAGTGGCTTTATAAATACAAGGACATAATGTGAAGACTGAAGAAGTATGTACAAAAGACGAGGTTGTCAATCCCTCGGCGCTGGAGGAAGTGATGAGCACCGGAGTCTTGAAGAGTCTTCAAGACTCCGGTGCTCATCACTTAGTGTTCACTGTATTATAAAACATTCCTATCATTGTATTCACTGTTTTATAAAACATTCCTATTATTGTATTCACTGTATTATAAAACATTCCTATGATTGTATTCACTGTATTATAAAACATTCCTATCATTGCATTCGTAGTTTTACTGAAAATTCTTATCGTTGCATACAGATGTTATATCAGAAACTTCCATCATTGTTTTGGCTATTTTGAAAGATTCCAATAATTTTCTTCGCTATTTTGTATGATCACATTATATTTTTTTTATAAGGAAATTAAAATTAAATTGGATCTTTTTATCCACGTTACAATTACCCCGTTTTGATCCCTTAAAACTACCATTTTTTTTAATATGAGGAAGAAACTTGGTATTCCTTATATCATTGATAGAATAACTGAGATTAACACTGTATGTAGTATTAGACTGAAACGAAATGAACCAGTCATTGCCACAATAAATCTTGCTAAATGTCAAGAAGTAGATAATCGCAGCTCTAAACGGTTATTAAAACATGCAGTTTTATGAAGTATTATAACCTACATGAACTCTGTCTCTGTAAATTACAAAAGTCTTTTACCCCTCCATGGTAACTGATCATTTAATATTTCATGTGCTGAAGGTCCTCCAAAATATCGCAACACTAGTAATCCTTCCCTTAATTAAATCACATCTCATAAGCAGTTACTCAAGAAAAATTTCTCTCCTATTCGTAAGTAATAATGTAGTACAAATTATATATGCTAATGGATCTCATCAGGAGTCTGCTGGCAGGTTAAACACATGTGTAACAGTTGGGGGTCATTAATGATGAAATGTTTGGCTACACAGTTGTTTTCTTCAGTCATATACAGAGGGAAGCAATAGTAGTGAAATAAGATTTGACTGAAGAAGCTTACTGTGTAGCGAAACATTGCATTAATAAAGATATCCAACTGTTGCACATGTGTCTTAATCCTCAACTTGTCGGTATTTTATACAATTTTCAAAACTGCTGGCAGGGCTACATCTGCCAGAAGATGCAACTTTTCCAGTAGACCATATCAACCATGTTGTCTTTGACAGAAGAATTATCAACTGGGCAGCTGCACTGCAATCGTTATTGTTTGCCATCTTAATGACACTAAAGTTAATTATGACATTGATTTTGATTCTTTGATCACTGCTGAACCAATGTCATCACATCAGGAACCTGACTCATATAATGAATGAAAACGTGCTCATTAAAACTGCCCGGTACAGACAGAGTAATAAAAAATCGGAGAAAAAAGAATCAATGTACAATTCCTATAGATTTCATCACACAGCGAGTTACTCGTACTTGATAAAGTTAATAAATTTGCCAAAAAAGTACCCTGAAGAACAATGTGGGAATTAATTCATATGTCAAGCATCAGAAATAATATTAGAAGTAAATGTGATGCCTGTATTATTAAAGTAAATAGGCATCAAAATATTTTTTTTTTCATATGCATTGTTTAATATTATAATGTTATAATTATTTATGTTAATAGCAAAAATCAAAATGTTGTGCATAATAGTATGATCTATTTTTTATTTAACTACTCGAGTAGGTTTTTGCTCTACCACAGTTTACATGCTGGAGGAAACTGTCCTGTAATTGGCTGCCCGCTGCTCTGACGCTTGTTACGCTCGTTATGCTATTATGATGCATGTTGGGAAATTTATCAGGCTCTTTGGTAGTGACCCCACCTGCAGCAGTCAACTGGTGCTTCCCTTTCTCTCTCTCTCTCTCTCTCTCTCTCTCTCTGTACCCAGCAGTGGTGGGAGCAAGAAGCATCTTTCTCTTCTACGCCATTCGTGTATTTGATGTAGACACTTTTTGGTAGAATCTTTTCTATTGATGAGCTGAGATATACGTCTTGTTCTCTGTGGAACTACATTCTCAGAGTTTTATTTACTATTAGTGATGTTTGACATTTTCTGCGTGTCATTACATTCATTTTTATGCAGTAGATCCAGAATATAACTCTTGATCTAAATATCTTAGACTGGTATCTGGGCAATCTTGTAGTTAGGATTTGGAAGTTACTGAACTGACATTCAGAAATTTGTGATTTCTGTGACTTTTTGGAGGACAAGCTGTTATCCTCAATTAAATCGTGTTTGTATCTTTGTCCTTGTCCGTTTTCGTGAGTTACTCACAGCTGCTGTGTGTTCCTAGTTGCTAATTGGCTATTAGGTTGATCTTTTGCTTAAACAAGCTGTACTCTCTCCTTTCTCATTTTATAGTTTGATTATTTAGAGACTTATTGAGAGTGCCACTCATATATATATATATATATATATATATATATATATATATATATATATATATATATATATATATATATATATATGCAATAAGATCACAGTAAACAGGTGATATCAGAATATGCAAAACAACCACTTTGAAAAGATAGTGAAATTCCAAGCGCTTTCGTGACTTCTCACATTATCAAGGAACTATCAAGACAATAAATCAAAGGAAGGCATATAAAGGGTCTAGACCGTACCTCATCAATGTTTTTGAAAGCTTTGCGTATTTGTAGTCCAGAGTTCATAGATTAGGAAATTTCCAAAATTTATGAAATAGTTAATGATTTGAAATACCCAAGAAACGTAACTGATAAATCTTTTAAAATTGCTAGAAATACTTTTTACAATATATTGGTTCTCCCTTACCATGAAAACTTGGTTGGTATGCCTTCTCTTCTTAAGACTTTTAATATCAAAGTTGTATTTAAAAATCTTGATAAAGTAAAAAAAAATCTTAATTCTTGGGTAGAGTACTTGGGTTGGACAAATATTTTGTTAGTGGGATGTCATGAAGGATTTGTCTAGCTGGGCCACCGGGCCTGCTGCAGTGTTCCTCCTTTCTTATGAGTCGGGTCGTCGCGCATCAGGTGTTGCTTTGTTGTGGGATGTGATGGTGAGGTGTGCCTTTGATGTATTGTCTTTATATTTCCTTGATAATGCGAGAAGTCACAAAAGCGCTTGGAATTTCACTGTCCTTTCACAGTGGTATTTTGCATATATATATATATATATATATTTTCAGACGTGGTGGTAATAGTTAGGTTAGTGTCGGTGGAAGTGACAGTAGTAATGGTGGTCTACCTGGAGGATGTTTCGGGGGGCCAACGCGCTTGCGGCCCAGTCCTTGACCAGGCCTCCCGGTGGATCAGGGCCTGATCAACCAAGTTGTTGCTACTGGTCGCACGTAATAGTAGCAGTGTTTATAATAGCTAGGCTAGTCGGGGTGGTAGTGCTGGTAATAGCTAGGCTAGTGGGGGTGAGTGACTGTAACAGTGGTGTTAGCACTGATAGTGAAAGTAATCATAGCAGGGGTGGTGGCAGAAGTGGTGGTAACAGCTAGACTAGTGGTGGATACAGTGACTGCTGCAGTGGTGTTTAGTGGCAGCACACGGTGGCAGCAGTGGTGTTAGAAGTGGTGTTGACAGTGGTGGCAGCAGTGGTAGTGACAGTGTAGCAGTGGTGTAGACAGTGGTGACGGCAGAAGGTGGCAGCAGTGGTGGTAATAGCTAGGTTACTGGTGGTGACAGCGGTAAAGGGCGACCATTCTTGAGCCGTCAACAACACTCACTCACAGGTGGTCACTCCATGATTGGAACCCACGCAGGCCAGCAGCCAGGAAGCACCAGCAGCCAGGAAGCACCAGCAGCCAGGAAGCACCAGCGGCCAGGAAGCACCAGCAGCCAGGAAGCACCAGCAGCCAGAAGCACCAGCAGCCAGGAAGCACCAGCAGCCAGGAAGCACCAGCAGCCAGGAAGCACCAGCAGCCAGGAAGCACCAGCAGCCAGGAAGCACCAGCAGCCAGGAAGCACCAGCGGCCAGGAAGCACCAGCAGCCAGGAAGCACCAGCAGCCAGGAAGCACCAGCAGCCAGGAAGCACCAGCAGCCAGGAAGCACCAGCAGCCAGGAAGCACCAGCAGCCAGAAGCACCAGCAGCCAGAAGCACCAGCAGCCAGGAAGCACCAGCAGCCAGGACGCACCAGCAGCCAGGAAGCACCAGCAGCAGAAGCACCAGCAGCAGGAAGCACCAGCAGCCAGGAAGCACCAGCAGCAGGAAGCACCAGCGGCCGGAAGCAACCACGGCCAGGAAGCACCAGCAGCAAGAAGCACCAGCAGCCAGGAAGCACCAGCAGCCAGAAAACACCAGCAGCCAGGAGCACCAGCGGCAGGAAGCACCAGCGGCCAGGAAGCACCAGCAGCCAGGAAGCCCAGCAGCAGGAAGCACCAGCGGCCTGGAAGGCACCAGCGCAGGAAGCACCAGCAGCCAGGAAGCACCAGCAGCAGGAAGCACCAGCGGCCAGGAAGCACCAGCGGCCAGGAAGCACCAGCAGCCAGGAAGCACCAGCGGCCAGGAAGCACCAGCGGCCAGGAAGCACCAGCAGCCAGGAAGCACCAGCAGCCAGGAAGCACCAGCAGCCAGGAAACACCAGCAGCCAGGAAGCACCAGCGGCCAGGAAGCACCAGCGGCCAGGAAGCACCAGCAGCCAGGAAGCACCAGCAGCCAGGAAGCACCAGCGGCCAGGAAGCACCAGCAGCCAGGAAGCACCAGCAGCAGGAAGCACCAGCAGCCAGGAAGCACCAGCGGCCAGGAAGCACCAGCAGCCAGGAAGCACCAGCGGCCAGGAAGCACCAGCAGCCAGGAAGCACCAGCAGCCAGGAAGCACCAGCAGCCAGGAAGCACCAGCAGCCAGGAAGCACCAGCAGCCAGGAAACACCAGCAGCCAGGAAGCACCAGCAGCGAGGAAGCACCAGCGGCCAGGAAGCACCAGCGGCCAGGAAGCACCAGCAGCCAGGAAGCACCAGCAGCCAGGAAGCACCAGCGGCCAGGAAGCACCAGCGGCCAGGAAGCACCAGCAGCCAGGAAGCACCAGCAGCCAGGAAACACCAGCAGCCAGGAAGCACCAGCAGCCAGGAAGCACCAGCGGCCAGGAAGCACCAGCAGCCAGGAAGCACCAGCGGCCAGGAAGCACCAGCAGCGAGGAAGCACCAGCAGCCAGGAAGCACCAGCAGCCAGGAAGCACCAGCAGCCAGGAAGCACCAGCAGCGAGGAAGCACCAGCAGCCAGGAAGCACCAGCGGCCAGGAAGCACCAGCAGCCAGGAAGCACCAGCGGCCAGGAAGCACCAGCAGCCAGGAAGCACCAGCAGCCAGGAAGCACCAGCAGCGAGGAAGCACCAGCAGCCAGGAAAGCACCAGCGGCCAGGAAGCACCAGCAGCCAGGAAGCACCAGCAGCCAGGAAGCACCAGCGGCCAGGAAGCACCAGCAGCCAGGAAGCACCAGCAGCCAGGAAGCACCAGCGGCCAGGAAGCACCAGCAGCAGGCAGGAGAAAGAGAAGAGCACGAGGAGTAGAAGAACGAAGAACGAATAGGAATAATAAAAAGGAAAAAAATAATAATTATAATATAAAAGGAAATGTTGAGCTGCTGCTGTTGCTGTTAATTTTTGTTGTGGTGTTTTCGTTGTTAAAGGAAGAAGGGAACTAGAGACAAGAGAGAAGGTAAGGAGCGTGAACAAGAGACAGAGAATGACAGGAAGCCTGAGCCAAGGTTCAGGGTGACGAGAAGAGAGAACAGGGAACGTAGATCACAGGAGCACCGGATAAAAGATGTTCGTGTTTACGTATTCATGGTCCCAGAGATCATCGTTCCTGCGGCTTGGTCTCAGACCATGTTTTCTGGTTGATGACCTGATCAGTCAAGCTGTTGGAGCTCGCTGCTCACTGTCACCACTTAAAGGTGAGGACTGAGGACGCTCAAGCTCCAGGACCGCTGTCACAACAAAACAATAACTAATACAGCATATTTTTTTCGTATACATATGAGGTGTCTGAAAATACACTATAAGCATAAAGCTGGAACACCTTCAGAATAACAACATAAACTACAAATTGGATTAATGGCAGCGATTCCTTCTATATATTAGGACATAATGAGGCGACTTTATGACGGATATCCGAGTTTTGACGTTATATCTTGTCAGCATAACTGAAAATGCAAATTTTTCCTTGCGCGTATTGCGACTGAGACAAATCGGAAGGGATAAT
>NC_069401.1:43243442-43348442 GCF_026875155.1 Cherax quadricarinatus | reverse complement strand
ATATACACCTGGAAAATCCTAGAGGGACTAGTACCGAACTTGCACACGAAAATCACTCACTACGAAAGCAAAAGACTTGGCAGACGATGCAACATCCCCCCAATGAAAAGCAGGGGTGTCACTAGCACGTTAAGAGACCATACAATAAGTGTCAGGGGCCCGAGACTGTTCAACTGCCTCCCAGCATACATAAGGGGGATTACCAACAGACCCCTGGCAGTCTTCAAGCTGGCACTGGACAAGCACCTAAAGTCGGTTCCTGACCAGCCGGGCTGTGGCTCGTACGTTGGTTTGCGTGCAGCCAGCAGCAACAGCCTGGTTGATCAGGCTCTGATCCACCAGGAGGCCTGGTCACAGACCGGGCCGCGGGGGCGTTGACCCCCGGAACTCTCTCCAGGTAAACTCCAGGTATCCCAGGCATATATTTTGCCTTTTTAGTATACCAAGAAAAGATTCCTCAAGTTTCTGGTATCCTACACTGAGATACTTCATGGTGACTGCATCCTAGAAGTTACCTCAGGATATGTAGTATCCCTGGGAACATGAAGCTCCGATTACTGATTTCTCAGGAAAAGGTTCCCCAGGACACTGGTATCCCTGGTAGAAAATCATTGGCCTACTTGTTCGCCTATCTAGGTCTGGGGTGGGGGCACTGGCCAGCCCAGTGGAGGGAGCTGTTAGGTCTTTAAACAAGAAATAGATAGTGGTATGGATTTTTGTTGAAAATCAATGAATTCTCAGTGTAGCGATATTGTGAGCTTTAGGGAAACCAGTAATAGGCAGAATGAGGCAGAGTCATTGCATAATATTGGAACGACAGTGGCACTAGGCGACAAGGACAGTAACAGGTATAGTGGAGGAACAGAAATCAGCAGGAAGAGAAAAGAGAAGAAAGGTTTTCTAAACATATATTATACTAATAGTCGTAGTGCGAGAAAAAAGATGGACGAATTGAGATTAGTTGCAAGTGCGGGTAACATTGATGTTTTTGTCATAATTGAAACGTGGTTTAATACGAAAAATTGGGACATACCTTCTGAATGTCACGAGGAATACAAAGCCAATGAGGATCCTCTTTACATCACTTGTTCTATCTAGGCTAGAATACCGCTGTAGTCTAACATCCCCTTACAAGGAAGATCTGAAGAATGTTCAGAGGACTTTCATTGCACAATCAATCAACAAAGCACCTCAATTACTGGGAACGTTTGAAGACCCTTGACTTGTACTCCCTAGAGCGCAGGTGAGTAAGGTACATCAAAATTTACACCTGGAAACTCTTTCCTTATGGAAACAAAGACTCGGCAGATGGTACAGCATCCTCACAATAAAAAGAAAGGGAGCCGTGAGTACTAGCATCACTAGCCAGAATTACTGAAGGTGAGTAACGACACTAGCCAGGGTCACTAGCAACACTGGCCAGGATCACTAGCAACACTGGCCAGTGTCACTAGCAACAATAGCCAGGGTTACCGAGGGTCACTAACAACACTAGCCAGTGTCACTAGCAACACTGGATAGGATCACTAGCAACACTAGCCATGGTTACCGAAGGTCACTAACAATACTGGCCATGGTCACTAGCATCAATAGCCAGGGTTACCGAGGGTCACTAACAACAATAGCCAGTGTCACTAGCAACACTAGCTAGGGTCACTAGCAACACTAGCCAGGGTTACCGAGGGTCACTAACAACACTAGCCAGTGTCATTAGCAAAACTGGCCAGGGTCACTAGCAACACTAGCCAGGGTTATCGAGGGTCACTAACAACACTTGCCAGTGTCACTAGCAACACTGGCCAGGGTCACTAGCAACACTAGCCAGGGTTACCGAGGGTCACTAACAACACTGGCCAGTGTCACTAGTAACACTGGCCAGTGTCACTAGTAACACTGGCCAGTGTCACGTGGAACACTAGCCAGGGTTACCGAGGGCCACTAGCAACACTAGCCAGTGTCACTAGCAACACTGGACAGGGTCACTAGCAACACTAGCCAGGGTTATCGAGGGTCACTAACAACACTTGCCAGTGTCACTAGCAACACTGGCCAGTGTCACTTGCAACACTAGCCAGGGTTACCCAGGGTCATTAGCAACACTGGCCAGGGTCACTAGCAACACTAGCCAGGGTTACCGAGGGTCACTAACAACACTAGTCAGTGTCACTAGCAACACTGGACAGGGTCACTAGCAACACTAGCCAGGGTTATCGAGGGTCACTAACAACACTTGCCAGTGTCACTAGTAACACTGGCCAGTGTCACGTGGAACACTAGCCAGGGTTACCGAGGGCCACTAACAACACTAGCCAGTGTCACTAGCAACACTGGCCAGTGTCACTAGCAACACTAACCAGGGTTATCGAGGGTCACTAACAACACTTGCCAGTGTCACTAGCAACACTGGCCAGGGTCACTAGCAACACTAGCCAGGGTTATCGAGGGTCACTAACAACACTTGCCAGTGTCACTAGCAACACTGGCCAGTGTCACTTGCAACACTAGCCAGGGTTACCCAGGGTCATTAGCAACACTGGCCAGGGTCACTAGCAACACTAGCCAGGGTTACCGAGGGTCACTAACAACACTAGTCAGTGTCACTAGCAACACTGGACAGGGTCACTAGCAACACTAGCCAGGGTTATCGAGGGTCACTAACAACACTTGCCAGTGTCATTAGCAACACTGACCAGGGTCACTAGCAACACTAGCCAGGGTTACCGAGAGTCACTAACAACACTGGCCAGTGTCACTTGCAACACTAGCCAGGGTTACCGAGGGTCACTAGCAACACTGGCCAGGGTCACTATCAACACTAGCTAGGGTTACCGAGGGTCACTAGCAACACTGGCCAGGGTCACTAGCAACACTGGCCAGGGTCACTAGCAACACTTGCTAGTGTCACTAGCAACACTAGCCAGGGTTACATAAAGTCATTTGCTTTGGAAACTTTTGCCTACTTCCGTCTCTTGGATGCAAGTCAAGGACCCTGAACCATCCCCAGGACCTGCCTTCGTTGAGGAAAAAAAAAAAGTGTGTACCCATGGGCTGTATAAATATATTATGCACGTACACCAGTGCATAGAACTTAGTAATACGTACCAGACGTGACTGCTTCTGGACATCTGGACCCTGGTTCCATTACCTGGGTAACTGTTCCGATACATTTGTTCAGTAAATTAATGGGACTTGAATTGAGGGGAATGCAAAGCTCGTTGATGTGACACGTTGATGAGCTTTTGAACTTAAGACGACACTTCAACTCTGACTCTAACGCCGCTATACTGCACTATAATTAAGTCCCTAACTGCCTGGTACAAAAGTGTAGACTGCAGTCTACTTAAACTAGGAAAGGTAAGAAGGTTTTACCTGTACCATAGATGCTGGGTTCCTGGACGTGTGGTGATTTTGGACAAGACGCTAATTAACTAATGTCCTGCTTGATCTACTGACAAAAGCTGTCATTGTATCATGGTGTCATTGATTTATTACTGTCAGCACACAACAAATTTAACCTGCTAGCTTAGCCCCTAATATCAAGAGCCCAATCTCAAGGTGTGACCCTTGGCATCAGTCCAAAGAAAGCTACTAAGAACACAATGAGTCTGGGTACTCTTGTTCAGGTTCTCGAAGAGTCTGGAAATTCTTGTGCAGGTCCCCGAACAGACATTTAAAGAACACGTTAAGTTAGACTCGTCTGTGGCTGCTAAACCAGCTCTCTGGTGCTCACGTCACAGAAGAGACACCGAACTTACCAAACACTCCCTCCTGATAGTTCAAAACTTATAGCACAGCATACGGATGGGCCAGGTTCACTGAGAGCCATTAATAACACTAGCCAAGTTCACTGAGACTCATTAATATCACTAGACACCTTCACCGAGAGTCATTAATACCTCTAGCCAGTTTAGATAAGTCATAAATACCACTAACCAAGTTAACTGAGACTCATTAATGCCACCAGCCGGATTTACTGAGGTTCACTAACAACACTAGCAAAGTTCACTGAGGTTCACTAACAATTTAGCAATGTTCACTGAGGTTCACTAACAACACTAGCAATATTCACTGAGGTTCACTAACACTAGCCAGGTTCACTGAGGTTCACTAACACTAGCCAGGTTCACTGAGGTTCACTAACACTAGCCAGGTTCACTGAGGTTCATTAACAACTCTAGCAAGGTTCACTGAGGTTCACTAACAACACTAGCCAGGTTCACTAACAATAATAGCAAGGTTATCTGAGGTTCACTGAGGTTCACTAACAATACCAGCAAAGTTCACTGAGGTTCACTGACAACACTAGCAAGGTTCACTGAGGTTCACTAACAACACTAGCCAAGTTCACTGAGGTTCACTAACAACACTAGCAAGGTTCACCGAAATTCACTAACAACAGCCAGGTTCACTGAGGTTCACTAACAACACTAGCCAGGTTCACTGAGGTTCACTAACAACACTAGCAGGGTTCACTGAGGTTCACTAACAGTAGCCAGGTTCACTGAGGTTCACTAACAACAGTAGTCAGGTTCACTGAGGTTCACTAGCAACACTAGCAAGGTTCACTGAGGTTCACTAATAACACTAGCAAGGTTCACTGATGTTCACTAACAACACTAGCAAGGTTCACTGAGGTTCACTAACACTAACAAGGTTCACTGAGGTTCACTAACAACACTAGCAAGGTTCACTGAGGTTCACTAACAACACTAGCAAGGGGTTCACTGAGGTTCACTAACAACACTAGCAAGGTTCACTGAGGTTCACTAACAACACTAGCAAGGTTCACTGAGGTTCACTAACAACTAGCAAGGTTCACTGAGGTTCACTAACAACACTAGCAAGGTTCCCCTGAGGGTTTACTAACAACACTAGCAAGGTTCACGGAGGTTCACTAACACTACCCAAAGGGTTTACGGAGGTTCACTAACAACACTAGCAAGTTCACGGAGGTTCACTAAAACACTAGCAAGGGTTCACGGAGGTTTCACTAACAACACTAGCAAGGTTCCACGGAGGTTCACTAACACAGCAAGGTTCACGGAGGTTCACTAAAAACACTAGCAAGGTTCACGGAGGGTTTACTAACAACACTAGCAAGGTTCACGGAGGTTCACTAACAACACTAGCAAGGTTCACTGAGGTTCACTAACAACACTAGCAAGGTTCACTGAGGTTCACTAACAACACTAGCAAGGTTCCGGAGGGTTTACTAACAACACTAGCAAGGTTTCACGGAGGTTCACTAAAAAACCAGCAAGGTTCACGGAGGTTCCTAACAACACTCAAGGTTCACGAGGTTCACTAACAACACTAGCAAGGTTCCCCGGGGGTTCACTAACAACAAAATAGCAAGGTTCACTGAGGTTCACTAACAACAATAGCAAGGTCAGGTCATAACACACTAGCAAGGTTCACGGGGTTCACTAACACTAGCAAGGTTCACGGAGGGTTTACTAACCAAAACTAGCAAGGTTTCACGGAGGTTCCTAACAACACTAGCAAGGTTCACGAGGTTCACTAACAACACTAGCAAGGTTCACGGAGGTTCACTAACAAACCACAAGGTTTACGGGGGTTCACTAACAACAAGAAGTTTACGGAGGTTCACTAACAACACTAGCAAGGTTCACGGAGGTTCACTAAACACTAGCAAAGGTTCACGGGGGTTCACTAAAAAACTAGCAAGTTCACGGGTTCATAACAAAATAGCAGGGTTTGGGGTTCACTAACAACACTACAAGGTTCACGGAGGTTCACAACACCAGCAAGGTTCACGGAGGTTCACAAACAACACTGCAAGTCAGAGGTTCACTAAAACACGACAAGGTTCACGGAGTTCACTAACAACACTAGCAAGGTTCACTGAGGTTCACTAAAAACACTAGCAAGTTCACGGAGGTTCACTAACAACACTAGCAAGGTTTTACAGAGGTTCACTAACAACACTACAAGGTTCACGGAGGTTCACTAACAACACTAGCAAGGTTCACGGAGGTTCCAAAAACACTAGCAAGGTTCACTGAGGTTCACAACAACACTAGCAAGGTTCACGGGGGTTCACTAACAACACTACAAGGTTCACGAGGTTCACTAACAACACTAGCAAGGTTCACGGAGGTTCACAACAAAACAGCAAGGTTCACGGAGTTCACTAACAACAAATAGCAAGGTTTCACGGAGGTTCACTAACAACACTAGCAAGGTTCACGGAGGTTCACTAAACACTAGCAAAGGTTCACGGGGGTTCACTAACAACACTAGAAGGTTCACGAGGTTCACTAACAACACTAGCAAGGTTCACGGGGGTTCACTAACAACACTACAAGGTTCACGGAGTTCATACAACACTACAAGGTTCACGGAGGTTCACTAACAACACTAGCAAGGTTCACTGAGGTTTACTAACAACACTAGCAAGGTTCACGGAGGTTCACTAACAACACTAGCAAGGTTCACGGAGGTTCACTAACAACACTAGCAAGGTTCACTGAGGTTCACTAACAACACTAGCAAGGTTCACGGAGGTTCACTAACAACACTAGCAAGGTTCACGGAGGTTCACTAACAACACTAGCAAGGTTCACGGAGGTTCACTAACAACACTAGCAAGGTTCACGGAGGTTCACTAACAACACTAGCAAGGTTCACGGAGGTTCACTAACAACACTAGCAAGGTTCACGGAGGTTCACTAACAACACTAGCAAGGTTCACTGAGGTTCACTACAACACTACAAAGGGTTTACGGAGGTTCACTAACAACACTAAACAAGGTTCACTGAGGTTCACTAACAACACTACAAGTTCACGAGGTTCACTAACAACACTAGCAAGGTTCACGGAGGTTCACTAACAACACTAGCAAGGTTCACGGAGGTTCACTAACAACACTAGCAAGGTTCACTGAGGTTCACTAACAACACTAGCAAGGTTCACGGAGGTTCACTAACAACACTAGCAAGGTTCACGGTTCACTAACAACACAGCAAGGTCACGGGGTTCACACAACACTAGCAAGGCACGGGGGTTCCTAACAACACTAGCAAGGTTCACGGGGGTTCACTAACAACACTAGCAAGTTCACGGGGGTTTTACTAAAAAACACTAGCAAGGTTCACGGAGGTTCACTAACAAAAAACTAGCAAGGTTCACGGAGGTTCACTAACAACACTAGCAAGGTTCACGGAGGTTCACTAACAACACTAGCAAGGTTCACTGGGGTTCACTAACAACACTAGCAAGGTTCACTGAGGTTCTCTAACAACACTACAAGGTTCACGAGGTTTCACTAACAACACTAGCAAGGTTCACGGGGGTTCACTAACAACACTAGCAAGGTTCACGGGGGTTCACTAACACAAGCAAGGTTCACTGAGGGTTTACTACAACACTAGCAAGGTTCACGGGGTTCAAATACAACACTAGCAAGGTTCACTGAGGTTCCTAACAACACTAGCAAGGTTCACTGAGGTTCACTAACAACACTAGCAAGGTTCACGGAGGTTCACTAACAAAACTAGCAAGGTTCACTGAGGTTCCTAACAACACTAGCAAGGTTCACGAGTTCACTCAAACTAGCAAGGTTCACGGGGGTTTTACTAACAACACTAGCAAGTTCACGGAGGTTCACTAACAACACTAGCAAGGTCAAAGGAGGTTCACTAACAACACTAGCAAGGGTTCACGGAGGTTCACTAACAACACTAGCAAGGGGTTTACGGAGGTTCACTAACAACACTTTGCAAGGTTTCACGGGGGTTCACTAACAACACTAGCAAGGTTCACGGAGGTTCACTAACAACACTGGCAAGGTTCACGGAGGTTCACTAACAACACTAGCAAGGTTCACGGAGGTTTACAAAAATGCAGTAAACGAATATTCCTAAAAATTCAAGGTTAATTTTATAAAAATATAGGGGAAAATTTTTCCCCAGGGTTAAATAACCGGGGTCAATGCAGTGTCGAGGTTCATAAAAAATGAAGTTCCGGAGGTTTTCACATAATTCAGTAAATCGAAAATTTCCTCATAAATTTAATATTTTATAAACCCTTTATTGGTATGCTTGGGGGTTTTTCCTGGGATAAAAAATGTTTGTGTTGGGTGGTATTTTGGATGAGTTTGATGGGGGTTTATAATGGTTGGAATTTGTTGGGTGTAAATAGAAGGGTTACGGGAATTTGGGTTTAGAAAGAATGGTAATTTTTGGGGCTGGGTAGCGGTGGTGGTGGTTTTGGGATGGGGTTTGAGTTTGGGGGGTTTATATATGGTAGTGGGAGAGTGGGGGGCGGGTAGTAAAGGTGGGAATGTTTGGGGGGTGGTGGGGAGTGGTGAAGCAAAAATTTTCAGACTGTATTCTGGATTTGGTGTGGGTTGTATAATGGGAAAAATCGGTTTTAATTTTTAAACAGGGTGGGTTGAATATGCTATTGGTAGAGGGAGACCGGGGGCAATGAAATATGAAATACCTTTGTTAGGAGTGGGGTGGGAGTTTTTTGTTTTTTATTTAGCAAAATTTAATACATCAACAATGTACTTCTACCCCACTCTGTTTTATTGTTGTATAATGGGAATAAGTTATTTACGTTTTCTTGTTATATTTCATCACACAGGATGGGTTACACGACATACATAAAAAGTGCTAAAATTTGCCCGCCTGAGCTGGGAGACTTCGGTAGGGCAATGACAATATTGCCAAAAATACTATTACGATTAAAGGTACGTCAGTTATGGGAGTTTAAAGTTTTCGTTCCGGCATAACTGAAGGATCCCGAAGAATATATGAGGATGTTTTGGGGGGTTAATGCCCGAGTGACCCGGTCGAAGACTTGGCTTCCTGGTGGATCCAGGACTGGTCGCACACAGTCCATCCTCCAAACCACAGCCCGGCTGATCAGAATAAACTGGTGGAACTTATGAAGTTCTCTCTTGAAGAGAGCAAAAGGGGGAGTTGGTATGTATGCTGGGAAAAGTCTTGGATCCCTTAAATGTACTCGAGACACGCCTACTCTACACTGGGGCTATTTTGCATCATCTGGTGAGCCTCTTGCTGTCGTAGAGAGTGATTTCTGTGCGCAGATTTGGGATGAATCTCTCTAGAATTTTCCACGTGTAAATTACGATGTTTCTTTCTCGCCTATATTTCAAAAAGTACAGGACAAGCAATTTCAAACGTCTCCAGTAATTTAGTTGCTTGACTCAACTTATACGTGCACTGAAGGTTCTCTGTACTTTTTTCTACGTCTGCATTTTCCACTTAAAACGGGCTCTTAATGTACAGCAATATTTTAGCCTAGTGAGACCACTGGTTTGGGATCTCTTGCCTTGAAGGTTCTCATTATGCATCCTGTCACTTTCCCGCGGTGGTAATAATGACGCCGTTGTGATCCTTGAATGTGACTTGAAGTAAACTGGAGAGAGACGCTCCTTCTACAGAAGATGAAGAATCACTGAGCTCCTCAAGAATGCCAGATTATCTGATACACGGAAGGAAGCGCTAATCAGGGGGGGGGGGAAATGGAAAAATATTGAGCTAAAGTTAAAAAATTTCAAAGGGAAGACAAGAGGAGTTAAAACGATAATGAAATAGAAGAAATTCGAATTTTTTTTTCAAAATCCAAAATAAGCAAAAAACCCCCCCTGTAAGGGCCCCCCGCTAACAAGACGGATCCCACACAACAACAACAAAAAAGATTAGATATTGAAATCTCAAATGACTCGTGTTCAGCGAGCCACAACCATTTAAAGATAGACAATCCCAAAAAATTTTTTTCATAATGGCTTTAAACTTGCCAATGTATGCAAATTTTGACAAAACCCTAATCCACAAGCTTTTAGAAAACATCGACGAAAACTCCATGCACTCAGCCCCAGGTCCAGACTCGTGGTACTCCGTGTTCATTAAGAATTGCAAGAAACCCTTCTCACAGGCCCTAAGTATGCTATGGAGAAGGAGCTTAAACACAGGTGAGATTCCACAGTCATTAAAAACAACGGATATAGCCCCACTCCAAAAGGGTGGCAGCAAAGCAGTAGCTAAGAACTATGGGCCAATAGCTTTAACGTCTCATATTATAAAAATCTTTGAAAGAATTCTAAGAAGCAGGATAAGAAACCACCTGGACTCCCAAAAACTGCATAACCCAGGGCAACATTATTTCAGAGCAGGTCGCTCCTGCCTTTCGCAACTGCTAGACCACTATGATATGGTCTTAAATGCACTAGAAAACAAAGAGAATGCAGATGTAATATACACAGATTTTGCAAAAGCCTTTGACAAGTGAGAGCATGGTGTAATAGCACACAAAAATGCATGCTGAAGGTATAACTGGCAAAGTAGGCAGATGGATCTTCAACTTTCTAACCAATCGCACACAAAGAGTAGTGGTAAACAGTGTTAAATCGGATGCTGCCATAGTGAAGAGCTGTTCCACAAGGCACAGTACTCGCACCTATCCTGTTCCTCATTCTCATATCAGACATAGACAGAGATGTAAACCATTGCACTGTATCATCCTTTGCTGACGATACTAGGATCTGCATGAGAGTGTCATCCATTGAGGACACGGCAAAGCTCCAAGAAGATATAAACCAAGTTTTCCAGTGGGCAACAGAGAACAATATAACGTTCAATGAAGATAAATTCCAACTACTCCGTTATGGAAAACTGGAGGAAATAATAATTAGGACTGAGTATACTACAAACTCTAATCACACAATAGAGCAGAAAAGTATTGTGAAGGACCTGGGTGTGGTAATGTCCGAGGGCCTCACCTTCAAGGACCACAACAATACCACTATCACATCTGCGAGGAAACTGATAGGATGGATAATGAGAACATTCAAGACAAGAGATGCTAAAACAATGATGATCCTTCAAAAATCACTTGTTCTCTCTAGGCTGGAATACTGCTGTACATTAATATCCCTATTCAAGGCAGGTGAAATTGCAGATCTAGAGAATGTACAGAGAACATTTACTGCACGTATAAGTTCCATCAAACACCTTAACTACTGGGAACGCCTGGAAGCACTTGATTTGTATTCACTGGAGCACAGGCGAGAGAGAGATATAATCTACACCTGGAAGATTCTTGAGGGACTGGTCCCTAATATACACACAGAAATCACTCCATACGAAAGCAAAAGACTTGGCAGGCGATGCAACATACCCCCAGTGAAAAGTAGGGGTGTCACTGATACACTAAGAGAAAACGCTATATGTGTCTGGGGCCCAAGACTGTTCAACAGCCGCCCACCAGCAATAAGGGGCATTACCAGTAGACCCCTGGTTGTCTTCAAGAGGGAGCTGGACAGATGCCTAAAGTCGGTGTCGGATCAGCCGGGCTGTGGTTCGTACGTTGGATTGCGTGCGGCCAGCAATAACAGCCTCGTTGATCAGGCCCTGATCCACCGGGAGGCCTGGACGTGCACCTGGGCGCGGGGGGTGTTGATCCCCGGAATACCTTCCAGGTAGACTCCAGGTAGGCAGGTAAACTCCAGGTAGGCATGTAGACTCCACGTAGGCAGGCAGACTCCTCTGACATTATCACTTATGAGTCCTTTACGTAAATTTCTCTCTTTACTTAGCGCAATGTTAGTTTTATATTTCGTTCAAGTTTTCCTTTTCGCAAATTTTCTATAACATAGTAAATAAAATTTGTCCTAACTGGATCTCTTATTATTTCCTGTGGCCCACTAGAGGGTTTGATTTATATCTGCTTGAAAATTTGCAGTGTCTTTAATGGAAACCATTCTCACGCAGATTCTAATATCGTCTGCAGAGGATGATGCTGTGTTTTGATTTATGACACTTTCCGGATACGAGGATAAAGAAAAGAATGTAGGCGAGTACCGTGCCTTGAGGAACAACTTTGTAAACATTTTGTGCTCTATTACACCATCATATTTAAAGGCTTTAGCAAACTCTGTGTATACTACGTCCGCATTTTGTCTTATAGTGTATCCAAGACCATGTTGTAATGGTCCAGTAGTAGAAAGAGGCAGGAAAGACCTGCTTTAGCCCCTGTTGCCCTGGATTGTCTAATTGTGAATTTATGTAGTTAGCTATCTCACTTCTCAAAACTGTCTCCATGACTTTTATAATGTGAGACATCAGTACTATCTGCCTTTAGCGTTTTGTTGTTGCTTGGTGTCAGCCTTTGTGGAAGAAATATCCTTTGTTTTTAATGGCAATGGGATGATGCCCATGTTTAGGCTCCTCTCTACAGTCTATTTAAGACACTGGATAGGAGTTTCTTGCAGTTCTTGGTGAACATAGAGCTCCACGAGTCTGAGCATGGGGAATAGTGCATGGGCATGCTATCAAAGGCTTTTTCGATATCCAGTGGTGTAAAGGTTATGTGAAATTTTGGAGATGTTGGCAAAGTTTTGAGTCTTATTCATGAAGATTTTTTTTTTCGGATTGTCAGCTTTTAGCTTGATTATTTTTACTAGCTCACTGAACAGAGTGTCATGTTGAGACTTCAGCGTTTCACTCTAGTCTTTGTTGTCATCAGTGCAGGTTCCATCTACCTTGACTAAGCGTCCAACACTGCTTCTGGCTTTTGTATATGAGAAGTATTTTGAATTTCTTTCATTTTCATTAATTGCTTTTAACTCACACTGTCTCTCTTAGACTCTGTATGATTCATGCAGTTTAAGTTCTATATACAGTAATTTTCTAGACAGAGCTTCTGCACTTCAGATAATCTAGCAAACTGTAGAGAAAAGTCTTTCTCTTCAGTCAGTTCTCTCAATCACAGACAGCATTTGACTGTTGTAAAGACTAATCATAGACAGCATTTCACTGTTGTAAAGACTAATCATAGACAGCATTTCACTGTTGTAAAGACTAATCATAGACAGCATTTCACTGTTGTAAAGACTAATCATAGACAGCATTTCACTGTTGTAAAGACTAATCACAGACAGCATTTGACTGTTGTAAAGACTAATCATAGACAGCATTTGACTGTTGTAAAGACTAATCATAGACAGCATTTCACTGTTGTAAAGACAGTTAAATGAAAGATTATTGAAGGCTTCTCAAAAAATCCAAATTTCACAAAGTTTTTTTCTGCCTCGCTCAGTGGGTACTTGCTGCTTTATGTTCATGCACCAAAACTTTTCATTGTCTTTGTGTTATATTTATAATATTTCCTTTGAGGTATATTATAATTGGTTATTTTTATGTATAAAGGACAACCTAACCTAACCAAACCAAGAAATTTGCTGACACTGATTTTGCGAAAAACCACATAGACTCTTATGAGAGTTAATAGGATGGGTTGTGTAGGGATATTTGAATCCTTGTACATTAGAATAGTCTAGAGATTGAATGGTAATCTTCTCCTGTCTCAAGTGTCTACGTGACCCAGATCAGCGTTAATGTTATTTCTCTCTCTGCCAAGTGGGGGTCCTTTCCACCATGTTAGTGCTCTCTACTAACCATCTGGGCCATGTCACTCTTTGTCACTAAAGTGTCAGAACTCTGACAAATTTTATGAATATAAGTTCTTTATTGAAGATTGAGACACTTATGCAGCATATGGGAATCTTTATTCAGGAAACGTTTCGCCACACAGTGGCTTCATCAGTCCAATACAAAGAGGAAGGCGTAAGGAGAGGAGGAGTTTGAGGTAATCAGTCCCTCAACCTGGAGTCGATGTGTTCAGTCCATCAATCTTGTAGAATATTCTACAAGATTGATCGACTGAACACATCGACTCCAGGTTGAGGGACTGATTACCTCAAACTCCTCCTCTCCTTACGCCTTCCTCTTAGTATTGGACTGATGAAGCCACTGTGTGGCGAAACGTTTCCTGAATAAAGATTCCCATATGCTGCATAAGTGTCTCAATCTTCAACTTGTCGGTTTTTCAAACCATTCATCACAAGTTCTTTATTACCAGTAGTTGGCAACGTTCCCTTAAGGTACAACTGATACAGCTTAAAGGTCAGGTAAAAATTCTCTTCTTATCTTGTTCATTGATTAGATTGTAGTCCATAATCTTGCACAAGGCAGTAGACATGTGTATAATGTTTGCCAAGACCGTAGTCCTGGCACGGGTCTCAATCTTGCGATGACCCGTCTCTGGCTCCCGAGGGATAAAGGTTTCTACAGTAGACATCTGACTGATTCAGTTTGTATAGGGTAAGGCAACTAATACTCCCTAGTGCTGGTCAGGTGTCATTCCACCGCATCATGTTTCTACCCTTGTGCCAGCCCAAGCTTCAGTCAGTTGCTAAATTACGCAGGAACATTCAGCCGGGTCATTGACTAGGAACAAGGTATCATTAAGGACATCAGAACTGTAAGTGGACAGTGCCCTGAGTACTTGCTTTGACAGCCACCTGTGAAGAAGATGCTCCAGGTAAAATCTGTGAGAAGGCTGCTAGGCTAGGTGATTAAGCTGTCTGTAATTAACAGCCAGTCATGTAATCACAAACAAAATGTTCCATAGGTTGTGTAGGATTTTCTTCTTTTTTTTCACTGGTATGTGTCTTGAGAGTATTTCTGATGTCACAGTGTTAATCCTCCTTAGACGAAGATTTGAATCCATCTAATCACATTTTCTTCCCAGCATGCTTAGTTAAGGACAATTTATTTGATTCTTGTTAAGATTCAGTTTTTAAGGTTGAATCTGATGAAAACACCTATGTATCTGTTTGTATTTTGTTGGTCAGGACCCATGTGCATGCAAGTCTGAACTTCGATTAGGTTGTCTGAATTTTCTACCTCTGACACTGTTATAATATTTCATACCAGATTATAATCAACATTCATGAATATAGTGTCACTGGTGTTTTCTAGACCAGTTTCACTGTTTCCTAACTTAAGGCTAGTTTGTTAGTTTCAGTAGTTCATTTGTGTAAGACTGGTTATCTAAGCCATCTTCTAGGATTATCTTTGTTATTACAGTATTTGTTATGATCTTCCCATTTAGATATCTTAAATTTAAATGATCAAACGACCAAATATTAGGACTGGGGTTGAAAGATTTTCCAGCCAGTATTCAATATTCTACAGCTGGACTTGTAACTGATAAAAAGATGTATTTGGCGGCTTATATACGAGTACAATAACTAGGTTCTGGCTCTCAGTTATTATTACCGCCAGAATTTCAGCGTTATTTGTGGTCTAAAGTAACTGTGCATATGAGAAGCTCTCTAACAAACAGGCCAACTCTCCCTTGCTGTCTGTCCAATTAAGTTATACTGCCATCAGGTATCCACATTTCAGTGTTTAAGTGGTCATTAATGTGAGTCTCTGCGAAAACTGCAAACATTGCAATTTTCTTTATGATGAATCCACTAATAAATGGTATTTATTTTTGGTGGATGGTTTAAAGCCTTTTATATTTGCAAGAACAAACGCAACAAGACATAGAGGTGGTGTAAAAATTGTGTCACTTCTTACTATTTTTTCTTCTTCCTGGCATTAAAAACCCTCTCTTGCATAGGCCATGGTTAATTTCACATATTTTTTTGTGGTGTTTGTACCTCTCAGCGCCTTTCAAATGGAATACAAGACAGTTTGTACCGATGAATAACACATTTTAGGATGAAAACGTCTGCAGGAAAAAGAACGACGTACGACGTGCGCTTTTGTTCAGTAGTTCACGACCATTTATGAAGGGATTATATTTTCGTGTCCAATTTGTATTTCCAGACATTCCACATGCACAGACACACCATGCAGAGAATTTACACAGTTTGCTTTTCTATTGGCTATAATTTATGGGGATGTGAGTTCCCAAGAGGTGGAGGACTGACATCACAACACCATCTAATGTATTGGGTAATAACGCCTGTATCTTGGGCCAGGAGCTAGGTATCAACAAGGACACCTCAGAGGTGACTGCCTAGAATTTTTTTTTTTTTAGTGGTAACAGCCCGTCGTATGGGGGACAGTTCACCTGTTTCCCGACTTGCGATGACGGGAATCACCTTTATGGGGTTTTTTAAATTTTTCTTTTAAATTTTTTCTGGATTTTTTTTAAATATTTGTTAAAAACCCCCTTTTTTTAAATTTAAATACCGCCAAATTGGGAGGGGTTTAAAGATTTTGCATATTTAAATTTCAAATGGCCAACTTTTTTTTTTGGGCCTTATTACGACAAAAATTTTGGTTGGGTTCTTATTTTACCCCCAAATTTTTTTTTTTGAAAACTTATAAGGATTTTTTTGGGGAAAAACCTTTTTTTCCTTATTTAAAACCCCCATCCCTTTTGTTTAATTTTTTTTTAAAAAAACTCAAATTAATTTTCTTTTAAAATCCCTAAAAAAGGGGATTTTTTTTTTGGGGGGTTTTTTTAAACCTTTTTAATTTTCCAAAGAAAAAGACATGGGGTTGGGTAAAAAATTTGTTTTTTTTTTTTTTTAAAAAAAAAAAAAAAAAAAAAAAAAAAAAAAAAAAAAAAAAAATTTAAAAAAAAAAAACTTTTCCCAAAAAAAAAATTTTTTTAAAAAAAGGGGGGGAAAAAAAAAAAAAAAAAAAAGATTTCACGCCTTTTTAAGGGTTTTTTTGGGTTTTTTTGTTTTTTTCCCCTTTCCCAAAAAAATTTTAAATTTCCTTTTTTTTTATTTTTTTTGGGGGGGAAAGGGGGAGGACTGCCCATCAAAACACCCCAAATTTTTGGGGAATAACCCGATTTTGGGCCGGAGCGGGTATCAACAAGGACCCCCTTGTTTAAATTTTTTTTTTTTAGTGGTAACACCCCGGGTTGGGGGGACAGTTAAACCTGTTTCAACTGGTGAGGGGACTGGCCTTTTTGACGGCAATTAATTACCCCAAAAAAACCCTTTAATTAACGACAGAAAAGACAAAAAATGAATGTGAGATTATATACCAGAGAATCACAAAAAATGTAAAAAAATGTAAATACCTGAATATTAAGTGTTCAAAAGTTGAGAAGGGGAGAGTACCATTTGTTAAAGAGGAGGATTTTCTCTTAGTTATACATAAACCCCCAAAATTCCACGTTTTAAGAGAACACAGCGATATAAAACAATACCAAGAGGGCCAAAAAAACAGTATACAGTGAAAAAAAGGGACTGGAACAGTGAAATGGTTCCTTACTCACCTTTACCAAAACTCAAACCCCCTTTCACAAAAAACAAAAATGGGAAAAACAATATGTTCACCCCGATTAACAAGGAGGTACGTACCGTGGGACAGTACCGGTGGTCAGTACCCGGGGGGTAAAGAACGGGGTACATCGGGTGGGACCGTACCCCGGGGTACAGTACCGGGGGTACAGTAGGGTGGTACAGTACCGGTGGAAAAACGGTGGTACATACGGGGGACATACCGGTGGGACAGTACCGGGGGACATACCGGTGGTCAGTACGGGTGGACATACGGGTGGTCAGTACCCGGGGGACAGTACCCGGTAGTTCGTACGGGGTACATACCCGGGGGCAGTACCGGTGGTACTTCCGGTGGTCAGTCCCGGGGGTACAGTACCGGGGGTACAGTAAAGGTGGTACGTACCCGGGGTCATAGGGTGGTACAGTACCGTGGTACAGACCCCGGGGCATCCGGTGGTACGTACCCGGGTACAGTAGGGGGTACAGTACCGGTGGTACAGTACCGGGGGTACAGTACCGGTGGGTTTAGTAGGGTGGCAGTAAACCGTGGTTCAGTTTCCCGGGGTACAACCGGTGGTCAGTACGGGGGTACGTACCGGGGGCAGTAGGGTGGTCAGTTTCGGGGGTACATACCGGGGTACAGTACCGGGGGGTACGTACCGGGGTACCGTACCCCGGGGGTACAGTACCCGGTGGTCAGTACGGGTGGTACAGTCCGGTGGTTCAGTACCGGGGTACGTACCGGTGGTCGTACCCGGTGGTACAAACGGGTGGTAGTACGGGGGGTACAGTACCCGGGGGTACAGTACGGGTGGACAGACCGGGGGACAGTCCGGGGGTAAGTACGGGTGGACAGACCGGGGTAAAAGTACCGGTGGTACAGTACGGGTGGTACAGTACCGGTGGTACAGTACGGGTGGTACAGTACCGGTGGTACAGTACCGGTGGTACAGTACGGGTGGTACAGTACCCGGTGGTAAGTACCGGTGGTACAGTAGGGTGGTACAGTACCGGGGGTCAGTACTGGTGGACATACGGTGGTCGTACCGGGGACAGTAACGGTGGGGTACAGTAGGGGGGTCAGTACCGGGGGTACAGTCCGGTGGTACAGTACGGGGGACAGTTTCCGGTGGACGTCCGGTGGTACAACCGGTGGTACTTTTCCCTGGACAGAGGGTGGTACAGTACCGGTGGTACAGTACCCGGGGGTAATAGGTGGTACAGTACCCGGGGGTACAGTACCGGTGGTACGTACCGGTGGTCGTAGGGTGGTACA
Organism: Cherax quadricarinatus; assembly: GCF_026875155.1. NCBI lineage: Eukaryota > Metazoa > Arthropoda > Malacostraca > Decapoda > Parastacidae > Cherax > Cherax quadricarinatus. The sequence continues at coordinate 43,330,073 of NC_069401.1, read as the reverse complement.
GTACGGGTGGTACAGTACCGGGGTACGTACCGGGGTACTTTCCGGTGGTACATACCGGTGTCATCGGGGGTACAGTTCCGGTGGTACAGTACCGTGGTACAGTACCCTGGTACAGTACCGGTGGGACGTAGGGTGGTACAGTACCGGTGGTACAGTACCCGGGGGTACGTACCCGGGGTACAGTACCCGGTGGTCAGAGGTGGACAGACCGGGGGTACAGTAACCCGGGGGTACTTTCGGGGGGTTCAGACGGGGGGTACGTACCGGGGGTACGTTCCGGTGGGACGTACCGGTGGTCAGTACCGGTGGTACGTACCGGGGTACAGTACGGGTGGTACAGTATGGTGGTACAGTACCGGTGGTACAGTACCGGTGGTACAGTACCGGTGGTACAGTACCGGTGGTACAGTACCGGTGGTACAGTACGGGTGGTACAGTACCGGTGGTACAGTACCGGTGGTACAGTACGGTGGTACAGTACCGGTGGTACGTACGGGTGGTACAGTGGGTGGTAAAAGTACCGTGGTACAGTCGGGTGGTCAGTACCGGGGTTTTCAGTACCGTGGGACAGTACGGGTGGTCAGTACGGGTGTACGTACCGGTGGTACAGTCGGGGGTTTCGTACCCGGGGGTCGTACGGGTGACAGACGGTGGTACAGTACCCGGTGGTACATTTCGGGGGTAGTACCGGTGGTACGTTTGGTGGTAATCGGGTGGTACGTACCCGGGGGGTACGTACCGGGGGTACAGTAGGTGGGACAGTACCGGGGGGTACAGTCCCGGGGGTACAGTACGGGGGGTACGTCGGGTGGTCAGTAGGGTGGTACAGTTCCTGTACTACCCGGGGGTTTGAGGGGGGTACAGTACCGGGGGGTCAGTCGGGTGGGACGTCCGGTGGACGACTGGTGGTACAGTACCGGGGGTACGTACCGGTGGGACAGTACCGGGGGTCGTACCGGGGTACAGTAGGTGGTACAGTCGGGTGGGCAGACGGGTGTTACAGTACCGGTGGGACAGTACCGGTGGTACAGTACCGGTGGTTTAGTACGGGTGGTCAGTAGGGTGGTAAGTACCGGGGGTACAAAGGGGGGGTACATAGGGTGGTGCAGTACCTGGGACGACCGGTGGTCGTAGGGTGGTACGTAGGGGGGTACTACGGGTGGTAAATTTTCCCTGGTACGTACGGGGGGTACAGACGGGTGGTCATACGGGGGACAGTAAGGGGGGGTCAGTACGGGGGTACAGTCCGGTGGTACAGTACTGGTGGTACGTACGGTGGTACAGTACGGGTGGTACAGTACTGGGGTACAGTACGGGGGGTACTAGGGGGGTGCCGTACCCGGGGGTCAGTACCGGTGGTACGCGGGTGGTACAGTACGGGTTGGTACGTAGGGGGGTACAGTACGGGGTAAAGTACCCCGGGGTCCGTAAAGGGGGGTACATAGGGTGGTACAGTACCGGGGTAAGACGGTGGTACGTGGGGGGGTTACAGTACCGGTGGTACGTACCGGTGGTCAGTACCGGTTTTTACAGTACCGGTGGGACGTAAGGGTGGTTTCAGTAAGGGTGGACGAACGGTGGTACGTACGGGGGTCGTACCGGTGTTTCAGTACCGGGGTACGTACGGGTGGGACCCGTACCGGGGTAAAAGTGGGGGGTACAGACGGGGGGGTACAGTCTGGGGTACGTAGGGGGGTACAGTAGGTGGTACGTACTGGGGTACAGTACCGGTGGCGTACCCGGGGGTACTTTTGGTGGTTTTGTACTGGGGGTAAATACGGGTGGTACAGTCCGGGGGGTCGTACGGTGGGACGTATGGGGTACAGTCGGGTGGTACTACGGGTACCGTTCCGGTTTGGTAAGACTGGTGGTACGTACGGGTGGTACATACCGGGGGTACCCGTCGGGGGGTACGTCGGGGGTACAGTAGGGTGGACGTCCCGGGGCAGACCCGGGGGTACAGTCGGGTGGTACAGTACGGTGGTACAGTAGGGTGGTACAGTACCGGTGGTACAGTAGGGTGGTACAAATACGGGTGGTACGTACGGGGGTAAGACCGGTGGACAGTATGGTGGGACGTACGGTGGTACAGTACTGGTGGTACAGTACGGGGGTACAGTACCCGGGGGACGTACCCGGGGGTACAGAACCGGGGGTACAGTCGGGTGTACAGTACCGGTGGTTCGTACTGGTGGTACAGTCGGGGGGGACAGTACCCGGGGGTCAGTTCCCGGTGGACGTACCGGGGGGTACAGTCGGGGGGTACGTACCGGTGGTACAGTTGGGGGTACAGTACGGGGGTACAGTACCCGGTGGTACAGTACGGGGGTACAGACCGGGGGGTACAGTACGGTGGTACAAACAAAAAAACCCCCCACCAAACCCCCGCATCCGAATGGCAAATTTCCTTCCTCTTTGTCAAACATTAGAATTTTTTAAAAAAATGAAAAGACAATCAAATTAAACACTTTGTTTGCACCTTTGATTTAATACCCGGGTTTTTGAGTAAAAAATTGCAACTGTTTGATGTACACAGTGAAGGTTACTGGACGAATAGAAACTTTGCTGCACAAAAATTTTGAAAGACAAAAGATGCGATACCAAATCTAGGTTTTAAAGGGAAAACACAGTTATTTTTTATCTTTGTATATAAACCACCGAGGCCTGGCCATGGCCCGGGCCCTGAACGGGGGACCTTGGATATACCGTCCGCAATAACGGAGACATTTCTAGTAACAAAGTACAGGTAGCTGCCATCACACTCTGTGAATTAATTTAAAAATTATCCCTTGTTCTCAGGCCCCTTTAAAAATGAAATCAAGGATAGTTAATTACAGGTTGTATCAGTCATAAAAGACTGAACATCTGCGCTGCTGTGTGTTTTTTGCTCTGCTGCGTTGTTTCTGCTGGCTGCTGCGCTGCTGCTCCTGCTGCTGCTGTGTGTGTTGTTGCTGCTGTGCTGTGCTGCTGCGCTGCTGCGCTGTTGCTGCTGCTGTGTGGCTGCTGCTGCTGGGGTTTTTTTTCGTGGGGGGTTTCGTGTTGTCGTGTCGTCGTTTTTTTCTGGTGGTTTTTTCCCCCCCCCCGCTCCCTGCTCTACTTTTTGTTTTGTGTTGGTGCTCTCACTTGTTCCCTTTTTTTCGGGTGGTGTGCCTGTGTGTGCCGTGCGTTGGTTGTCTGTTTGCTGCCGGGGGCTGTTGTCTTGTTGTGGATGGCAGCCGTGCGTTGTTTTACTGTGTATATGCTGCTGGCTGCTGCCTGCGTGGCTCTGCCGGGTGTGGTGCTGGCTGTCCGCGGGATCGCGTCTCGCTGCTGGCTTGCTGTCCTCTGCCTTCTGGTTGTGTTGTTATCTTGCAGCTTCTGCTGCTCTGCTCTGTTGATGTTTCTGTGGTCTGTGCAAAAGATGCTGTGTGTTGGGGCTCCCTGCTGTGACTGTGCTGCTGCTGTTTGTTGTTGTGCTGCTGCTGCTGCTGTGGTGTTGCTGCTGCTCTGTTGTTTTTTGTGCTGTGGTGCTGGCTGTGCTGTTGACTGCTGCTCTGTTGTTGCTGCTGTGCGTTGTTGTGTGTTTGGCTGCTGCTGCTGCTGGCTGCTGTTTTGCTGCTGCTGCCTGCTGCTGGGGCTGCGAGCTGCTTTCTGCTTTGTGCTGCGCTTGCTGTGCTTGTGCTGCTTGTTGCTGCTGTTTGCTGCTGCTGTGTTGTGCTGCTGCTGTGCTGCTGCTGCTGTTTGCTGCTGCTGCTGCTGCTGCTGCTGTTGCTGTGCTGCTGCTGCTGCTGCTGCTGCAGGCTGCTGCTGTGTTTGCTGCTGCTGCTGTTTGCTGTTTGCTGCTGGCTGTTGGCTGCCTGCTGTGTTGCTGCTTTGTTGCTGTTGTGCTGCTGCTGCTGCTCGTGCTGCTGCTGCTGTTGTTGCTGCTGCTGCTCGTGCTGTGCTGTGCTGCGCGGGCCTGCTGTTTGGGCTGCTGGGGCTGCTGCGCTGCTGCTGCGGGCTCGCTGCTGCTGCTTGTGCTGCTGCTGTGCTGTTGTGCTGTGCTGCTGTTGCTGCTGTTTGCTGTTTGCTGCTGTTTTGTTTTGTTGCTGCTCTGCTGTGCTGCTGCTGTGTGCTGCTGCTGTTGCTGTTTGCTGCGGGTGCTTGCTGTGCTGTGTGCTGCTGTGTTTTGGCTCTGCTGCAGCTGCTGTTGCTGCTGCGGGTGATTCTGCTGCTGCTGTGCTCTGCTTGCTTGTTGCTCCCTGCTCTGCTGTTGCTGCTGCTGCTGCTGTGTTGTTTGCTGCTGCTGCGCTGGCTGCTGCTGTTGTGTGTGCTGCTGTGCTGCTGTGCTGCTTGCTGTTGCTGTTTCTGCTGCTGCTGCTGCTGTGCTGTTGTGCTGCTGCTGCCTCGCTGCTGCTTGTTGCTGTTGGGGTTGTCTGCTCCCCTGCTTTGCTGCTGCTGTTGCTGCTGCTGCTGCTGCTGTGTGCTGCTTGTTTTGCTGCTGCTGCTGTGTGTGCTGCTGCTGTTGTGCTGCTGCCTGCTGCTGCTGTTGCTGCGCTGCTGCTGTTGCGCTGTTGCTGTATTGCGGGCTTGCCTGCTGCTGCTGCTGTGCTGGCTGCTGCTGGCTGCTGCTGCTGTTGCTGCTGCTGTTGCTGTTGCTGTGCTGGCTGCTGCTGCTGCTGTTTGCTGCTGTGCTGTGCTGCTGCTGCTGCTGCTGCTGCTGTTGCTGCTGCTGCTGCTGTTGCTTTGTTTGCTGTGGCTGTGCGCTGCTGCTGGTTGCTGGCTGCTGTGTGCTGTGTTTGTTTGGGCTGCTGCTTGCTGCTGCTGCTGTGTGTTTGCTGCTTGTGCTGCTGCTGCTGTTGCTGTTGGGCTGTTTTGCTGCTGCTGTGTTTTGTTTGCTGCTGCTGTTGCTGTTCCTGCTGCTGCTTTCTGCTGTGCGGGCTGCTGCTGCTGCTGCTGCTGCTGCTGCTGTTCCCTGCTGTTTTGCTTCTGCTTTTTGTGGCTGCTGCTGCCTTGCTGCGGGCTGTTGCTCTGTGCTTGCTGTTGCTGTTCCTGCTGCTGCTGGTTTTGTTCCTGCTGCTGTTGCTGTGCTGCTGCTGTGCTCTGCTTGCTGCTTGTTGCTGCTGCTGTGCTTTTTGCTGCTGCTGCTGCTTGCTGCTGCTTTTGCTGCTGCTGCTTGCTGCTGCTTGGACTGCTTGCTGCTGTTGCTGCTGCTCCCTGCTGCTGTGCTGCTTTGCGGGCTGTTGCTGGATGCTCTTGCTTTGTTTGTTTTTGCTGTTGTGTGTGCTGCTGCTGCTTCTGCTGCGCTGCTGCTGCTGTTGCTGCTGCTGCTGTTTGCTGTTTTCTGCTGCTGTTGCTGTGTTGTCTGTTGCTGCCTGCTGCTTCGCTGGCTGCTGTCTGCTTGCTGTGCTGTTGCGGGTGTTGCTGTGCTGCTTGCTCGCTGCTGCTGCTGTGCTGCTGCTGCTGCCGGCTGTCTGTTTGTGCTGTTTCCCTGCTGGCTTTGCTGCTCTGTTGCTGTTGCTGCTGCTGTGCTGTTGCTGTTGCTGCGGGGCTGCTTCTGCTGCTGTGCTGCTGCTGCTTCTGCTGTGTGCTGTGCGGGCTTGCTGCTGTTGTGCTGTTGTGCTGCTGCTCTGCTGTCGGGCTGCTTCTGCTGTGCTGCTGCTGCTGGCTGCTGTGCTGGCTGCTGCTGTTTCTGCTGGCTTTCTGCTGCTTGGTTGTTTGCTGTTGCTGCGGGCTGTTGCTGTTGCTGCTGCTGCTTCTGCTGCTGGCTGTGCTGTTGCTGCTGCTGCTTGCTGCGCTGCTGCTTCTGCTGCTGCTGCTTTTGCTGCTGCTTCTGCTGCTGCTGCTGCTGCTGCTGCTGCTGCTTTCTGCTGTGCTGCTGCTGTTGCTGCTGCTGTGCTGCTGCTGCTGCTGCTGCTGCTGCTGTTGCTGCTGCTTGCTTTGCGGGTGCTGCTGCTGCTGTTGTGTGCTGCTGTGCTGCTGTTTTGCTTGCTGCTGCTGCTTTCTGCTGCTTTTGCTGCTGCTGCTGCTGCTGTTCCCTGCTGCTGCTGTGCTGCTGCTGCTGCTGCTGCTGCTGTGTTGCTGCTTGCTGTTCTGCTGCTGCTGCTGCTGCTGCTGCTGCTGCTGCTGCTGTTGCTGCTGCCTGCTTCTGCTGCTGCTGCTGTGCTGAATTGCTGCTGCTGCTTTGCTGCTGTGCTGTTGCTGTGCTGCTGATGCTGCTGCTGTGCTGCGGGTTGCTGTTGCTGCTGCTGCTTCTGCTGTGCTTGCTGCTGCTGTTGCTGCGGGCTGCCTCCTGCAGTGTCCCTGCTGTTTGCCGGGCTGTTGCTCCCTGCTGCCTTCGGGCTGCCTGTTGCTTCTGTTCCCTGTTGATTGCTGTGCTATGCTTGAAAGAAATGCTGTTGAAATGCTATTTGTGCCGGGCTTTGTGCTCTGCTGCTGCTGTTGCTCTGGCCCCTGCTGCATGCGGGCCTGTTGCCCCAACGGGCCTTTGGGCGGGCTGGGGCCTCTGGCCCTGACCTGTCCCTGTGGCATCTGGCCCTCCTCCTTTCATTAAAATACGTTGCATAAAAAATCAAGGGACATCAGGGTTATTTGGAACATATATAAACTATCCCTAAAAATGTCATGTAAAATATCAAATTCGAAAACTGGTATTAAATGCATTTATCTTGGCACCAACCATATGTGAAGCACTACTGGCCACCATGAAGCACACTGGCCATGTTGAAGCAACGGGCCAAATGAAGCAACACTGGCCATGTTGAAGCACTACTGGCCACCATGAAGCAACACTGGCCATGTTGAAGAAACACTGGCCAGGGAAAGAAACCCACTGGCCATGTTGAAGCACTACTGGCCCCCATGAAGCAACACTGGCCATGTTGAAGCACACTGGCCATTAAAGCAACATGGCATGTTGAAGCACTACTGGCACCATGAAGCAACACGGGCCATGTGAAGCACTATGGCCACCAGAAGCAACACGGTATGTTGAAGCAGACATGGCCAGGGATTAAAAGAAACTACGGGCCCACCATAAAAGCAACACTGGCCATGATGAAGCACTAATGGCCACCATGAAGCAACATGGCCTGTGAAGCACTACTGGCCCCCATGAAGAAAACACTGGTCATGTTAAAGCACTACTGGACCATGAAGCAACACGGGCCCATGTTGAAGCACTACTGGCTACCATGAAGCAACACGGGCCCATGATGAAGCACTACTGGCCACATGAAGAAACACTGGTCATGTTGAAGCATACTGGCCACCAGAAGCACACTGGTCATGTTGAAGCACTACTGGCTACCATGAAGCAACATGGCCATGATGAAGCATTTACTGGCCCCCATGAAGCAAACTGGTCATGTTGAAGCATACGGGCCACCATGAAGCAACACTGGCATGTGAAGCACTATGGCCACCATGAAGCAACATGGCATTTTTGAAGAAACTATGGCACCATGAAGCAACACTGGCCATGTTTGAAGCATATGGCCACCATGAAGCAACACTGGTCATGTTGAAGCACTACTGGCCACCATGACGAAAAACACTGGTATGTTGAGCACTACTGGCTACATGAAGCAACACTGGCCATGTTGAACCCATATGGCCAACCATGAAGCAACACTGGTTAGTTGAAGCACTACTGGCCACCATGAAGCAACACTGGTCATGTTGAAGCACTACTGGCTACCATGAAGCAACATTGGCCATGGGGAAGCACTACGGGCCCACATGAAGCAACACTGGTCATGTTGAGCATACTGGCCCCCATGAAGCAACACTGGTCATGTTGAAGCACTATTGGCCACCATGAAGCAACACTGGCCATGTTGAAGCATATGGCCACCTTTCAAGCAACACTGGTCATGTTGAAGCACTATGGCCACCATGAAGAAAACATGGCCATAATGAAGCCTACTGGCCACCATGAAGCAACACTGGTCATGTTGAAGCATAATGGCCACCATGAAGCAACACGGGCCTTTATTGAAGCATTACTGGCTACCATGAAGCAACACTGGTCATGTAGAAGCACTACTGGCCACCATGAAGCAACACTGGCCATGTTGAAGCATTACTGGCTACCATGAAGCAACACTGGCCATGTTGAAGCACTAATGGCCACCATGAAGCAACACTGGCCATGTTGAAGCATTACTGGCTACCATGAAGCAACACTGGTCATGTTGAAGCACTACTGGCCACCATGAAGCAACACTGGTCATGTTGAAGCACTACTGGCCACCATGAAGCAACACTGGCCATGTGAAGCACTACTGGCCACCATGAAGAAACCACTGGCATGTTGAAGCACTACGGGCCCACCATGAAGAACATGGTCATGTAGAAGCACTACTGGCCACCTGAAGCAACATGGTCATGTAGAAAGCACTTCGGGCCCAAACATGAAGCACACTGGTCATGTAGAACCCACTACTGGCCACCATGAAGCAACACTGGCCATGATGAAGCACTACTGGCCACCATGAAGCAACACTGGCCATGTTGAAGCACTACTGGCCACCATGAAGCAACACTGGTCATGTAGAAGCACTACTGGCCACCATGAAGCAACACTGGCCATGATGAAGCACTACTGGCCACCGTGAAGCAACACTGGTCATGTTAAAGCACTACTGGCTACAATGAAGCAACACTGGCCATGTTGAAGCACTACTGGCCACCATCAAGCAACACTGGTCATGTTGAAGCACTACTGGCTACCATGAAGTAACACTGGCCATGTTGAAGCACTACTGGCCACCATGAAGCAACACTGGCCATGATGAAGCACTACTCGCCACCATGAAGCAACACTGGTCATGTTAAAGCACTACTGGCTACCATGAAGCAACACTGGCCATGTTGAAGCACTACTGGCCACCATGAAGCAACACTGGCCATGTGAACCCACTACTGGCCACATGAAGCAACACTGGCCATGATGAAGCACTACTGGCACATGAAGCAAAAAATGGTCATGTTGAAGCACTACTGGCCACCATGAAGCAACACTGGCCATGATGAAGCACTACTGGCCACCATGAAGCAACACTGGCCATGATGAAGCACTACTGGCTACCATGAAGCAACACTGGTCATGTTGAAGCACTACTTGCCACCATGAAGCAACACTGGCCATGATGAAGCACAACTGGCCACCATGAAGCAACACTGGCCATGTTGAAGCACTACTGGCTACCATGAAGCAACACTGGTCATGTTGAAGCACTACTGGCCACCATGAAGCAACACCGGCCATGATGAAGCACTACTGGCTACCATGAAGCAAAACTGGTCATGTTGAAGCACTACTGGCCACCATGAAGCAACACTGGCCATGATGTAGCACTACTGGCCACCATGAAGCAACACTGGCAATGAAGAAGCACTACTGGCCACCATGAAGCAACACTGGTCATGTTGAAGCACTACTGGCCACCATAAAATAAACACTGGCCATGTTGAAGCACTACTGGCCACCATGAAGCAACACTGGCCATGTTGAAGCACTACTGGCCACCATGAAGCAACACTGGCCATGATGATTAGGCAACAGGGCCTGGCCACCATGAAGCAACACTGGCCATGATGAAGCACTACTGGCCACCATGAAGCAACACTGGCAATGATGAAGCACTACTGGCCACCATGAAGCAACACTGGCCATGATGAAGCACTACTGGCCGCCATGAAGCAACACTGGTCATGATGAAGCACTATGGCCACCTTTGAAGCAACACTGGCCATGATGAAGCACTACTGGCCACCATGAAGCAACACTGGCCATGATTAAAGCACTACTGGCCATCATGAAGCAACACTGACCATGTTGAAGCACTACTGGCCACCATGAAGCAACACTGGCCATGTTGAAGCACTACTGTCTACCGTGAAGCAACACTGACCATGTTGAAGCACTACTGGCCACCATGAAGCAACACTGGCCATGTTGAAACACTACTGGCCACTATGAAGCAACACTGGCCATGTTGAAACACTACTGGCTACCATGAAGCAACACTGGCCATGTTGAAGCACTACTGGCCACCATGAGGCAACACTGGCCATGTGAAGCACTACTGGCCACAAGAAGCAACACTGGCCATGTTGAAGCACTACTGGCTACCATGAAGCAATACTGGCCATGATGAAGCACTACTGGCCACCATTACGCAACACTGGCCACGTTGAAGCACTACTTGCCACCATGAAGCAACACTGGCCATGTTGAAGCACTACTGGCCACCATGAAGTAACACTGGCCATGATGAAGCACTACTGGCCACCATGAAGCAACACTGGCCATGATGAAGCACTACTGGCTACCATGAAGCAACACTTGTCATGTTGAAGCACTACTGACCACCATGAAGCAACACTGGCCATGATGAAGCACAACTGGCCACCATGAAGCAACACTGGCCATGTTGAAGCACTACTGGCTACCATGAAGCAACACTGGTCATGCTGAAGCACTACTGGCCACCATGAAGCAACACCGGCCATGATGAAGCACTACTGGCTACCATGAAGCAACACTGGTCATGTTGAAGCACTACTGGCCACCATGAAGCAACACTGGCCATGATGTAGCACTACTGGCCACCATGAAGCAACACTGGCAATGAAGAAGCACTACTGGCCACCATGAAGCAACACTGGTCATGTTGAAGCACTACTGGCCACCATGAAATAAACACTGGCCATGTTGAAGCACTACTGGCCACCATGAAGCAACACTGGCCATGTTGAAGCACTACTGGCCACCATGAAGCAACACTGGCCATGATGAAGCACTGCTGGCCACCATGAAGCAACACTGGCCATGATGAAGCACTACTGGCCACCATGAAGCAACACTGGCAATGATGAAGCACTACTGGCCACTATGAAGCAACACTGGCCATGATGAAGCACTACTGGCCGCCATGAAGCAACACTGGTCATGATGAAGCACTACTGGCCACCATGAAGAACATGGCCATGTTTGAAGCACTATATGGCCACCATGAAGCAACACTGGCCATGATGAAGCACTACTGGCCATCATGAAGCAACACTGACCATGTTGAAGCACTACTGGCCACCGTGAAGCAAAAAATGGCCATTTTTGAAGCATTACTGGCTACCGTGAAGCAACACGGGCCATGTTGAAGCACTATGGCCACATGAAGCAACCACTGGCCATGTTGAAACATCCCTGGCCACTATGAAGAACACTGGCCATGTTGAAACACTACTGGCTACCATGAAGCAACACTGGCCATGTTGAAGCACTACTGGCCACCATGAAGCAACACTGGTCATGTTGAAGCACTACTGGCCACCATGAAGCAACACTGGTCATGTTGAAGCACTACTGGCCACCATGAAGCAACACTGGCCATGTTGAAGCACTACTGGCCACCATCAAGCAACACTGGTCATGTTGAAGCACTACTGGCCACCATGAAGCAACACTGGCCATAATGAAGCACTACTGGCCACCATGAAGCAACACTGGTCATGTTGAAGCACTAATGGCCACCATGAAGCAACACTGGCCATATTGAAGCATTACTGGCTACCATGAAGCAACACTGGTCATGTAGAAGCACTACTGGCCACCATGAAGCAACACTGGCCATGTTGAAGCATTACTGGCTACCATGAAGCAACACTGGCCTTTGTTGAAGCCTATGGCCTCCATGAAGCAACATGGCCATGTGAAGCTTACTGGTACCATGAAGCAACACTGGCCATGTTAAAGCATACTGGCCACCTCAAGCAACAGGGTTTCATGTTAAAAGCACTACTGGCCACCATGAAGCAACACTGGCCCATTTTTGAAGCACTACTGGCCACCATGAAGCAACATGGCCTGATGAAGCACTATGCCACCATGAAGCAACAGGGCCCATGTTGAAGCATACGGGGCCACATGAAGCAACACTGGCCCATGTAGAAGCACTACTGGCCCCCATGAAGCAACACTGGTCATGTAGAAGCACTTTGGCCCCCATGAAGCATCATGGTCAGTAGAAAGCATTACTGGCCACCTTTAAGCAACACGGGCCCATGATGAAGCACCTACGGGCCCACCATGAAGCAACACTGGCCATTTTTAAACACTACTGGCCTCCATGAAGCAACACTGGTCTGTAGACACTACTGCCACCATGAAGCCCCCACTGGCCTTTGATTGAACATACCCTGGCACGTGAAGCAAACACTGGTCTTGTTAAAGCACTACTGGCTTACCATAAAACAACATGGCCATGTTGAAGCACTACGGCCACCATCAACCCAACATGGTCATTGTTGAGCACTACTGGCTCCCATGAATAACACTGGCCCCCATGTTGAAGCAATTTCGGCCACCATGAAGCAACACTGGCCATGTGAAGCACAACTGCACATGAAGCAACATGGTCATTTTTAAACCCACTACTGGCTACCTTGAAGCAACCACTGCTGTTGAAGCACTACTGGCCACCATTGAAGCAACACTGGCCATGATGAAGCACTACTGGCCACCATAAGCACCAGGGCCTTTGATGAAGCACTATGGCTACATGAAGAAACACTGGTCATGTTGAAGCACTACTGGCCACCATGAAGCAACTTGGCCATGATGAAGCACTTTGGCCCACCATGAAGCAACATTTGGCCATGATGAAGCACCTCTGGCTACCATGAGCACATGGTCATGTTGAAGCATACTTGCCACCATGAAGCAAACACGGGCCATGATGAAGACAACTGGCACCATGAAGCAACACTGGCATGTTGAAAGCATACTGGCTACCATGAAGCAACATGGTCATGTTGAAGCATACTGGCCACCAATGAGCAACACGGCCATGATTGAAGCACTACTGGGCTACATGAAGCAACACTGGTCATGTTGAAGCACTACTGGCCACCATGAAGAACAACTGGCCAGATTGCACTACTGGCCACCATGAAGCAAACATGGCAATGAAGAAGCACTACTGGCCCTGAAGCAACACTGGTCATGTTGAAGCACTACTGGCCACCATGAAATAAACACTGGCCATGTTGAAGCACTACTGGCCACCATGAAGCAACACTGGCCATGTTGAAGAAATACTGGCCACCATGAAGCAACATGGCATGATGAAGCACTGCTGGCCACCATGAAGCAACACTGGCCATGATGAAGCACTACTGGCCACCATGAAGGAACACTGGCAATGATGAAGCACTACTGGCCACCATGAAGCAACACTGGCCATGATGAAGCACTACTGGCCGCCATGAACCCAAACACTGGCATGATGAAGCATAGGGCCACCATGAAGCAACATGGCCATGATGAAGCACTACTGGCCACCATGAAGCAACACTGGCCATGATTAAGCACTACTGGCCATCATGAAGCAACACTGACCATGTTGAAGCACTACTGGCCACCATGAAGCAACACTGGCCATGTTGAAGCACTACTGGCTACCGTGAAGCAACACTGACCATGTTGAAGCACTACTGGCCACCATGAAGCAACACTGGCCATGTTGAAACACTACTGGCCACTATGAAGCAACACTGGCCATGTTGAAAAACATACTGGCTCCCCCAAAAGCAACACTGGCCATGTTGAAGCACCTACTGGCCACCTGGGCAACACTGGCCCCATGTTGAAGCACTATGACCCATGAAGCAACACGGCCATTTTGAACACTATGGCTACCATGAAGCAATACTGGCATGATGAAGCATACGGCCACCATTACGCAACCTGGCCCGTTGAAGCACTACTTGCCACCATAAAGCCCCACTGGCCATGTTGAAGCACTACGGGCCCAAACCATGAACAACACTGGCCAGTGAGCACTACTGGCCCACCATGAGCAACAGGGCCCAGAAAAAAGCACTATTCTACCATAAAAGCAACACTGTCTTGTTGAAGCACTACTGACCACCATGAAGAAAAATGGCCATGATGAAGCAAATGGCACCATAAAAGCAACATGGCCATGTTGAAGACTACGGCTAATGAAGCAACAGGGTATGTGAAGCATTTTACGGGCCCAAACAAAAGCAAAACCGGCCATGATAGCACTACTGGCTACCCCATAAGCACACTGGTCATGTTGAAGCACTACTGGCCCATGAAGCAACACTGGCCATGATGTCCCACTACGGCCACCATGAAGCAAACATGGCAATGAAGAAAAGCACTATGGCCCCAAAATAGAAACAACACTGGTCATGTTGAAGCATTTATGGCCACATGAAATAAACACTGGCCATGTTAAAAGCAACTACTGGCCCACCAATGAAAGCAACACTGGCCATGTTGAAGCACTACTGGCCACCATGAAGCAACACTGGCCATGATGAAGCACTGCTGGCCACCATGAAGCAACACTGGCCATGATGAAGGACTACTGGCCACCATGAAGCAACACTGGCAATGATGAAGCACTACTGGCCACTATGAAGCAACACTGGCCATGATGAAGCACTACTGGCCGCCATGAAGCAACACTGGTCATGATGAAGCACTACTGGCCACCATGAAGCAACACTGGCCATGATGAAGCACTACTGGCCACCATGAAGCAACACTGGCCATGTTGAAGCACTACTGGCCATCATGAAGCAACACTGACCATTTTTAAAGCACTACTGGACACGTGAGAGCAAACAGGGCCCCTTGTTGAAGCACTACTGGCTACCGTGAAGCAACACTGACCATGTTGAAGCACTACTGGCCACCATGAAGCAACACTGGCCATGTTGAAACACTACTGGCCACTATGAAGCAACACTGGCCATGTTGAAACACTACTGGCTACCATGAAGCAACACTGGCCATGTTGAAGCACTACTGGCCACCATGAGGCAACACTGGCCATGTTGAAGCACTACTGGCCACCATGAAGCAACACTGGCCATGTTGAAGCACTACTGGCTACCGTGAAGCAATACTGGCCATGATGAAGCACTACTGGCCACCATTACGCAACACTGGCCACGTTGAAGCACTACTTGCCACCATGAAGCAACACTGGCCATGTTGAAGCACTACTGGCCACCATGAAGCAACACTGGCCACGTTGAAGCACTAGTGGCTACCATGAAGCAACACTGGCCATGTTGAAGCACTACTGGCCACCATGAAGCAACACTGGCCATGTTGAAGCACTAATGGCCACCATGAAGCAACACTGGTCATGTTGAAGCACTAGTGGCTACCATGAAGCAACACTGGCCATGATGAAGCACTACTGGTCACCATGAAGCAACACTGGCCATGTTGAAGCACTACTGGTCACCATGAAGCAACACTGGCCATGATGAAGCACTACTGGTCACCATGAAGCAACACTGGCCATGTGGAAGCACTACTGGTCACCATGAAGCAACACTGGCCATGATGAAGCACTACTGGCCACCATGAAGCAACACTGGCCATGTTGAAGCACTACTGGTCACCATGAAGCAACACTGGCCACCAGGGCAAGGATCAAGTACCAGAGTGAGGGATCCCCTCCTCTAGGTTATTAGCATATGTTGGTAGCCTAGGGATACAAGGAATCTTCTCTTCAGTTGAAAATATTTTCTCTCTTGGAGCATTTTTCCCATCAAACTTGTGATGTACTCCCGTGAGGGGCTGGGGGCGAGATTTGATCTCCTTCTCCTCTCCTGTTTTCTTCACCTTCTTCCTTACTCTTCCATATCTCTGTTAATACTAGCTAAAAATAATTCTCTCCGGCCTTTGAAGCTAAGGCAAACCGAAGCCATTAGAATTATTCATATCTGTCCTAAAACTATCTAGGCTTTGAATGTGAGAAGAGAGTTTGGTAGGATAATTGAGATTAACTCTGTAAATGGTATTAGAATGTTCCGAAATGAAGCAGAATCTCGCAATAAATCTTGTTAAATGTCTGGAAGTAAATAAGCACAAATCTTAAAGGGTTGTTAAAACGTGGAAATATATTAAGCTTTATAAGCTGTACGAGCTGTGTTACTCTAAACAAAATGAATGTTTCAGTCTTCTATGTTAGTTGTATTTATTACTACTGCTTATCCAAGAAGCACATCACTGGTAATCCTTTCTTTAGTTCGCTTGCTATGGCAGCTGCTCAAAAAAAGAAATTTCTCTGTAAACTTTTAGTAACAATACTGTATCTCACAAATTATATAAACTGGTGGATCTGGGCAGGAGTCTACGGGAGACGTTGCGTCTCCTTTACCACCTCCCTAGACAAGAACATGGCAGCCATGTTGATATTATTATATTAACGGTATACAGTACCAGCAGGTTGGTGAATTAGAAACATGTGCAACACCTGGGTATTTTTAGTGTGCAGAAAACTCTCCCAGCAGGGACTTCTCCAATTTAATCGAAATAGTCACAGGTTTGCGAAACGTTCAAAAGTGTCTTATTTATCAACTGTGTTGAGTTAGGCATAGTAATTAAGAGTTGTTTGTCATTTTAATGGCACTAAAGTTAGCTTATGACACTGAGCTTGACTCCTTGATCATTAATGAATTTGTCATTAATGAAGGCCCTTGACTCTATAATGGCTCAATCAACGTGTTCTTTGGGGAAGCCTTGCATAGGTATTAATAAATCAGAGAAAAGAGAATTCCACCACGAGTTGAATAACTCTTATATAAGTCAGAGTTGATAAATTAGCTAAATTACTTTGAAGATGTTGAGTATAGCTTAAGCATAGTTATGTCAATCATTAGGAATATCATTAAGAGAAAAGAAAATTATGAAAATAAATGTCATTGGAATACAGAAGCTTGAGTAAATATATTATGTTATTATAATATGAACGTAGATAAAAGTTAAGACACTTGTGCAACATCTGGTTATCTTTATTGTAGACGTTTCGCCATCCAGTGGCTTTATCAATACAGATTCTTGGACATAAAAGAAATCAGAAGAACTATATACAAAAGAAGGGGTAATCAGTCCCTCAGCCTTGGAGGTGGTGTTTAGAGCACCGTGGTTGTCGAGATTCTGAAGCACTCGCTTTATCAATACAGATTCTTGGACATAATAAGAATCTGTATTGATAAAGCCACTGGATGGCGAAACGTCTACAATAAAGATAACCAGATGTTGCACAAGTGTCTTAACTTTCATCTTGTCGGTATTGTATACCTGTCTTGCACACATGAACGTAGATAAGCATATTTACTGAACAACTTGCAATGTAAACAGACAGCCTACTGTTGTAATAGTCAGGTTTAGGTTTGATTACAAGTATTGTACATCTGACACTATTACAGACACACAAATGATTACAAGAACTGTACTTCTGACAGTATAACAGACACACAGATGATTACAAGTACTGTACTTCTGACAGTAGGGCAGACACACAAATGATTACAAATACTGTGCTTCTGGCAGTATAACAGACACACAAATGATTACAAATACTGTGCTTCTGGCAGTATAACAGACACACAAATGATTACAAATACTGTGCTTCTGGCAGTATAACAAACACACATATGATTACAAGTTCTGTACTTCTGATAGTATGGCAGACACACAGTTGATTACAGGTACTCTACTTCTGATAGTATAACAGACACACAGATGATTACAAGTACTGTACTACTGAGAGTATAACAGACACACAAATGATTACAAATACTGTGCTTCTGGCAGTATAACAGACACACAAATGATTACAAATACTGTGCTTCTGACAGTATAACTGACACACAAATGATTACAAATACTGTACTTCTGACAGTATAAGAGACACACAGATGATTACAAGTACTGTACTTCAAATAGTATGGCAGACACACAGTTGATTACAGGTACTCTACTTCTGACAGTATAACAGACACAGTTGAGGACAAGTACTGCACTTCTGACAGTATGGGAGACAGATAGTTGATTACAAGAACTGTACCTCTGACAGTATGGCAGACACACAGTTGATTACAAGTAATGTACTTCTGACAGTATGGCAGACAAACAGATGATTACAAGCACTGTACTTCTGACAGTATGGCAGACACACAAATGATTACAAGTACTGTACTTCTGACAGTATGGCAGACACACAAATGATTACAAGTACTGAACCTCTGACAGTATAACAGACACGCAAATGATTACAAGTACTGTACTTCTGACAGCATGGCAGACACGCAGATGATTACAAGTACTCTACTTCTGACGGTATAACAGACACACAGATGAATACAAGTACTGTGCTTCTGACAGAATAACAGACACGAAAATGATTGCAAGTACTGTACTTCTGACAGTGTGGCAGACACACAGTTGACTACAAGTACTGTACTTCTCACAGTATAACAGACACACAGTTGACTACAAGTGCTGTACTTCTCACAGTATAAGAGACACACAGATGATTACAAGTACTGTACTTCTGACAGAATAACAGACACACAGATGATTACAAGTACTGTACTTCTGACAGAATAACAGACACACACATGATTACAAGTACTGTACTAATGGCAGTATAACAGACACACAGATGATTACAAGTACTGTACTTTTGACAGTATAACAGACACACAAATGATTACAAGTACTGTACTACTGAGAGTATAACAGACTCTCAAATGATTACAAATACTGTGCTTCTGGCAGTATAACAGACACACAAATGGTTACAAGTACTCTACTTATGACAGTATAACAAACACAATATGATTACAAGTACTGTACTTCTGATAGTATGGCAGACACACAGTTGATTACAGGTACTCTACTTCTCATAGTATAACAGACACAGTTGAAGACAAGTACTGCACTTCTGACACTATGGGAGACACACAGATGATTACATGTACTGTACTACTGACAGTATAACAGACACACAAATGATTACAAGTACTGTATTTCTGACAGTGTAACAGACACACAAATGATTACAGTAATGTACCTCTGACAGTATAACAGACACACAGATGATTACAAGTACTGTACTTCTGACAGTATAACAGACTCACAGATGATTACAAGTACTCTACTTCTGACGGTATAACAGACACACAGATGAATACAAGTACTGTACTTGTGACAGAATAACAGACGCAAAAATGATTGCAAGTACTGTACTTCTGACAGTATGGCAGACACACAGATGATTACAGGTACTGTACTTCTGACTGAATAACAGACACACAGATGATTACAAGTACTGTACTTTTGACAGTATAACACACACAAATGATTACAAGTACTGTACTTTTGACAGTATAACACACACAAATGATTACAAGTACTCTACTTCTGACAGTATGGCAGACAGGCAAATGATTACAAGTACTGTACTACTGAGAGTATAAAAGACACACAAATGATTACAAATACTGTGCTTGTGGCAGTGTAACAGACACACAAATGGTTACAAGTACTGTACTTCTGACAGTATAAGAGACACACATATGATTACAAGTACTGTACTTCTGATAGTATGGCAGACACACAGTTGATTACAGGTACTCTACTTCTGACAGTATAACAGACACAGTTGAAGACAAGTACTGCACTTCTGACAGTATGGCGGACACACAGTTGATTACAAGTAATGTACTTCTGACAGTATAACAGACACACAGATGAATACAAGTACTGTACTTAAGAACATAAGAACATAAGAAAGGAGGCACACTGCAGGAGGCCTGTTGGCCCATACTAGGCAGGTCCTTTACAATTCATCCCACTAACGAAACATTTGCCCAACCCAATTTTCAATGCCACCCAAGAAATAAGCTCTGATGTGAAAGTCCCACTCAAATCCAACCCCTCCCACTCATGTACTTATCCAACCTAAATTTGAAACTACCCAAAGTCCCAGCCTCAATAACCCAACTAGGTAGACTGTTCCACTCATCAACTACCCTCTTTCCAAACCAATACTTTCCTATGTCCTTTCTAAATCTAAACTTATCTAATTTAAATCCATTACTGCGGGCTCTCTCTTGGA
Organism: Cherax quadricarinatus; assembly: GCF_026875155.1. Lineage (NCBI taxonomy): Eukaryota > Metazoa > Arthropoda > Malacostraca > Decapoda > Parastacidae > Cherax > Cherax quadricarinatus. The sequence continues at coordinate 43,310,151 of NC_069401.1, read as the reverse complement.
GAGACATCCTCAAGACCTCATTAATATCCCCTTTATTAATATCTATCTTCCACTTATACACTTCGATCAGGTCTCCCCTCATTCTTCGTCTAACAAGTGAATGTAACTTAACAGTCTTCAATCTTTCTTTATAAGGAAGATTTCTAATGCTATGTATTAATTTAGTCATCCTACGCTGAATGTTTTCTAACGAATTTATGTCCATTCTGTAATATGGAGACCAGAACTGAGCTGCATAATCTAGGTGAGGCCTTACTAATGATGTATAAAGCTGCAGTATGACCTCTGGACTTCTGTTGCTTACACTTCTTGATATAAATCCCAGTAATCTATTTGCCTTATTACGTACGCTTAGGTATTGCTGTCTTGGTTTAAGGTTGCTGCTTACCATAACCCCCAAGTCCTTTTCGCAATCTGTATGGCTAAGTTCTACATCATTTAACTTATGAGTATAACAGACACACAAATGGTTACAAGAACTGTACTTCTGACAGTATAACAGACACACAGATGATAACAAGTACTGTACTTCTGACAGTATAACAGACACACAGATGATAACAAGTACTGTACTTCTGACAGTATAACAGACACACAGATGATAACAAGTACTGTACTTCTGACAGTATAACAGACACATAGATGATAACAAGTACTGTACTTCTGACAGTATAACAGACACACAGATGATAACAAGTACTGTACTTCTGACAGTATAACAGACACACAGATGATAACAAGTACTGTACTTCTGACAGTATAACAGACACACAGATGATAACAAGTACGGTACTTCTGACAGTATAACAGACACACGGATGATTACAAGTACTGTACTTCTGACAGTATGGCAGACAAACAGATGCTTACATGTACTGTACTGTACTTCTGACAGTATGGCAGACACACGGATGATTACAAGTACTGTACTTCTGACAGTATGGCATACACACAGTTGATTACAGGTACTCTACTTCTGACAGTATAACAGACACACAGTTGAAGACAAGTACGGTACTTCTGACAGTATGGGAGACACACAGTTGATTACAAGTACTGTACTTTTGGCAGTATAACAGACACACAAATGACTACAAGTACTGTACTTATGACGGTATAACAGACACACATATGATTACAAGTACTCTACTTCTGACGGTATAACAGACACACAGATGATTACAAGTACTGTACTTCGAGGACAGTGATAACAGACACAAAAAACGATTACAAGTAATGTACTTCTGACAGTATGGCAGACACACAGATGATTACAAGTACTGTATTTCTGGCAGTATAACAGACACACAGATGATTACAAGTACTGTACTTCTGACAGTATAACAGACAAACGATTACAAGTAATGTACTTCTGACAGTATGGCAGACACACAGATGATTACAAGTACTGTATTTCTGGCAGTATAACAGACACACAGATGATTACAAGTACTGTACCTCTGACAGTATGGCAGACACACAGGTGATTGCAAGCACTGTACTTCTGACAGTATAACAGACACTCAAACGTTTACAAGTTACACTGTGCTTCTGACAGTATGGCAGACACACAGATGATTACAAGTACTGTACTTCTGACAGTATAACAGACACTCAGATGATTACAAGTACTGTGCTTCTGACAGTATGGCAGACACACAGATGATTACAAGTACTGTACTGCTGGCAGTATGGCAGACACGCAAATGATTACATGTACTGGACTTCTGACAGTATGGCAGACGCACAAATGATTACAAGTACTGTTCTGCTGACAGTATAACAGACACACAAATGATTACAAGTACTGTACTTCTGACAGTATGCAGACACACAGATGATTACAAGTACTGTACTTCTGACAGTATAACTCACACACACATATGATTACAAGTACTGTACTTCTGACAGTAGAATAGACGCACAAATTATTACAAGTACTGTACGTCTGACAGTATAACAGAGACACTAATGATTACAAGTACTGTACTTCTGACAGTATAACAGACACACAAATGATTACAAGTACTGTACTCTGACAGTATAACAGACACACAGATGATTACAAGTACTGTACTTCTGACAGTATAACAGACACACAGATGATTACAAGTACTGTACTTCTGACAGTATAACAGACACACAGATGATTACATGTACTGTACGTCTGACAGTGTAACAGACACACAAATGATTACAAGTACTGTACTTCTGACAGTATAACAGACACACAGATGATTACATGTACTGTACGTCTGACAGTGTAACAGACACACAAATGATTACAAGTACTGTACCCCTTACAGTTTAACAGACACACAGATGATTCTCAAACTAAATAATCCCTTAAGATCCCATGAACACTACGTCTTTCATTGTTTATTTATTAAGGAAAGATAGTATAATAACCTACTTATATGTAAAAGTATCTTATCAATGAAAAGATGCGTGACATATTGAACACATATCCTAAATACGGTTGCAACAATTAAAAAAATCGGGACTTAGTTCTTAGGCATTTTGTACATCCACATGCACTTGCGCTACTCTCAACATATTAAATGGTTATAATCATAACCATAATTTTTAAAATTTTGGATAGTAAACCATTAGAAGGCCTTGGTCAGATGACCAAAAGCTGGAAATATTTGTCTTGTTTATTGACAAACTTTACTTAACCTAACGTACCCAGGCATGGTCAGAGACCGGGTCGCGGGGGCGTTGACCCCCGGAGCCCCCTCCAGGTATATCCCAGGTATACCCACCACAGGCTGCACAGTGCTTGTCACATCCGCAACAAAATATAAAATATAACTTCTTTCTATTTTGTTCCACTCATGTTTACTCTATCTTCCTCCTTGTTTCTTCTTTCTGCTCTCTAGTTTCCTCTGTCTTTCTCTTCTCTTGTCTTCTCAGTCTTCGTTTCCTGTTTCCTCTCTGCTTCTTCGGTCTTCCTTCTCGTTCCCACAATCTTCCTCCTCTCCTGTTCCCACAATCTTCCTCCTCTCCTGTTCCCACAATCTTCCTCCTCTCCTGTTCCCACAATCTTCCTCCTCTTCTGTTTCTTCGATCTTTTTCTTCTCGCTGCTTCAGTCTTACCCTTCTTGTGCTCCCTTAATCCTCCTCCTCCCGAGACAATGTTCACCCCGTCACCCCCGTCACCCCTGTCACCCCCTCACCCCGTCACCCCTGTCACCCCCATCCCCCGTCACCCCCGTCACCCCCGTCACCCCCGTCACCCCGTCACCCCGTCACCCCCGTCACCCCCGTCACCCCCGTCACCCCATCACCCCCGTCACCCCCGTCACCCCCGTCACCCCGTCACCCCGTCACCCCCGTCACCCCGTCACCCCCGTCACCCCCGTCACCCCCGTCACCCCGTTACTCCCATCACCCCGTCATTCCCATCACCCCCGTCACTCCCTTCACCCCCGTTACTTCCATCACTCCCGTCACTCCCATCACCCCCGTCACTCCCATCACCCCGTCACTCCCATCACCCCCGTCACCCCGTCACCCCCGTCATCCCCGTCACCCCCGTCACCCCGTCACCCCGTCACCCCCGTCACCCCCGTCACCCCGTCACCTCTGTCATCTCCGTCACGCCCATCACCCCCGTCACCCCCGTCACCCCGTCACTCCCATCACCCCCGTCACCCCCGTCACCCCCGTCACCCCCGTCACCCCCGTCACCCCCGTCACCTCTGTCATCTCCGTCACCCCCGTCACCCCCGTCACCCCGTCACCCCCGTCACCCCCGTCACTCCCATCACCCCGTCACCCCCGTCACTCCCGTCACTCCCATCACCCCGTCACCCCCGTCACCCCCGTCACCCCCGTCACCTCTGTCATCTCCGTCACGCCCGTTACGCCTAAAGTCTGGAGACGTTGAAAGAAAATATTTTGTTTAAATTTTACAGTTGTAACGTCATGGCGCTTCTCTCTCTCTCTCTCTCTCTCTCTCTCCTCTCTCTCTCTCTCTCTCTCTCTCTCCTCTCTCTCTCTCTCTCTCTCTCCAAAATCTCTTGGTGCACGAATCAGGGATTACCCCGGGTGGCAGGTGAGACAAAGCAGGCACAGTCTGCATATCTCAGCCAATATTTGTCTCAGCCTATCCTGCGTTATCTCCTCATCAAATGTGTCCCAGCTCGGCCGTTGATGCCGATAATCTGCACACCTACTCAGTGTTGTAGCTGGTAGCACCACCTGTGTAAGGTACAATGAGAGACTGTACAGAGCTAATGGGCCGGTACTGACAGAATTTACTATTGCATCATCTCTGAACACTGAGTGACCTCCATTCGCTTCTTGGTATTTAGTTTGTACTCACCTATTTGTACTCACCTATTTGTGGTTGCAGGGGTCGATTCTTAGCTCCTGGCCCCGCCTCTTCACTGGTTGCTACTGGGTCCTCTCTCTCCCTGCTCCTCTGCTCCTTTTTCCTGTGTAATGCTTACTGTGTTTTGTGGTGTTCATTCTTGTCTCCTAGACCCTCTCTGAGTGCACACACGTACGCGCCTGCACACACACACACACACACACACACACACACACACACACACACACACACACAAGTGGAGGGGAAAGCAGGAAGGTCAGGACGAATGAAGCCAAACTACAAGAAAGGGGACTACACGGAAATGAGGAACTTCCTGAACGGGGATCAGTGGTACAGAGAACTGGCAGGGAATATGTAGCAATAGTGTGCAAGGAAGCTAAGGAGAAGTTTGTACCCAAGGGTAAAAGGATTAATGAAAAAGCCAGGATGAGCCCATGGTTCACCCAAAGGTGCAGGGAGGCAAAAACCAAGTGTGCTAGGGAATGGAAGAAATATAGAAGGCAAAGGACCCAGGAGAATAAGGAGAGCAGTCGTAGAGCCAGAAACGAATATGCACAGATAAGAAGGGAGGCCCAACGACCATATGAAAACGACATAGCAGCGAAAGCCAAATCTGACCCGAAGCTGTAATACAGCCACATCAAGAGGAAAACAACAGTCAAGGACCGGGTAATCAGGCTAAGGAAGGAAGGATGAGAGACAACAAGAAATGACCGTGAAGTATGTGAGGAACTCAACAAGAGATTTAAAGAAGTGTTCACAGAGGAGACAGAAGGGGCTCCAGAAAGACGGAGAGGTGGGGCACACCACCATGTGCTGGACACAGTGCACACAACCGAGGAAGAAGTGAAGAGGCTTCTGAGTGAGCTAGATACCTCAAAGGCAATGAGGCTAGATAGCATCTCACCATGGGTCCTGAGAGAGAGAGCAGAGGCGCTATGTGTACCCCTAACAACAATATTCAATACATCTATCGAAACAGGGAGATTGCCTGAGGCATGGAAGACAGCAAATGTAGTCCCAATCTTTAAAAAAGGAGACAGACATGAAGCACTAAACTACAGACCAGTGTCAATGACATGTATAGTATGCAAAGTCATGGAGAAGATTATCGGGAGAAGAGTGGTGGAACACCTAGAAAGGAATGATCTCATCAACAGCAGCCAACATGGTTTCAGGGACGGGAAATCCTGTGTTACAAACCTACTGGAGTTCTATGACATGGTGACAGCAGTAAGACAAGGAGAGAAGGGGTGGGTGGATTGCATTTTCTGGACTGCAAGAAGGCGTTTGACACAGTTCCACACAAGAGATTAGTGCAAAAACTGAAGGACCAAGCAGGGATAACAGGGAAGGCACTACAATGGATCAGGGAATACTTGTCAGGAAGACAACAGCGAGTCATGGTACGTGGCGAGGTGTCAGAGTGGGCACCTGTGACCAGCAGGGTCCCACAGGGGTCAGTCTCAGGACCAGTGCTGTTTCTGGTATTTGTGAACGACATGACGGAAGGAATAGACTCCGAAGTGTCCCTGTTTGCAGATGACGTGAAGTTGATGAGAAGAATTCATTCGATCGAAGACCAGGCAGAACGACAAAGGGATCTGGACAGGCTACAGACCTGGTCCAGCAATTGGCTCCTGGAGTTCAACCCCACCAAGTGCAAAGTCATGAAGATTGGGGAAGGGCAAAGAAGACCGCAGACGGAGTACAGTGTAGAGGGTCAGAGACTACAAACCTCACTCAAGGAAAAATATCTTGGGGTGAGTATAACACCACGCACATCTCCTGAAGCGCACATCAACCAAATAACTGCTGCAGCATATGGGCGCCTAGCAAACCTCAGGACAGCATTCCGACATCTTAATAAGGAATCGTTCAGGACCCTGTACACCGTGTACGTTAGGCCCATATTGGAGTATGCGGCACCAGTTTGGAACCCACACCTAGCCAAGCACGTAAAGAAACTAGAGAAAGTGCAAAGGTTTGCCACAAGACTAGTTCCAGAGCTAAGAGGTATGTCCTACGAGGAGAGGTTAAGGGAAATCAACCTGACGAAACGGGAGGACAGGAGAGATAAGGGGACATGATAACGACATACAAAATACTGAGAGGAATTGACAAGGTGGACAAAGACAGGATGTTCCAGAGATTGGACACAGTATCAAGGGGACACAGTTGGAAGTTGAAGACACAGATGAATCACAGGGATGTTAGGAAGTATTTCTTCAGCCACAGAGTAGTCAGGAAGTGGAATAGTTTGGGGAGCGATGTAGTGGAGGCAGGATCCATACATAGCTTTAAGCAGAGGTATGATAAAGCACACGGTTCAGGGATAGTGACCTAGTAGCGACCAGTGAAGAGGCGGGGCCAGGAGCTTGGACTCGACCCCTGCAACCTCCACTAGGTGAGTACACACACACACACACACATTCTACCCTTTCATATCGAGAGAAGGAAAACCACAAATCTGGCCAGAGAATATAACTTACTGATTCCAATGATGTTGATTGCTTATCCTCCCCATCCCATACCTACCACCCTATCCTTACCCACCTCCCTTTCCCTCATCCACCTCCCCTTCCCTCCCCAACATCCCTTTCCCTTCCCCATATCCCCTAGCATCCTTTAAGTCATTAATTAAACATCAGGTATTACTCCTATTTTTATCTTAAGACAAGAAATGATAATCATTTATGTTTTTTAAGTGGAGACAAGCCTAGTTCTAGTAGGAGAGCGGACAGGGAAATAGACTAGTAGTGCAGAGCAAGCTTGTAGTTTAGACGAACGTTTCGCTCAGGATGAAGGTAAGAAACATCGTCTAGAACAGAGGTCGGGGAACCGGGGTAAATTACCCCAAATAGGGTAAAAATAAAAGTCTCGAGGGTAATGAAGTCTCACATGGTGTGAGGCGGGATGTGAATTCCTTCGAGTGTTAAATTGCTGATGTGCCAGAAGAACCTGAAGGATTGGCAGAGAAGAACCTGAAGGACTGGCAGAGAAGAACCTGAAGGACTGGCAGAGAAGAACCTGAAGGACTGGCAGAGAAGAACCTGAAGGACTGGCAGAGAAGAACCTGAAGGACTGGCAGAGAAGAACCTGAAGGATTGGCAGAGAAGAACCTGAAGGATTGGCAGAGAAGAACCTGAAGAACTGGCAGAGAAGAACCTGAAGGACAGGCAGAGAAGAACCTGGAGGACTGGCAGAGAAGAACCTGAAGGACTGGCAGAGAAGAACCTGAAGGATTGGCAGAGAAGAACCTGGAGGACTGGCAGAGAAGAACCTGAAGGACTGGCAGAGAAGAACCTGAAGGACTGGTAGAGAAGAACCTGAAGGACTGGCAGAGAAGAACCTGAAGGACTGGCAGAGAAGAACCTGAAGAACTGGCAGAGAAGAACCTAAAGGACTGGCAGAGAAGAACCTGAAGGGCTGGCAGAGAAGAACCTGAAGGACTGGCAGAGAAGAACCTGATGGACTGGTAGAGAAGAACCTGAAGGATTGGCAGAGAAGAACCTGGAGGACTGGCAGAGAAGAACCTGAAGGACTGGCAGAGAAGAACCTGAAGGACTGGTAGAGAAGAACCTGAAGGACTGGCAGAGAAGAACCTGAAGGACTGGCAGAGAAGAACCTGAAGAACTGGCAGAGAAGAACCTAAAGGACTGGCAGAGAAGAACCTGAAGGGCTGGCAGAGAAGAACCTGAAGGACTGGCAGAGAAGAACCTGATGGACTGGTAGAGAAGAGCCTGAATGACTGGCAGAGAAGAACCTGAAGGATTGGCAGAGAAGAACCTGAAGGACTGGCAGAGAAGAACCTGAAGGACTGGCAGAGAAGAACCTGAAGGAATGGCAAAGAAGAACCTGAAGGACTGCAGAGAAGAACCTGAAGAACTGGCAGAGAAGAACCTGAAGGACTGGCAGAGAAGAACCTGAAGGACTGGCAGAGAAGAACCTGAAGGACTGGCAGAGAAGAATCTAAAGGACTGGCAAGGAAGAACCTGAAGAACTGGCAGAGAAGAACCTGAAGGACTGGCAGAGAAGAACCTAAAGGACTGGCAGAGAAGAACCTGAAGGACTGGCAGAGAAGAATCTAAAGGACTGGCAAGGAAGAACCTGAAGGACTGGCAGAGAAGAGCCTGAAGGACTGGCAGAGAAGAACCTAAAGGACTGGCAGAGAAGAATCTGAAGGACTGGCAGAGAAGAACCTGAAGGACTGGCAGAGAAGAACCTGAAGGACTGGCAGAGAAGAGCCTGAAGAAATGGCAGAGAAGAACCTAAAGGATGGCAAGGAATGAAGGCTGAAGAAACTGGCAGAGAAGAACCTGATGGACTGGTAGGAAGAACCTGAAGAATTTGGCAGAGAAGAACCTAAAGGACTGGCAGAGAAGAACCTAAAGGACTGGCAGAGAAGAACCTAAAGGACTGGCAAGGAAGAACCTGAAGGACTGGCAGAGAAGAACCTGAAGGACTGGCAGAGAAGAACCTGAAGGACTGGCAGAGAAGAACCTAAAGGACTGGCAAGGAAGAACCTGAAGAACTGGCAGAGAAGAACCTAAAGGACTGGCAAGGAAGAACCTGAAGGACTGGCAGAGAAGAACCTGAAGGACTGGCAGAGAAGAACCTAAAGGACTGGCAGAGAAGAACCTGAAGGACTGGCAGAGAAGAACCTAAATGACTGGCAGAGGTACTTCTTCAACTTCCCTCCAACAACGAAGCGCTGAAATTCAGAACTACGTTGATCTGTCCTGTTTTTTTTTTTTTTTTTGGAGGCTTTAAAAATTGCACATAAGGAAGTGATACAATACTACTGCCGTTTGCAACTACCTATCTTTGCGAACAAGGATTTTCTATACACAATTAACCCGCACATAGAAGAGAGGAACTTACGACGACGTTTCGGTCCGACTCGGACCATTTACAAAATCACACTAACAAAAAGGAGAGGAGGGAGTATATATAGGCATTTTCGTCTCTCATTAACTTAAAAAAAAAGTACAGTGTCCGAATTACTCTGACATCAAAAAGCCTCAATTCAGATATATCAAAATTAAAACATCATTTCTCCAGAAGCAGAAGCGAAAATATTTTTAATGAAATTCTTTAGTTCCCTAACGATATTTTTATTACATATGTCTGTTACTATTTTTTATTTCGTACATTTTTTTTTTTCATTTTATTATTTTGTTAATTTTTTGTTTTATTTCTGAAGTTGCTTTATCTCGTATAAACTTTTTTTGAATTTGAATGTTTCTTGCTTTTATCCAGTACTGTGGACTATCAAGTTTAGTGGGTAATTTCCCTCTACACATTTATTTTGGGGTAATACCCAAAAAAATGTTCGCCGACCTCTCGTCTAGAACAAAGTCTTCCACAGCACTGCGTGTTATTACGCTAACTTGTTGGCTTGTTACTCCAGTCACCAAGCCAGTTACCAAGCCAGTCACTAAGCCAGTCTCCAATCCAGTCACCAAGTCAGTCACCAAACCAGTCACCAAGCCAGTCACCAAGCCAGCTACCAAGTCAGTCACCAAACCAGTCACCAAGCCAGTCGCTAAGCTAGCCACCAAACCAGTCACCAAGCCAGTTATCAAGCCAGTCACCAAGCCAGTTACCAAGCCAGTCACAAAGCCAGTCTCCAATCCAGTCACCAAGTCAGTCACCAAACCAGTCACCAAGCCAGTCACCAAGCCAGCCACCAAGTCAGTCACCAAACCAGTCACCAAGCCAGTCACTAAGTTAGCCACCAAACCAGTCACCAAGCCAGTCACCAAACCACTTACCAAGCCAGTCACCAAGCCAGTCACCAAGCCAGCCACCAAGCCAGTCACCAAATCAATCATAGTACAAAGCCAGTCACCAAGCCAGTGGAGGCATCAGCTTCATGTGACTAAAGACTGGCGCTAGGTAACACTGATATAACACCAACCATCTTATAATATTAGGTGTTCAGTCTCGTGTTGCTGCTCAGGTTTGTCCAGTAACTCCTTCCTCTCACGACTTCGCAAATTCCAAAATAGGAATGTGACCAACCTCAGCATTTTTCACTTGAAAGTTGTTCGACTTCACAAAGTCGATAAAAAAAATAAAAAAACATACCACGGGCTGGGACAGAACCCTCGATCCGAGTCATAAAACTCCAGACCGACCGATCGCAAACAAACCTTGGTATGGTTTGTATACAATCTTGTCATTACGATTTCGTAAATCAAAGTCGATACTTGTGTTGCTCTAATTAAACAGACATCGGGATTTGATTTTTATGTCAGTTAATGTAAAGCAATCGAAATTTTCTGATTTCGGTTTGTTGTTTTAATAAATAATGATAATTATTCACATCCCACGTCATCTTTATCCTTCGTACACCTCAGTGAACGTATAGGATTTCAGCAGCAACTTCAGTGCTCTCACTAAATTTTTTCTCTTTAAAGATTTCACGGAACCTTAACTGGTAAATTAAATTATTTTTTTAAATGTCCTGAAGGCATTTCCTGTTGCCATGTTCTGTTTTTTTTTTTTTTAAGGAAGTCTGCAAGTAACAGTTAAGCGGTGTAACGAAATTAAAAAGAAAATGCCGCTTTCATGACTTTTCACTAGAACACAGTCATGTCTGTTCTCAGCTACATATTTACAGCACACAGCCAGTCAAGTCTTATTGGCTTGACTTCAGCTCTGGCATCATTCTCATTCTTATTATATTAAACAAACGCTAAACCCGTATAAGTCTTACAGCGCTAATAGTTTCCCTCTCAATACGTTGTCTTGTAGACTAAGGACAAAGTCATCTTGTTTTCGAAAACGAAAGATTAGAATGACTTTTCTTCCAAACTTTGTTCTTGCTAAGTCTTCCCTAGACTACATTTGACACGAAGATATTATCTATGGAAAAGTTTTAGATATTTTCCGTGTTTAATTTAATGTGTCATGTGTAATATTCAACATGTGACACTTACTCAGGAAGGAGGAGATTAATAAATTGAAGATGAACATATTGTCACGCTAATTCCTTAAATTCTTCTCCTAATGAGCTAAAATTAATTACAATAAATTATGAGTAGTGTTAGAGATAATTAGTGAAGTGTACACTTGAGTGAGTCACACACTCTTGAAAAAAAGATTTGCTGCATTGGCCGTAAGTCTTTTGACGTCTTTCAGCTTCATTGGCTTATTAATTGGTGACGTCACGAGGCTCGACATGCCGGTGTCAATGATACACTTGGTAGTATACGCAATAAGGAAAATTGCAAATTATTAATACAGTAAATTATGTCAAGATATACCTTTCCGAATTTAAAAGTTATATGCAACTCAGTTACGTTTTATGGAAACAGAGTATAAAACTGAAGGTCCATTGAAAAGAGGCACTTCCCACGTATTGTGTGGGAGACAGTCACGGTGTCGGGAGATGACAGCGGCAGTGGTGTTACACACGTGGTCGCTTGTACTGAGGATTTAGGACCATTTGGTAGTCTTACATATCTTTAAATCAAAGGTACAATGAAATTCCGTATAACCTGAGATACTGGACGTTTCTCCGCAACTCCAAGAGGAATATTGTTTAAAACTGAAGACTGAGATGAGAATGGACCTTTTAACGTGGCGCTGGACAAGTTCGTAATGGGAAGACGACATCTGCTGGTGATCTGCAGACTGTCTACGATAATGTCTGCAAGTATTTTAAGCCTTCTTTTAATTGTCCTCTGTCATTCTGCGTCCTAAAATGTCTACCTGAACACTCTCTTCCATAATTAATTTTGTAATATAATTTTTATGCAGGATTAGATTTTATAGTTTCCATGTGACATTGTCTATATTTCCCTATATAATATTAGTCAAGGATGTAAGAAAACAGGTCAACCGGACTTGAATTCTGGAAGTGGGAAGTACCTTGTCTGCACTCTAAAAGAGGGGAGGCTATATTTTAGTTCAGAGGGTCATTTAATTCAAATTTTCAGCTCATATCTGACAAGACAGCTACTGATTAAGTGATGGTGAATGTGTTTCCTTCTATGGGTCATCCATTCCTCTGAGAAAACAGCCGATGTGTAGTAGTATGTACAATATGTTGTATAACATATCATTGTAATATAGTATCTAATAAATTACTATTGTTCTATCAATTATTTGTAATATATCTTCTTTCTAATAACTTCTGAAATATAATTTTCAATTGAATATGTTTCCAATACTATCCCCCGGGGATCAGCACCTTGGGTGTCCCCAGGACTCAGCATAAATTAATCAACGAATCTCAGCACTGGTGTCTTACAAAGGGTGCGGGGCTTCCTGCTTACGAATTTATTAACTTTTTTCACTAAGGTATTTGAGGAGGTAGATCATGCTAATGAATATGATATTGTGTATATGGACTTCAGTAAGGCTTTTGACAGGGTCCCACATCAGAGACTATTGAGGAAAATTAAAGCACATGGAATAGGAGGAGAAATTTTTTCCTGATAGAGGCATGGTTGACAAATAGGCAGCAGAGAGTTTGCATAAATGGGGAGAATCAAGTGGAAGCGTCACGAGCGGTGTTCCACAGGGTCAGTGTTGGGCCCCCTGCTGTTCACAATCTACATAAACGACATAGATGAGGGCATAAAGAGCGACATCGGCAAGTTTGCCGATGAACACCAAAATAGGCCGTCGAATTCATTCTGACGAGGACATTCGAGCACTCCAGGAAGATTTGAATAGACTGATGCAGTGGTCGGAGAAGTGGCAGATGCAGTTTAATATAGACAAATGCAAAGTTCTAAATGTTGGACAGGACAATAACCATTGCCACATATAAACTAAATAATGTAGATCTTAATATTACGGATTGCGAAAAAGATTTAGGAGTTCTGGTTAGCAGTAATCTGAAACCAAGACAACAGTGCATAAGTGTTCGCAATAAAGCTAATAGAATCCTTGGCTTCATATCAAGAAGCATAAATAATAGGAGTCCTCAGGTTGTTCTTCAACTCTATACATCCTTGGTTAGGCCTCATTTAGATTATGCTGCACAGTTTTGGTCACCGTATTACAGAATGGATATAAATTCTCTGGAAAATGTACAAAGGAGGATGACAAAGATGATCCATGTATCAGAAACCTTCTCTATGAGGATAGACTAAGGGCCCTGAAACTGCACTCTCTAGAAAGACGTAGAATTAGGGGGGATATGATTGAGGTTTATAAGTGGAAGACAGGAATAAATAAAGGGATGTAAATAGTGTGCTGAAAATATCTAGCCTAGACAGGACTCGCAGCAATGGTTTTAAGTTGGAAAAATTCAGATTCAGGAGGGATATAGGAAAGTACTGGTTTGGTAATAGAGTTGTGGATGAGTGGAACAAACTCCCAAGTACCGTTATAGAGGCCAGAACGTTGTGTAGCTTTAAAAATAGGTTGGATAAATACATGAGTAGATGTGGGTGGGTGTGAGTTGGACCTGATAGCTTGTGCTAACAGGTCGGTTGCCGTGTTCCTCCCTTAAGTCAATGTGACCTGACCTGACTAGGTTGGGTGCATTGGCTTAAGCCGGTAGGGACTTGGACCTGCCTCGCATGGGCCAGTAGGCCTTCTGCAGTGTTCCTTCGTTCTTATGTTCTTATGTTCTTATGTGTCCTCGAGGCTCGGCACCTGGGGTGTACTCATCACCTAGGATGTCCCTGGGGCTCAGCACCTGGGATGTCCCCAGGGTTCAGCTCCTAGGGTGTCCCCTGGGCTCACTGTCTGGGGTACGCTGACACACTGTCACTGAGAAAAGTAACACTGCCATTTTTGCTGTCCTCCCACAGGTGCTGGTGGAGGCATCTAGCGCCCGAGGTAAGAACCTGACGTAGTCAGCTGTCCCGCACATCACAGCCGTTACCCTAATGTTTTACCCAAGTCTGCCAAGGTAACTTATCCTTCCAGTTATTGCTTTAATGTTTTACCCAAGTCTGCCAAGGTAATTTGTTATTCCCATCCATAACCCCAAAAATTTACGGGAGTCAGTCAAGGTAAGGCACTCTTGATGTACGCTTTTGTGTCAGGTACTGGAAGGAGGTGAGTCTGTGTCGGTTGCAGTGATCCATCATTCATTTTCATGTCTTGCAAGAGTGGAGCCTGTTGATGTCTTGCAAGAGTGCAGCCTGTTGATGTCTTGCAAGAGTGCAGCCTGTTGATGTCTTGCAAGAGTGGAGCCTGTTGATGTCTTGCAAGAGTGGAGCCTGTTGATGTCTTGCAAGAGTGGAGCCTGTTGATGTCTTGCAAGAGTGGAGCCTGTTGATGTCTTGCAAGAGTGGAGCCTGTTGATGTCTTGCAAGAGTGCAGCCTGTTGATGTCTTGCAAGAGTGGAGCCTGTTGATGCTTGCAAGAGTGAGCCTGTTGATGTCTTGCAAGAGTGAGCCTGTTGATGTCTTGCAAGAGTGGAGCCTGTTGATGTCTTGCAAGAGTGCAGCCTGTTGATGTCTTGCAAGAGTGGAGCCTGTTGATGTCTTGCAAGAGTGGAGCCTGTTGATGTCTTGCAAGAGTGGAGCCTGTTGATGTCTTGCAAGAGTGGAGCCAGTTGATGTCTTGCAAGAGTGCAGCCAGTTGATGTCTTGCAAGAGTGCAGCCAGCTGATGTCTTGCAAGAGTGCAGCCAGTTGATGCCTTGCAAGAGTGCAGCCAGCTGATGTCTTGCAAGAGTGGAGCCTGTTGATGTCTTGCAAGAGTGCAGCCAGTTGATGTCTTGCAAGAGTGCAGCCAGCTGATGTCTTGCAAGAGTGGAGCCTGTTGATGTCTTGCAAGAGTGCAGCCAGTTGATGTCTTGCAAGAGTGCAGCCAGCTGATGTCTTGCAAGAGTGGAGCCTGTTGATGTCTTGCAAGAGTGCAGCCAGTTGATGTCTTGCAAGAGTGGAGCCAGCTGATGTCTTGCAAGAGTGCAGCCAGTTGATGTCTTGCAAGAGTGGAGCCAGTTGATGTCTTGCAAGAGTGGAGCCAGTTGATGTCTTGCAAGAGTGCAGCCAGTTGATGCCTTGCAAGAGTGCAGCCAGTTGATGTCTTGCAAGAGTGGAGCCAGTTGATGTCTTGCAAGAGTGGAGCCAGTTGATGTCTTGCAAGAGTGGAGCCAGTTGATGTCTTGCAAGAGTGGAGCCAGTTGATGTCTTGCAAGAGTGAGCCAGTTGATGTCTTGCAAGAGTGGAGCCAGTTGATGTCTTGCAAGAGTGAGCCAGTTGATGTCTTGCAAGAGTGGAGCCAGTTGATGTCTTGCAAGAGTGCAGCCAGTTGATGTCTTGCAAGAGTGGAGCCAGTTGATGTCTTGCAAGAGTGGAGCCAGTTGATGCCTTGCAGAGTGGAGCCAGTTGATGTCTTGCAAGAGTGGAGCCAGTTGATGCCTTGCAAGAGTGCAGCCAGCTTGATGTCTTGCAAGAGTGAGCCGTTGATGTCTTGCAAGAGTGCAGCCAGTTGATGTCTTGCAAGAGTGCAGCCAGCTGATGTCTTGCAAGAGTGCAGCCAGTTGATGCCTTGCAAGAGTGCAGCCAGTTGATGTCTTGCAAGAGTGGAGCCAGTTGATGTCTTGCAAGAGTGCAGCCAGTTGATGTCTTGCAAGAGTGCAGCCAGCTGATGTCTTGCAAGAGTGCAGCCAGTTGATGTCTTGCAAGAGTGCAGCCAGTTTATGTCTTCCAAGAGTGCAGCCAGTTGATGCCTTGCAAGAGTGCAGCCAGCTGATGCCTTGCAAGAGTGCAGCCAGTTGATGCCTTGCAAGAGTGCAGCCAGTTGATGTCTTGCAAAGTGCGCCAGTGATGTCTTGCAAGAGTGCAGCCAGCTGATGTCTTGCAAGAGTGCAGCCAGTTGATGCCTTGCAAGAGTGCAGCTAGCTGATGTCTTGCAAGAGTGCAGTCAGTTGATGCCTTGCAAGAGTGGAGCCAGTTGATGTCTTGCAAGAGTGCAGCCAGCTGATGTCTTGCAAGAGTGCAGCCAGTTGATGTCTTGCAAGAGTGCAGCCAGTTGATGTCTTGCAAGAGTGCAGCCAGTTGATGTCTTGCAAGAGTCATCAGTTGAGCTTGCAAGAGTGCAGCCAGTTGATGTCTTGCAAGAGTGCAGCCAGCTGATGTCTTGCAAGAGTGCAACCAGCTCATGCAAGATCTGGCAAGAGTTTCAGAAGAAAGTTTGATCTTGGCTCTCCTCTCAGTAAACTATTAAGACTAATATTTTTTCCGAGAAAAAAACTTACCGAACTTTTAATAATTCGGAATTCATGGTTGGTGCTAGTTGCACTCAGGTCAAGAACGTGGGCCTCTGATCGTCGGTAACACTTTTGCAGTGTCTTTGATTACAAGGGTTACTCTTTTTTTCTGATTGTCAGTGCTGTTTCTCGTGTCTGTGACTGTTAGTATTTCTTGTGTCTGTGACCGTCAATTCTTTGTGCATCTCTGATTGCTAGTGCTTCATAGTGCGTCTCTGACTGCGGGCGCCGTTTTTTGCGCATTTCTGATCGTCAGTTTGACTCAGTGTGTGTGAAATGAAAATCATAAACGAGTTTCGTATATTTCCGTAATTGCTCGTAAACATAGCAGGATTACTAACGCGCCTTTATTCACGATTTTTTTTTACTATCATTCCTTTTCTTGCCTCGCAGTTGTAATTTAATACTTTACCTTATATCACTAAGGTCAAATACATTAATTTACTTCATGTCAGTAGAGCAAGATACATTATCTTACTCCATGTTAGTGAGAAATGTGAACTAGTTAATCAGGTTTAAACCTTTCATTTTCTTTGCTCCTGTCCATCAGCCTCAGTAACTGTGAGAGGTCGTGGGTTATTCTTTGACGTTAGCCTAAGCCAGTTGCCATATTAAACCATCACCTACTTAATAGTTTCTGCTTTCCTCCTAACCCGGACTACTCCCCATCTCACTCACTTTCAGGTTTGACCTCGCTATGATTTCGTTTTTATCTTGGTAAGTTTGGCGAACTAAATTTCTCTCTACCAACTTGCCTCAGTTGATGATCAAGAGATCCCTGTCTACCAACTTTCAAGGTCTGAGGAAAAAATGTCAAGTTAATCACCGGGAAACATAATTATCGAAAAGAAGGAAAAAAAATTGCTTATCCGTATGATGGCTTCCACACACGTTAAAGATTTTTGTTTTTTTAATTGGGCCATCTTTTCGCCCTGTGTAAAGTTTTATCAAGATTTTAGAATTTGCCGCCGAAGTATCTAGTTTGAGTACCCAACATCCATTCCGTGGAAGGAAGCTCAAATACATATGGTTCCTATTGTGGGACCTTTGATATTAAGCTAATTTTTGGATGTTGACGAAGTACCGGCTGGTGGCTTGCTCCATCTACATCGCTCATTGTCCAGGTATTTCAGAGCTCTAGTAGGTCATAGCTTAACGAAAAGTTACACAGAGCTCAACGTTGTCCCAATACAGTCTTATTCTGCAACTTCTGTCTTTTCTTCATATATTTGTCTAAAACTCACATCCTCCAAGCTGCTCTGTCTTCTGAATGATACTTTGGATTTCTCGGAGGTATCTTGCAGAGAGGTGAAACTTCCACACAGTTTCTGGATTCTTTGCTTTCTGAGGCTTGTTTACCTTCATGAAAGCCACTCCCTGCAGAGGGAGATGATTGGCACTGCAGGTCCCCTAACATGTACCTCGTACAGAAAAAATACATCCTGTAGAGGGCAATGATGGGCATTGTTGTGGGGTGAACGTTGCTCCAGCGGTCGTTGTGGTCGTTGTCTGGGCTGAGAGAGAGTGGACAGGTCAGGTGGTGGCAAGGTTAAGTATACTTGCTTGACTGGATCTGATTAGTGTATGATGGAACATGACTAAGGCTGTGACGGCATTTAACTGGATTCTGATGGTATCTAACTAAACTGTGAAGCCACTTAACTAGGTTGTGTGGCCATTTGACTAGGATGTAAGGTCACCTAACTAGGTTGTGTGGCCACTTGACTAGGTTGTGAGGACACTTGAATAGGTTGTGTGGCCACTTTGACAAGGTTGTGTGGCCACTTGACTAGGTTGTGTGGCCACTTGACTAGGTTGTGTGGCCACTTGACTAGGTTGTGTGGCCACTTCACTAGGATGTGAGGCCACTTGACTAGGTTGTGAGGCCACTTGACTGGGTTGCGAGGACACTTGACTAAAGATGAGACCTCTTAACTCGGTTGTGAGGGCACTTAACTAGGTTGTGAAACCATTTAACTAGGTTGTGAGGCCACTTGACTAGGATGTGAAGCATCTTGACTAGTTTGTGAGGGCTCTTGACTAGGTTGTGTGGCCACTTGACTAGGTTGTAAGGCCACTTAACTAGGTTGTAAGGCACTTAACTAGGTTCTGAAGGCAACCCAATTAGGCGTTAACTGGGTTAACACCTAATTGAGCTATGAAGACACTGGATTGTAACACTTGAATAGTTTGTAAAGGCACTTGACAAGGTTGTGACGACACTTGATTAAGTTGTAACGCCAAATGACTAGGTTGTGATGGTACATGACTAGGTTGTGATGGCACTCGGCATGGTTGTGATGGCACTTGACTAAGTTGTCGCAGCACTTGATTGGGTTGTGACAGCACTTCACCAATTTGTTACATGTTCGCATCAGAACAGTTCACACAAGACCAGTCTACTAGACATGCGCCTTACCAGAGCAGTCAACAGAAGACTAGTGCCATACCAGACAAGGTTACACTATACTAGTCTACACCAGACCAGTGCCACACCAGACACGTACAACGCCAGATCAGTGCCACACCAGACACGTACCACGCCAGACCAGTGCCACGCCAGGCACATACCACGCCAGACCAGTGCCAAATTGGATCAGGGCCTGGGGATTTATTGTACTTTAATCGGTCAAGCTGTTGGCTTACCTTATCCCTAGTGACTGTGATATTACATAACTTATTTTCTTCACTCCCACTATAATAATTAATTACTGGATTATTGTTGTGTCTGTACATGAATGGTATACAGTACCGACAAGATGAAGAATTAGACCCATAAACAGTATCTGGGTATCTTTATTTGCAGATGTTTCGCCATCCAGTGGCTTTATCAATACATATTCAAGTACATAATGGGAAGACTGTAGAATTATGTACAAAAGATGAGTAATCAGTCCCCCACCCTAGGAGTTGAAGAATCTGAAGCACAGACATGAAGACTGGCGATTATATACTAGCGTCGGGTGAGGAATGTGCAGCAGATGAAGACATTGTCACTGGTAGACGGGTTCCCCAGTGGAAGGAGGTCATACCCAAGGAACGAGTCAATAGTGGTTATGAAGGTTGTTGAGATGTCATCTGAACCAAGATTCCATGATGTTGCTGTGTCTGACAAGTTGTACATGGCTTAACTACCCCTGGCCCATCCCTTAGGTATGACCTACTTTCACTGAGGAATCCCGCCTACCAGTGACAGTGCCTTCATCTGCTGCTCGTACGTCACCTGGCGCCAGTATATAAGACCGCGCTAATCTTCACTAACTCCAAGGCTGAGGGGTTGAATACCTCATCTTTTGCATATAGTTTATATAGTCCTTCCATTACGTCCTTGAATTTGTATTGATAAAGTCACTGGATGGTAAAACGTCTGCAAATAAAGATGCCCAAATGTTGCATATATGTCTAATTCCTCAATGTTGTGTCTTCTTGAGTAAAAACTGAGAGGAAATATATATTAAAAATCGAGCACATTTCATTCTCATTGTTAATAAGCTGTCCAGACTTAGTTTTAAGAGAACCAACTTTTCTCTGTCTTTTGTTTTATATACTTTGAAAAAAAACTTTCGGGTTTGTTTTGGAAACCTTAGCAACTTTGATTTCATACTACCGTTTAGCTTTTCTTAGCTGATAATGTGAATATATTGATTAATAAGATGGCCCTCAACTCTTTTGATAAGCACATTTTTTTTTTTATTTTGCTTAAAAGACATTTTAGCCTGTTTTCATCCATTTAGGATCATTTCTATTTGCTTTCATTTCTCTAAACGGAATAAATGTTCTTTGGGAATCGTGTATAGTGTTTAGAAATTTGACATACTGATAGTTCTTTTCGTTACCCCAGTCCACAGATGAGAGATGTTATCTGCTAAGCGAAAATCTGGGACTGAATTATACTTACTATCATAGTTCCATTCGTGCCAGGTTCTTCTGTAATCTCTGGATTATTAACAAGGGTATCCCTGTTATCCAAAACCAAATCAATCAAGCTATTTCACCTCGTTGCTTCTGTCACAAACTTCTCCTAAAAACGATCTTGAAAGTAGTCTACCTTGGTCCCTACCCCATTAATTTTTCATGCCCTTCTGAAAACTGTACCCAGACATACTGTGTGTTGTTTCATTCTTTATATCAGCTTTGCGACAGCAGTTTAAATGTTATCTGACATTTAGTGCCACCCCACCTATACCTGCTAACTAGGTCCTTTACTCCTATATCTGCCAACATCGTTGCCTCCAGCACTGAAATGATAGGAATGCTCATGATGTGTCCAGATGGCTAACAATATTCTATATCCCAATCCAAGCAAAGCAAACCCTCTGCCTCTTCTTCCTATCTCTAAGACAAACCGCACCATCCATAAACTTTATTGTCCCCAACAAAAACAGTGTTCTTATAGTCACTGAGTGGTTTCGTCATTGTGTTCTCAACGATCTTCATTGGGATGGTCTTTGCTGGGGTGTCTATGATCGTCAGTTCAAATTCGTCTGCCAACATTGAGAAGAAACTGCTGGTCTCCACAGCAGTATCCTGACCCTTCCTTAGCTTCAGCATCCTAGTGCTGGTCCAATCACTGACACAGCTGTTTTTGTCTACCTAACTGCAGTCTGCCTGGAGGGTATTCCGGAGATCAGTGCCCCTGTGGCCCGGTCCACGACCAGGCCTCCCGGTGGATCAGGGCCTGATCAACCAGGATGTTACTTCTGGCCGCACATAGTCCAATGTACGAACCACAGCCCGGCTGATCCGGCACCGACTTTAAGTATCTGTCCAGTTCCCTCTTGAAGGCAGCCAGGGGCCTATTGGTAATTTCCTTAATGCTTGGTGGGAGGCTGTTGAACAGTCTTGGGCCCCGGACACTTACGGTGTTTTCACTTAGTGTACGAATGGCGCCCCCGTTTCATTGGGGGTATTTTGCATCTCCTCCCTAATCTTTTCACTTTCGAAGGGAATGAGTTGTGTGTGTAGATTCGGGACCATTCCTTCTAGGATTTTCCAAATGTAGATTATGATATATCTCTCTCGCCTACGTACCAGCGAGTACAAGTGCTTCCAAGCGTTCCCAGTAGTTGAGGTGTTTGATGGAACTTATATGTGCGGGAAAGGTTCTCTATACACTCTCTACATCAGCAATTTCACCTGCTTTGAAAGATTTATTGTACAGCAATATTCGAGCCTGGGAATAATTGATGCACATATCTTTCAATCGCTGAATCTCTCTTCTAGCTTCCATTAACTGTGCTTTAAGCTGAAGATACAGTTGCTAGTAGCTGAGGGAAGCCAGCATCACAGTCTCAGTAAGCTTGAAATAACATACAAGGCTCCTATTACAGGACGGACGAGTGAGCCTCTACCCACACAGGCTTAAATGTTTAAATGTTTAAAATATGATTTTAATATCTATCCGCTTGATTTTTTATGCTATCATTTAATGAAAAGTGTTTGCAGTTTTCCTGAATGTTTCTTCGAAATGGTCGCTATTTTATGGGGAGGGGGAGTACAGGAAGGGAAGAAGGGAAGAGGGGGAGGAGGGAAAGGGAAGACGGAGGGAAGAGGAAAGAGAGGTATTTGTTGGATATGTTTGTGCGTGTGTGAAAAGGATTCATAAACATGTAATATATTTTACTGTATTAAACAAGTCGCTTAACGACTTCATCCTAGCACTCCGCAGAATTTAAAATACCAGTAATAATAATAATAATAATAATAATAATAATAATAATAATAATAATAATAATAAATAGATGAACTTGGGTGGTTGCGATGTGCCAAGCAGCAGTCCCTGTACTGCATTACGTCAGTCCCTTGTGTTTCAGTGTATGCGATTGGAAAGGTGGAAAGTGAGACATAAGTTGATAATGCAGTTAATCAAGAAAGGTATTCTCAAACCATCGTAGAGGAACAAATATTCAATAAAAATAGTAAATAAATGAGGACATACACCGATCAAAACTAATTCAAACCTTTCACAGAAACCAGTGAGACCAATATCCTAAAATACACAAGCACATTAAGCTTGTAGCCGCTCAGAACTTGCATTATTAAATTATCAACATGGATAGGTTGAAGCAAATCAGATGCGGGACTCAGAAATTATTGCATGGAAATTGTTATTTCGATTTTTTTAATTTCTTCCAAAAAAGCAAACTGGGACCTACACAGCCCGAAGTCAGTCCAAACATTTCTCCAAGACAGACTGACATAACTCTAAGAAAGTAAGTACAGTAAGGAATTAAATAAGTAAATTTTATATACGCTTATTGTATTCATACAAATATTTAACAATGGTTTTAAGGGCGCACAGATGTTATAGGTACATGAAGAACATTAAGTTGATATAACTTAGGAAAACTGAAGAAAGTGAAATATTGTGGTTACTTTCTTTTCAGAAGAGATATTATCCAGTTGCTTCACAGAAACCAGTTTGATTAATAAACTTGACACATGTTAACTTAAACGATCTGATATCAAAAAATTGTTTCCCTGGCAAAAATAAATCAGCATTAAAAATTTCAAGTTGACCAGAGGATGCATTTTACAGTTATTACACAGAATTTATTAAGGTAAAGTAATGCAACCAAATAATCCATTAAAACTGTAACTATATCTTAAATAGGATACCCCAAGTGTTAAAATTTTGAAATCGATCAGAGGAGCATATCCCAACCAATAAAACAGAAACAAAATTTGAGAACGGCCTATTGTAGCACTGCATTTCTCGTAGCTCGATCGTTAGAGCACTCAGCTCATATAGGTAAGGTGATCGATACCCTGGTACGGCTGGAAAACATTAGGACGTGTTTCCATAAGACACCTGTTGTCCATGTTCCCCCATCAGTAAAATGGGTACCTGGGTGTTAGTCGACTGGTGTGGGTCACATCCTGGGACAAAAATTTACCTAATTTGCCCTAAATGCTTTGCATAACAAGGGGCTTTCTATATAGTAGTATGTCATTGATATCAGCTAGGCTTGTATGCCTTGTACATGTACTTGTAGAAATAAAGGTGTAGGTGAATGGTTCAGAGAACAGACAAGTTGCACATGTGTCTAATTTATCAGAAATAGATATTATTATTATTATTATTATTATTATTTTATTATTATTATTAATAGGGCACCAACGCATTCTAATAGTCCCATCAACTTAGTCCAGGAAACATTACGCAAGCGTTGAAAACCTGAAGCCTATCGAAAAAGGCGTTCTCAAGAAATGAACGATAACTTGTGAGCCAGCAGACTTTACGCGTAAACCTTGTGTTCAGAGAACCACACCAGTGGATAAACTTTCATGCTGATCAGATGAGTCATTAATAATAATAATAATAATAATAATAATAATAATAATAATAATTAATAATAATAATAATAATAATATTTTTATTTCTACAAGTACATGTACAGAAGATCGACACCATGCCCAGCTCTTCTAGGGCAGGGTAGGTCCCTTATCCCGAGCTTGCACCTTACAAGACTGCCATTCCCATTAGCCCCCTTGGGGCGGGGATGGCCGACCAGAGAGGCCTAGCTTCTGCCTACGAGCCCCGTGAGGGCGGGCAGTGTAGCTAGGCCTGGGGACAGTTGGTCCCAACGATGAGGAGGTACTTGTACCTTCTCCCATGGCAGACATTAGTCTGAGATACTCCCGAGAACGGGAGGCAAGACCAAGCCACCACTTGGAAAAGGCCTGGGCCGGGAGAGTACCGGCAAATCGAGAAGTACATGTACAAGGTACACAGGCCTAGATGACATAAGTGACATACTACTATATAGAAAGCCGCTTGTTATGCAGAGCATTTTTGGCAATTAGGTCAGTTTTGCCCCAAGATGCGACCCACACCAGTTGACTAACATCCAGGTACTTGTGAATTTTCACTGATGGGGAACATAGACAACCAATGTAAGGAAACAAGCCCAATGTTTCCACCCTTCCACCCTTTCAGCGTGTGAAGCAAGAGCTCTGCCAACCAGGTCACTTTATCGCAAAGATTTCGATGCAAACGAAACCTAACAGCTACAGTAGTGTGCATATTAATTGAGACAGTAATTAAATAAGACATTTATTTAGAAAATTAATGCTTATTTGAAAAATACATGGCAATATGACTAACGCTGAGGTCAGTGGTTACGTGTGGTCATACCTGTCCTGAGCTGTCTGGGTATTAGTGTGGGGTGTTACCAAGCACCATGACTTGTTGTATTGTTTTAGAATCTCAGGTTAAAGTGTTGAAGGAGGTTCTACTTCTACAGGAGGAAAATAGGAGGCTGAAGCTTGGCCTAGATGTGTTTGGGAGTGAGTGCGAGATAGTTGGTGCTGGTAAGGAGGAAATGCTTACCACCACTGAGAGTGGCAGCCGCTTTAAATGGCAAGTGGTTCACAGTTCAGGAAGAAGGAAGATAAGAAGGGTTAATAAAGAAGATGTGAAGGTAGGAAATCGATTCTGTCTTCACCAAGACGAGTGTACTTCAGTGGTTAGTGAGGTTAAAAGTACCTCTGACTCCCCTGCTAATCAAGGTAAGAATATTCTGATTGTGGGAGACTCTCAGGTAAGATATATGGACCGTGCTTTTTGTAACAATGATAGAAAATCAGACAGGGTGTGCCTCCCAGGAGCTGGCATTGGTGATATAGTCTGCAGGTTGGATAATATTATGTCAGGTAATGCGAACAAGCCCATTATCTGTCTTAGTGCTGGTGGAAATGACATTGGGAAGGGCAGGAGACAGGAGCTACTAGATAAGTATAGGTTAGCTATAGAAGTAGTCAGGTCTAAGGGAGAGATCCCAATCATATGTAGCATCTTGCCTAGAAGAGGGGTGGGCAATGAATGGATGTCTAGGGCAATTGGTATAAATTGCTGGCTAGACAGGTACTGCAAGGAACTTACAATCCCATTCATTGATAACTGGGACAAATTCTATGGCAAACATGATATGTATGTAAGGGATGGGGTTCATCTCTCCGGGGTTGGAGTGGTTGCATTAGCCAATTCAACTGAAGGGGTAATTGATGACTTGTCTAGGACTTTAAACTGATAGATTATAGAGGTATAGGTGTTTGTGGGAAACAATCAGGCTGCAGTATTATTGTTGGAAACAGCAGATATTACTAGGATACCTCAGGGATATGTTTGAAAGACAATATTCAAAATAAAGTTCCTAATAAAGGCAAAGCAACTGATCAACAAACGAAGAGAGATAGTAGAGGGCAATGAGTGACTAGCTCCCTTAAGGTTTACTATACAAATAGTAGGAGTCTAAGAAATATGATAGATGAGCTAAGATTACTCGCAAGTGCAGATAATATAGATATTATTGCTATCGCTGAAACCTGGTTCAACTTGAAGGATAGAGAAATGCCTTCTGAATGCAGCATAAAGGGTTATAAACTATTCCACACTCATAGGGTCAACAGGAAGGGTGGTGGAGTGGCGATGTATGTCAGAGATAATTTAAATTGTAGTGTTAGACATGATGTAAGATTAGAAACATCAGACACAGAATCTGTTTGGCTACAGTTTCTCGAGGATCGTGAGAAATTAATTTTGGGTGTGACATATTGGCCCCCAAACCTTGATAGAGAGTGCAGTAAGCTGCTATGGGACGAAATTCATCAGGCGTCTAAATATGAAAATGTTGTGTTAATGGGGGATTTTAAGTTTAGACAAATTGATTGGAACAATTTGACAGGAAATCTTGAGTCTAGTGACTCTCTGATAAAGTTCAGGATTGTTTTTTTTTTTAAACAGTTTGTGACAGAACCAACAAGAGGAAACAATCTGCCTAACTTGGTTTTTGCCAACAAAGATTCACTAATTAATAATCTTGTGGTTAATGGTGAGCTTGGGGAAAGTGATCACAAATCACTTAGTTTCAATATATCATGGAATTACCCAGTAAACTGCAGTCAAGTCTCTGTCCCAGACTTTCGATTGGCTGATTTTATGGGACTGAAAAATTACCTGGGTGGGCTAAATTGGGATGATCTGACTATGGGTCAGGTAGCTGGTGTTGGTTGCCAGTATGACGTTTTTCAGAGCATAGTTCTAGCTGCTCAGTCAAGTTTTGTTCCGACTTGGGAAATTTGATCCAACAAAAATGATCCCAAATGGATGAACAATAGATTAAAACATCTCATTGGTCAAAAGAGAGGCATATATAGGCGTATCAAAAGAGGGGATTGGCAGTTAAGAAATCAATCTATTCAGTTAAAGAGAGAAATAAAGAAAGGAATAAGAAAAGCAAAAAGGGATTATGAGGCTAAGATTGCAAGGGATTCGGAAACTAACCCAAAAGGGTTCTTTAAGATATACAGAAGTAAGATTAGAGACAAGATAGGCCCACTTAAGAGTAACTCAGGTCAGATCACTGACAGTGATAGGAATATGTGTGAAATTTTCAATTCTTACTTCCTCTCAGTTTTTACTCAGGAAGATACTAGCGAAATTACAGAAATAATAAATTATGTAGAACAGGACGATAATAAACTATGGACAATTGCAGTAACTAGTGACATGGTCCTCAGACAAATATAGAAATTAAAACCTAACAAATCCCCAGGTCCTGATGAATTGTTTGCAAGGGTGTTAAAGGAATGTAAAGAGGAACTTTGCAAACTTTTGGCTAATCTTTTCAACATATCAGTACAAACTGGCATAGTGCCTGATAAGTGGAAAATTGCAAATGTAATACCTATTTACAAGGCAGGTGACAGGTCCTTAGCTTCGAACTATAGACCGATAAGCCTTACCTCCATAGTGGAAAAATTTATGGAATCAATAATTGCCGAGGCAATTCACAACCATCTTGACAGGCATAAATTGATAAATGAATCTCAACACGGTTTTACTAAGGGGTGTTCCTGTCTTACAAATTTGCTAACTTTTTTCACTAAGGTGTTTGAGGAGGTAGATCATGGTAATGACTCTGATATTGTGTATATGGACTTCAGTAAGGCTTTCGATAGAATTCCACATCAGAGACTTTTGAGGAAACTTACGGCACACGGAATAGGAGAAGAAATTTTTTCCTGGGTAAAGGCATGGTTGACAAATAGGCAGCAGAGCGTTTGCATAAATGGGGAGAAATCAGAATGGGGGCACGTTATAAGCGGTGTTCCACAGGGGTCAGTGTTGGGCCCCTTGTTGCTCACAATTTACATAAAAGATATAGATGAGGGAATAAATAGTGACATAACAAATTTGCTGATGACACCAAAATAGGCGGCCCAGTTAATTCTATTGTGGACATTAGTGCACTCCAGGATGATTTGAATAGACTGATGCAGTGGTTGGAGAAGTGGCAGATACAGTTTAATATAGACAAATGCAAAGTTCTAAATGTTGGACAGGACAATAACCATGCCACTTATAAACTGAATAGTGTAGATCTTAATACTACTAAAAGGATTTAGGAGCTCTGGTTAGCAGTAATCTGAAACCAAGACAACAGTGCATAAGTGTTCGCAATAAAACTAACAGAATCTTGGCTTCATATCAACAAGTATAAATAGAAGTCTTCAGGTTGTTCTTCAACTCTATTTAGATTATGCTGCACAGTTCTGGTCACCATATTACAGAATGGATATAAATGCACTGGAAAACGCACATGTATCAGAAATCTTCCCTATGAGGATAGACTGACGGCCCTGAATCTGCACTCTCTAGAAAGGCACAGAATTAGGGGGGGATTTGACTGAGGTGTATAAATGGAAAACAGGAATAAATAAAGGGGATGTAAATAGCGTGCTGAAAATATCCAGCCAAGGCAGGACTCGCAGCAATGGTTTCAAGTTGGAAAAGTTCAGATTTAGGAAGGACATAGGAAAGCACTGTGTAGACAGCCTGTACTGTCTGCTCAGACAGCTTGTGCTGTCTGCCAGCTTAGTTCATATTTTGCACCACTCAGGTGCTGCCCTCTGGGCCTGCTCCAGGTCTGTGGGAAGCTGGTCCCACACTCACTCTCTCACAGCAGCCTAGCAGCAAGACAGAAGGCCTACTAGTTCTCCCTCTCGTGGGATGGCCCTCCTGGGCCATGGGCACAACACACAAGCCTGTGTACCCACCGCGACTTTACAAATAAAGAAAGAAGCCTCCAAATACGTTTATCATTCACACACCCGCTTTCAGAAACACCAGATTAATCACATTAAACATTTGTGGGAAGCGGTGGTCGCAGCAGCTGTGTTTGCCCGAAGAGGGGAAGGTAGAGGTATGAAGTCATCTTCACTATATCACCCTATACAAGAAGCATCCGTCTCTCGACAAGTTATCCTGATGTCGTGTCTGCACGTTTGAGCATCCAGACACAGGTACAAGCAGGATCTAGCTGTAATTTGCCGAATTTCTTCGAGAATTGTAAGTGGCGTCCCAGTGACCCCACGCTACAGCGTCCCACGCTGTTTCTCAAGTCACGTGTTCAGCATCACTTGTATGTTCTGCTGTTGTTCAGCTCAGCACAGCTATTTCAGCAAGCCAGAGGTGAGTTTTGTGGAGATTTCTGCGTCCAGTGTGAGTATTTCGCCGTGTTGTGGGTTTGAGAGGAGGAAGTGGCCAGATCCTCCCTCGCCATACACTCACCCACGCTCCTCGCCACCACACTACCATACACCACCACGCCATCACTCCCTCTGCTGTGTTTTCTGCTGTTTTTCGTGTGAATTCATTGCCAGAGCTGTGTATCCGAGTGACCGAGGCCACTCGAAGCTACGTGAATCAGCATGACACGTAGATCAACAAGCCATGTGGATCAGCATGCCAGAGCTGTGTATCCGAGTGCCCGAGGCCACTCGAAGCTACGTGGATCACTAAGCCACCTGGATCAGCGAGCCATGTGGATCAGCAAGCCACATGGATCAGCAAGCCACGCGGATCAGCAAACCCCGTGGATCAGCATGCCACGTAGATCACGATGTCACATGGATCTACAAGCCATGTGGGTT
Organism: Cherax quadricarinatus; assembly: GCF_026875155.1. Taxonomy (NCBI): domain Eukaryota; kingdom Metazoa; phylum Arthropoda; class Malacostraca; order Decapoda; family Parastacidae; genus Cherax; species Cherax quadricarinatus. The sequence goes on along the minus strand of NC_069401.1, from coordinate 43,280,684 downwards.
ACCAAGCCAGATGTCCCAGGCCTCATGCTGTGGTCTGTTGCTAACATCACATTGACGTCACCAACGTTGCTGCCCGACTTCACGTCACCCACGATGCTGCCCAACTTCATGACGTCACGATGTCTGCTGACATCACCTCGATATGTCTGCTGACGTCATAATGCTGCTGACATCACCTTGCAACATCATGCCTGACAGCACATGATGTCACATTGAGTGTTTAAGTAAATATGTCAGTATTGTCGAGAAGATTGAGAGAAGATATGTCATGTGTTAATTAATTCCTCTCAGTCAGTATTCTCACATGTTAGTGTATGGCTTAGTGTCAGTTTTGTGCACAGAAAAGCATCTTTTGTTAGTTTAAGCCATGTTGTACTGCATGTACTGCTGGTGTGTGTAAAGTTTTCTGTGTGTCCAGTTTGGTCTGAGCCAGACCTGAGTAACACCACTGTGTTACTTAGTCACCCGGTGTGACCAGCGCGTTTGACAGCTGATATCAGTCAGCTCTGAGCCCGAGCTCCCTTGTACAGAAAGCTCTTATGCTTGTCGCTCATAGATGTTCTACAGAATCGTACCTGCTACGATTCCCATCGAGATTTGTTTCACTTCACCTCCAGACCTTCAGAGTGGAGTTATATGTAGAGAAACAAGTCTGGGGACACTTAGACTAACCTCTGCTATAACTCCAACTGCCGAGAAAATGACACTCATCAAGCCACAGTTAGCCCTGTCAGCAGGCGCTGTGTCAGCCTCGTGTCACAAGCTTCAGTGAGCAGCTTGCACAAAGATGATGTCACTTCGACTGCTAGCTCACTCACTGCAGTCTGGTGTATGATGTTGCGACTCCCAGAAGTTTCGCCCAGTCGTCTCTGCCACGACTCCACAACTCGCTCCACGCTCGCCAGCAGTGACAGCCCAGCGACAGTACCAGTCGAGAAGTGTCCTCCTGAGTCGCTTGTGAGAAGTCCTGCCCAGTTGCCGAGTTTTGACGATGCCTCACTCGAGGGCACCAGCATGTTGTGCCCCAGGTTGAGTGAAACCTGCAGCGACTCCTACGATGACTGCTTCACCGTTCCAGAGGAGACCATACCGTGTTATGTCACAGCTCAGCCGCAGCGATGTCTCCTGTGTTGCAGTATCTGTCCAGACGCAGGAAGGCATGCAGTGATGCCCTTTGAAGCTCACTGCCTTTGACCACGATGTTTAGCACACCACATGTTTTTTCTTCCCTCCCAGTAGGAAGTTTTTCTTTTCCATGTCCATATGTATATATATATATGTTTTTATTTTGTGTTCTGTGCCCTGTTCCTACGAGAGAGAGAGACCGAGTGTTTTTTACCGCCAGACATGGTCGGGACGACCATGTGGTAGGTGGCCGAGCGAATGTAGACAGCCTGTACTGTCTGCACAGACAGCCTATGCTGTCTGCCAGCTTAGTTCACATTTTGCGCCACTCAGGTGCTGCCCTCTAGGCCTGCTCCGGGTCTGTGGGAAGCTGGTCCCACACTCACTCTCTCACAGCGGCCTAGCAGCAAGACAGAAGGCCTACTAGTTCTCCCTCTCATGGGATGGCCCTCCTGGGCCATGGGCACAACACACAAGCCTGTGTACCCACCACGACTTTACAAATAAAGAAGCCTCCGAAGACGTTTATCATTCACACACCCACTTTCAGAAGCACCAAATTAATCACATTAAACAACTGGTTTCATAATAGAGGTGTGGATGAATGGAACAAACTCCCGAGTACCGTCATAGAAGCTAAGACCTTGTGTAGTTTGAAAAAATAGGTTCGATAAATTCATGAGTGGGTGTGGGGTGGGTGTGAGTTGGACCTGACTAGCTTGCGCTACCAGGTCTGGTGCCATGCTCCTTCCTTAAGTGAAAGTGACCTGACTCGGTGGACATTGTTCTAGACCGGGGGTGGCATGGTCCTGCTTCGCATGGGTCAGTAGGCCTGCTGCAGTGTTCCTTCTTTCTTATGTTCTTATAAGAGATATGATTACCCATTGTTTTTATAAGCATTGCTACACGCTTTTGCATAGAATCGACCAATGCTGAACACATTCTGGCAAGTTTTTGATTGTGGTACCAGGTTCTAATAACAGCAGCAATTAGCTTCTCAACAGCTGTACAGTCCTTTTTCGCGATCTTGCATTTGGTTATTGCCCATAGATTCTCAAGTGTGTTGAGGTCAGGAGAGTTTCTAAGCCACTTTAGAACGCTTAGCCCACTCTATGCGAAGAGTGTCAGTATTTTCCTGGAAATGTGGCAGGAAGCAAGATCCTTCTGGAAAATGCCTTCTCAATCAGGAAAGTCTCTATCCACAGTGGGAAACAAATGAGTTGCTAGGATTGCTTTGTATTTGTCACTGTTCATCATTCCCTTAACAATAACAAGCCATCCTTTAGCAGTAAAACTACCCCAAAACATTTTCTTAGGTGGGTGTTTTGGCGCTTGTTGAATGTGTTTATTCCGAAAAGTTTCGCCATTGCTCCACCTCGCTACCACTGATCTGTACCCATATACTTCAAAATGCGCCTCATCCGAAAATATAAATTTTCTCCATTCATCTGTCGTCCATCCCTTATGATCGAGTGCCCACCACAGCTGTTTTTTTCTTCATAGCAGCAATCAATAATTGTTTCTTTGCTGGCTTTCTGGTAGCTCTGCAAACTTCAAAGAGCCTTCGTCGAACAGTTGAAGGCTCAACATTTATGCCAGCTGAATCCACATCTCTCTGTAGATCTTTGCTAATTTTTTGGGATTCTTCACACTATTTCTTATGACAACTTTGTCATCGTGAAGTGTTGTCTGCGTTTTCTTCCACATCTTCCCTGATACAGTACTCCACAATCACCAGTGTCATCAGCTGTCTTTAGAATCCGACCAACAGTTGACTTTGCTAGGCTCAAATTTTCAACGATCTGTCTGATACTCAAATCAGCATGTTTTCTAAAGGTGTAACATCCATTACGAATTTCGGCAGTAATCCTGAACTGAAGGGGAGAATTTGGAGAAACCACATTCACTCACGGACCACGCTTGTATGAATAGCCTTTCAGAACAACAGCTGTTGTAGCATTGATGAGAGTCGCAGGGTAACTCCACAGCTGGATGGTTGCCAGAAGTCGGTAACAAACTCTTCTGAAAAGAAAAGAATCCAAAATACACTAATTAAGCCAGAGACTATGACACATTATGAGATAATCTCAAAATTTACTCCTCTCCCAATTAATTTGCACATTACAGTACTTTCCTCGCCCAAAGATGCATCAACTATTATATATTGAAACCGTTCACAAAAATAGTAAATTTAATTATAATTAACGTGATTTAACAAGGAAAACAAAGTCACTCAATTTTACACATAAAATAGTCACACTTACTGCTGCACTACTGAATTTTCACTCTCTGCCATTGTTGTAATTTTTTTGCTAGTACTACTACTACTACTGCTGCAGCATACGGGCGCCTGGCAAACCTACGGATAGCGTTCCGATACCTCAGTAAGGATTCGTTTAAGACTCTGTACACCATCTACGTCAGGCCCATACTGGAGTATGCAGCACCAGTTTGGAATCCACACCTAGTCAAGCACGTCAAGAAATTAGAGAAAGTGCAAAGGTTTGCAACAAGACTAGTCCCAGAGCTACGGGGATTGTCCTATGAAGAAAGGTTGAGGGAAATCGGCCTGACGACACTGGAGGCCAGGAGGGTCAGGGGAGACATGATAACGACATATAAAATACTGCGCGGAATAGACGAGGTGGACAAAGACGGGATGTTCCAGAGATGGGACACAGACACAAGAGGTCACAATTGGAAGTTGAAGACTCAGATGAATCAAAGGGATGTTAGGAAGTATTTCTTCAGTCATAGAGTAGTCAGGCCATGGAATAGCCTAGAAAGTGATGTGGTGGAGGCAGGAACCATACATAGTTTTAAGGCGAGGTATGATAGAGCTCATGGGGCAGGGAGAGAGAGGACCTAGTAGCAATCAGCGAAGAGGCGGGGCCAGGAGCTGTGACTCGACCCCTGCAACCACAAATAGGTGAGTACACACACACACACACACTCACACACACACATACACACGCACACACACACGAAGCACTAAATTATAGACCAGTGTCACTGACATGTATAGTACGCAAAGTCTTGGAAAAGATTATCAGGAGAGTGGTGGAGCACCTGGAGCGGAACAAGATTATAAACGACAGCCAGCACGGATTCATGGAAGGCAAATCCTGTGCCGCAAACCTACTAGAGTTTTACGACAAGGTAACTGAAGTAAGAAATGAGAGGGAGGGGTGGGTTGATTACATTTTCTTGGACTGCAAGAAGGCCTTCGACACAGTTCCTCACAAGAGATTAGTACAGAAGCTAGAGGAACAGACACGTATAACAGAAAGGGCACTGCAATGGATCAGAGAATACATAACAGGGAGGCAACAGCGAGTCATGGTCCGTGATGAGATATCACAGTGGGCGCCAGTGACGAGCGGGGTCCCACAGGGGTCAGTCCTGGGACCAGTGCTATTCTTGGTATATGTGAACGACATGACGGAAGGGATAGACTCAGAAGTGTCCCTGTTTGCAGATGACATGAAGTTAATGAGGAGAATAAATCAGACGCGGACCAGACAGGTCTACAAAGAGACTTGGGCAGGCTGGACATGTGGTCCAGAAACTGGCTCCTAGAATTTAACCCCGCCAAATGCAAAGTCATGAAGATCGGAGGAGGGCAAAGAAGACTGCAGACAGAGTATAGGCTAGGTGGGCAAAGGCTGCAAACCTCACTCAAGGAGAAAGACCTAGAAGTGAGTATAATACCGAGTACATCACCAGAAGCACACATTAAACAGATAACTACTGAGGCATATGGGCGCTTGGCAAACCTGAGAATAGCGTTCCGGTACCTCAGTAAGGAATCGTTCAAGACTTTATACACTGTGTACGTCAGGCCCATACTGGAGTACGCAGCACCAGTTTAGAACTCACACCTGGTCAAACTGCGTGGAATAGACAAGGTGGACAGAGACAGGATGTTCCCGAGATGGGACACAGAAACAAGGGGTCACAATTGGAAGATGAAGACTCAGATGAGTCAAAGGGATGTTAGGAAGTATTTCTTCAGTCATAGAGTAGTTAGGAAGTGGAATAGTCTGGCAAGCGACGTAGTGGAGGCAGGAACTATACATAGTTTTAAGACGAGGTATGATAAAGCTCAAGGAGCAGGGGGACAGAGGACCTAGTAGTGGTCGGTGAAGAGGCGGGGCCAGGAGCTGAGTCTCGACCCCTGCAACCACAATTAGGTGAATTAGGTGAGTACACACACACACACACACACATACACACACACACACACACACACACACACACACACGCACACACGCGCTCACACACACGCACTCACCACACACACACACACACACACACACACACACACACACACACACACACACACACACACACACACGCACAAAAACACAACACACACACACAAAAAACACACACACACACACACAAAAAGCCACACACACCACGCACACACAAACATACACACCAACACACACACACACACACCACCCAAAACACACACACACAAAACACACACACACACACACACCCACACAGGAAAAATGAAAAAGCCGGGTTTGAGCCCATGGTTTTTCCCCCCAAAGGGGGCAGGGAGGAAAAAAACCAAGTGTGCTGGGGAAGGGGAAGAAATAAAAGAAGGCAAAGGCCCCCAAAGGAGAAAAAGGAAAAAGCGGGTCGTAGGGGCCCAAAAAAGAATATGCAAAAGATAAAAAGGGGAAGCCCAAAGAAAATATAAAATGCCCATAGCGCGAAAGCCAAATCTAAAACCCGAAACTGTTGAAAACGGGCCCCATCAGGGGGAAAAAACAACATTTCAAAGACCAGGTAATCGGGCTCAGGAAGGAAGGGGGAGAGACAAGAAATGACCGGAAGTAGGAGGAACTCAACAAAGATTCAAAGAAGTGTTCACAGAGGAGACAGAAGGGGCTCCAGAAAGACGGAGAGGGGGGGGAAACACCCCCAAGGTGCGGACACAGTGAAAACCCCAACCGAGGAAGAAGTAAAAGAGGCTTTTTTCGTGACCCTAGATACCCCCAAAGGCCAATGGGCCCAGAAAATAAATCTCCCCATGGGTATTGGAGAGGGGGAGCAAAAGGCGCTATTTTAAACCCCTAAAAAAAAATTTTCCCAAATTCATTACGAAACAGGGAGATTGCCTGGGGCATGGAAGACAGCAATTTAGCCCCAAATTTTTTAAAAAAGGGAAAGAACAGACATGAAGAAATTAAACTACAGACCATGTCACTGACATGTATAGTATGAAAAAACTTGGAGAAGATTTTCAGGAGAAAGTGGGGGGAACACCTAGAAAGGAATAAATCTATCAACAGAAAGCGCCAACTGGTTTCAGGGCCGGGAAGCCCCGTGTCACAAACCTACTGGAGTTTTTATGGAAAGGTGACAGCAGTAAGAAAAGAAGAGGGGGTTTGGGTGGTTTGGGCTTTTTCTTGGACTGCAAGAAGGGGGTTTTAAACAACAGTTTCCACACAAGAAAATTGGTGCAAAAACTGGGACCAAGCAGGGATAACAGGGAAGGGCCCCCACATTGGATCAGGAAAAACTTGCCCAGGAAGACACACGAGTCATGGTGGGGGGCGAGGTGTCAGAGGGGCACCGGGACCAGCGGGGTCCCACAAGGTCAGTCCTAGGCCCAAGTCCCTTTTTTTCTGGAAATTTGGGAACATGACGGAAGGAATGACTCTGGGTGTCCCTGTTTGCAGATGACGTGAAGTTGATGAGAAGAATTCACCGACCCGAAGACCAGGCAGAACTACAAAGGGATCGGGAAACGGGCCTGCAGACCTGGTCCAGAAATTTTGGCTCCTGGAGTTAATCCCACCAAGTGCAAATTTTCCAAAGAAGGGAAAAGGGCAAAGAAGACCGCAGACGGAGAACAGTCGGGGGGGGCCAGAGACTACAAACCCCCACTAAAGGGAAAATGATGGGGGTGAGTATAACCCCCGGGGCCATCTCCTGAACGCAAAATCAATCAAATAACTCCCTGCAGCTTTTTGGGCCCCTTTAGAAAACCTTTCAGAACACTTCCAAACATCTTAAAAAGGAACTTTTCCAGGCCCCCTGTAAAACCCTGTACTTGGCCCATTTTTGGAGAAATGCGGCACCAGTTTGGGAAACCCACACCTACCAAGCACGTAAAGAAAATAGGGGAAAAGTGAAAATTTTTTAAAACCCAAGACTAGTCCCAAGCTAAGGGGTATGCCTACGGGGAAAGGGGTTAAAGGGGAAATAAACCCTGACGACACTGGAGGCCCAGGAGAGATAGGGGGAAAAGAAAACCCCCAACACAAAAAAAAACTGAGGGGAAAATTAAACAAGGGGAACAAAGACAGGATTTCTAAGTTTTGGACCCCCAGTAAAAAGGGGGACACAGTTGGAAGTTGAAAAAACACAGATAACCCACAGGGATGTATTGGGAATTAATTTCTTCACCCCACAGAGAAAGCCCAGAAAAAGTGGAATATTTTTGGGAAAGCATTTTGGAGGCAGGGTCCTTCCCCTACTTTTAAGCAGAGGTATAATAAAGCCACGGTTCAGAGAGAGTGACCTAGTAGCGATCATGAAGAGGGGGGGGCCCCGGAGCCGGACTCGACCCCCCCCAACCTCAACTAGGTGGGGTAAAAAGAGGTGATTTCCAAAACACAAAACAACCCCACACCCCCACACACACAAAACCCCCAATGATGGAGGTGGGTAAATGGAAAACTTCATGTGGGCCCCCCACAACCGGGGGGGGACCCTACAAGAGAGAGAGGGAAAGGGTGAACCACAAGGGCGGACTTTAGTAATTTTTAAACCCTTGGGGTAGTGCGATATCGAGGAACCCTACAAATGAAAGACCCCTTGGGGCCAATGAAACCATGGGGGTTTTAAAAAACTTCGAAAACACAGTAGAGGGTACAAGTGGAGGGGGAAGCAGGAAGGCCAGGACGAAAAGAAGCCCAAAAATTTCAAAAAAAGGGGACAAAACAGGGAAAGAGGGAACCAAACCCAACCCGGGGTTTTTGGGACAGAGAAACTGGCAGGGAAAACCAGTTAATGAGATGATGGAAAATTAGCAACAAAAAAAAAGGAGGCTGAGGAAAAGGTTGGGACCCAAGGGTAACAGGAAATTAAAAGAAAAAGCCAAATGAGCCCATGGTTTACCCCCAAAGGTGCAGGGAAAAAAACCAAGTGTGGCTAGGGAATGGGAAGAAAAAATTTAAAAGGAAAAGACCCAAAGGGGGAATAAGGAGAACAGTCCCCTAAAAAGCCAGAAACGAATATGCACAATAAAAGGGAGGCCCCCAAAAAAAATTTGAAAAAAGCATAGCAGCGAAAGCCAAATCGAAACCCAAAAATGTTTTAAAAGCCACATCAAAAGAAAAAAAACAGTCCCAAAGGGCCAATAAACAGGGTAAGGAAGGGAAAGGGGGGAAACAACAAGAAAAAGACCCCTGAAAATATATTGAAGAACTCAACAAGAGATTCAAAAAAGTGTTTTCACAGAGGGCGAAAAGGGGGAAGGGGGGGGGGGGGGGCCCCAAAACGAGAGTTTGGGGGGACCAAACCCCCAAAATGCGGCCCCAGGGGCCCCCCCCAAAACCCGGGGAAAAAGTGAAGAGGCCTTCAGAAATGAGCTAGAACCCCCCAAAAGGCCCAAAGGGGCCAATAACAAATCTCCCCAAATTGGGGATTTTTTTTAGAGAGGGGGCAAGGGGGCGCTTTTGGTAAACCCCCAACAACAATAATTTAATACATCCCCCTCCCAAACAGGGAATTGCCGAGGCATGGAAGACAGCAAATTAGTCCCAACCCCTTAAAAAAAGGAGACAAAACCCTGAAGCATTTTAAAATACAGAAACCCGTTCAACCGAAAATGTAAAGTAAAGCAAAATCCCTGGAGAAGATTAAAAAAAGGGGAAGAGTGGTGGAACACCTTTGAAAAAGGGAAAGATCTCAAACAAAAAAGCGCCAACATTTTTCAAAGGGCGGGAAATCCTGTGTCACAAACCTACTGGGTTCTAAAGACAAAGGGGGAAAAACAGTAAGACAAAGAAGAGGGGTGGGGGGGATTGCAAATTTTTTTTGGGCTGCAAGAAGGCGTTTGAAAACAGTTTTCCCCACAAGAGATTGGTTTCAAAAACGAGGACCCCAAACGGGGGTAACAAAAAAAGGCCTACAATGGGATCAGGGAAAAACTTTTCAGGGAAAACAGCGCGATCATGGTAAAATGGCCAGGGTCATAGTGGCACCTGTAACCACGGTCCCCCCCAGGGGGCAGTCCTTTGAAACCGTCGTTTCCCGGTAATTTTTTTGGAAACGCAACCCCGGAAAAGGGAAAAGACTCTGAGGTGTCCCCGTTTGCAGATACGGGAAAAATTGATGAGAAGAATTTCACTCGATCGCAAAAACCAGGCCCGAACCAAAAAAAGGGATCTGGGCAGGCTGCAACCCCGGTCCAGGGAATTTTGGGTCCCGGAGTTCAAACCCAAACCAAAATGCAAAGCAAAAAAGATTGGGGGAAGGGCAAAAAGGAAAAGGCCCCCAGCGGAAATACAAATTTTAGGGGTCAGAGGGCTTAAAAAACCTTCCCCTCAAGAAAAAAAATCTTGGGTGAGTAAACACCTTGGGACATCTCCTAAACCCAAAATCAACCAAATAACTGCTGGCCCCAATGGGCCCCCGGGCCCCCGCAAACCCCCAGAAACGCCAAATTCCGACATCTTAAAAAGGAAAACAAAAAAGGGCCCTGTAAAAACCGGTAGGGTTTGGCCCATATTGGAGAAAACGGAAACCCGTTTGAAACCCAAAACCAAACCAAGAACCCCTGAAGAAAAAATAGAGAAATTTCAAAGGGTTTTCAAAAAGACTAGCCCAGAGGGTAAGGGGTATGGCCCCCCAAAGAGGGGAGGTTAAGGAAATCCAAAAACCCGACAAAACGGAGGACAGGAAGAAAAGGGGGGGCATGATTTAAAGACAACAAAAAATTTCTGAAGGAATTGACCAAAGGGGAAAAAAAACGATTTCCGAGATTGGGGCAAAAGTTTAAAAAGGGGACCCCAGTTTGGAAAACTGAAAAACCCCAGATGAATCACCCGGGATTTTTGGAAAATATTCCCTTTAGCCCCCAAAAGGGGTTTGTCAGTAAGTTGGGAAAAGTTTGGGAAGCGGGGTAGTGAGGCAGGATCCCCTACCTAGCTTTAAAGCAGGGTTTTATAAAGCTCACGGGTCGGGAAGTGACCCAAATAGCATCAGTGAAAAAAGGCGGGGCCAGGAGCTCGGCCCCCGACCCCCCCGCAAACCCCAAATAGGGAGTACAACAAAAGTTTTGTACACACACACAAAACACACACAAACCCAAATTTTGGGGTTTTTAAAAGACCCAAAGGGAAAAAGAAGGAAAGAAAACGAAGAGAGGGGGGTTGATTGCATTTCCTAACGCCCGGAAGGGGCCCTTTGAAAAACAGTTTCCCCAAAATGAGATTAAATTTTCAAAAACTGGGGGATCAGGCGCAAAATCAAAGGGGGGGGCCAAATGAAAAGGGTTTAGGGGAAAAAAGCCGGAAAAAGGGGGGCAACCAAAAAGTCCCAAAGGGACGTAAAAAAAGTATCACAGTGGGGCGCCCCGTGACGAAACGGGGTCCCACGGGGTCATTCTATACAAGTGCTATTTTTTATATATGCGAAAAGACATGATGGAAGGAAAAGACTCTGAATGTCCCTATTCGCAGATGATGGAAGCGATTTAGAAGAATTAAATCGGGTGGGAAAGGGACACTGCAAAGAGACCTGGGCAGGCTGGGGCAAAGCGTCCCCGAAACCCGGGTTTTTCGAATTTAACCCGCCCCCAAAAGCAAAGTCCTGAAAATTGGGGAGGGGGAAAGAAAACCCGGGAGACAGAGGGAAAAGGCTAGGTTTGGGCAAAGACCAAAAGACCTCAATCAGGGGAAAAAAACCTTTTGGGGGACCCCCTAACAAACCCAGCACGTCACCGGAGGCACACACAACCAAAAAAACTGCTGCAGCATACGGGCGTCTGACAAAACCTGAGAATAGCGTTCCGAAAAAACCTTTTTTAAGAAAAACGTTCAAGAAAATGTAAAACTGTTTAAAGTTAAACCCATACTGGACTTAAAGCAAACAAACCCGTCTGGAACCCACAAACCCGGTTCCCAAGGGCCCCGGGCAAAAAGTTTGAGAAAGTAGAAAAAGGGTTTTTGGGGAACAAGGCCCAGCCCAAGCTCAAGGGAAAAGGTCTTTCGGAAAGGGTTTAGGGGAAAACGGACTGACGACACTGGAGGGCAAAGGGGGCAGGGGAGACATGATAACGACATACAAGATACTGCAGGGAATAGACAAGACGGACAGAGATAGGATGTTCCAGAGAGGGGACACAGAAACATGGGGTCACAACTGGAAGCTGAAGACTCAGACGAGTCACAGAGACTTTTAGAAAGTATTTCTTCAGTCATAGAGTCGTCAGGAAGTGGAATAGCCTAGCCAAGTGAAGTAGTGGAGGCAGGAACCATACATAGTTTTTAAGAAGAGGTATGACAAAGCTCAGGAAGCAGAGAGGGGGAGGACCTAGTAGCGATCAGTGAAGAGGCGGGGCCAGGAGCTGAGTCTCGACCCCTGCAAACCACAATTAGGTGAACCAAAAGAACACACACACCCACACACACACACACACACACACACACACAAAACACACACACACACACACACACACGCACACGCACACACGTGCACACACACACACACCACACACACACACACACACACACACGCCACACGTACACACGCACACACACACACACACACGCACACACGCACACACGCACACACACACACGCACACACACACGCACACACATACACACACACGCCCACACACGCACACACACATACACACACAAGTGGAGAAGGTAACAGGAACTGAAGGGGACAGGCCAAACTATAAAAGGGGGGACTACACAGGTATGAGAAACTTCCTGCAGGAGGTTCAGTGGGACAGAGAAATGGTAGGAAAATCAGTAAACGAGATGATGGAATATGTGGCAACAAAGTGCAAGGAGGCAGAGGAAAGTTTTGTTCCCAAGGGAAACAGAAATAATAGGAAGACCAAAACGAGTCCTTGGTTACCCGAAGGTGTAGGAGGCAAAAACTAAGTGCAACAGAGAATGGAAAAGGTACAGGAGGCATAGGACCCAGGAAAACAAGGAGATTAGTAGAAGAGCCAGAAACGAGTATGCACAGATAAGGAGGGAGGCCCAGCGACAGTATGAAAACGACATAGCATCGAAAGTCAAATCTGACCCGAAACTGCTGTATAGCCACATTAGGAGGAAGACAACAGTCAAGGACCAGGTGATAAGGCTGAGGAAAGAAGGTGGAGAACTCACAAGAAACGATCAAGAGGTATGTGAGGAGCTCAACACGAGATTTAAGGAAGTATTTACAGTAGAGACAGGAAGGACTCTGGGGGACAGACCAGATGGGGACACCAGCAAGGAATACACCAACAAGTGTTGGACGACATACATACAGATGAGGAGGAGGTGAAGAAACTGCTAAGGGACATCGATACCTCAAAGGCAATGGGACCGGACAACATCTCCCCATGGGTCCTTAGAGAGGGAGCAGATATGTTGTGCGTGCCACTTACCACAATCTTCAACACATACCTGGAAACTGGGCAACTACCTGAGTATGGAAGACGGCAAATGTAGTTCCCATTTTTAAAAAAGGAGACAGAAAAGAGGCACTAAACTATAGACCTGTGTCATTGACGTGTATAGTATGCAAAATTATGGAGAAGATTATCAGGAGGAGAGTGGTGGAGCACCTGGAACGGAACAGGAGTATAAATGCCAACCAGCACGGATTCACGGAAGGCAAATCTTGTGTCACAAACCTTCTGGAGTTTTTATGATAAAATAACAGAAGTAAGACAAGAGAGAGAGGGGTGGGTTGATTGCATCTTCTTGGACTGCAAGAAGGCCTTTGACACAGTTCCTCACAAGAGATTAGTGCAGAAGCTAGAGCATCAGGCGCATATAACAGGAAGGGCACTGCAATGGATCAGAGAATACCTGACAGGGAGGCAACAACGAGTCATGGTACGTAATGATGTATCACAGTGGGCACCTGTGACGAGCGGGGTCCCACAGGGGTCGGTCCTAGGACCAGTGCTATTTTTGGTATATGTGAACGACATGACGGAAGGATTAGACTCAGAAGAGTCCCTGTTTGCAGATGATGTGAAGTTAATGAGGAGAATTAAATCTGATGAGGACCAGGCAGGACTTCAAAGAGACCTGGACAGACTGGACACCTGGTCCAGCAAATGGCTTCTCGAATTTAATCCTGCCAAATGCAAAGTCATGAAGATAGGGGAAGGGCACAGAAGACCACAGACAGAGTATAGGCTAGGTGGCCAAAGACTGCAAACCTCACTCAAGGAGAAAGATCTTGGGGTGAGTATAACACCGAGCATGTCTCCGGAAGCACACATCAATCAGATAACTGCTGCAGCATATGGGCGCCTGGCAAACCTGAGAACAGCATTCCGATACCTTAGTAAGGAATCATTCAAGACACTGTACACCGTGTATGTCAGGCCCATACTGGAGTATGCAGCACCTGTTTGGAACCCGCACTTGATAAAGCACGTCAAGAAACTAGAGAAAGTACAAAGGTTTGCGACAAGGTTAGTTCCAGAGCTAAGGGGAATGTCCTACGAAGAAAGATTAAGGGAAATCGGCCTGACGACACTGGAGGACAGGAGGGTCAGGGGAGACATGATAACGACATATAAAATACTGTGAATAGCATGGTGGGGGCAAAGTTCATTCCCGTCATCCTAACTATCTCATTCCTATCTGTTATTTTGTTGACTCTTGGGGGGGTCATGCCCCCGCCATCAGCTCCCGCGAATGTCGCAATGTCCATAAACATCGAGGGATCTACCAAGTCTTGTGTCCAAAATCTGTTTCTTTGTCCCTCTTTGTGTCTGTACCCGACGTGTGTCTGTTAGTCATCACTCAGCTCAATGAGGAATGCGCTCACTAAATTGTGGTTGCTGGGGTTGAGGTTCAGGGCTCCCGGCCCCGCTTCTTTGATGACAGCTACTTGGTTCACTCCTCTCCTGGCTTCCGTGATGCCCTATCAAAACCTATTGTATTCTAAAACTATTTCTCGGGTTTCTGCCCTCTACTACTTCGTTGTGTAGGTCAGTCCACTTATGACTATTCTAAAGCTACGGAAATATTTCATGACATCCTGTGACGCAGCGTGCTATTTGCCTTGTTATCTAACCCTGTCATAATTCTACTTTGTTAGGCAACTCTAAACATTTTATTGCAATCAACACGCAGGTACATTTATCCTAACCTAACCTAGGTTAGGTACCGTGTTGAATTGCATTATAAGGTGTAGATAGCAATGTAAGTGTTGATTATCATTTTCCTTGTAGATAACAAGCCAAAGTAGTACCGGACTCACCTTCATATATTATACTTACAAGCTTGTGCCACAGTGTACACTTGACCCAGCTCTTCACAGCAGACTCGTTATTCCCACCCATGTCGATCCTTATCATTATTTTTTTACGTCGCTGTCGTATCACTATGGTTCCTTCTGATCTCTAAAGTCTTCAGGATTAGCTCTCTAACCTTTTCCCATTAGTCATACACCCTCAGCTCTGGTGACTATCCTTGTATCATACTTTTGCACCTTCTTACGGCTTTTCCACTTGCTTTACCAAATGTGGGTTCACACTACTGGCGCTGCATACTCCATGATGGGCCTGACATGCCGTGTATAGGGTCGTGAATGCCTCATTGCTGAGGTTCCTGAAGAATTCTCTAAATTTAACAGCCTGCGATTGTTACTGCGGTTAATAGGGTAGGATGATACGTACTCGCCTAGTTGTACTCACCTAGATGAGGCTGCAGGGGTCGATTCCAAGCTCCTGGCCCCGCCTCTTCACTGGTCGCTACTAGGTCACTCTCACTGAACCGTGAGATTTATCATACCTATGCTTAAAGCTTTGTATGGATCCTGCCTCCACTACATGCTTTCCCAAAACTATATTCCACTTCCTGACTACTCTGTGGCTGATGAAATACTATCCTAACTAACTGTGATTCATCTGTCTTCTTCAAAACTTCTCAATCTGTGTCCCCTTGCTTGCTGTGTCCCATCTCTGGAACATACTGTATGTGTCCATCTTGTCAATTACTCTCAGTATTTGTATAGTACGTTATCATGTCCCCCTCTCTCTCCTGTCCTCCAGTGTCTCGTCTGGTCGATTTCCTTTAACCTACTCCTCGTAAGACATACCCCTTTAGCTTGGGGATAGTCCTGTTTACTGATGTAGTCCTGCCCATGTTGCCGAGTTGTGTCGATGCCTCACATCCGTGCGGCACCAGCATGTGTGCCCCAGGTTGTGGGACAACCTGGCAGCGAACTCACTACACGTTGGACTGCTTCCCAGTTTCCAAGAGGAGTCCATACCGTGTTATGTACAGCTCTGCCGCAGCGATGTCTCCTGTGTTATTGCAGTATCTGTCCAGACGCCAGGAAGGCATGCAAGTGATGCCTTTGAAGCTCACTGCCTTTGACCACGATGTTTAGCACACCATCATGTTTTTTCTTCCCTCCCAGTACGGTAAGTTTTTCTTTTCCATGTCCATATGATTATTTATATGGTTGTTTACTTTTGTGTTCTGTGCCCTGTTCCTACGAAGAGAGAGAGACCGAGTGTTTTTTACAGCACAGTCATGGTCGGGAATCGACCTTGTGGTTAGAGTGGCCGAGACGTATTGTAAGACAGCCTGTACTGTCTGCACAGAAAGGCTATGCTGGTTGCCAAGCCTTAGTTAAATATTTGCGCACACTCAGGTGCTGCCCCTAGGCTGCTCCGGGTCTGTGGGAAAGCTGGTCCCTCACTCACTTATATCAGCGGCTAGCAGCAGGAACATGTAGGCCTAATAGTTCTCCCTCTCATGGGGTGGCCCTCCTGGGCCTCATGGGCAACCAAACACACAAAGCCTGTGTACCACCACCACGACATTACAAATAAAGAAGCCTCGAAGACGTTTATCATTCACTACACCCACTTTTCAGAAGCACCAATAAATTTTTAACATGAAACAACTGGTTTCATATTGGGGTGTGGATGAGAATGGTAACAAACTCCCGAGTACCGTCATAGCAAGCCTAAGACTTGTTGTAGGTTTGAAAAAATAGGTTCGATATAAATTCATGGTGGGTGTGGGGTGGGAGTGTGATTGGACCTACTAGCTTGCGCTACTGGTCTGGTGCCGATGCTCCTTCCTTAAGTGAAAGTTGACCTGACATCGGTTTGGGAACATTGTTCTAGACGGGGGTGGCATGGTCTGCTTCGCATGGAGTCAGTAGGCCTGCTGCTGCAGTGTTCCTTCTTATTATGTTCTTATAAGAGATATGATTACCCCATTGTTTTTATAAGCATTGATACACGCTTTTGCATAGGATCGACCAATGCTGTAACACATTTGGCACGTTTTTTGATTGTGTACAGGTTTCTAATAACGGCAAGCAATTAGCTTCTCAACAAGCTGTAAACAGTCCTTTTTCGCGATCTGAATTGGTTATTGCCCATTAGCTTCATCAAGTGTGTTGAGGGTCAGGAGAGTTTCTAAGCCATTTTGACGCTTAGCCCACTCTTATGCGAAGAGTAAGAGTGTCAGTATTTTCCTGGAAATGTGGCAGGGAAGCATGATCCCTTCTGGAAAAATGCCTTCTCAAATCGGAAGTATTCTTATCCACAGTGGGAAACTAAATGAGTTGCTAGGATTGCTTTGTATTTGTCACTGTTCATCATTCCCTTATCAATAACAAGCACATCCTTTAGAGTAAATACATACCCCAAAAGCAATTTTATTACGGTGGGTGTTTTGGCGCTGTTGATGTGTTTATTCCGAAAGTTTCGCAATTGCTCCACCTCGCTACCATGATATGTACCATATACTTCAAAATGCGCCTCATCCGAAAATATAAATTTTCTCCATTCATCTGTCGTCTCATCCCTTATGATCGAGTGCCCACCACAGCTGTATTTTTCTTCATTGCAGCAATACTTTAATTGTTTCTTTGCTGGCTTTCTGGTAGCTCTTGCAAACTCAAAGATGCCTTCCGTCGAACCAGTTGAAGGCTCATCATTTATGCCAGCCTGAATCCACATCTCTCTGTAGGATCCCCTATTGACAACATTTTTGGGATTCTTCACACTATTTCTTATGACAACTTTGTCATCGTGAAGTGTTGTCTGCGTTTTCTTCCACATCTTCAACACTGATACAGTACTCCCTATCACCAGTGTCATCAGCTGTTCTTTAGAATCCGACATACAGTTGGACTTTCGCCTAGGCTCAATTTTTCATCGATCTGTCTGATACTCAAATCAGCTTGTTTCTAATGGGTGTAACATCATTACGAAATTTTCGGCCAGTAATCCTGAATGAAGGGGAGAATTTGGAGTAAACCACATTACACTCACGGACCACGTTGTATGAATAGCCTTTCTAGAAACAACAGCTGTTGCTTAGCATTGATGAGAGTCGCAGAGGTAACTCCACTGCTGGATGGTTGCCAGAAGTCGGTAACAAAACTCTTTGAAAAGAATAGAATACCAGAATATCATAAGTAAGCCAGAGACTATGACACATTATGAGATTATCTCAAAATTTACTCATCTCCTATATTAATTTGCACATTACAAGTTACTTTCCTCGCCCAAAGTTGCTTCAAAATATTATAATTGAAACCGTTCACAAAAATAGTAAAATTTAATATATTAACGTATTTAAACAGGAAAACAGTCACTCAATTTTACAACAATTAAAATAGTCACACCTTACTGCTGCACTACTGAATTTTCATCTCCTGCCATTGTTGTAATTTTTTTGCTAGTAATACTATACTTTACTGCTGCCAGCATTACGGTGAGCCAGGCAAACCTACGGATAGCGTTCGATAATCTCAGTAAGGATTCGTTTAAGACTCTGTACTCCATCCTACGTCAGGACATACTGGAGTTATGCATGCACCAGTTTGGAATCCACACCTAGTCAAGCACGTCAAGACAATTAGAGAAAGTGCTAAGGTTTGCAACAAGACTAGCTCCCAGGCTACGGGCGGATTGTCACTATGAAGAAAGGTTGAGGGAAAAATCGGCCTGACGACATGGTAGGGCCAGGAGGGTCAGGGCGAGAATGTAACGAATATAAAATACTGCGCGCGGAATAGACGAGGTGGACAAAAGGAGGGATGTTCCAGGATGGGGACACAGACACAAGAGGTCACAATTGGAAGTGAAGATCAGATGAATCAAGGGATGTATGTTAGGAGTATTTCTTCAGTCATAGAGTAGTCAGGCATGGAATAGCCTAGAAGTGATGTGGTGGAGGCAGGAAACCATACATAGTTTTAAGGGAGGTATGTAGAGTCATGGGGCGGGAGATAGAGGAGTGTGGGGGGGGTTTTTTTTTTGGGGGTTTGTTTAAATTGTTTGGGGGGGGTAAAAAATTGTGTGGGGTGGGGAAACCCGGGAAGAGAGAGGACCTAGTTAGCATATCAGCGAAAGAAGAGGCGGGTGCCAGGAGCTGTGTCTCGACCCATGCAACCACAAATAGGTGAGTACCACACACACACACACTCACAACCAACATTAAACAAGCACACACACGAAGCACTAAATTATAGACCAGTTGTCACTGACATGTATAGTACGCAAAGTCTTGGAAAAGATTATCAGGAGAGTGGTGGCAGCACACCCTGGAGCGGAACATGATTAATAAACACGACAGCCAAGCACGGATTCATGGAAGGCACATCCTGTGGCGGGCAAACCTACTAGGAGTTTTACGACAAGGTAACTGAAGTAAGAAATGTGAAGGGAACGGGGTGGGTTGATTACATTTTTTGGACTGCCACAAGGCCTTCGACAAAGTTCACAACAAGAGATTAGTACAGAAGCTAGTGGAACTGGACACGATATAACAGGAAGGGCATGCAATGGTTCAGAGAATACGTAAAAGGGAAGGCAACAGCGAGTCATGGGCCGTGATGAGATACACGTGGGAGACAGTGACGAGCCGGAGGTCCACAGGGGTCAGTCCCTGGGACCAGTTGCTATTCTGGTATATGTGAAACGACATGACGGAAGGGATAGAATCAGAAGTGTCCCTGTTTGACAGATGTCATGAAGTTAATGAGGAGATTAAATCAGACGCGGACCAGACAGGTCTACAATGAGACTTGGGCAGGCTGGACATGTGGTCCAGAAACTCGGCTCCTTGAATTTAAACCCCGCCAAAATGCAAAGTTTTTTTTTTTTTCATGAAGATCGGTGGAGGGCAAAGAAGACTGAACAGAGTATAGGCTAGGTGGGCTCAAAGGCTGCAAAACCTCACTCAAGGTAGGATAGACACTAGAAGTGTGTATAATACCGAGTACATCACCAGAACGCACACATTAAACAGATAACTACTGATGATATGGGCGATTGGCAAACCTGAGAATAGCGTTCCGTACTCAGTAAGGAATCGTTCAAGACTTTTTACACTGTGTACGTCAGGGCCCATACTGGAGTTACGCAGCCACCAGTTTAGAATCACACCTGGTCAAACTGTCGTGGAACTAGACAAGGTGGGACAGAGACGGATGTTCCGAGATGGGACACAGAAAAAAGGGGTCTCCAATTGGAAGATGAAGACCTCATTGCAATTCAAAGGGATGTTAGGAAGTTTCTTCTACAGTCATAGAGTAGTTTTGGAAGTCGGAAAGTCTGGCAAAGCGACGTAGAGGAGGCAGGAACTATACATAGTTTTAATGACGAGGGTATGATAAAGCTCAAGGAGCAGGGCGGGACACAGCAGGACCTCTAGTATGTGGCCGGTGAAGAGGCGGCGGCCATGGAGCTGAGTTCTCGACCCCTGCAACCACAATTAGGTGAAATTATGGTGTGTACACATCACACCACATCACACATACACACACACACACACACACACACACACACACACACACACACACGCACACACGCGCCTACTCACACGCACTCACACACACACACAACACACACACACACACCACACACACACACACACACACACCTCCACATCACATCACCCACACGCACAACAAAAAACACACACACACACACACTCACACACACCACAAACACACACGCACACACACACACGACACACCACACACACACACACACACACACACACACACGCAACACACTACAACCACACACACACACACACCACAACACACAACACACAGGGAATAATGATAAAAGCCAGGATGAGCCCATGGTTTACCCAAAGTGCACGCGGAGGCCAAAAAAACCAAGTGTGCTAGGAATGGAAGAAATATAGATTGGCAAAGGAACCAGGTCGAATAAGGAGAGCAGTCGTTAGAGCCAGGAAATGAATATGCACAGATAAGAAGGGAGGCCCAATAAGCCAATATGAAAATGACATTGCAGCGAAAGCCAAATCTGACCCGAACTGTTGTACAAGCCAACCATCAGGAGGAATACAACAGTCCAATGACCAGGTAATCAGGCTCAGGAAGGATGGAGGAGAGACAAGAAAGACCGTGAAGTCATGTGAGGAACCTCAACAAGAGATTCAATGAAAGTGTTCACAGAGGGAAGAAGGGCTCCAGAAAAGACGGGAGCGGTTGGGCACACCACCATGTGCTGGACACTGTGCACACACTCCGAGGAACAGGAAGTGAAGAGGCATTCTGAGTGTGCTAGAATACCTCAAAGGTGCATAGGGGCCAGATAACATCTCCCCATGGGTATGAGAGAGGGGAGCAGAGGCGCTATGTGTACCCATAACAACTAATATTCAATACATCTAACGAAACAGGGGATTTGCTGTGGAATGGAAGATCAGCCAAATGTAGTCCCAATCTTTAAAAAAGGAGACTGACATGAAGCATTAAACTACAGACCAGTGTCACTGACATGTATAGTAAGACAAAATCATGGAGAAGATTTTCAGGAGAAGAGTGGTGGGACACTCTAGAATGGTATGTTCCTATCAACTGCAGCCAAAAATGCGTTTCAGGGACGGGAAGTCTGTGTCACAATCCTACTGGAGTTATATGGCATGGTGACAGCCCAGTAAGGTCAGAAGAGAGAGGGTTGGGTGGATTGCATTTTCTTGGACATGCAAGAAGGCGTTTGACACGTTCACACAAGAAGAGATTGGTGCAAAAACTGGAGGACCAAGCTGGGATAACAGGGGAAGGCACTACATGTGGATCAGGGGTAAACTTGTCTGGAAGACAGCAAGCGAGTCATGGTACGTGGCGGGAGAGGTCAGAGTGGGCACTGTGACCAGCGGCGGTTCCCTCACAGAGGTCACAGTCACTAGGACCAGTGCTGTTTCCTGGTATTTGTGAAATGACGAAGGAATAGACTCTGAGGTGTCCCTGTTTGCAGATGGACGTGATAGTTGATGAGAAGAAATTCCACTCGATCGAAGACCAGGCAGAACTACAAAGGGATATGGACAGGCTGCAGACTGGTCCAGCATTTGGCTCCTGGGAGTTCTATCCCACCAAGTGCATAAGTCACTGAAGATTGGGGAAAAGGGCAAAAGAAGGACCGCAGACGGAGTACAGTCTAGGGGGTCCAGAGACTTCAATCCTCAACTCAAGGAAAATGATCTTGGGGTGAGTACTAACACCATGGCACATCTCTGAAGCTGCACATCAATCAAATAACTGCTGCAGCATAATGGGAGCCTAGCAAACCTCAGAACTGCCATTCCGACATTTAATAAGAGGAATCGTTCAGGACCCTGTACCAACCCTGTTACGTTAGGCCATATTGGTTCGGAGTATGCGGCACCAGTTTGGAAACCCCACTCCTAGCCAAGTCACGTAAAGAACTGAGAAAGTGCAAAGGTTTTGCACAAGACTAGTCACAGAGATATAGCGATGTATGTCCTACGAGGAGAGGTTAAGGGAAAATCAACTGTGACACTGGAGGCAGGAGAGATAGGGGGAAATGATAACGACACACAAAATTACTGAGAGGAATTAACAAGGTGGACAAGACAGATGTTCTGAGATTGGAACGTAATCAGGGGGCACAGTTGGGAAAGTGAAGACACAGCGTTGAATCACAGGGATGTTTGGAAGTATTTCTCAGCCTCAGAGTAGTCAGTAATGTGGGAATAGTTAGGAAGCGATGTAGTGGGGCAGGATTTTTTTTTCCCATACATAGCTTTAAGAAGGGTATAATAAAGCTCACGGTTTCAGAGAGAGGTGACCTAGTAGCGATCAGTGAAGAGGGGGGCAAGGAGCTCGGAATCGGACCCCCCGCAACTCAATAGTGGTACAAAGAGGTGAGTACACACACAACAAACACACACACTCAACACACACCAGTTGATGGAGGTCGTGGTACTGAGAAAACTTCATGTTGCCAAACACGTAGGGACACTACAAGAGGAGAGAGGAGCGGTTGTGATCAAGAAAGGCATGGACTTAGTACTTCACCTTGGTAGTGCGATTTCGATGGTGGGACATACTTATGAATGACCCTTGGGGCCAGTGGAACATGTGGTTTTAAGCTTCGATACACCAAGTAGGCTACAAGTCGGAGGGAGATGCAGGAAGGCCAGGGACGGAGTGAAAGCCTAAACTACAGAAAGGGGACTACAAGGAGATGTGGAATACTGAACGGGCTTCAGTGGACAGAGAACTGGCAGGGAAGCCAGTTAATGTGATGATGGATTATGTAGCTAACCAAAATGCAAGGAGGGCTGAGAGTGGTTTGTACCCCAAAGGGCAACAGGATTAATGGAAAATGCCACAGACCTGAATGAGCCCCATGGTTTACCCAAAAGGTGCAGGGAGCAAAATCCAAGGTGCTAGGGAATGGAAGAATATATAGAAGGCAAAGGACCCAGGAGAATAAGGAGAACGTAGTAGAGCCAGAAAAATCGAATAACTGCCCACAGATAAGAAGGGTGGCCCAAAGACTCAATATGAAAATGACATAGCAGCGAAAGCCAAATCTGACCACGAAACTGGTGTACAGTCCACATCAGGAGGGAAAAAACAGTCAAGGACCAGATAATTCGGATAAGGAAGGAAGAGGAGAGACAACAAGAAATGACCGTTGATGTATATGAAGAACTCAACAAGAGGATTCAAAAGAAGTTGTTCACAGTGGAGGACGAAGGGACTCTGAAAGACGGAGAGGTGGGGAACACACCAAGTGATGGACCACAGTGCAACAACCGAGGAAGAAGTGAGAGCCTTCTGAGTCGAGCTAGATACAATCAAGGCAATGGGCCAGTCTAACATCCTCCCCATGGGTATTGAGGAGAGGGAGCGAGGCGCAATGTGTACCCTCTAACAACAATATTCCTACATAATCTATCGAAATGGGAGATTGCCTGAGGGCATGGGAAGACAGCAAATGTAGTCCAATCTTAAAAATAGGAGACAGACTTGAAGCATAAACTACGACCAGTGTCACTGACATTGTATAGTATGCAAAATCATGGAGAAGATTCATCAGGAGAAGAGTGGTGGAACAACCTACCTAGAAAGGTTTGATTTAATACAACAGCAGCAAACATGGTTTCAGGGACGGGAAATCTGTGTCACAAACATACTGGAGTTCTAGACATGGTGACACGCAGTAAGACAAGAGAGATAGCGGGTGGGTTGACTTGCATTTTCTTGGACTGCTAGAAGGCGTTTAGACAACAGTTCCACACAAGATGATTGGTGCAAAAACGGAGGACCAACAGGGATAAAGGGAAGGCACTACAATGGATACTCTGGGATTACTTGTTAAGGAAGACAGGTCAGCCGAGTCATGGTACGTGGCGAGGTGTCATAGGTGGGCACCTGTGACCAGCGGGTCGGTCCCGCTGGGTCCAGTCCTAGGACAAGTGCTGGTTTCTGGTTTTTGTGAACGACATGACGGAAGGAATAGACTCTGAGGGTGTCCCTGTTTGCAGATGTCGTGAAGTTCGATGAGAAGAATTCACTCGATACGAAGCACCAGGAAGTAACTACAAAGGAATCTGAGGACAGGCTGCCAGGACCTGGCTCCTGCAAATTGGCTCCTGGTGTTCAATCCCCACCAAGTGAAGGTCATGAGATTGGGGAAAGGGCAAAGATGGCCGACAGACGGGAGTACAGTCTAGGGGGTCAGAGACTACAAAAACCTCACTTCAAGGAAAAAGATCTTGGGGTGGAGTATACACACTGGCACATCTCTGAATGGCAAATTCAACCAATTAACTGCTGCAGCATATGGGCGCCCAAGCAAACTCCAGAACAGATTCCCGACACATATTAATAAGGGAATCATTCAGGACCTGTTACACCGTGTATGTTTAGGCCCATAATTGGAGTATGCGGACACCGGTTTGAGAAACCCACACCTAAGCCGCAGCCGGTGAGAAACTAGAGAAAGTGCTCAAGGTTGCAACAAGGACTAGTCCCGATCTAGAGGTATGTCCTACGAGGAGCGAGGTTAAGGGAAATTCAACCCCTGGACGACCAACTGGAAGGACAGGAGAGATAGGGGGACTGATAACGACATTACAAAATATGAGAGATTGACAAGGTGGACAAAGACAGCAAGATGTTCCAGAGATTGGACACAGTAACAAGGGGACACTAGTTGAAAGGCTGAGACACCGATTGAATCAAGGGATGTTAGGAAGTATTTCTTCAAGCCACCAGAGTAGTCATGTAAGTGGAATTAGTTTGGGGAAGAGATGGTAAGTGTAGGCATGATCCATACTTGCTATAGCAGAGGTATGATAAAAGCTCACGGCTCAGGGAGAGTGACCTAGTAGCGATCAGTTGAAGAAGAGAGGCGGGGCCAGGAGCTCGGCACTCCGACCCCCGCAACCTACAACTAGGTCGAAGTTACATCTACGTGGTACACACACACACAACTCACACAAACCTTTTTGTGTTTTTTATGACAAGGTAACAGAAGTAAGACACGACGAGAGAGGGGTGGTTGATTGCATTCATCTAGACTGCTGGAAGGCACTTTGACCACAGTTTCCCACATGAGAATTTGTGCCAGAAATGGAGGATCAGTTACGCATTAACAGGGAGGGCACTGCAATGGATCAGGGAATAGCTGACAGGGAAGAGATCAGGCAACATCGATGTAGGTACGTAAAGAAGTATCACAGGTGGCGCCGCCCTGTGACGAGCGGGGTCACACAGGGTCAGTTCTAGGACAAGTGCCTATTTTTTATATATGGCGAAACGGACATGATGGAAAGGTATAGACTTGAAGTGTCCCTATTCGCAGATGATGTGAAAGCTGATGAGAAGAATTAAATCGGGATGAGGATCGAAGGCAGCTCTGCAAACGAGTGACCTGGACAGGCTGGACTTGCGGTCCAGAAACTGGCTTCTCGAATTAACCTGCCAAATGCAAAGTCATGAAGATTGGGGAGGGGCAAAGAAGACCCGCAGACAGAGCTATAGGACTAGGTGGACAAAGACTACAGACCTCAATCAGGGAGAAAGATCCTTGGGCCGTGACCTAACCCGAGCTAGTCACCGGAGGCACACATTCAACCAATAACTGGCTGCAAGCATACGGGCGTTCTGACAAAACATGAGAAATAGCGTTCCGATACCTTAATAAGAAATCTCGTTCTAAGACACTGTACACTGTGTATGTTTGAAACCATACTGGACTATGCGCACCGTCTGGAACCCACACCTGGTCATGCACGTCAAGAGTTTGAGAGAAAGTAGAAAGGTTGACAACAAGGCTAGTCCAGAGCTCAGGGGAATGTCGTACGAAGAAAGGATTGGGGAAATCGGACTGACGACACTGGAGGACATAAGGGTCAAGGGGAGACCATGATAACGACATACAAGCGATACTGCAGGGAATAAGACAAGGACGGCAGAGATAGGATGTTCCAGAGTGGGGGTCACAGAACATGGGGGGTCACAACTGGAAGCTGATGATCAGGTCGATTCACAGAGCGTTAGAATAGTATTTCTTTCAGTCATTAGAGTCGTCAGGAAGTGAATAGCCTAGCAATGTGAAGTAGTGGAGGGCAAGGAAACCTTCGTAGTTTTAAGAAGCGGTATGAACAAAGCTCAGGAAGCAGAGAGGGGGAGGACTAGTAGCGATCAGTGAAGGGCGGGGAGGAGCTGGAGTCTCGACCCCTGCCTAACCACAATTAGGTGAGAACACACCGCACCACACACCACACACACACTCACACACACAACACACACACACACACACACACAACACTCCACACAACACGCACCTCCACACAAAAAAACCGTGCACTCACACACACACACACACACACACACACAACACACGCGCGCTACACGTACACACGCACAACACACACACACGACACACGCACAACGCACCACGACCACACACACGCACACATCAACACGCACACACTCATACTCACACACGCCCACACACGCACACACACCATACACACACAAGTGGACGAAGGTAACAGGAACTGAAGGGGCACAGGCCAAACTATAAAGGGGGGACTACACACGGTATGAGAAACTCTGCAGGAGGTTCAGTGGGACAGAGAAATGTAAGGAAAATTAGGGGGTAGACGAAGTTGATGGATATGTGGCAACAAAAAGTGCATGGTTGGCAGAGGAAAGTTTGTTCCAAGGGAAACAGAATAATAGAGTAGACACAAAAACGAGTCCTTGGTTTTACCACGAAGGTTGTAGGGAGGCAAAAACTAGTGCAACAGAGATGGAAAAGGTACAGGAGGCATAGGACCCAGGAAACAAGGAGTTAGCTAGAAGAGCCAGAAAACGAGTATGCACATATAAGGAGGGAGGCCAGCGGACAGTATGAATACGACATAGCATCGAAAGTCAAATGACCCCTGAAACTGCTGTATAGCCACACATTAGGAGGAAGACAACAGTCAAGGACCAGGTGTAAGGCTGAGGAAATGATGTGTGGGAGAACTCACAAGAAACCGATCAAGAAGGTATGTGAGGTGCCTCAAACCGAGAATTAAGGAAAGTATTTACCAGTAGAGACAGGAGGAAGGGAACTCTGGGGGACAGACCAGATGGGGACACCAGCAAGGAATACACCAACACGTGTTGGACGACATACATACAGATGAGGAGGAGGTGAAGAAACATGCTAAGGGACATCGAGTACCTCATAGGCAATGGGACCGGAAAATCTCCCCAGGGTCCTTAGAGAGGGAAGCAGATATGTTGTTGTGCGTGCATTACCAAATCTTCTAACATCACTGGGAAATGGGGCAACTACCTGAGGTATGGAGACTCGGCAAATGTAGTTCCCATTTTTAAAAAAGGAGACAGAAAGAGTCACTAAAATTATAGGACCTGTGTCATGAACGTGTATAGTATGCAAAATTATGGAGAAGATTATCAGGAGGAGAGTGGTGGAGCACTGGAACGGAACAAGGAGGATAAATGCCAACCAGACACGGATTCACGGAAGGCTAATCTGTGTCACAAACCTTCTGGTGTTTTAGATATAATAACAGAAGTAAGACTAGAGAGAGGGTGGTGGGTTGATTGGATTCTTCTTGGACTGCAAGAAGGTCCTTTGACACAGTTCTCACAAGAGATTAGTGCAGATGTAGAGCATCAGGGCCGCATTAACAGGAAGGGCACTGAAATGGATCAGAGAATACCTGACAGGGAAATGGCACAAACGAGTCATGGTACGTAATGATGTATCACAGTGGGCACCTGTTGAACGGAGACGGGGGTCCACCACCAGGGGTCGGACTAGGACCCAGTGCTATTTTGGTATTTGTGAAGGACATGACGGATAGGATTAGAACCTCAGAAAGAGTCCCATGTTTGCAGATGATGTGAAGTTAATGAGGAGAATTAAATCTGATGAGGAACCAGGCAGGACTTCAAAGAGACACTGGACAGACTGGACACCTGGTCCAGCAAATTGGCTTCTCGAATTTATCCTGCAATATGCAAAGTCATGAAGATAGGGGAAGGGCACAGAAGACCACAGCAGAGTATAGGCTTAGCGTGGCCATAAGACTGCAAACATCAATCAACAGGAGAAAGAATCTTGGGGGAGTATAACACGAGCATTCTCCGGAAGCACACATCAATCAGGCAGATAACTGCTGCAGCATATGGGCGCCTGGCAAACCTGAGATACAGCATTCCTGATACCTTAGTAAGGATCATTCAAGACACTGTAAACCGTGTATGTCAGGCCTCACATATGGAGTATGCAGCACCTGTTTGGAACCGCACTTGTTAAAGCACGTCAAGAAACTAGAGAAAGTACAAAGTTTGCGACAAGGTTAGTTCCAGAGCTAAGGGGATGTCCTACGAAGAAAGATTAAGGGAAAATCGGCCTGACGACACTGAGGACAGGAGGAGGTCAGAGGGAGACATGATAACGACATATAAATTACGCGTGGAATAGACATGATTGGACAAAGACAGGATGTTCCAGGGAGGGAACAGAAACAAGAGGCCAAATTGGAAGTTGAAGACCACAAATGAGTCAGAGAGATAGTAGGAAGTATTTCTTCAGTAATAGGTTGTAAGGCCAGTGGAATAGCCTAGAAAATGACGTAGTGAGAGGAAGGGAACCATACACAGTTTTAAGACGAGGTTTGATTAAAGCTCATGTGAGCGGGGACGAGAGAGGGCCCTAGTGCATCCGGTGAAGAGGCGGGGCCAGGAGCTAGGGACTCGACCCTGCCAAACCACAAATTAGATGAAGTACAAATTGGTGAGTACACACACACACACAAACACAACACACACCACACCACACACACACACACCACACACACACACACACACACTCTACGCACCTGCGAAATGGAGAACAGGAGAGAGAGAGGAGAGATAGAGGGGGGACATGATAACGACATAGAATATACTGAGAGGATTGGGGGACAAAGTGGACAGAGAGGGATGTTGCATAGAGGGGACAAGCGCAACATGGGGACACAGCTTGGAAATTGAAGATACAGATGAATCACAGGGAATTTGGGGGTTTAGGATTATTTCTTCCAGTCAAGGAGTGTCAGGTAGTGGAATAGTTTGGGAAGCGATGTAGTGGAGGCAGGATCCCATACATAGCTTTAGCAGAGGTTATTAAGCTTATGGTGCGGGGGTGGCTGAGAGTGACCCAGTAGCGGCCCAGTGACGAGGTGGAGCAAAGGAGCTATGGACTCGACCGTGCAACCACAATAGGTAAGCACACACACAAACACCACACACGATCATAGACTCGACCCCATCAAGCCACTCATATAGGTTCAGTACACCACTACCTCTCCCCACGACCCCCCCTTCCCATTCTCCCCCCCCCCATACCCCGCTCCTAAATAGAAAATCACAGTTGTTCATCAAAAATAATTTCGCGTTTATCTTGGGAGGGAGGGGGAGAAGAACGCTCGGAGCGTGTTATTGTGGTGGCGTTCCATTTG
Source organism: Cherax quadricarinatus (assembly GCF_026875155.1). NCBI lineage: Eukaryota > Metazoa > Arthropoda > Malacostraca > Decapoda > Parastacidae > Cherax > Cherax quadricarinatus. Next base: position 43,251,037 of record NC_069401.1, on the reverse strand, counting down.
ACTTTCTCAGTGTTATATTGCGCTCAAGTTTGGCTTTTTTATTTGGTAAGGTCTTATGGATAGCCTCAAGAGACAGAGTTTTCTTGCTTTCTTTTCTTCTTTGGCTCATGTTTGTTCTTTTCATTTGTCCATCCTGAGTCTGTGGACCCGGTCCCTGCTGCGCTGTTTACCGGGTGGTAAATACGGGAACACGTTTTGTTGGGAGACAAAACGTTTCGGTGCTATTAGATATTTTTTTTCACGTTAAATGTTGTTGGCAGTATAACGGATACTGTTACCAATCTCACTCCATCCTAGCCTTGTAGGCCCTATCATACCTATTATTGAAGCTTTGTATGTGCAGAATTAAAAGCACAGTGTTGTGGTCGGATCAATATCATAACCAATCCACCATCTGCAGAGGATTCTTCGTCTTAATGGACCATTATCGTGCAGAGAGATGAGAGGAGACGGACGAGATGACCGACTACGAGAGAGAGAAGAAGAGTCTGAGAGGAGGAGAGAGTGAGGTGAGACGAGACGAGTGAGAGAGAGACGGATATGAGATGGGAGGTAGAGAGAGAGAGAGAGAGAGGAAAGAGAGAGAGAGAAGGAAAGAAGGCCTGACTACAAGTCAACTGACAAGGAGATGTCAGAAGACAGATCCGCTGACAAGCTTGCCTCCTTCACTTCATTCCCGTCATCCTACCTATCTCATTCCTATCTGTTATTTCTGTTGACTCTTGGGGGGGTCATCGCCCCCGCCATCCGCTCCCGCAGAATGTCGCAATGTCCATAAACATCGAGGGATCTACCAAGTCTTGTGTCCAAAATCTGTTTCTTTGTCCCTCTTTGTGTCTGCCCCGAGTGTCTGTTAGTCCATCACTCAGCTAATGAGGTATGCGCTCACTAAATTGTGGTTGCAGGGGTTGAGGTTCAGCTCCCGGCCCCGCTTCTTTGATGACAGCTACATGGTTCACTCTCTCCTGGCTTCCGTGATGCCCTATCAAAACCTATTGTATTCTAAAACTATTTCTCGGGTTTCTGCCTCTACTACTTCGTTGTGTAGGTCAGTCCACTTACTGACTATTCTAAAGCTACGGAAATATTTCATGACATCCTGTGACGCAGCGTGCTATTTGCCTTGTTATCTAACCCTGTCATAATTCTACTTTGTTAGGCAACTCTAAACATTTTATTGCAATCAACACGCAGGTACATTTATCCTAACCTAACCTAGGTTAGGTACCGTGTTGAATTGCATTATAAGGTGTAGATAGCAATGTAAGTGTTGATTATCATTTTCCTTGTAGATAACAAGCCAAAGTAGTACCGGACTCACCTTCATATATTATACTTACAAGCTTGTGCCACAGTGTACACTTGACCCAGCTCTTCACAGCAGACTCGTTATTCCCACCCATGTCGATCCTTATCATTATTTTTTTACGTCGCTGTCGTATCACTATGGTTCCTTCTGATCTCTAAAGTCTTCAGGATTAGCTCTCTAACCTTTTCCCATTAGTCATACACCCTCAGCTCTGGTGACTATCCTTGTATCATACTTTTGCACCTTCTTACGGCTTTTCCATATTGCTTTACCAAATTGTGGGTCACACTACTAGGCGCTGCATACTCCATGATGGGCCTGGATGACTTGCCGTGTATGGGGTCGTGAATGCCTCATTGCTGGGGTTCCTAAAAATTACTTTTAAAAATTTAACAGCCTTGGATTGTTACAGGGGTTTAAAAGGGGTGGTGATACTATCGCCTAGTTGTACTCACCTAGATGGGCTGCGGGGGTCGCCCTCCTGGCCCCGCCTCTTCACGGGGTCGTACTAGGTCACTTCATGAACCGTGAGTTTTATCATCCTTGTTTAAAGCTATGTAGGGACCTCCCTACTACTCGTTTCCAAACTATTCCACTTCCACTACTCTGTGGCTGAAGAAAATTCCTAACACCCCTGTGATTCATCTGTTCTTCAATTTCCCAAACTTTTCCCCCTTGTTGTGGTCCCATTTTTTTGGAAATCCTGTCTTTGTCCATCTTGTAAATTTCCCCTTCAGTTTTTGTATGTTTTATATGCCCCCCTCTCTCTCCTGCCCTCCATGTCGTCGGTCGATTTTTCCTTTTTAACCCCCCTCGTGACATACCCCTTATTTGGATAGTTGTTAAAACTTTGTATTTCTTTGTTTCTTTTCGTGCTTGGCTAGGTGTGGGTTCCAGACTGGGGCCGCAACTCCCAAAAAGGGCCCAAATACACGGGTACGGGACCTGAACGATTCCTTTTAAGATGTCGGAAGCAGTTCTGAGGTTTTCTAGGCGCCCATAGGTGTTTGTGTGTGTGTGTGTGTGTGGTGTGTGTGTGTGTGTGTGTGTGTTGTGTATGTTGGTGTATGGTTGTGTGTGTTGGTGTGTGTGTGTGGGTGTGTGTGTATTTATGTTATTTGGTGTGTGTTGTATCTGTTGGGGGTGTTTGTGCGTCCGTGCGGCGTGTGTGTACTCAAAGTATTTTATCCACACCCGGTACATTAAAAGTATTTTGGGAAAAAAAAACCCCCGACTTTGCCACTGCAAAAAAAGCATTACCCTTTTTGTGTTTGTGTGTGTTGTGTGTATCATCTAATTGTGGTTGCAGGGGTCGGTGACTCAGCTCCTGGCCCTGCCTCTTAATGCCCGCTACTGGGTCCTCCCTCTCCGTGCTCCATGAGCTTTATCATGTGTGTGTTGTTGTGTGGGGTGTGTGTGTGTGTGTGTACTCATCTATTTGTACTCACCTATTTGTGGTTGCAGGGGTCGAGTCTTAGTCCTGGCCCCGCCTCTTAAACCGGTTGTTTACTGGGCCCTCTCTCTCCCCGCTCCATGAGCTTTATCAAACCTCGTCTTAAAACTGTGTATGGTTCCTGCCCCCAAACTACGTCTTTTTTCTAGGCTATTCCACTGCCTTACAACTCTATGACTGAAGAAATACTTCCTACTATCTCTTGACTCATTTGTGTCTTCAACTTCCAATTGTGGCTCTTGTTTCTGTGTCCCTCCCTGGAACATCCTGTCTTTGTCCACCTTGTCTATTCCACGCAGTATTTTATATGTCGTTATCATGTCTCCCTGACCCTCCTGTCCTCCAGTGTCGTCAGGCCGATTTCCCTTAATCTTTCTTCATAGGACATTCCTCTTAGCTCTGGAACTAACCTTGTCGCAAACCTTTGTACTTTCTCTAGTTTCTTGACGTGCTTTATCAAGTGCGGGTTCCAAACAGGTGCTGCATACTCCAGTATGGGCCTGACATACACGGTGTACAGTGTCTTGAATGATTCCTACTAAGGTATCGGAATGCTGTTCTCAGGTTTGCAGGCGCCATATGCTGCAGCAGTTATCTGATTGATGTGTGCTTCCGGAGACATGCTCGGTGTTATACTCACCCCAAGATCTTTCTCCTTGAGTGAGGTTTGCAGTCTTTGGCACCTAGCTATACTCTGTCTGTGGTCTTCTGTGCCCTTCCCCTATCTTCATGACTTTGCATTTGGCAGGATTAAATTCGAGAAGCCATTTGCTGGACCAGGTGTCCAGTCTGTCCAGGTCTCTTTGAAGTCCTGCCTGGTCCTCATCAGATTTAATTCTCCTCATTAACTTCACATCATCTGCAAACAGGGACACTTCTGAGTCTAACCCTTCCGTCATGTCGTTCACATATACCAAAAATAGCACTGGTCCTAGGACCGACCCCTGTGGGACCCCGCTCGTCACAGGTGCCCAAATGTGATACATCATTACGTCCCATGACTCGTTGTTGCCTCCCTGTCAGGTATTCTCTGACCCTTTGCAGTGCCTTCCTGTTATATGCACCTGATTCTCTAGCTTCTGCACTAATCTCTTGTGAGGAACTGTGTCAAGGCCTTCTTGCAGTCCAAGAAGATGCAATCAACCCCCCCCTTCTCTCGTGTCTTTGTTATTTTATCTTTAAACTCCAGAAGGTTTGTGACGCAGGATTTGCCTTCCGTGAATCCGTGCTGGTTGGCATTTATACTCTTGTTCCGTTCCAGGTGCTCCACCACTCTCCTCCTGATAATCTTCTCCATAATTTTGCATACTATACACGTCAATGACACAGGTCTATAGTTTAGTGCCTCTTTTCTGTCTCCTTTTTTAAAAATGGGAACTACATTGTGTGTGTGCGTGTGTGTGTGTATGTACATGTGTGTGAGTGTGTACTTATCTAGTTGTACTCACCTAGTTGAGGTTGCAGGGGTCAAGTCCAAGCTCCTGGCCCCGCCTCTTCACTGGTCGCTACTAGGTCACTCTCCCTCAACCGTTAGCTTGATCATACCTCTGCTTAAAGTCATGTATGGATCCTGCCTCCACTACATCGCTTCCCAAACTATTCCACTTCCTGATTACTCTGTGGCTCAAGAAATACTTCCTAACATCCCTGTGATTCATCTGTGTCTTCAGCTTCCAACTGTGTCCCTTGTTGCTGTGTCCCAAACTCTGGAACATCCTGTCTTTGTCCACCTTGTCAATTCCTCTCATATTTTGTATGTCATTATCTGTCCCCCTATCTCTCCTGTCCTACAGTGTTTGTCAGGTTTATTTCCCTTAATTTTCTCCTCGTAGGACATACCTCTTAGCTCTGGGACTAGTCTTGTTGCAAACCTTTACACTTTCTCTAGTTTTCTTTACGTGCTTGGACTAGGTGTGGGTTCCAAACTGGTGCCCCATACTCCAATATGGGCCTAACGTACAGGGTTTTACAGGGTCCTGAACGATTACTTATTAAGATGTCGGAATGCTGTTCTGAGGTTTGCTAGGCGCCCATATGCTACAGCAGTTATTTGGTTGGTGTGCGCTTCAGGAGATGTGCCTGGTGTTATACTCCCCCCCAAGATCTTTTTCCTTGAGTGAGGTTTGTAGTCTCTGGCCCCTAGACTGTACTCTGTCTGCGGTCTTCTTTGCCCTTCCCCAATCTTCATGACTTTGCACTTGGTGGGATTGAACTCCAGGAGCCAATTGCTGGACCAGGTCTGCAGCCTGTCCAGACCCCTTTTTTGTTCTGATGATTTGTGTGGTGTGTGTGTGTGTGTGTGTGTGTGTGTGTGTGTGTGTGGTGTATTTATGTGTAATTATGTGTGGGTTTATTATGTGTCTGAAAAGTAGGTGGCTTGTGCTTGGAGTGAAAATGTGGATTCTCAGTGGTCGTTGTGTCCACAACCTCTTGTGCCCTGACTCCCACCCCCCTGGGACTTACGCTCCCCCTACTTAAATGTTGGCTATGCCTGCCCTGCCACCTAGCTTATAGTAAGTTAATCGCCTTGTTCAATGGATTACCAATTGCTTTCCTTATTGAATACTTGAGTGCCTATTCTTTATCGTGCTATGAGAGTTAGACCCTTCACATTCAGCTTGGCGGTTAGTTGGACCTGAACCCCACACCCAAACAACCACTCATAGGTGGATACAGTACTTGCAGTGCAGCTGTAGCAGCCTGTAGATTGTCCAGCTCGATGTGACGTCCTTGGGGTAGATCCACCTCAATTTTTTCTCGTTAATAATGTACCCTATTCACTGTATTTCTCTCACTGGTCACACGATTTTTTCACTTTATTATCTTTCTTTGGGGGACACTTTACAACGTCGCCTTACCATCCACACTAGCCTGCCCACTCTGCGCCACAACGTTTTTATTTTCTAGATCACTTACAAAATTGTGGCTCTCCCTACACTTATGTGGCTCAGGCAGATTAAAAATCACTTCTAGGATTGTTCACTACCCTGACACACTTAGCAACCCTTGCAGAACACTTAGGTAGCCCTCAAAAACACTTATATTCCCGGAGCACGGAAGGCGTGACTCGCGCGCTCGCTGTCCCTACTGTGTGTATCTGTGTGTTTGTTTGTGCGTCTGTGCGTGCGTGTGTGTACTCACCTAGTTGAGGTTGCAGAGGTCGAGTCCAAGCTCCTGGCCCCGCCACTTCACTGGTCGCTACTAGGTCACTCTCCCTGAACCGTTAGCTTTATCATACCTCTGCTTAAAGCCATGTATGGATCCTGCCTCCACTACATCGCTTCCCAAATTATTCCACTTCCTGACTACTCTGTGGCTGAAGAAATACTTCCTAACATCCTTGTGATTCATCTGTGTCTTCAACTTCCAACTGTGTCCCCTTGTTGCTGTGTTCCATCTCTGGAACATCTTGTCTTTGTCCACCTTGTCAATTCCTCTCAGTAATATGTATGTCGTTATCATGTCCTCCCTATCTCTACTGTCCTCCAGTGTCGTCAGGTTGATTTCCCTTAACCTCTCCTCGTAGGACATACCTCTTAGCTCTGGGACTAGTCGTGTTGCAAACTTTTGCACTTTCTCTAGTTCCTTTACGTGCTTGGCTAGGTGTGGGTTCCAGACTGGAGCCGCACACTCCAATATGGGCCTAACGTACACGGTGTACAGGGTCCTGAACGATTCCTTATTAAGATGTCGGAATGCAGTTCTGAGGTTTGCTAGGCGCCCATATGCTGTGTGTGTGTGTGTGTGTGTGTGTGTGTGTGTGTGTGTGTGTGTGTGTGTGTGTGTGTGTATTTATGTGTATTTGTGTGTGTGTGTGTGTATTTGTGAGTGTTTGTGCGTCCGGGCGTGCGTGTGTGTACTCACCTAGTTGTACTCGCCTAGTTGAGGTTGCAGGGGTCGAGTCCATGCTCCTGGCTCCGCCTCTTCACTGGTCGCTACTAGGTCACTCTCCTTGAACCGTGAGCTTTATCATACCTCTGCTTAAAGCAATGTATGGATCCTGCCTCCACTACATCGCTTCCCAAACTATTCCACTTCCTGACTAGTCTGTGGCTGAAGAAATACTTCCTAACATCCCTGTGATTCATCTGTGTCTTCATCTTCCAACTGTGTCCCCGTGTTGCTGTGTCCAGTCTCTGGAACATCCTGTCTTTGTCCACCTTGTCAATTCCTCTCAGTATTTTGTACGTCGTTATCATGTCCCCCCTATCTCTCCTGTCCTCCAGTGTCGTCAGGTTGATTTCCCTTAACCTCTCCTCGTAGGACTTTACCTCTTTAGCTCTGGGACTAGTCTTGTTGCAAACCTTTGCACTTTCTCTAGTTTCTTTACGTGCTTGGCTAGGTTTGGGTTCCAAACTGGTGCCGAAATACTCCAATATGGGCCTAACGTACACGGTGTACAGGATCCTGAACGATTCCTTATTAAGATGTCGGAATGCTGTCCTGAGGTTTGCTAGGCGCCCATATGCTGCAGCAGTTATTTGGTTGATGTGCGCTTCAGGAGATGTGCCTGGTGTTATACTCACCCCAAGATCTTTTTCCTTGAGTGAGGTTTGTAGTCTCTGGCCCCCTAGACTGTATTCCGTCTGCGGTCTTCTTTGCCCTTCCCCAATCTTCATGACTTTGCACTTGGTGGGGCTGAACTCCAGGAGCCAATGCTGGACCAGGTCTGCAGCCTGTCCAGATCCCTTTGTAGTTCTGCCTGGTCTTCGTTCGAATGAATTCTTGTCATCAACTTAACGTCATCTGCAAACAGGGACACTTCGGAGTCTATTCTTTCCGTCATGTAGGTCACAAAAACCAGAAATAGCTCTGTTCCTATTACTGACCCCT
>NC_069401.1:43115942-43238442 GCF_026875155.1 Cherax quadricarinatus | reverse complement strand
GAGAGAAGTGATTAATATTATTTTGATTACTGTGATTAATTTAATTTAATTTAATTTGATATACGCCTAGACAACTTAATTATTAATAAATTTATTAAATTTTAATTTCTCTAGTTAGTAGCCTACCAGTTGTAATCCTGAAGCACTATTGAATCATACTGAATTCTAATGGATAATTGGACAAGGATACTGACTAATTGTTACGAAAACCCAGTAACAGGCTGGATGCTAGAAGGGCAGTCCTTTCTAGTATTCACTGGAGATCTCTAAGCTTTTAGAATCGCGCTTTTTGTAACAACCACCACCACCATCACCAACAACAACAACAACAACAACAACAACAGCTGTAGTAGTAGTAGTAACTGTTGTTGTAGCAGTAGTAGTGATAGCACCATCACCACCACCACCACCAACAACAACAACAACAACAACAACAACAACAGCAGTAGTAGTAACTGTTGTTGCAACAGTAGAAACTCCATACGAGTCCCGCGGGGCTGTAGAAACTCCACACGGCCCCATGGAGTGCTGGAACCTCCATACGAGTCCCGCGGGGCTGTAGAAACTCCACACGGCCCCATGGAGTGTTGGAACCTCCATACGAGTCCCGCGGGGCTGTAGAAACTCCACACGGCCCCATAAAGTGCTGGAACCTCCATACGAGTCCCGCGGGGCTGTAGAAACTCCACACGGCCCCATGGAGTGCTGGAACCTCCATACGAGTCCCGCGGGGCTATAGAAACTCCACACGGCCCCATGGAGTGCTGGAACCTCCACACGAGTCCCGCGGGGCTGTAGAAAATCCACACGGCCCCATGGAGTGCTGGAACCGCCATACTAGTCCCGCGGGGCTGTAGAAACTCCACACGGCCCCATGGAGTGCTGGAACCTCCACACGATTCCCGCGGGGCTGTAGAAACTCCACACGGCCCCATGGAGTGCTGGAACCTCCATACGAGTCCGCGGGGCTGTAGGAACTCCACACGGCCCCATGGAGTGCTGGAACCTCCACACGAGTCCCGCGGGGCTGTAGAAAATCCACACGGCCCCATGGAGTGCTGGAACCGCCATACTAGTCCCGCGGGGCTGTAGAAACTCCACACGGCCCCATGGAGTGCTGGAACCTCCACACGATTCCGCGGGGCTGTAGAAACTCCACACGGCCCCATGGAGTGCTGGAACCTCCATACGAGTCCCGCGGGGCTGTAGGAACTCCACACGGCCCCATGGAGTGCTGGAACCTCCATACGAGTCTCGCGGGGCTGTAGGAACTCCACACGGCCCCATGGAGTGCTGGAACCTCCATACGAGTCCCGCGGGGTTGTAGGAACTCCACACAACTCCATGGAGTGCTGGAACCTCCACACGATTCCCGCGCGGGCTGTAGAAACTCCACACGGTCCCATGGAGTGCTGGAACCTCCATACGAGTCCCGCGGGGCTGTAGGAACTCCACACGGCCCCATGGAGTGCTGGAACCTCCATACGAGTCCCGCGGGGCTGTAAACACTCCACACGGCCCCATGGAGTGCTGGAACCTCCGTACGAGTCCCGCGGGGCTGTAGAAACTCCACACGGCCCCATGGAGTTCTGGAACCTCCACACGATTCCCGCGGGGCTGTAGAAGCTCCACACGGCCCCATGGAGTGCTGGAACTTCCATACGAGTCCCGCGGGGCTGTAGGAACTCCACACGGCCTCATGGAGTGCTGGAACCTCCATACGAGTCCCGCGGGCTGTAGGAACTCCACACAGCCCCATTGAGTGCTGGAACCTCCATACGAGTCCCGCGGGGTTGTAGGAACTCCACACGGCCCCATGGAGTGCTGGAACCTCTATACGAGTCCCGCGGGGCTGTAAGAACTCCACACGGCCCCATTGAGTGCTGGAACCTCCATACGAGTCCTGCGGGGTTGTAGGAACTCCACACGGCCCCATGGAGTGCTGGAACCTCTATACGAGTCCCGCGGGGCTGTAGGAACTCCACACAGCCCCATTGAGTGCTGGAACCTCCATACGAGTCCCGCGGGGTTGTAGGAACTCCACACGGCCCCATGGAGTGCTGGAACCTCTATACGAGTCCCGCGGGGCTGTAAGAACTCCACACGGCCCCATTGAGTGCTGGAACCTCCATACGAGTCCTGCGGGGTTGTAGGAACTCCACACGGCCCCATGGAGTGCTGGAACCTCCATACGAGTCCCGGAACACTCCATACGAGTCCCGCGGGGCTGTAGAAAACTCCACACGGCCCCATGGAGTGCTGGAACCTCCATACGAGTCCCGCGGGGCTGTAGAAACTCCACACGGTCCCATGGAGTGCTGGAACCTCCATACGAGTCCCGGAACCTCCATACGAGTCCCACGGGGCTGTAGAAACTCCACACGGCCCCATGGAGTGCTGGAACCTCCATACGAGTCCCGCGGGCCGTAGAAACTCCACACGGCCCAGTGGAGTGCTGGAACCTCCATACGAGTCCCGAAGGGCTGTAGGAACTCCACACGGCCCCATGGAGTGCTGGAACTTCCATAAGAGTCTCGCGGGGCTGTAGGAACTCCACACGGCCCCATGGAGTGCTGGAACCTCCATACGAGTCCCGCGGGGCTGTAGGAACTCCACACGGCCCCATTGAGTGCTGGAACCTCCATACGAGTCCTGCGGGGTTGTAGGAACTCCACACGGCCCCATGGAGTGCTGGAACCTCTATACGAGTCCCGCGGGGCTGTAGGAACTCCACACGGCCCCATGGAGTACTGGAACCTCCATACGAGTCCGCGGGGCTGTAGAAACTCCACACGGCCCCATTGAGTGCTGGAACCTCTGTACGAGTCCCGCAGGGCCGTAGGTACTCCACACGGCCCCATGGAGTGCTGGAACCTCCATACGAGTCCCGCGGGGCTGTAGAAACTCCACACGGCCCCATGGCGTGCTGGAACCTCCATACGAGTCCCGGAACCTCCATACGAGTCCCGCGGGGCTGTAGAAACTCCACACGGCCCCATGGAGTGCTGGAACCTCCATACGAGTCCCGCGGGGCTGTAGAAACTCCACACGGTCCCATGGAGTGCTGGAACCTCCATACGAGTCCCGGAACCTCCATACGAGTCCCACGGGGCTGTAGAAACTCCACACGGCCCCATGGAGTGCTGGAACCTCCATACGAGTCCCGCGGGGCCGTAGAAAACTCCACACGGCCCAGTGGAGTGCTGGAACCTCCATACGAGTCCCGAAGGGCTGTAGGAACTCCACACGGCCCCATGGAGTGCTGGAACTTCCATAAGAGTCCCGCGGGGCTGTAGGAACTCCACACGGCCCCATGGAGTGCTGGAACCTCCATACGAGTCCCGCGGGGCTGTAGGAACTCCACACGGCCCCATTGAGTGCTGGAACCTCCATACGAGTCCTGCGGGGTTGTAGGAACTCCACACGGCCCCATGGAGTGCTGGAACCTCTATACGAGTCCCGCGGGGCTGCAGGAACTCCACACGGCCCCATGGAGTGCTGGAACCTCCATACGAGTCCGCGGGGCTGTAGAAACTACACACGGCGCCATTGAGTGCTGGAACCTCTGTACGAGTCCCGCAGGGCTGTAGGTACTCCACACGGCCCCATGGAGTGCTGGAACCTCCATACGAGTTCCGCGGGGCTGTAGAAACTCCACACGGCCCCTTGGCGTGCTGGAACCTCCATACGAGTCCCGGAACCTCCATACGAGTCCCGCGGGGCTGTAGAAACTCCACACGGCCCCATGGAGTGCTGGAACCTCCATACGAGTCCCGCGGGGCTGTAGAAACTCCACACGGTCCCATGGAGTGCTGGAACCTCCATACGAGTCCCGGAGCCTCCATACGAGTCCCACGGGGCTGTAGAAACTCCACACGGCCCCCATGGAGTGCTGGAACCTCCATACGAGTCCCGCGGGGCCGTAGAAAACTCCACACGGCCCAGTGGAGTGCTGGAACCTCCATACGAGTTCCGAAGGGCTGTAGGAACTCCTCACGGCCCCATGGAGTGCTGGAACTTCCATAAGAGTCCCGCGGGGCTGTAGGAACTCCACACGGCCCCATGGAGTGCTGGAACCTCCATACGAGTCCCGCGGGGCTGTAGGAACTCCACACGGCCCCATTGAGTGCTGGAACCTCCATACGAGTCCCGCGGGGTTGTACGAACTCCACACGGCCCCATGGAGTGCTGGAACCTCTATACAAGTCCCGCGGGGCTGTAGGAACTCCACACGGCCCCATGGAGTGCTGGAACCTCCATACGAGTCCCGCGGGGCTGTAGAAACTCCACACGGCCCCATGGAGTGCTGGAACCTCCATACGAGTCCCGCGGGGCTATAGAAACTCCACACGGCCCCATGGAGTGCTGGAACCTCCACACGAGTCCCGCGGGGCTGTAGAAAATCCACACGGCCCCATGGAGTGCTGGAACCGCCATACTAGTCCCGCGGGGCTGTAGAAACTCCACACGGCCCCATGGAGTGCTGGAACCTCCACGCGATTCCCGCGGGGCTGTAGAAACTCCACACGGCCCCATGGAGTGCTGGAACCTCCATACGAGTCCCGCGGGGCTGTAGGAACTCCACACGGCCCCATGGAGTGCTGGAACCTCCACACGAGTCCCGCGGGGCTGTAGAAAATCCACACGGCCCCATGGAGTGCGTGGAACCGCCATACTAGTCCCGCGGGGCTGTAGAAACTCCACACGGCCCCATGGAGTGCTGGAACCTCCACACGATTCCCGCGGGGCTGTAGAAACTCCACACGGCCCCATGGAGTGCTGGAACCTCCATACGAGTCCCGCGGGGCTGTAGGAATTCCACACGGCCCCATGGAGTGCTGGAACCTCCATACGAGTCTCGCGGGGCTGTAGGAACTCCACACGGCCCCATGGAGTGCTGGAACCTCCATACGAGTCCCGCGGGGTTGTAGGAACTCCACACAACTCCATGGAGTGCTGGAACCTCCACACGATTCCCGCGGGGCTGTAGAAACTCCACACGGTCCCATGGAGTGCTGGAACCTCCATACGAGTCCCGCGGGGCTGTAGGAACTCCACACGGCCCCATGGAGTGCTGGAACCTCCATACGAGTCCCGCGGGGCTGTAAACACTCCACACGGCCCCATGGAGTGCTGGAACCTCCGTACGAGTCCCGCGGGGCTGTAGAAACTCCACACGGCCCCATGGAGTTCTGGAACCTCCACACGATTCCCGCGGGGCTGTAGAAGCTCCACACGGCCCCATGGAGTGCTGGAACTTCCATACGAGTCCCGCGGGGCTGTAGGAACTCCACACGGCCTCATGGAGTGCTGGAACCTCCATACGAGTCCCGCGGGGCTGTAGGAACTCCACACAGCCCCATTGAGTGCTGGAACCTCCATACGAGTCCCGCGGGGTTGTAGGAACTCCACACGGCCCCATGGAGTGCTGGAACCTCTATACGAGTCCCGCGGGGCTGTAAGAAACTCCACACGGCCCCATTGAGTGCTGGAACCTCCATACGAGTCCTGCGGGGTTGTAGGAACTCCACACGGCCCCATGGAGTGCTGGAACCTCTATACGAGTCCCGCGGGGCTGTAGGAACTCCACACAGCCCCATTGAGTGCTGGAACCTCCATACGAGTCCCGCGGGGTTGTAGGAACTCCACACGGCCCCATGGAGTGCTGGAACCTCTATACGAGTCCCGCGGGGCTGTAAGAACTCCACACGGCCCCATTGAGTGCTGGAACCTCCATACGAGTCCTGCGGGGTTGTAGGAACTCCACACGGCCCCATGGAGTGCTGGAACCTCCATACGAGTCCCGGAACCTCCATACGAGTCCCGCGGGGCTGTAGAAACTCCACACGGCCCCATGGAGTGCTGGAACCTCCATACGAGTCCCGCGGGGCTGTAGAAACTCCACACGGTCCCATGGAGTGCTGGAACCTCCATACGAGTCCCGGAACCTCCATACGAGTCCCACGGGGCTGTAGAAACTCCACACGGCCCATGGAGTGCTGGAACCTCCATACGAGTCCCGCGGGGCCGTAGAAACTCCACACGGCCCAGTGGAGTGCTGGAACCTCCATACGAGTCCCGAAGGGCTGTAGGAACTCCACACGGCCCCATGGAGTGCTGGAACTTCCATAAGAGTCTCGCGGGGCTGTAGGAACTCCACACGGCCCCATGGAGTGCTGGAACCTCCATACGAGTCCCGCGGGGCTGTAGGAACTCCACACGGCCCCATTGAGTGCTGGAACCTCCATACGAGTCCTGCGGGGTTGTAGGAACTCCACACGGCCCCATGGAGTGCTGGAACCTCTATACGAGTCCCGCGGGGCTGTAGGAACTCCACACGGCCCCATGGAGTACTGGAACCTCCATACGAGTCCGCGGGGCTGTAGAAACTCCACACGGCCCCATTGAGTGCTGGAACCTCTGTACGAGTCCCGCGGGGCTGTAGAAACTCCACACGGCCCCATGGCGTGCTGGAACCTCCATACGAGTCCCGCGGGGCTGTAGAAACTCCACACGGCCCCATGGCGTGCTGGAACCTCCATACGAGTCCCGGAACCTCCATACGAGTCCCGCGGGGCTGTAGAAACTCCACACGGCCCCATGGAGTGCTGGAACCTCCATACGAGTCCCGCGGGGCTGTAGAAACTCCACACGGTCCCATGGAGTGCTGGAACCTCCATACGAGTCCCGGAACCTCCATACGAGTCCCACGGGGCTGTAGAAACTCCACACGGCCCCATGGAGTGCTGGAACCTCCATACGAGTCCCGCGGGGCCGTAGAAACTCCACACGGCCCAGTGGAGTGCTGGAACCTCCATACGAGTCCCGAAGGGCTGTAGGAACTCCACCGGCCCCATGGAGTGCTGGAACTTCCATAAGAGTCCCGCGGGGCTGTAGGAACTCCACACGGCCCCATGGAGTGCTGGAACCTCCATACGAGTCCCGCGGGGCTGTAGGAACTCCACACGGCCCCATTGAGTGCTGGAACCTCCATACGAGTCCTGCGGGGTTGTAGGAACTCCACACGGCCCCATGGAGTGCTGGAACCTCTATACGAGTCCCGCGGGGCTGTAGGAACTCCACACGGCCCCATGGAGTGCTGGAACCTCCATACGAGTCCGCGGGGCTGTAGAAACTACACACGGCGCCATTGAGTGCTGAACCTCTGTACGAGTCCCGCAGGGCTGTAGGTACTCCACACGGCCCCATGGAGTGCTGGAACCTCCATACGAGTTCCGCGGGGCTGTAGAAACTCCACACGGCCCCTTGGCGTGCTGGAACCTCCATACGAGTCCCGGAACCTCCATACGAGTCCCGCGGGGCTGTAGAAACTCCACACGGCCCCATGGAGTGCTGGAACCTCCATACGAGTCCCGCGGGGCTGTAGAAACTCCACACGGTCCCATGGAGTGCTGGAACCTCCATACGAGTCCCGGAGCCTCCATACGAGTCCCACGGGGCTGTAGAAACTCCACACGGCCCCCATGGAGTGCTGGAACCTCCATACGAGTCCCGCGGGGCCGTAGAAACTCCACACGGCCCAGTGGAGTGCTGGAACCTCCATACGAGTTCCGAAGGGCTGTAGGAACTCCACACGGCCCCATGGAGTGCTGGAACTTCCATAAGAGTCCCGCGGGGCTGTAGGAACTCCACACGGCCCCATGGAGTGCTGGAACCTCCATACGAGTCCCGCGGGGCTGTAGGAACTCCACACGGCCCCATTGAGTGCTGGAACCTCCATACGAGTCCCGCGGGGTTGTACGAACTCCACACGGCCCCATGGAGTGCTGGAACCTCTATACAAGTCCCGCGGGGCTGTAGGAACTCCACACGGCCCCATGGAGTGCTGGAACCTCCATACGAGTCCGCGGGGCTGTAGAAACTCCACACGGCCCCATTGAGTGCTGGAACCTCTGTACGAGTCCCGCAGGGCTGTAGGTACTCCACACGGCCCCATGGAGTGCTGGAACCTCCATACGAGTCCCGCGGGGCTGTAGAAACTCCACACGGCCCCTTGGCGTGCTGGAACCTCCATACGAGTCCCGGAACCTCCATACGAGTCCCGCGGGGCTGTAGAAACTCCACACGGCCCCATGGAGTGCTGGAACCTCCATACGAGTCCCGCGGGGCTGTAGAAACTCCACACGGTCCCATGGAGTGCTGGAACCTCCATACGAGTCCCGGAACCTCCATACGAGTCCCACGGGGCTGTAGAAACTCCACACGGCCCCCATGGAGTGCTGGAACCTCCATACGAGTCCCGCGGGGCTGTAGAAACTCCACACGGCCCCATGGAGTGCTGGAACCTCCATACGAGTCCCGCGGGGCTGTAGAAACTCCACACGGCCCCATGGAGTGCTGGAACCTCCATACGAGTCCCGCGGGGCTGTAGAAACTCCACACGGCTCCATAGAGTGCTGGAACCTCCATACGAGTCACGCGGGGCTGTAGAAACTCCACACGGCCCCTTGGGGTGCTGGAACCTCCATACGAGTCCTGCGGGGCTGTAGGAACTCCGCACTGCCCCATGGGGTGCAGGAACCTTCATATGGGCCCGATATAGCAGGAATCTCTACTCAGGTCCCGTGGGCTGCAGGAGCCTCCATACGGGTCCCGGGGATGCAGGAACCTCCACACCGCCCCATCAGCGGCTACAGGAACGTTCACTCGGGTCCCCCGGTGCTGCAAAAATCTCCACACGAGCCCCCTGGGGTTGCAGGAACCTCCACGCGGGCCCCGCGGGGGCTGCAGGAACTTCCACGGGTCCTCCAGACGGAAGGTCTTGATATATAGCTCCTTGAATCTTTTCTTGCCCGAAAGTTAAGGTTTTATCAAGGACGTCACATGCCCCTGGCACTTGGTGATTAGTTTTCTGAAATGACATTTGCCAAGTCGATTTTTTTTTTCGTTTCTTTTGCGTATGTACCTGAGCTGGTTCGCTGCTGCTGTATTGCAGCTGGTTCTCTTCGTGTTCCCCTAGTGGTCCGCTCAATGTATCCCCAGCTGGTCCGCTCAATATGCTCCAGCTGGTCCGCTTAATGTACCCCAGCTGGTCTCTCTGGCTGCAGCTGGGCCTGACATGTGTGTCAAAGTAGCAGGATTTTATAGCGACGAATTTCAGCAGTAGGTAGTTCGGAAAATATCTGCTTGAATTTTTTCGTTGTTATCTGAAGAAATTGAGAAGTTACTGACATACGTTGATGACACTGTCATTCGTCAATGTTTTCTTTTGATAGTGTAATTGGCGTTTGTTGAAAATGTAACTTATTTATGGTGGTTCATGATGTGACTCGTTAGGATTTCATGCACACAGTTCCTTGAAGAGGAATGCGCACACCTTCAAGTTACCTTCCAGATTCTTCACTTCACAATCCATTGTGTTGCCGAGTGTGGAAGATGTGCGCAAACTCGACAGAAACAGCATCGAAAGTATATCAGACCGGCCCAGCTAGTACCAGTCCAGCTAGTACCGGCCCAGCTAGTACCAGTCCAGCTAGTACCTGCCCAGCAAGTACCAGTCCAGCTAGTACAGACCCAGCTAGTACCGGCCCAGCAAGTACCAGTCCAGCTAGTACAGACCCAGCTAGTACCGGCCCAGCAAGTACCAGTCCAGCTAGTACAGACCCAGCTAGTACCGGCCCAGCAAGTACCAGTCCAGCTAGTACAGACCCAACTAGTACCGGCCCAGCAAGTACCAGTCCAGCTAGTACAGACCCAACTAGTACCGGCTGCTTGACTTCTGTAGTAAGATGTTGGTGGCTGATATCATGGCTGTTTCAAAGCACATGCCTCTGCTCAAATCATCTTTGCGAGTTATTAGTTTGGCTTCGTTGAACTCCGTGACGTATCCTTGTGCTGGTCTGTGCTGTACGCAGGCATTATTGTGGTCGTCCCGGCTGCAGGCGTACTGGTTTTCTTGAAATTTGAGTTTTAGTGTTTTGGATGTTTGCCTGCTATTTTTTTTTTTTTTTTTTTTTTTTTGTCAAGTAACTTCTGTAATGATATAAATGGTTTAGAACATCGACAAGTTGTAGAATGAAACACTTTCGCAACATTTGGGAATCTTTATCGAATCCCAGAACCATTTACGTCAGATCTGTCAGACACAGCAACATCTTGGGATTTTGATACATGTAGTTCCTCAATGTTTGCCTAAACTATCGGCACGACCTACTTAAAATAATGGAATTTTCCATTGGTGGCTCCGCCTCCTGCTGCTTCAACTCACCTGACTGCAGAATGTAAGTCACTTCTCCGTACATATGCTCTATATTTCTCAAGACTGATGGATTGAATACATTGACTAAAGGCTGAAGGACTGATTACCTAAATCCTCTCCTCATTTTCCGCCGTTCTTCTCTGTAGTAGACTGAAAAAGCCTCTGGTTGGCAAACCTTTCCTCTATAAAAACTCCCGAATATTGCACCTCTGTAATGAATTAATAAAGCCACTGGTTAGTAAAATGTCTTCAAAATAAAGATACCCAGTTGTTGCACACGTGTCTTATTTATCAGACACAAGTGCAGCCAATGTGACATTTTATTGTGACAAATAATAAAATATCACATTAGTTGCACCAGTGTTCTTTTCTTAACATATTGTCGGTAATTCTACCATTATTACTAAGATAGAAAATATTAAGTTAGGTTAAGCCACATTAAGTTACGTTAAATTAGGTGAGGCTAGGTTAATTTGGTTAGGTTAGGTCAGATTAGATTAGGTTAACTTAGGTTAGGTCAGATTAGTCTAGGTTAGCTTAAGTTAAGTTAGGTTTTATTGGGCTAGAATCACCGACACTGAGTCCAACTACAAGCAATTTGCGACTCTATTACTTTTCCCAAATCTACGATTTTCTCCCGCGACTTTTTTTTTCCGTGACTTATCATCTAGAGTTCCTCAAATATGTTACCCTATTGTATCCTATGTTCACCTTGCGATTTTTAATATAAATACTGCTTATTTTAGCCACTCTGCAATGGAACTGAAATAGCCGCTTGAGGCCAGATATTTCCTTAGTACTCACCTATTTGTGGTTGCAGGGGTCGATTCATAGCTCCTGGCTCCGCCTCGTCACTGATTACTACTAGGTCCTCTCTCTCCCTGCTACATGTGCTTTATCATACCTCGTCTTAAAACTATATGTGGTTCCTGCCTCCACTACGTCGCTTGCCAGACTATTCCACTTCTTGACAACTCTATGACTAAAGAAATACTTCCTAACATCTCTTTCACTCATCTGAGTTTTCAATTTCCAAATGTGACCCCTTGTGTCTGTGTCTCATCTCTGGAACATCCTGTCTCTGTCCATCTTATTAATTCCTAGAGGTATTTTGTATGTTGTTATCATGTCTCCCCTGACTCTCCTGTCCTCTAGTGTCGTCAGGCCGATTTCCCTTAACCTTTCCTCGTAGGACATTTTCCTTAGCTCTGGAACTAGCCTTGTTGCAAACCTTTTCACTTTCTATACCTGCTGACCAGGTGTGGGTTCCAAACTGTTGCTGCATACTCCAGTATGGGCTTGACGTACACGGTGTAAAGAGTCTTGAACGATTCCTTACTGAAGTATCGGAACGCTGTTCTCAGGTTTGCTGCAGCAGTTATCTGGTTGATGTGCGCCTCAGGAGATGAGCTCGGTATTATACTCACCCCAAGATACTTTTCCTTGAGTGAGGTTTGCAGTCTTTCGCCATCTAGACCATACTTTGCGGAATTCTTTGCCATTCCCCGATCATCACGACTTTGCATTTGGCGGGGTTAAATTCGAGGAGCCAGTTGTTGGACCAGGCTTGCAGACTGCCCAGGTCTCTTTGTAGTCCTGCCTGATCCTCATCCGATCTAATTCTCCTCATTAGCTTCACATCATCTGCAAACAGGGACACTTCTGAGTCTATCCCTCCCGTCATGTCATTCACATATGCCAAAATAGAACTGGTCCCAGGACTGACCCCTGTGGAGCCCCGCTTTTCACAGGCACCCACTTTGACACCTCGTCACGTACCATGACTCGTTGTTGCCTCCCTGTCAGGTATTCTCTGATCCACTGTAGTGCCCTTCCTGTTATGCGTGCCTGATCCTCTAGCTTTTGCACTAATCTCTTGTGAAAAACTGTGTCGAAGGCCTTCTTGCAGTCCAAAAAAATGCAGTCTACCCACCCCTCTCTCTCGTGTCTTACTGCGGTTACCTTGTCATAAAACTCCAGTAGGTTTCTGACAGGATTTTCCTTCCCTAAATCCATGCTGGTTGTCGTTTATAAGCTTATTCCGTTCTAGGTGCTCCACCACTCCTGATACTCTTCTCCATGACTTTGCATAGTGTACACGTCAGTGACACTGGTCTGTAATTTAGTGCTTCGTGTCTGTTTCCTTCTTTAAAAATGGGGATTACATTTGCCCTATTCCATGCCTCAGGTATTTGCACAGTTGCAATGGATGTGTTGAAAATTGTTGTTAGTGGCACACACAGAGTCTCTGCTTCCTCATTAACGAACCACGAAGTGACCTTGATACCTCCTTAGAGGTATCAAGGTCACTTAGCAGCTTCTTCACCTCCTTCTCGGTTGTGTTTATCTCATCCAGCACCTGTTGGTATATCCCTTGTTGGTGTATCCTCCTGTCTTCCTAGAGTCCTTTCTGTCTCCACTGTAAATACTTCCTTAAATCTCAAGTTGTGCTCCTCACGTACTTCTTGGTCGTTTCTTGTGAGCTCCTCACCTTCCTTCCTCAGCTTGATTACCTGGTCCTTGACTGTTGTCTTCCTCCTGATGTGGCTATACAACAACTTCGGGTCAGACTTGACTTTTGATGCTATGTCGTTTTCGTACTGTTGCTGGGCCTCCCTCCTTATCTATGCATACTCATTTCTGGCTCTTCAATTAATCTCTTTATTTTCCTGGGTCCTTTGACTTCTGTACTTTTTCCATTCTCTGGTGCACTTAGTTTTTGCCTCCCTACACCTTTGGGTAAACCAAGGGCTCGTGCTGGTTTTCCCATTGTTTCTGTTGCCCTTGGGAACAAGCCTTTCCTCTGCCTCTTGGCATCTTGTTGTCACGTAGTCCATCATTTCGTTTGGTATAAACCTTGGTAATAAATACCGACAAGTTGGTTTAGAAAGACACGTAAGCAAACACTATAACATATTTATTAGAAAACGTTTCGGTCCTGGGACCTTGATCACTTCTAACATACAGAGGTAGAAAGACATTATATATATAGGCGGAGAGTGAGATGTGACGCACGTGACCTGAGGAATGTCATAAGAACATAAGAATGGAGGAACACTGTAGAAGGCCTACTGGCCCATGCGAGGCAGGTCCTTATCAAAACAACCTCTGCCTATGATGAGGACCAGTAGACGATGAAATCATGTGACTCCTGTGTTGTTGGGTTGGTGCTGCTTAAGTATCATGATACTTAAGTATCATGATACTTAAGTATCATGATACTTAAGCAGCACCAACCCAACAACACAGGAGTCACATGATTTCATCGTCTACTGGTCCTCATCATAGGCAGAGGTTGTTTTGATAGGGACCTGCCTCGCATGGGCCAGTAGGCCTTCTACAGTGTTCCTCCATTCTTATGTTCTTATGACATTCCTCAGGTCACGTGCGTCACATCTCACTCTCCGCCTATATATATAATGTCTTTCTACCTCTGTATGTTAGAAGTGATCAAGGTCCCAGGACCGAAACGTTTTCTAATAAATATGTTATAGTGTTTGCTTACGTGTCTTTCTAAACCATCATTTCGTTTACTGATTTTCCTACCAATTCTCTTTCCCACTGATCCTCCTGCAGCAAGTTCCTCATGCATGTGTAGTCCCTCCTTTTATAGTTTGGTTCCTCCCATCCTACTCCTGTTACCCTTTCCACTTGTAACTCTACTATGTATTTATAGCTCAGAACCACGTGATCACTAACTCTGAGGGGCCTTTCATATGTAATGTCCTCTATGTCCAAACTAATCAGGGTGAATACGAGGTCTAGTCTTGCTGGTTCATCCTCACCTCTCTCTCTGGTAGTGTCCCTAACATGTTGATGCATGAGATTTTCCAGTACTACATCCATCAACATGGCTCTCCATGTTTCGGTACCCCCATGTGGCTCCAGGTTTTCCCAGCCAGTCAATCTCCTTGTGATTGTAGCAGTAGCTTTGCTCTACCTATGTGAGCTCTTTTGGCCACCTAAGCTAGTGTATCCACCATTGCTCTGTTGCTCTCTTCATATTCTTCTCTTTGCCTCCTGCAGTTCTGTGGTGGGATGGTCACAGACCGGGCCGCGGGGGCGTTGACCCCCGAAACTCTCTCCAGGTAAACTGCAATGACTACCTTATGTCCCCCAGACTGAACTGTACCTACTATATAGTCCCTTTCGCCCATTTCGTCCATTCCTTCTGCTATCTCAAATCTCCATCGGTTTTTAATGAGCAGTGCAACTCCTCCTCCCCCTCTGCTCCCTCTATCTTTCCTCAGTGTGAGTTGCTTCATGCATATATCTTGAAATGACAGAACCTCGTACTAAATGCACTGTTCTACCAGCGTTGGTTATATCATTAATCACTGTCAGACAATCATTTGAAAGGAGTTACCTCTATTAAAGACTTAGTGAAAAAATGAAATGGGCAAACAGTTGCATTACCTTGTGAAGGTTGGGACGAGTAAGTAGGCGAACAGCAAGGTCACTGGAACTAAAGTATATAAGCATCCTTGCAGCGACCAAAACATTGCGTGCTTTTATCGTATGAGGTCTGGTCACAAACCGGGCCGCGGGGGCGTTGACCCCCGGAACTCTCTCCAGGTAAACTCAGGTTATAGCGCAGGGTAATCCATGAAGACGATTTACGCAGTATGATAGCTGTTACCTACACCATACCACGCAAGTCCTGCAGTTAAAGTGTGTGGGAAACCTTGGCATACGATTGCTACCCAGCAGCGATACTTCCCATCAGATAATACCACCCGACACACAAGAGCAATGATAGTCATCACAACTGTTGAACGGTGGATACTGACACAAAGGCAGCATAATGCAGTCCTTTAGTGACAATGTTCCGCCCACACAGTGTGCTTTGTCATGAGACAAACAGATCGGTTTGACATGATAAAGTCCCTTATGTAGGCGAAACGTTGCCAATCAAGAATCTCATTATACCACCTTTGTGTCTGTATCCATAATGTTTGTATTTTATACCATTTCTCTCCAAGATTGCTGGGCTGAACATTTCCTTTCTTAGCAGAGGGACTAATAACCTGAAACTACTACTACAGTACTTCACCCTTCAGCCTTCTCCAGCAGATTCACCAAGGCTTAGGGACTGATCACCTCAAACTACTACTTCATGTCTTCCACAGTCTCAAGTGTTATTTTCAGTATTGGACTAACAAAGCCACGGGTTGGCTAAATGTCTCCACAAAAAAGATATCAAAGTGTTGCGCTTAATTATGTCTTCGTCTGCTTGTCGCTATCATATACCATTAATATGTAATACAGTGGAGTCACGAAATCGTAATAACACGATTGTAAACAAACTAGGAACGGGTGGGGCTTGAACTCATGGCGATTGAGTCGTAAAACTCCAAGCCAGTGCGTTAGCCACTAGACCAGTTGGCTCAGTGGAGTTCAAACCCCACCCGTTCCGTGGTTGATTCATTGAATCATTGCCGAAGGTCTACTGGCCCAGTCCAGGCAGACCATTCTCCAATTCATATATTATTCCTAACAAATTGTGCATCATATCTTATATATAATATATATATATATATATATATATATATATATATATATATATATATATATATTATATATATTATATATATATATATATATACATATATATACACATATATATATATATATATACATATATTAGACTGTGTATTAGGGTACTTGTGGGTCTCCTTATTTACTGTGTTGATGTGTGCGTTAGGTGAGATGTGTCAGGAAACAAGTGCTGATGAACCACAGCTGGACGCGGTATAACTCTGCCATTTTCGACTCTTATTTCTTATTGTTCATTGACAATGTAATTTTTGAATGCTCCTTACAGAAGGTAATTAATAGTCATTGATGATTTGTTTCTTTATTATTGATTGAAAACGCGAGTCGCTTGTTCTCATTGGTAATGTAACTTGTTAGAAGTGGTTAATAATGTAATTCTTTAATGTTTGGTGAAATACATTTCGCTAGTCTGTCGAAAATGTAATTCGTTAATTTACGATGAAAATGTAATTCATTAACGTTTGCTGAAAATGTAACTAATGCTCGTTTAAACGTTTTTTTTATTCTTCGTTAAAAATATTACATTAGTTGGAAATGTCATATTTGGTTCGTGTGTTAATGTTAATCACTTCATTTTTTTTTTCTAAATCTTATATTAATTTTTGAATTGCTTATTCCACATGAAAATTATTATTATTATTATTATTATTATTATTATTATTATTATTATTATTATTATTATCACTATTATTTTATTATTATTATTATTGTTATTATTATAATTTTCATTATTATTATTATTATTATTATTATTATTATTATTATTATTATTATTATTATTATTATTATGTGAAAGCGTGAAACCCGTAGGAGTCCTTCATATCCTGGAATATGAGATTAAATCCACGGAAGGGAGGTTTCCTCAAATTCCTCAAATGAAGAGCTTTGAATAAATCTGTGTGTTAAGTTAGTCTACGGCGCTGATGGAACTGATATTGATGAAGCGATCTTGTTCCATGAAACTGGAGCTAGTCTCTCCTGCCTCGGAACAGACATGATGAACCTCACCTCCTCCATCTACCAGGCGCAGTCACAAGATTTTGATATACTACTACTGTTGCTGCTGTTAATAATAATAATAATAATAATAATAATAATAATGATGAGCAGCTGTTAAATATCGGTAAGTCTATCTTAGTATTTTTGGGCATTAAATTCTTGGATATATAATTATTGGACGTATACTTTCTGGAGGAAATTGTTATATAGTCTATGTTAGCATTGTTAATATATGCTGTCCGGGATTTTTTTTTTATGTTTATTAATTATTGACATTAATTTTTAAGACAAATATTTTGTTGTAACTTACTGTAGATTGTCAGCATTTATCTTGCTGTCCCTTATTACTCTACCCTTCTCCTTTTATAATATTAATAATAATAATAATAATAATAATATATTTTTTTCTACATGTACAAGGTATACAGGTCTAGATGACATCAATAATATTTTTCTATATAAAAAGTCGTTTGTTATGTTGGGTATTTCAGGCAAATTAGGTCAGTTTTGTCCCCCAGGATGCGACCCACACCAGTCGACTAACGTCCAGGTACCCATTTTACTGATGGGTGAACAGGGACGGCAGGTGTCTTATGGAAACACGTCCTAATGTTTTCCAGCCGTATTAGGGATTCGATTCCCGGACCTTAGTGTGTGAGCTGAGTGCGCTAGCTATCCAGCTAAGTGACTACAGTTCTTCAGTCTATTCATTCCAACAAGAGGCTTGCCTCAGTCATGTCCCCCAACTGTAACACATTAGGTTGTGCTCTTCTATACCAAGACAGTCTGCAGTACGTAAGCCTTCGTGCTTGTATGTGACTATTGAAGTTTGTCCATGTTCGGCGCAGTCTAACTGGAGGTGTTTTCCTCGTGCCTAGATGGTGAATATTATCAGTACAGTTGATTATACTTAGACGGTGAATATTCTCAACACAGCTGATCACAAAACTGGTTGGGTTTGATGCCATGGCTCGGCACAGCTGGTTCACACATCACAATACCTAACACAAAGGACTATCACTCTTCCTTCTTGTTCAAATAAAATTAGATTTTATTTGAACGGCAATATTTAAAAGCCTTAAGCACGTATAAATATTTAGGAAGTAATAAATGGTGTTAAAGTTTATACCATTTCAGTGCAGGAACCATCTCTGGGGGTCAGAGCTCCCATAGCTTCAGTCAAGGATATCTGGGGGTCAGAGCTCCCCTAGCTTCAGTCAAGGATATCTGGGGGTCAGAGCTCCCCTAGCTTCAGTCAAGGATATCTGGGGTCAGAGCTCCCCTAGCTTCAGTCAAGGATATCTGGGGGTCAGAGCTCCCCTAGCTTCAGTCAAGGATATCTGGGGGTCAGAGCTCCCCTAGCTTCAGTCAAGGATATCTGGGGGTCAGAGCTCCCCTAGCTTCAGTCAAGGATATCTGGGGGTCAGAGCTCCCCTAGCTTCAGTCAAGGATATCTGGGGGTCAGAGCTCCCCTAGCTTCAGTCAAGGATATCTGGGGGTCAGAGCTCCCCTAGCTTCAGTCAAAGATATCTCCGGCCCTACACTAATAATAGTAAAGTTATATTTATTGTTATATTTGCATTTCTTTACCACCATCTTTGCGTTTGGTCCAGTGAATGGCTGTGAGTAATAATTTGTGTGTGTCTGTCTTGCGTGAGGCCAGTGAATAGCTGAGTAACAGTCTGTTCTTAATCCATTTGATTTATTACTACTACTACTGCGTATTCCTCTAATATTCTATGATTTATAAGGTTAAGCGTAATCTCACCAGATCAGCCTTATAATACCTATGTGTCAAGTCTCCAGCGTGTCCAAGTGAAAGTAAGGCTCTGGGGAACCTCCCTAGCATGTCCAAGAGAACAAGAGGCTCTCCTCCGCCAGGTCCTCGACGTGTCATGAAAACAAGAAGCAAACCTCAGAGCTGTGTTTGCTCGGGGTAACAAGGACACAAACACACGCTGATGGAACAAACATATTTGCCTCCCAGGAAACCTTTGAAGTCCTCCGAACCTTCTTTAACGGGGCTCTTGAAAACCTCCTTTTATAGCTCATGAAGAACGTTTGTCTTGATTCCTGAAAATGCTCTACATGCTTCATAAATATATTTCATGATAGTTCCTGAAGGTGCCCTATTATGGTTCCTGAAAGTACTTTTATTTGGACCCTGAAGGTACGTTGTTAGTGTTATTGAAAATCCTTCATAGTGGCTCTTATTATCCTGCTATGATCCCTGGCATTATCTGAATAGATACCCTTTTTTATGATTTCTAAAGGGCCATATCGTGTTTCCTGAAGAGCCTTTATTTCGGATCCTATAGATACCTGGGTATCGTTCTTGACAATGCTTCGCTGGGGCTCGTAATGTGCAATTATGTTTCCTGAAACTGCTTGTTATGATTGCCGAGGATCCCAAGTGGCGTATACCCGTGTTTATTACGTACCTCGTCTTCATGAAGGTCGTCCCTAAGGTTTCTAAAGAAGCCCTTGTTGTGATTCCCAAAGATCCCGTCAAGCTTTTAACTACTGAGAATTCTTCCCTAGACTTCCTAAAAAAAATCATTACAGCTCATGGTGATACTTCGTTACTCATCTTGAGGATCAGTCGACACGTGTACTGCCGTTGTGTTGCGTGAGCGGCTGTGTTGCTTGGGCGGCTGTGTTGCTTGGGCGGCTGTGTTGCTTGGGCGGCTGTGTTGCTTGGGCGGCTGTGTTGCTTGGGCGGCTGTGTTGCTTGGGCGGCTGTGTTGCTTGGGCGGCTGTGTTGCTTAGGAATATGAAAGACGAGTAATTTCTTTTTGTTGAACAATAAGATTAATAAGCTGCCCAAGCTGACGTTACAGCCTGTGTCTTTACCTTCACAACTGTCGTCAGTTCGCTATTTTATCCAGCATGACATGAATATTACGGAGGTACAATCAGGTTATATAAGGGTACTGAGGTACAATAGTTATGTAGACAATGAGGTCCTGACCCACCGGGAGGCCTGGTCATGGACCGGGCCGCGGGGGCGTTGATCCCCGGAATGCCCTCCAGGTAGACTCCAGGTAGGTACACCTTTCGGTGTATATACGAAAGATATACTTCTAGGTATATATGTGATGAGAGATATATATCTCGGCATATGTACGTATATACACTTTACGATGTATATACGTACATATGCCGAGAGATATATCGTACGTATATACAACTTACGGTGTATATACGTATATCTCACCGTATTCACCTTGGTGTACTAGGTTGATGCATATTATGTCTCTCGATATATTTTCCACTGTACTTTTGTCACTTTTAACAAATACGATTACAGACAATTTTCAATGCAAGGGAAGTTCTCGATAAAAGTTAATAATAGTGACTTACTTAAAAAACTATGAAGGAGATAGTTATCATTAGGAGAGATGATGATAAACAATCCTGATTTAATTTACGACATCTGTTAGTTGTCAACACACAGTCAGCTTGATAAACTAGATACTTGTGAAACACTTGGGTATCTTTATTTCGCAAACGTTTCTCCTCACAGTGGCTTCATCAGTCCAATGTAAAGAAGAATAGTGAAAATCACAAGGAGATCGAGGTAATCAGTCCCTTGGCATGGAAGAGATGTAATCAGTCCATTAACTTGATAAGAATATAGCATATACGCGAGGAAGTGCCTTATATACTGTAGACAGGTGAAGTGAAGCAGTCGTAGGCGGTGTCACAGTGGACAAATCCACAGTAGGTCATGACTATAAGCTAGGCAATCGTAGAAGTCCCAGTATCAAAATTCCAAGATGTTGCTGTGCCTGACAGGAATATAGATAAATGGTTCAAATTACCGACAAGTTGTTAAATTAGACACTTGTGCAACCAAGTGTTGCAAAAGTGTCTAATTTATCAACTTGTCGGTTCTTTCAACCATTTATCTACTTAGCTTCCCAATAAGGCAGCTCGACACAGAAGGCGTCTGTGCCCCAGAAGGGCACAGACATCACGAGCCTGGGATCACCAGACTTATTTATGCTACAATTTATGGAAGAAATCCCAATAAAACGCATGCTTACTAATACGAAAAAATACCACAGTGAAAATAGGAAATAAAACCTGAGCTCTTTCAAGTGTTTACACACACATCTGAAGATATGAAAGCGCCAAGGTTTTATTTTCTATTTTAACTGTGGTATTTATGTCATTATAGCTCAAGTGTAGAGCTAAGCACCGTGTGGGTTAGTGCAAGGCGCGTGTGGAGGCGGCTCAGTCCTCCATCCTCTATCCGTGAGAGAGACGCTATCATTCAGGATTTTCCATCCCTAAGACCGTGTTGATTTGCTCTTAAGAATCTTCTCTCCAGATTCTAATAATCTTTTCCCTTACAGTATTCTTTCTTCTCTCTTTCCATGTATGTGTGTGTACTCACCTATTTGTACTCGCCTATTTGTGGTTGCAGGGATCGAGTCATAGCTCCTGGCCCCGCCTCGTCACTGATTGCTACTAGGTCCTCTCTCTCCCTGTTCCATGAGCTTTATCAAACCTCGCCTTGAAACTATGTATGGTTCCCGCCTCCACTACGTCACTTTCTAGGCTATTCCACGGCCTGACTGCTCTATGACTGAAGAAATACTTCCTAACATCCCTTTGATTCATCTGAGTCTTCAACTTCCAATTGTGACCTCTTGTTTCTATGTCCCATCTCTGGAACATCCCGTCTTTGTCCACCTTGTCTGTTCCGCGCAGTATTATATATGTCGTCATCATGTCTCCCCTGACCCTCCTGTCCTCCAGTGTCGTCAGGCCGATTTCCCTCAATCTTTCTTCGTAGGACAGTCCCCTTAGCTCTGGGACTAGTCTTGTTGCAAACCTTTGCACTTTCTCTAATTTCTTGACGTGCTTGTGTGTGCGTGTGTGTGTACTGACCTAGTTCTCACCTAGTTGAGGTTGTAGGGGTCGAGTCCAAGCTCCTGGCCCCGCTTCTTCACTGGTCGCTACTAGGTCACTCCCCCTGAACCGTGAGCTTTATCATACCTCTGCTTAAAGCTATGTATGAATCCTGCCTCCACTACATCGCTTCCCAAACTATTCCACTTCCTGACTACTCTGTGGCTGAAGAAATACTTCCTAACATCCCTGTGATTCATCTGTGTCTTCAACTTCCAACTGTGTCCCCTTGTTGCTGTGTCCCATCTCTGGAACATTCTGTCTTTGTTCACCTTGTCAATTCCTCTCAGTATTTTGTATGTCGTTATCATGTCCCCCCTATCTCTCCTGTCCTCCAGTGTCGTCAGGTCGATATCCCTTAACCTCTCCTCATAGGACATACCTCTTAGCTCTGGAACTAGTCTTGTTGCAAACCTTTGCACTTTCTCTAGTTTCTTTAGGTGCTTGGCTAGGCGTGGGTTCCAAACTGGTGACGTATACTCCATTATGGGCCTAACGTACACGGTGTACAGGGTCCTGAACGATTCCTTATTAAGATGTCGTAATGCTGTTCTGAGGTTTGCTAGTCGCCCATATGCTGCAGCAGTTATTTGGTTGATGTGCGCTTCAGATGTGCCTGGTGTTATACTCACCCCAAGATCTTTTTCCTTGAGTGAGGTTTGTAGTCTCTGGCCCCCTAGACTGTACTCCGTCTGCGGTCTTCTTTGCCCATCCCCAATCTTCATGACTTTGCACTTGGTGGGGTTGAACTCCAGGAGCCAATTGCTGGACCAGGTCTGCAGCCTGTCCAGATCCCTTTGTAGTTCTACCTGGTCTTCGATCGAATGAATTCTTCTCATCAACTTCACGTCATCTGCAAACAGGGACACTTCGGAGTCTATTCCTTCCGTCATGTCGTTCACAAATACCAGAAACAGCACTGGTCCTAGGACTGACCCCCGTGGGACTCACCCTGTGTGAGTGTACGTGTGTGTGTGTGATTGTACGTATGTGTGTGTTTGCTCACCCATATGCTTACCTATTTGTGGTTGCAGGGGTCGGGTCACAGTTCCTGGCCCCGCCTCTTCGCTAGTCACTACTAGGTCCACTCTCTCTCTGCTCCGAGAGCTTTATCGTATCTTTTCTTAAAGCTATGTATGGATCCTGCCTTCACTACATCGCTCTCAAGATTGTTCTACTTCCTGACAACTCTATGGCTGAATAAATACTTCCTAACACCCCTGTGACTCATCTGAGTCTTCGGCTTCCAGTTGGGACCCTTTGCTGCTGTGCCCCATCTCTGAAACATCCTGTCCCTATCCTCTCAGTATTTTATATGTAGTTATCGTGTCTTCCCTATCTCTCCTGTCCTCCAGTGTCGTCAGGTCGATTTTCCTTACCCTCTCCTTGTAGGACATACCACGTAGCTCCGGGACTAGTCTCGTTGCAAACCTTTGCACTTTCTTTAATTTTTTGATGTGCTTGACCAGGTGTGGGTTCCATACTGGTTCTGCATATTCCAATACGAGCCTGACGTACTCGGTGTACAGAGTCTTGAACGATTCCTTCCTAGGGTGTCGAAAAGCTATTCTTAGGTTTGCCAGGCAACGATATGCTGCAACAGTTATTTGGTTGATATGCGCCTCAGGAGATGTACTCTATATTATACTCATCCCAAGATCCTTTTCCTTGAGTGAGGTTTGCAGTCCCTGGCCACCTAGTCTGCACTCTGTCTGCTGTCTTCTTTGA
Organism: Cherax quadricarinatus; assembly: GCF_026875155.1. Taxonomy (NCBI): domain Eukaryota; kingdom Metazoa; phylum Arthropoda; class Malacostraca; order Decapoda; family Parastacidae; genus Cherax; species Cherax quadricarinatus. The sequence continues at coordinate 43,215,020 of NC_069401.1, read as the reverse complement.
CCTTCCGCAATCTTCATGACTTTGCACTTGGTGGGGTTAAACTTCAGGAGCCATTTGTTGGACCTGGCTTACAGCCTGTCCAGATCCCTTTGTATTCTACCTGACCCTCATTATTCCGAACACAGGTATAGCATGGCCTGCGACCTGGTTGTAATGGGTTTCAAAGTTGAGCAAACTCAGCAATAGAATATAACGTGTATTTCCTTCACTAGATATAATTTCCCACATATATACAAGTATGTACACTTATGTACACCATGTACAGAGATTGAATAGTAAGTGTACCACACGGTAACAAAAGATGGCAACAGCAGAAGCCAGAGAGAGTGCACCGTACTCAACCAGCAGGTGCGCAAGTCTGCCAATGCGTACCACAAGTGAACCACATTACTTTAGCTTTGGCGGGCTTTCCTGTGATTAGCCAATGAACCAAGGTACTGATTTAACGTTAAACTCCTAGCACCCGGGAGACAGCCTCAGTGGGAGTGTGACATACGCCGAATAAAATGTAACATACTCTCAGCACTTGAATTATTTGCATTAACTTAAGTCATCTGCATAAGCGGACACCTCTGAATCTATCCCTTCCTTCATGTCATTCAGATATACCAGAAACAGCACCAATCTTATGACTGACCCTTGTGGAGCCCCACTTGTCTCAGTCGCCCACTCTGACACCTCGTCGCATACCATCACTCATTTCCTTCCTGTAAGGTATTCTCTGATCCATTGCAGTGCCTTTCCTGTTATCCCCGGCTACTCCTCTAGCTTTTGCACTAATCTTTTGCGGGGAGAAGTGTTGAAAGCCTTCTTACAGTCCAAGAAAATGCAGTCAACCCACCCCACTCTCTCTTGTCTTACTGCTGTCACCTATTCTTAAAACTCCAGTAGGCTTGTGACACAGGATTTCCCCCTCCTTTAAGCCATGCTTGTTATCGTGAAAAAGCTAACTCCTTTCTAGTTGCTTCACCAGTCTTTTCCTGATAAGCTTTTCCATGGCTTTGCATACTATACAAGTCACTGACACTGATCTGTAGTTTAATGCTACCTGCCTGTCTCATTCCTTAAAGATTGGGACTACATTTACTCTCTCACATCTCAGGTAGTTGTCCTGTTTTCGATAGATGTGTTGAAGACTGTTAGTGATATAGTGCCTCTGCTCCCTCTCTCAGGACCCACAAAGAGATGTTTGGTCCCACTGCCTTTAAAGCATCAAGTTCACTTAGCAAAGGCTCATTCTAGTTTTCCCATTGATTCTTTTGCCCTTTGGAACGAAGCACTCCTCTGCCTCTTTGCATTTTGTAGTCATGTATTACATCATTTCATTAACTGTTTTTCCCACTGTACCTCATGAAGGAAATTCCTCATACCTGTGTAGTCCCCACTTTTATAGTTTGGCTTCTCCCATCCTACTTGTGCTGCTTCCCTCTCCACTTTTAGCTCTACAATATATTCAAAGCCCCAGTCCATCTGATCATTAGCTTTAAGGGGAATTTCATGTGATGTCCCCAATGTCTGAACTACTCAATGTGAATATGAGGTCCAGCCTTGCTAGTTCTTCCTCTTCTTTCTGGTGGTTTCCCTAACATGTTGATCCATTAGGTTTTCCAGTGCCACCTCCATCATCTTTGCCCTCTGCATTTCTGCTTCCCTGTGTGGCTCCAGATTTTCCCAGTCAAGCTCCTTGTGATTTAAATCATGATGGCCCATCTGACAACCTCAGTTAGTGTATTAACCATTGCTTCCCTTCTGTCTCCTCCTTCCAACTTCTCAAAACTCCACTGGGTTGTGATGAACAGTGCAACTCCCACTCCCCATCCTTCCTCATGATCTGATATCCGAATGGAAAGATATCATCTGTTATTCCTGTAAGCTTTGTTTCCATGAGAGCTATGATGTCTGGGGATGACTTCCATGATTCTTTCATGCCACTCCTCACACTTGTTTGTTATTCTATCTACATTGGTGAGACATACCTTCAGTGTCTTTTCCAAAATTGTATTCTGGGGGGGTTTGTGGGGGCTTGGGAAGCAGGAGACCTGGCATGACACTATGTGAGGCTGCTGTGTAGGTGCAGTTTGTGCTGGAGGAGTGGGGTCTGTGAGTGTGCATAGTGGTTTGATGTGGGTTAATTTGTTTGGTTGTGGTATTCTGTGGGTGGTTCTTTGGGTGGGTGTGTTTGCTGGTCCTCCTGACTCTGAGTGTCCCTGCCTGTTTCTAGCCTTGTGTCTCTTGCTAATTGTGACTTTGTACCTTCTCTCTCAGTTTCTGCCATTCTGTGCATGTTCTGTCATGGTCGAGGAATATTTTATTTTGTTTCCTTTAGCCATGGTTTCTGCTGCATCATTTCTGTCCTGAAAACCAATTGACTGATCAATATTTTCCCCTCGAGTATCCCCCAATTCTCCAAAAATTATCAGTTCACTCATGTCCTCTTCTCCTGTTTGCTTGATATTTTCAACTCATTTTTCTCTCCCTGTCACCTTTCTACATATGTCCTCCTTTTGGCCTCTTGAAGCCCATGGATAAAAATCATCCTCTCTCTCTTCCCTTCCCATTGTTTTTCCCTCTGCATCTCTGGATCTTTTGATGGGCTGACAGTGCCTCTGCAGGAGACCTATCACCATTCCTACTTACAATTCCTAATGGTATGCCACTTTCTCTCAACAATTCCTGGTCCATGTAGGTCTTAGCAGAGGTTTATGTAGGTCTTAACCATTTCCTTTACTTCGGTCTCTGTGTACCTGCTCCTATTTCCAAGCTCTCCATGTTCATTAGTTCTGTATTTAGCTTCAGCTTTCTCAGTTCGGCATCTAGGCTCTGTTCCTGGCCTCTGCAGCATCGGCTTGCAGCTCCCACTTGTTGCTCTTTTCAGCTATCCTCTCCTTCATTTTATTGACAAGCTCCTCTGGCTTAATTTCCTACTCTTGCTCCGGCTTTCTCCTGAGCTCTTCTACCCATTCTTCCTTTCCAGGCCAATCAATTTTCCTTGGTTAATTTTTTTATGTGCTAGTTACCAGAAAATGTGTATGTGGTTTGTGAATATGTGATTTGTGTGTGTGTATGTCTGTGCACTCGCCTAATTGTACTCACCTAATTATGGTTACAGGAGTCGAGGCTCAGCTCCTGGCCCTGCCTCTTCACTGAGTGCTACTACGTCCTCTCCCTCCCTGCTCCATGAGCTTTATCATACCTCATCTTAAAGCTATGTATGGTTCCTATCTCCACTACCTCACTTGCTAAGCTATTCCACTTTTTGACTACTCTATGACTGAAGAAATACTTCCTAACATCCCTTTTACTCATCTGGGTCTTCAACTTCCAATTGTGACCCCTTGTTTCTGTGTCCCCTCTCAGGAACATCCTGTCCGTGTCCACCTTGTCTATTCCACGCAGTATTTTGTATGTTATCATGTTTTCCCTAACCCTCCTGTCCTCCAGTGTCGTCAGGCCGATTTCCCTTAACCTTTCTTCGTAGGACATTTGCAACTAGGTTAGTTCAACCTAGCTGCAAACTTTTGCACTTTCTCTAATTTCTTGACGTGTTTGATCAAGTGTGGGTTCCAAACAGGTGCTGCATACTCCAGTATGGGCCTGACGTACACGGTGTACAGTGTCATGAACGATTTCTTACTAAGGTATCGGAACGCTATTCTCAGGTTTGCCAGGCACCCATATGCTGCAGCTGTTATCTGGTTGATGTGTGCTTCCGGAGACGTCCTCGGTGTTATACTCACCCCAAGATCTGTCTCCTTGAGTGAGGTTTGCAGTCTTTGGCCACCTAGCCTATACTCCGTCTGCGGTCTTCTTTGCCCTTCCCCGATCTTCATGACTTTGCATTTGGCGGGGTTAAATTTGAGAAGCCAGTTGCTGGACCAGGTGTCCAGCCTGTCCAGGTCTCTTTGAAGTCCAACCTAATCCTCATCTGATTTAATTCTCCTCATTAACTTCACATCATCTGCGAACAGGAACACTTCTGAGTCTAACCCTTCCATCATGTCATTCACATATACCAGAAATAGCACTGGTCCTAGGACCGACCCCTGTGGGACCCCGCTAGTCACAGGTGCCCACTGTGATACCTCATCATGTACCATGACTCGTTGTTGCCTCCCTGTCAGGTAATCTCTGATCCATTGCAGTGCCCTTCCTGTTATACGCACCTGATCCTCTAGCTTCTGCACCAATCTCCTGTGAGGAACTGTGTCGAAGGCCTTCTTTCAGTCAAAGAAGATGCAATCAACCCACCCCTCTCTCGTGTCTTACTTCTGTTACTTTATCATAAAACTCAAGTAGGCTTGTGACACAGGATTTGCCTTCCATAAATCCGTGCTGGTTGGTGTTTATACTCTTGTTCCGTTCCAGGTGCGTATGTGTGTGTGTATGTGTGTGTGTGTTTGTGTGTGTACTCACCTAATTGTGGTTGCAAGGGTCGAGACTCAGCTCCTGGCCCCGCCTCTTCACTGATCACTACTCGGTCCCTGTCTCCTTGCTCCATGAGCTTTACCATACCTCATCTTAAAGCTATGTATGGTTCCTGCCTCTACTACATCACTTGCTAGGCTATTCCACTTCCTGACTACTCTATGACTGAGGAAATACTTCCTAACGTCCCTGTGACTCGTCTGAGCCTTCAGCTTCCAATTGTGACCCCTTATTTCTGTGTCCCCCCTCTGAAAAATTCTGTCTGTCCACCTTGTCTATTCCACGCAGTATTTTGTATGTCGTTATCATGTCTCCCTGACCCTCCTGTCTTCCAGTGTCGTCAGGCCGATTTCCCTCAATCTTTCTTCGTAGGACATTTCCCTGAGCTCTTGAACTATCCTTGTTGCAAAACTTTGTACTTTCTATAATTTCTTGACGTGCTTGACCAGGGGGGGGGGTTCCAAACTGGTGCTGCATACTCCAGTATGGACCTGACGTACACGGTGTACAGTGTCTTCAACGATTCCTTACTAAGGTATCAGAACACTGTTCTCAGGTTTGCCAGGCGCCCGTATGCTGCAGCAGATTTCTGGTTGATGCGTGCCCCCGGAGACATGCTCGGTGTTATACTCACTCCAAGATCTTTCTCCTTGAGTGAGGTTTGCAGTCTTTGGCCACCTAGCCTATACTCTGTCTGCGGTCTTCTTTGCCCTTCCCCGATCTTCATGACTTTGCATTTGGCAGGGTTGAATTCTAGGATCCAGTTGCTGGACCAGGTGTCCAGCCTGTCCAGGTCTCTTTGTAGTCCTGCCTGATCCTCATCTGATTTAATTCTCCTTATTAACTTCACATCATCTGCGAACAGGGACACTTCTGAGTGTGTGTGTGTACGTGTGTGTGTGTGTGTGTGTGTGTGTGTGTGTGTGTGTGTGTGTGTGTGTGTATGTGTTTGTGTGTGTGTGTGTATGTGTGTGTGTGTGTGTGTGTACTCACCTAGTTGTACTCACCTAGTTGAGGTTGCGGGGGTCGAGTCCGAGCTCCTGGCCCAGCCTCTTCACTGATCGCTACTAGGTCACTCTCCCTGAGCCGTGAGCTTTATCATACCTCTGCTTAAAGCTATGTATGGATCCTGCCTCCACTACATCACTTCCCAAACTATTCCACTTACTGACTACTCTGTGGCTGAAGAAATACTTCCTAACATCCCTGTGATTCATCTGTGTCTTCAGCTTCCAACTGTGTCCCCTTGTTACTGTGTCCAATCTCTGGAACATCCTGTCTTTGTCCACCTTGTCAATTCCTCTCAGTATTTTGTATGTCGTTATCATGTCCCCCCTATCTCTCCTGTCCTCCAGTGTCGTCAGGTTGATTTCCCTTAACCTCTCCTCGTAGGACATACCTCTTAGCTCTGGGACTAGTCTTGTTGCAAACCTTTGCACTTTCTCTAGTTTCTTTACGTGCTTGGCTAGGTGTGGGTTCCAAACTGGTGCCGCATACTCCAATATGGGCCTAACGTACACGGTGTACAGGGTCCTGAATGATTCCTTATTAAGATGTCGGAATGCTGTTCTGAGGTTTGCTAGGCGCCCATATGCTGCAGCAGTTATTTGGTTGATGTGCGCTTCAGGAGATGTGCCTGGTGTTATACTCACCCCAAGATCTTTTTCCTTGAGTGAGGTTTGTAGTCTCTGGCCCCCTAGACTGTACTCCGTCTGCGGTCTTCTTTGCCCTTCCCCAATCTTCATGACTTTGCACTTGGTGGGATTGAACTCCAGGAGCCAATTGCTGGACCAGGTCTGCAGCCTGTCCAGATCCCTTTGTAGTTCTGCCTGGTCTTCGATCGAGTGAATTCTTCTCATCAACTTCACGTCATCTGCAAACAGGGACACCTCAGAGTCTATTCCTTCCGTCATGTCGTTCACAAATACCAGAAACAGCACTGGTCCTAGGACTGACCCCTGCGGGACCCCGCTGGTCACAGGTGCCCACTCTGACACCTCGCCACGTACCATGACTCGCTGCTGTCTTCCTGACAAGTATTCCCTGATCCATTGTAGTGCCTTCCCTGTTATCCCTGCTTGGTCCTCCAGTTTTTGCACTAATCTCTTGTGTGGAACTGTGTCAAACGCCTTCTTGCAGTCCAAGAAAATGTGTGTGCGCGCGCGCGAGTAACCTGTCTTACCTGTCTATGACCAGTCAGACTAATTAGTCACAAGTGTCAAATTCAATAATCAGTAATTAACCCAAAAAAGTAATTAGTATCCCTCAGAGGTATAACCAGATACGTAACATAATTTATTGATTTAGCATACATAATGTATTACATGTATATTTAGCATACATAATGTATTACATGTATATTTAGCATACATAATGTATTACATGTATATTTAGCATACATAATGTATTACATGTATATTTAGCATACATAATGTATTACATGTATATTTAGCATACATAATGTATTACATGTATATTTAGCATACATAATGTATTACATGTATATTTAGCATACATAATGTATTACATGTATATTTAGCATACATAATGTATTACATGTATATTTAAAACCTTTCATGCTACTTGGCTCCTAAAAAAATATTATGATAATTGTACGAAAATATAACTTTGTATTTAAGTTTTCTTTTTCATTAAAAAAAAAATTTATTTCTTCAAATATATTCCTATATCTTCGTAGTATATATATTCTTATTTCTTCATATATTCTTATTTCTTCATATATTCTTATTTCTTCATATATTCTTATTTCTTCATATATTCTTATTTCTTCATATATAATCTTATTTCTAGTTTTAAAGATTATGTTATATATTGAATAAGATGTGAGGTACTGTGGTATCTTGATGATGTAAGGTACTGTGGTATCTTGATGATGTAAGGTACTGTGGTATCTTGATGATGTAAGGTACTGTGGTATCTTGATGATGTAAGGTACTGTGGTATCTTGATGATGTGAGGTACTGTGGTATCTTGATGATGTAAGGTACTGTGGTATCTTGATGATGTAAGGTACTGTGGTATCTTGATGATGTAAGGTACTGTGGTATCTTGATGATGTAAGGTACTGTGGTATCTTGATGATGTAAGGTACTGTGGTATCTTGATGATGTGAGGTACTGTGGTATCTTGATGTAAGGTACTGTGGTATCTTGATGATGTAAGGTACTGTGGTATATTGATGTAAGGTACTGTGGTATCTTGATGATGTAAGGTACTGTGGTATCTTCATGATGTAAGGTACTGTGGTATCTTCATGACGTAAGGTACTGTGGTATCTTGATGTAAGGTACTGTGGTATCTTGATGTAAGGTACTGTGGTATCTTGATGATGTAAGGTACTGTGGTAACTTGATGTAAGGAACTGTGGTATCTTGATGATGTAAGGTACTGTGGTATCTTGATGATGTTAGGTACTGTGGTATCTTGATGATGTAAGGTACTGTGGTATCTTGATGTAAGGTACTGTGGTATCTTCATGATGTAAGGTACTGTGGTATCTTGATGTCAGGTACTGTGGTAACTTCATGATGTAAGGAACTGTGGTATCTTGATGATGTAAGGTACTGTGGTATCTTGATGTTAGGTACTGTGGTATCTTCATGACGTAAGTACTGTGGTATCTTGATGTAAGGTACTGTGGTATCTTGATGTAAGGTACTGTGGTATCATGTTGATGTAAGGTACTGTGGTATCTTGATGATTACCTGGAGTTTACCTGGAGAGAGTTCCGGGGGTCAACGCCCCCGCGGCCGGTCTGTGACCAGGCCTCCTGGTGGATCAGAGCCTGATTAACCAGGCTGTTACTGCTGGCTGCACGCAAACCAACGTACGAGCCACAGCCCGGCTGGTCAGGAACCGACTTTAGGTGCTTGTTCAGTGCCAGCTTGAAGACTGCCAGGGGTCTGTTGGTAATCCCCCTTATGTATGCTGGGAGGCAGTTGAACAGTCTCGGGCCCCTGACACTTATTGTAGACAGCCTGTACTGTCTGCACAGACAGCCCATGCTGTCTGCCAGCTTAGTTCATATTTTGCGCCACTCAGATGCTGCCCTCTGTAGCCAGACCTCTCGGTGGGCACGCCAGCCTGCCGGCCCTTGCCACGCTCACTCACACAGCGGCCTAGCAGGAAGACACAAGTACTCCTAGCTCTCTCTCGTGGGATGGCCCTGCCTGGGCCATGGGCACAAACACACAAGCCTGTGTACCCACCACGACTTAACAATAAAGAAAGAAGCCTCCGAAGACGTCTATCATTTGAACCCCGCTTTCAGCTCTACCAAATAATGTTATAAATGGTAGCAGCGGTGGTCGCAGCAGTGTGTTTGCCCAGAGAGAGGAAGGAAGGAATGAAGTTGTTCGCTTCATCCCCCTACACAACAAGCATCTGTCTCTCAACGAGTTATCATGATGTCGTGTCTGCACGTTTGAGCATCCAGACACAGGTACAAGCAGGATCCAGGCCGAAATTTGCCGAAATTCTCCGAGAATTGTAAGTGACCCTACGCTACAGCGTCCCACGCTGTTTCTCAAGTCACGTGTTCAGCGTCACTTGTATGTTGCTGCTGTTGTTGTTCAGCTCAGCACAGCTGTTTCAGCAAGACAGAGGTGAGTTTTGTGGTGATTTCTGCGTCTAGTTTGAGCTTCTCCATGTGTTTGTGGGTGGGAGGAGGAGGAGGAAGTGGCCGTTCCTCACCTTGCCCATGCTCGCCCTACTCACGCTCACCTGTCTACCATACACTCACCACTGCCCACTCCTGCTGTGTTTTCTGCTGTTTTCCGTGTGATTCATTGCCAGAGCTGTGTATCCGAGTGCCCGAGGCCACTCGAAGCTATGTGGATCAGCATGCCACGTAGATCAGCATGCCACGTAGATCACGACGCCACGTGGATCACGATGCCACGTGGGTGTGGGCGATGTCAAGTGGATCTATCAGCCACGTGAGTTACCAGATGTCCCAGGCCACATGCTGTGGTCTGCTGCCTGCATCACATTGACGTCACCGACGATGCTGCCCGACTTCATTACGTCACGATGTCTGCTGATGTCACCTCACGATGTCTGCCTGACGTCACCTCGAGATGTCTGCTGATGTCACAGTGCTGCTCACGTCATCACGCCTGACATCACATGATGTCACCATCAAGTGTTCAGTAATTATTTCAGTATTGTCGAGAAGATTAAGAGAAGATATATGTCGTGTGTTAATTCCTCTCAGTCGGTGTTCTCACATTTTAGTATATGTCTTAGTGTCAGTTTTATGCACAGAAAAGCATCATTTACTAGTTTAAGCCATGTTGTACCGCATGTACCGCGGGTGTGTAAAGTTTCTGTGTGTCCAGTGAGGTCTAAGCCAGACCTGAGTAGCACCACTGTGTTAAGTCACCCATGTGACCAGTGTGTTTGACAGCTATCAGACAGCCCTGAGCCCGAGCCCCCTTGTACAGAAAGCTTTTATGCTCGTCGCTCGTACCTGCTACGATTCCCATCGAGATTTGTTTCACTTCACCTCCAGACCGTCAGAGTGCAGTTATATGTAGAGAAACAAGTCTGGGGATGCTTAGACTAACCTCTGCTATAACTCCAACTGTCGAGAGAATGACACACTGTGTCAGCCTCGTGTCACAAGCTTCAGCGAGCAGCCTGCACAAAGATGTCACTTTGACTGCTAGCTCTCTCACTGCAGTCTGGTGTATGATGTTACGACTCCCAGATGTTTCGCCCAGTCGTCTCTGCCACGACTTGCTCCACAACTCGCTCCACGCTCGCTGGCAGTGACAGCCCAGCGACAGTACCAGTCGAGAAGTGTCCTCCTGAGTCGCTTGCCAGAAGTCCTGCCCAGTTGCCGAGTTTTGTCGACGCCTCACTCGAGGGCACCAGCATGTTGTGCCCCAGGTTGAGTGAAAACCTGCAGCGACTCCTTCGATGACTGCTTCACCGTTCCAGAGGAGACCGTAACCTGTTACGTCACAGCTCAGCTGCAGCGATGTCTCCTGTGTTGCAGTATCTGTCCAGACGCAGGAAGGCGTGCAGTGATGCCCTTCGACACTCACTGCCTATGACCACGATGTTTAGCACACCCCACATGTTTTTTTCTTCCCTCCCTGTAGGAAGTTTTTTTTCCATGTCCATATGTATATATATATATATGTTTTTATTTTGTGTTCTGTGCCCTGTTCCTACGAGAGAGAGAGACAGAGTTTCTTTTGCCACCAGTATTGTCGCGTCGGGACGACGCGCGGTAGGTGGCCGAGCGTATGTAGACAGCCTATACTGTCTGCACAGACAGCCCATGCTGTCTGCCAGCTAAGTTCATATTTCACGCCACTCAGATGCTGCCCTCTGAAGTAAGGCCTCTCGGTGGGCACGCCAGCCTGCCGGCCCTTGCCATGCTCACTCACACAGCGGCCTAGCAGGAAGACATAAGTACTCCTAGCTCTCTCTCGTGGGATGGCCCTGCCCGGGCCATGGGCACAAACACACAAGCCTGTGTACCCACCACGACTTAACAATAAAGTAAGAAGCCTCCAAAGAAGTTTATCATTTAACCACCCGCTTGCAGCACCTACCAAACAATCCTTTTTATATTATTGTATGGTCTCTTAACGTGCTAGTGACACCCCTGCTTTTCATCGAGGGGATGTTGCATCGTCTGCTAAGTCTTTTGCTTTCGTAGTGAGTGATTTTCGTGTGCAAGTTCGGTACTAGTTCCTCTAGGATTTTCCAGGTGTATATAATTATGTATCTCTCCCGCCTGCATTCCAGGGAATACAGGTTTAGGAACTTCAAGCGCTCCCAGTAATTGAGGTGTTTTATCTCCGTTATGCGTGCCGTGAAGGTTCTCTGTACATTTTCTAGGTCAGCAATTTCACCTGCCTTGAAAGGTGCTGTTAGTGTGCAGCAATATTCCAGCCTAGATAGAACAAGTGACCTGAAGAGTGTCATCATTGGCTTGGCCTCCCTAGTTTTGAAGGTTCTCAATATCCATCCTGTCATTTTTCTAGAAGATGCGATTGATACAATGTTATGGTCCTTGAAGGTGAGATCCTCCGACATGATCACTCCCAGGTCTTTGACGTTGGTGTTTCGCTCTATTTTGTGGCCAGAATTTGTTTTGTACTCTGATGAAGATTTAATTTCCTCGTGTTTACCATATCTGAGTAATTGAAATTTCTCATCGTTGAACTTCATATTGTTTTCTGCAGCCCACTGAAAGATTTAGTTGATGTCCGCCTGGAGCCTTGCAGTGTCTGCAATGGAAGACACTGTCATGCAGATTCGGGTGTCATCTGCAAAGGAAGACACGGTGCTGTGGCTGACATCCTTGTCTATGTCGGATATGAGAATGAGGAGCAAGATGGTAGCGAGTACTGTGCCTTGTGGAACAGAGCTTTTCACCGTAGCTGCCTCGGACTTTACTCTGTTGACTACTACTCTCTGTGTTCTGTTAGTGAGTAAATTATAGATCCATCGACCGACTTTCCTGTTATTCCTTTAGCACGCATTTTGTGCGCTATTAACGCCATGGTCACACTTGTCGAAGGCTTTTGCAAAGTCTGTATATATTACATCTGCATTCTTTTGTCTTCTAGTGCATCTAGGACCTTGTCGTAGTGATCCAATAGTTGAGACAGACAGGAGCGACCTGTTCTAAACCATGTTGCCCTGGGTTGTGTAACTGATGGGTTTCTAGATGGGTGGTGATCTTGCTTCTTAGGACCCTTTCAAAGATTTTTATGATATGGGATGTTAGTGCTATCGGTCTGTAGTTCTTTGCTGTTGCTTTACTGCCCCCTTTGTGGAGTGGGGCTATGTCTGTTGTTTTTAGTAACTGTGGGACGACCCCTGTGTCCATGCTCCCTCTCCATAGGATGGTAAAGGCTCGTGATAGGGGCTTCTTGCAGTTCTTGATGAACACGGAGTTCCATGAGTCTGGCCCTGGGGCAGAGTGCATGGGCATGTCATTTATCGCCTGTTCGAAGTCATTTGGCGTCAGGATAACATCGGATAGGCTTGTGTTAATCAAATTCTGTGGCTCTCTCATAAAAAATTCATTTTGATATTCGACTCTCAGTCTGGTTAGCGGCTTGCTAAAAACTGAGTCATATTGGGACTTGAGTAGCTCACTCATTTCCTTGCTGTCATCTGTGTAGGACCCATCTTGTTTAAGTAGGGGCCCAATACTGGACGTTGTTCTCGACTTTGATTTGGCATAGGAGAAGAAATACTATGGGTTTCTTTCGATTTCATTTATGGCTTTTAGTTCTTCCCGCAATTCCTGACTCCTATAAGATTCCTTTAGCTTAAGTTCGATGCTTGCTATTTCTCTGACCAGTGTCTCCCTGCGCATTTCAGATATATTGACCTCTTTTAGCCGCTCTGTTATTCTTTTCCGTCGCCTGTAAAGGGAGCGCCTGTCTCTTTCTATTTTACATCTACTCCTCCTTTTTGTGCATACATCGAGTGCCACCGAGTTAATCTGTTCTAGGCATAAGTTTGGGTCTGTGTTGCTTAGTATATCTTCCCAGCTTATATCGTTAGGACTTGGTTTACTTGGTCCCACTTTATGTTTTTGTTATTGAAGTTGAATTTGGTGAATGCTCCCTCGTGACTAGTCTCATTTTGTCGGTCTGGGGCTCCACGCATACATGTCTGAACCTCAATTATGTTGTGATCTGAGTATATTGTTTTTGATATGGTGACATTTCTTATCAGATCATCATTGTTAGTGAAGATGAGGTCTAGTGTATTCTCCAGTCTAGTAGGCTCTATTATTTGCTGGTTTAAATTGAATTTTGTGCAGAGATTTAAAAGCTCGTGTGAGTGTGAGTTTTCATCAGAGCTGCCTCCTGGTGTTATTACTGCAACAATATTATTTGCTATATTCCTCCATTTTAGGTGCCTTAAGTTGAAATCCCCCAGGAGCAAGATGTTGGGTGCAGGAGCTGGAAGATTTTCCAGACAGTGGTCAATTTTTAACAGCTGTTCCTGGAATTGCTGGGATGTTGCATCCGGAGTCCACTCCAGGAATGACTGGATTTGGTGTACGATTTCCGCCATTTCCTGCCAGTTTTTTTTCCCTCCTGGCACTAAAAAACCTCTCCCTCTTGAGTGGCTGTGGCTACCCAGGTTTACCCATGGCCTGGATGTTTTGTATCTTTTTGTCCCCTTTAGATGGTGTGCCTGGCAATTTAAGTTATAGCACAGTCTTTCCTGTACTGAAGAGGTACACATTTCAAGGTGAAAAAGCTTACAGGAAGGGAGTTTGCATTTTCTTGTTGTCATATGGGCACGGCATTTTCTAGGATGGTCATAGTTGCACGTCCCGTCTTTTTTTCCAGATTTCCCATGTCTGCAGATGCCATGTGCATGGTATGTGCACAGGCTTGGTTTCCGTTTGCCTTGGGTTTCTGTGACTGTATTCCCTGTTGGTGCATGTTTACCTGTCTTATTTCTATCCTCTCTAGCACCAACAATGGAGCTCCCACCAGTTGTTTTTGGTAATATATCCTCACTATTGCTAGTGGAGTCCTCTTGTTTGCTATTTCCTGTGGTATTTCTAGTTTGCAATATTGGTTTTATCTTATCTTTGACTACACTTGTTTCCCCACTACGGCTCCTGTCCCCTATGAGGTCATTTATATGTATTCCTTCCTGCGTATAATTCCCGACTACCTGGACAAAATCTCCAGCTTCACCATTACTGTCTCCCAGGACAGCACCTCCAGCTTCACCATTACTGTCTCCTATGACAGCACCTCCAGTTTCACCATTACTGTCTCCCAGGACAGCACCTCCAGCTTCACCATTACTGTCTCCCAGGACAGCACCTCCAGCTTCACCATTACTGTCTCCCAGGACAGCACTATCGGCCCCGCATTTACTGACTACCAGGACATCACCTCCAGCCTTACAGTTTCTGACTACATGGCCAGTATCAAGGGCAGTACCATTCAGCCCAGACTTTTTATGTTCCCATCTGTTGTAGAAAGCTTCCAGGTTTTCTATGAAAGCAGCTTTGATGTTATCCTCTTTTAATACCCTTGTGATTTTAGTCCACAGATTTATCTCATTTGGGCATACCCAAAAACACTTCCCTGTTTTAATACTGCTTGTAGCTAGTTCTTGGATATCCGCACAAGGGGCGTGACACCAATTTCCACAAAAATGACAATTTATCCATGTGGAAGCCCGTTTGTTTGATTGACTGCAGACTACACAGAGCTTCATAATGATTTGAATGGTTGATTTACTGTAATTCTACTAGCAACCTCTTGAATACTCTATTAATAACCTCCTTAAATGAAGCTCTAGCTATTTGTATTTCTATTTCTAACTGTACTTGTATATTGGACAGCTTACCGGTGTACGTTCCTGATTTATTGTCCAACGAATCCGTTTGAAACCTGTCAAGGGTTCGGACCAGTCGAGGGTTCGGACCAGTCGAGGGTTCGGAACCAATCTGATCTGATCAGTGGGTCACTTATTTAAAACATACTGGTCGGTGATTCGGGCTAACACATGAAGGATCTACTGAAAATTATCTACCCGAGTAATATGTGATTTGATTGATACAAAAGTATAACTTGCGTGTTGAAGAACCGGTGATTGCTGGCAGCTCCTACAATGACGAACGGTCGAGCCTCAACCCTTGTTTATCAATCGCTGTATCTAGCTTTTCTAGGTTTTTTTCGTCTCCACCACAATAAATGCTATATTATCACTATAGTTGACTGGTGGAAATTTTGGAGGAAGGACGCTTTTTCTGTAGTAATAATTGCTTCTCGTTGTGTATATTGCGACCGCTGGTAACTACAAGCTACATGAAATTCACAGTATACGTCTGGTATTTCAAGAAAAAAGAAACTAATGAAAGTCACTCCACTCCACTAAGTACCATTATAATACTGGTTAGTTGCTACTACAACACTGTATTTTGCTATTCACTGGTATCACTAGATTATATGCGAGTACACTAGCAAGCCAGGAAGATTATTAAAACAGCTGACCTGTGGTAAGTTTCTGGCGACTTCTGGCACCTGCCTCTATAGGCTTATCACTTCATTTACAAATTCACCTGTTTTCAAATGACACTTTAGCCTTTATCATCTATATACTAGGGAGCCACTGTAGTATACACTATACACTGTGTATACACAATGTTATCAGGGAGACTTTCTTTCCTCTGACAAAGAAAAGTTCTATTATTATTATTTTGCACACGGCACACTAGGCCTATGATTCCCCTCTGGCAGTAAACTCTGCTAGGTACTGCACACTAATTCTCCTTTTTTGACTCAGTATATAATGTTTTCCGCCCAAGATTGGTTCCAGGCGCTAGAGGGATGTATCGTATAGGATTGATGGCACAAATTAAAGTTCTAGCACGTAAGAGCGACCGTGTAAACACGAGAAAACCCGGAGCACAACGAGGCACGCTGACACGCTGTCTTCTAGACAGTAAGGTACTGTGGTATCTTGATGTAAGGTACTGCGGTATCTTGATGTAAGGTACTGTGATATCTTGATGTAAGGTACTGTGGTATCTTGACGATGATGTATGGTATTGTGGAACATTGAAGCTGTGACGTATTGTGGTATCTTGATGTATGGTATTATGGTATCTTTAAGATGTAAGGTATTGTGGTAACTTGTTGATGATGAATGGTAATGTGGTATCTTGATGATGAAAGGTACTGTGGTATCTTGATGTATGGTGTTGAAGTATCTTGATGATGTAAGGTATTGTGGTATCGTGATGATGTAAGATATTGTGGTATCTTAATGATCATGTATGGTATTGTGGTATCTTGAAGATGTAAAGATTGTGGTTTCTTGATGATGTATGTTATTGTGGTATCTTGATGATGTAAGGTATTGCGGCATCGTGATGATGTAAGGTATTGTGGTATTTTAATGATGTATGGTATTGTGGTATCTTGAAGATGTAAGGTATTGTGGTGTCTTGATGATGTATGGTATTGTGATATCTTGATTATGTATGTTATTGTGGTATCTTGATGTAAGGTATTGTGGTATCTTGATGATGATGAAGTACGCTGAGGTCAGTGGTCACGTGAGGTCATACCTGTCCTAAGCTCTCTGGGATTTAGCGTGGGGTGTTATTGAGTACCATGGCTTGCTGTAGTGCTTTAGAATCTCAGGTTAAAGTGTTGAAGAAGGAGGTTCTACTTCAGGAGGAAAATAAGAAGCTGAAGCTTCACCTAGATGGGTTTGGGAGTGAGTGTGAGATGGATTTAGCTGGTAAGGGGAAATGGTCACCAGTAGTGGCAAGTGGTTCACAGTTCAGACAGAAGGAAGAAAAGAAGGGTTAAAGGAGAAGATGTGAAGGAAGGAAATCGATTCTCTGTTCTCCAGGACGAGTGTACTTCAGAGGTTAGTGTGGTTGAAGGTACCACTGATTCCCCTGCTAATCAAGGTAAAAATATTCTAACTGTAGGAGATTCTCAGGTAAGATATATGTAACACAGATAGGAAGGTCAGACAGAGGGTGTGCCTTCCAGGAGCTGGTGTTGGTGACATAATCATCAGGTTGGATAATATTATGTCAGGTAATGGGAACAAGCCCATTATCTTAGTGCTGGGGGTAATGACGTTCTAAAGGGCAGGAGACAGGAGGTACTGGATAAGTACAGGCCATAGAAGTAGTCAGGTCTAAGGGAGGGATCCCTATCATATGTAGTCTGCATAGGAAGGGAGTGGGCAATGAATGGATGTCTAGGGCAATTGGTATAAATTGCTGGCTAGACAGGTACTGCAAGAAACTTGCAATTCCATTCATTGATAACTGTGACAAATTCTATGGCAAACTTGATATGTATGCAGGGGATGGGGTTCATCTCTCTGGTGTTGGAGTGGTTGCATTAGTCAATTCGATTGAGGGGGTAGTTGATGACTTGTCTAGGAATTTAAACTCATAGAGTATAGAGGTATGGGTGTTTGTGGGAAACAATCAGGCTGCAGTATTAGGATTGAAAACAGAAGATATTACCAGGATACCTCAGGGATATGTTTAAAAGACAATATTCAAAGTAAAGTTGCTAGTAAAGGCAAATCAATTTATCAACAAAGAGAGATAGAGGGCAACGAGTGACTAGCTCCCTTAAGGTTTACTATACAAATAGTAGGAATCTAAGAAATAAGATGAGCTAAGATTACTTGGAAGTGCAGGTAATATACATATTATTGCTATAACAGAGACCTTGTTCAACTTGAAGGATAGAGAAATGCCTTCTGAATGTAACATACAGGGTTATAAACTATTCCACACTGATAGGGTCAACAGGAAGTGTGGTGGAGTGGCGATGTATGTCAGAGAAAATTTAAATTGTTGTCTTAGACATGATATAAGATTAGAAACATCGGACACAGAATTTATTTGGCTACAGTTTCTCGAGGTTCTTGAGAAATTAATTTTGGGTGTGATTTATAGGCCCCCCAAACCTTGATAGAGAGTGCAGTAAGCTGTTATGGGACGATATTCATAAGGCATCTAGATATGAAAATGTTGTGTTAATGGGAGATTTTAACTTTAGACAAATTGACTGGAAGAATGTGAGTCTAGTGACTTTCTTGATACGGTTCAGGATTGCTTTTTAAAACAGTTTGTGACAGAACCAACTAGAGGAAACAATCTGCTTGACTTGGTTCTTGCCAACAAAGAATCACTAATTAATTAAATCTTGAGGGTAATGATGAGCTTGGGGAAAGTGATCACAAATCACTTAGTTTCAGTATATCATGGAATTACCCAGATAACTGCAATCAAATCTCTGTCCCAGATTTTCGCTTGGCCGATTTCATGGAACTCAGAAATTATTTGGGTGGGCTAAATTGGGATGACCTGACTATGGGTTAGGTAGGTGATCTTGGTTGCCAATATGATGTTTTCCAGAGCATAGTTATAGCTGCCCAGACAACTTTTGTTCCAAGTAGGGAAATTAGATCTAACAATGATCCCAAATGGATGAACAATAGATTAAAACATCTCATTGGTCAAAAGAGAGGCATATATAGACGTATCAAAAGATGGGATTGGCAGTTAAGAAATCAATATATTCAATTAAAGAGAGAAATAAAAAAAGGAATAAGAAAAGCAAAAAGGGATAATGGTTGCAAGGGATTCGAAGACTAACCCAAAAGAGTTCTTTCAGGTATACAGAAGTAAGATTAGGGACAAGATTGGCCCACTTAAGAGTAACTCAGGCCAGATCACTGACAGTGATAAGGATATGTTTGAAATTTTCAGTACTTACTTCCTCTCAGTTTTTACCCAGGAAAATACTAGCGATATTCCAGAAATAATAGATTATGTAGAACAGGACGATTATAAACTATGCACGATTGTATTAACTAGTGACATAATCCTCAGACAAATAGAGAAATTAAAAGCTAACAAATCCCCAGGCCCTGATGAACTGTTTGCAAGGGTGCTAAGGGAATGTAAAGAGGAACTTAGCATGCCTTTGGCTAATCTTTTCAACATATCACTACAAACTGGCATAGTGCCTGATAAGTAGAAAATGGCAAATGTAATACCTATTTACAGCGCAGGTGACAGGTCCTTGGCTTCGAACTATAGACCAATAAGCCTTACCTCCATAGTGGGAAAATTTATGGATTCAGTAATTTCCGAAGCAATTCGTAGCCATCTTGATAGGCATAAATTGATTAATGAATCTCAACACGGTTTTACAAAGAGGCGTTCCTGTCTTACGAGGAGGTAGATCATGGTAATGAATATGATATTGTGTATATAGACTTCAGTAAGGATTTCAATAGAGTTCCACATCAGAGGCTATTGAGGAAACTTAAGGCACACGGAATAGGAGAAATTTTTTCCTGGGTAGAGGCATCTTGATGTAAGGTATTGGGTATCTTTGATGTAAGGTACTGAGGTATCTTGATGTAAGGTACTGGAGTATCTTGATGTAAGGTACTGGGGTATCTTGATGATGAGATGTAAGATATTGTGGTATTTTGTTGATGCAATATGCTGTGTATCTTGTTGATGATGTAAGGTACTGTGGTATCTTGATGTAAGGGATTGTGGTATCTTAGTTATGTAAAGTATTGTGGTGTCCTAATGATGTAAGGTACTCTGGTACCTTGATGATGATGTAAGACACTCTGGTATCTTAAGAATGATGTAAGGTACTGTGGTATTTTGATGATGATGTAAGGTACTGTGATATCTTGATGTAAGGTTCTGTGGTATCTTGATGATGTAAGACACTCTGGTGTCTTGATGTAAGATACTCCGGTATCTTGATGATGTACGATACTCTGGTATCTTGATGATGTACGATACTCTGGTAACTTGATATAAGATATTCCGGCATCTTGATGATTTAAGGTACTCTGACATCTTCAAGATGATGTAAGATATTCTGGCATCTTGAAGATGTATATATTATGGCAGCATATAATATGTACACCAGAATTAATAATATTGCACTTTAATCCCTTAAATATGAATAAATATAAATTCATCATATATATACACAGTGATACACACCTCTGAGTGCATCCTCCTTCCACTGTATCTCTCTGTAACATTACTCTACTAATTGAAAATTTATATGCATGAACTTTAAAAGGTTTGTCAAAGTCAGCATCCATTATAATGTCTTCTGATGTAAGGGTCTCTTCTGGTCTCTTAAAAGGTATGTCATTAGAATTCGTCCGGTGGAACTCCTCCATTCGACACAAAGTACTGGAGCCTTCCACTCACACAGGAAGCACTGGGGTTCAGTCTGAGGAGAGCAAACAAGCTTGAGCATCTCTTGCTCCTGCTCACATAGCAGTGAATATGTATCTGGATATTAGTCGACTGTTGTGGTTGACATATTTGGGAATGGGAAAATATTGCGACCCCTGAATGGGTCACAATGTATATAATATATATCATTGCGCTCTTACAGTATGTCATTGTTTTGTTGGTATTTGATGAGGGGGAGGGTATCTTTTTACTTCCAGAGCACATATGTACGACTTTATAAATGTACCTTTGGTGGGGGTGGATGTATTGGTTTTAATGGTATGTGGTGAGGTTTTTACCTTTAAGAATTGTTTTGTATATAAAACTTGGCATAAGATGTATAAGTGTGCTGAAGTAGATTATCTGGATATGTTGTTGGTACACCTGTGTGAAGTGTTCCTTTTTCTTTTTGGATTGTGTATACGTATGTTGTACTTTAATTTTGTTGTTACATGTTGATTGGTTTAGTGACATATGTTTGCTTCCATGTATAATGTATACTGTATTTTAAATAAATATAAATATATATATATATATATATATATATATATATATATATATATATATAATATATATATATATATATATATATATATATATATTATCTGTTCATATAATTTTTATATTGCTTATATTTGCGATAATAGCTAAATCATAAACATATTGCTTTATATTATTATTTGACTTAGTTATATTATTAGGTAGGATGTAACATTTACATATATTATTCAGTGCTCATAGTTCAAGTCTTGATTGTCTAACTACTGTAATTATCGCTCGTTGCTAATTTCCCTGCCGGCTTCTCAGTGTTGCTGGGCAGAAGCAGCACGGAGTCACGTGACCAGGGGGGTGATCACACCTCACCTGGGTGAGACTGTCTTGCTCTGACTCGCCCTCTCTTGTCGGTTGGATGTTCTCCTGGCAAGACGCCCCACACTCCTCTCTTGTGGGCCCTTGTTGGAAGATCGTCTCTGTCGTTTTCTTGTTGTTGGTTCTGTGGAACTTTGTTCACAGAACATTGTCTAGACTTAGTGATTTTCTACGTTGTACTGAGGTTCCCCTCAAGGAAGGTTCCTTGATGTTGGTGAGGGGCTCTTGATTTAGGGAATTGGATCTGTGCTCCAGTTCCCCGAATTAAGCCTGAATGCCTTCCACATCCCCCCCAGGCGCTGTATAATCTTCCGGGTTTAGCGCTTCCCCCTTGATTATAATAATAATGTACTGAGGTTGTGTGTCACACTGACACTTAGAAACTCAGGTCCTGAGCTGTAGCTTCTGACCTAATTTGTACTGGTATCTGTGTACTGTTACAGTTGGGGATTTTCTAATGCTGAACTTAGATTCAGTAGTATGGGAGTTTTGTGACTTTTGTGGAGGATCTGCAGATGGTCCCTACTTAGTGTCGTTATATTATCTCCTTGTTCCTGATTCTGTGTCACTTTTGCTTGTTATATTGCTGTTCGTCTTATCAGTCGTTTTATTGTTCAAGCAAGCTGTTATGATTGCCAGGTTGGTCAAGAAGTTAGTATATGTGAGGACTTTTAGTCAGTCACTGGTTAAGTCTAGTCGATTCTTCACATACACACAAGCTATGCGAACTATTTAGAGCACTTACATACACACAAACTTATTTGTATATGTATGTATTATTAAATGTTAATGTATCAGACGGTACATAAGACATATAAATGTGATATGTGCCTTCAGCACAATATTACTGTACACGAGAGAAGTGATTATTATTATTTTGATTACTTTGATTAATTTAATTTGATAATATACTCCTAGACATCTTTATTATTAATAAACTTAATAAATTTTAATTTCCTTAGTTAGTAACTTACCAGTTGTAATCCTGAGGCACTATTGAATCTTACTAAATTCTAATGTATAATTGGACAAGGATACTGACTACTTGTTACAAAAACCCAGTAACAGGCTGGATGCTAGAAGGGCAGTCCTTTCTAGTATTCACTGGAGATCTCTATCATTATTAGATATCGCGTTTTTTGTAACAGAAAGATAGGGAAGGGGGTCTATGCCCTGTGTTACTGACGACCCTTTAAACCCTACATTACTGACGACCTTATATTACTGACGATCCTCTAAACCCTATCTTACGGACGACCCTCTAAACCCTATATTACTGACAAACCTCTAAACCCAATGTTACTGACGACCCTCTAAACCTTATGGTACTGACGACCATCTAAACCCTGTGTTACTGACGAATCTCTATTTGCTGCTTTATTTACTTGAAGATTGAAGATTTCAGTTCTAGTACACGCATCTCTTCTCCCCTACACGCTCTCCCTCATCCCGACACGCTCTCCCTCATCCCTACACGCTCTCACTCGCCCCAACACACACTCCCTCATCACCCCAATACACAAACTCTTACCCCACTCGGCGAGGGACAGTGTAACCGTGGGAACGGAGCTCTCTACAGATAGTGTTACATCGCATAACATTGTTGAGTTGAAGTGAC
Source organism: Cherax quadricarinatus (assembly GCF_026875155.1). Taxonomy (NCBI): domain Eukaryota; kingdom Metazoa; phylum Arthropoda; class Malacostraca; order Decapoda; family Parastacidae; genus Cherax; species Cherax quadricarinatus. Next base: position 43,192,308 of record NC_069401.1, on the reverse strand, counting down.
GAGAACACGCTGGTATCTTTATGAAGTTGCTTAACAATCCTATTACAAATCGTTGTGAACATTAGAAGTTAAAACAAGATAAGAGTGCTAGTGAACGCTTGGCGACCTACCAACTGCCAGTGTTGGACAAAATACCTTCAGAACTTTGATAGTGCGCTTACAAAATATTGTGACTAGTGGAATAGTGCTAATAGAAAAATAGTACAGACTGGAGTCACTATTAGCATTACGAGGGTAAAAATAGAAAGTCAACAGTGAAGTAAGGGGAGTCAAGGAGCTCCCCTCAGGGATACATTAAAAGCCAGTGAATACAAGGTATATACACCAAACAAAACGTTGCGTTAGTAAGTCGGTGGCGCCTTTACTGATTCTTATCCTCATAACAGACATAGATACAAACACTTGCTACAGTTTTATATCATCACTTGTAGATGATATCAGATTTAGCAAGAAAGTCTCCACGGTAGAAGACACGAAAAAAAAAAGAATATAGTATTAAAAAAAATCCTCCAGTGGACAGTGACAAATAAGTAACATGTTCAAGGGTGGCAGTTCCAACTGTTAAAATATTGAATAAATGAAGAATTTAAGAGAGAGACTGTATACAAAACGCAAGATCATCAAATAGAACGAAAAGAACATGTAAAATATTTTCGTGTAATAATGTCAGGCGACGTTTCTTTCAAAGTGCACAATATGCCAAACATCATAGCCAGGAAAATGACGGGGTAGACAGTGGGAACTTTTGTAACAAGGGAAATATGTTAGTGATGACACGTTTGACATCACAAGTGTTCTCTCTGATATATCTCTGCCCTTTCTGGGCAGGAAAGATATCAGAGCTGGATCAGATAGAGATCATTTAGAGACAGTAAAGCATTTAAATTGCTGAGAACGCTCTAAAGTCCTATATACGTATATATACTCGCAGGAGTGGAAGAGAGGGAGAGTTACATGAAAATGTATTCGTGGAAGGTAGCTGAGTGCCTGGTCAGAAATCTGCTCACTGCTATAACATACGGGAGTGAGAGATATGGGAGAATGTATGAAATAAACCCAGTTAAAAGCAGGATCGCCGTGGGCAATTTAAAAGAACATTATATTCATATCTGTTGTCCTAGAGTGTTTAACACTACCATAAGATATCAGAAACCCTCCCAGAAGAAGTATAGAAGATCTCAGGAGGAAGTTACCTATACACTTCTGCCGAATGGCAGAAGGCTCACTGCTCAAATGGGCAGGTGGGAAGTTCACGATTTCAAGTAAACAACTTTGCAAAAGAGGTGTTAATGTTGCAGTTTTATAACTGTAGTGTAAGTGTGCCTCTGGCAAGACAGTGATGGAGTGAATGATGGTGAAAGTTTTTCTTTCTCGGGCCACCCTATCTCGGTGGGAAACGGCCGATGTGTTAATAAAAAACAACTCTGCAGAAAGAAAAAAAACTTAAAAGAAACACAAACATACTATGTATATACTATCGGAATATATAATATTCATTGATTAGGGCCTATTCTATTCAAATAAAAAATTTATGTTAACGCCCGAACAAACACCGCCAGTTATATGCTAAAAATTGCTATTAAATTTAGACCTCAAATCGACTATATTATTGTCTAGATTCCAAGTAATTCTTAGAAGGCCAAGGGAATTCCCACTTTATTTTTGGGTGTCTTAAGGGTCACTTTCCTGCAAAATCCCAAGATTCTTGCTTCCTATTAGCACTGTCGGCTATTTAAGCTCGATTTATGAGTTACGTTACTTTGCAACTGTGACTTATGAGTTGGGTCACCTTGCAGCCGTGATTTATGAGTTGCTTCACCTTGCAGCCGTGATTTATGAGTTGGGTCACCTTGCAGCCGTGATTTATGAGTTGCTTCACCTTGCAGCCGTGATTTATGAGTTGCTTCACCTTGCAGCCGTGATTTATGAGTTGCTTCACCTTGCAGCCGTGATTTATGAGTTGCGTCACCTTGCAGCCGTGATTTATGAGTTGCGTCATCTTGCAGCCGCGATTTATGAGTTGCGTCACTTTGCAGCCGTGATTTATGAGTTGCGTCACCTTGCAGCTTTATGAGTTGCGTCGCTATGTATACACGTTGTCCTGTAATATACCTAGTTGGCAAGCTATATCTACAGAGAGACCATTCTCCCTTTTCCCATGCCTATTAGGCTTGCCTACGACCCAGACGTGGCAGGTGTTGTCTGCCAGACTGTATTAATAGTCAGGTCACTACATGGGTCTGACATCACTCCTATAAACATTGTCATTTGAATCTATTTTCTAATGTGTTTAACTTTTGCACTCCGTGGTAGGCAAGCACATATTGTTCCTAATGGCTTTGTCACATAATATGTAAACAGTTCGAGTGTATAATGACGTTTTGTAAGTAAATGATCATAATTGGATTTGCTAGTGAATGGCTTTTCAAAAAGCCGGATTGCTCATTCGCTTCTAAATCTAATTTTCTCGTGTTATACATTTGCATGCCGAAGGGCTGGCCAGTTTCTTCTTTCCCATAGCCAGGATGTGCGTGTAGATTCTTCATCTCGTTCTGCTGGAATCTTCAGTGTCGTAAAGACAGACTTGTGGTCAGATGATTCAACATAGCCAAGGGCTTGTCAATGACTGCGCCCTCCGATAGATCATTCACTACTGGGTTGAGAGAGGAGCCAGAGATGTGAGTAGTAATCAAGAAAGATCCTCATGTCCAACAAACTACAAGGTCGGCAAGGTTTGTAAACATGAATGATTAATTAAAACCAGGAAAATAAACTCATGCCATAGAACATCAATCATTATCTAAACTACCTAATATATATGAGACATTTATTGAAATAATTAAGGTGCTACACTATCTTACTCTCTTCATTTGTTTTTACAATCACTAGCCCAGGTGCTACAGTGTTTTACTTTCATTTATTATGATATATATATTCACTATCTTCTTTATTTTGCTTTAAATATCTACCATAGTTCATATACTCACTTTTGTTAAAATAATTAAGGTGCTAGTTCAGATGCTAAAGTGTATAATTTAGGTGCTAGTTCAGATGCTAAAGTGTATAATTTAGGTGCTAGTTCAGATGCTAAAGTGTATAATTAAGGTGCTAGTTCAGATGCTAAAGTGTATAATTAAGTGCTAGTTTAGATGCTAAAGTGTATAATTTAGGTGCTAGTTCAGATGCTAAAGTGTATAATTTCATTGTTTTCCTATAATTTTCCCTAGATTTAGAATATCTACATAGTTTTATTCCTAAGTCTGGTTATAGATTCACTATAAATCTTTGATTACAAGCGCTGATCTTATACCAACCTCCCATTTGTAACAATCCATTAGCCAGTAAGATAAAGTAGTTAAGTATCATAATTATTAAGAACATAATATCTTATTAAAAAATCTAGTTGTAGAGTCACATTCTTATGACTACAAGCATTGATCCTGATGTAAACTTTTTCTTAAATGAATTACACGAATCAAACAGCAACTGCAATTATTATACAGCAGACCAAGCAAAGACATTACTCAGAGCAAACAATAACATAACTATCCTTAATTACAATGTTAGATCCTTGAGCAAACATTATGATGACCTCACAGCATTACTCAATTCCCTTCATTCCAGTCTGTCAATCATCATACAGAAACTTGGCTAAAACCTGGTATTACAGATGTCTATGTCATTCCTGGTTACTCAGCCATACACAACTGTAGGACAAACCAGCAAGGGGGTGGAACAGCCATATATTACTCAAATCAACTTGAATGTATCTATAAATCTTGCACAAGGGATGAGCATGGTAAATATATCATAACTAAATTTAAATCAAAACACCTACAAAAAACCTTCACAGCTATAAACATGTACAGAGTTCCACACTCAAACATTTACCACTTTAGTGAAAAATTAGGAAACTTGATAACTGATGCACATATGAACAAAGACCACCTGCTGCTAACAGGAGATTTCAACATACATCTACTACATGACCAGGATCCACAAGTAAACGAATTCACAAACTCTATGAGCAACTGCTTGTTGCTACCAACCATATCTAAACCTACAAGAATCTCCAAGACCAGTGTCTCTTTAATAGACCACATCTGGACTAACACCATATCCCCTTTAAAATCAGGCATAATAACAGACAATACCACAGACCACTACCCAACCTTTCTCATAACCAATCTAGGTAGATTGCCCCAAAGACACTACTAAAGTTACCTTCAGACTACATAACGAGAGAGCTGTAAATAACTTTATAGCGGCTATGAATAACATTGACTGGCAAAATGAGCTCGAAACATTTACAGATAAGAATGAATGTATAAATAATTTTCTAAAAAAAAAAAGCCCATTACCTCTATAACAACCATTGCCCTAGAAAAACTAAACAGATCACAGCTAAGAGACTGAACAGTCCCTGGCTAACACCCAGCATCCTTAAATCCATTAACACAAAGCACCAATATGAAAAACAGTACAGAATGGGTCAAATAACTAGAGACCAGTCAAAACATTACTCGTCAGCTCTTACCAGCCTCGTAAGAAGGTCTAAAAAATTGTATTATGAAAGCAGACTACAATCAAAGGTGATATGAAAAAGACCTGGAAAACTCTATCTGAAATTCTTGGAACTAAAAAGATATCCAAAAACAAAACAATCAAATTAACAAAATCAGACGAACTCCAACTCCCACCAACTGAAACAGCAGACTCAATGTTTTCTTCTCTACCATAGGAAAGAACCTAGCAAGCAAAATCCCAAGCTCAAACACCCATCTATCTGACTACCTCACGGGCACCTACCTGAATACACTATTCCTTGCTTCAACCAGCCCAACAAAAGTCTCGCTCATCAACACCCTTAAAAACAAGGCAGGAGACATAAACAACTTGCCAACTTTTATGTACAAAAACGCTTCTCAAGTATTGCCACCAATTATTGCAACACTAACAAATCCCTTGAATCCTCCACCTTCTCAACAATTCTCAAAATAGCGAGGGGTCACTCCGATACACAAAGGAGGTGACCAAGCTGACTTAAATAACTATAGACCAATATCTAACTTACCACTCCTCTCTAAAATCTTTGAAAAATTAACTCATAGACTGATCTATTCCTACCTCGTCTCACACAACATACTAAACCCCTGTCAGTTTGGATTCAGGAATAATAAAAGCACAAATGATGCCATCATACACATGCTAGAACTAATATATACCGCACTTGAATAACAAAAAAAAAAGGCACAATACCGTGACTGGAACGATATACAAATAACCCGCACATAAAAGAGAGAAGCTTACAGCGACGTTTCGGTCCGACTTGGACCATTGACAAAGTCACACTAACCAGAAGTTGTTGTTGTTGTTGTTAAAGATTCGCCGGTGTTCTCCCGTCCCGGGCCCTTCCACTTGGTGGCCCGGCACTGCCTCCCTGTCTAGGGAGTGTCTGAGACCTAAGTCTCCCATGGGAGGAGGCACAAGTACCCCCCCTCATCTTGTGAGCCACAAACTCGGGCTCTCGCACCAACCCTGCCCTAGAAGGGCAAGGCACGGTGTCGATCGTGCTAGCGCTGTGCTCTCCTGTGTGGAGTGTCGTGTGTTGGTGCTAACCAGAAGTAAAGCAGGACGGCTATATATAGGCAGGAAGAGGTGGTGTTAGTAGTAGTAGTAGTAGTACAAGAATGGTATATAATACCGACAAGATGAAATTAAGACACATGCGCAACACCCGGGCATCCCTATCGTAGACATTTCGCCATCCAGCCAGCCACTGAGCCAGCCACTGAATGGCGAAACGTCCACAACAAAGACAACCAGATGCCGCACATGTGTCTTAATTTCATCAGTAGTTGTAGTAGTAGTAGCAGTAGAAGAGGTAGTAGTAGTGGTGGTGGTAGAAGTGGGAAATAAGGAGGACGAGCCAGTCAAATACAAAGGAAGGGGAGCACTGCAAGAGAGCTAGGTGCCCACTGAGGGAGAGCAAGCGCACAGAGGTGCGTGAAAGGGGAAGTAGTGAAATAAATGAAGAAGGAACAGAAACACGAGACAGAAGAGAGAAAGACAATGCAGAGGAGAAAAGGAAAGAGGAAAGGGGAAGAGGGAGAAGAAGAAAAAGAAAAAGAAAATGAAAAAAAGAAAAAATGAGGAGTCAGGTTAAGTCACGGGTGTTCTGAAGTTTGGAGCAATTTACAATGTAGTGGGAGAGGAAGGCATCTACAGAGACGAAGCCAGGGCTAAGATTCATACAAGGAAAGTTGTGTATTAGAGAGGATTCAACTAGACGGCGACTGTTCGAGTTGGAAGTAGGGAAGACAGTTTTAGCAGAAGACCAGTCAATAGGATGGCTATGATCTCCGACGTGACAGAAAAGAGCATTGTTAGTGTCGGCAAACCTAACACTATTTTTGTGCTCCCTAAGTCTGTCAGAAAGAGATCGACCAGTTTCTCCGAAGTATTGAAGAGGACAGGAGGAGCAAGAAATAGAGTAGACACCAGGAACATCTGTAGAGGGAGGAGAGGTATGAACTAGATTTGTGCGAAGAGTGTTAGTCTGGCGGAAGGTAAGCTTGATGTCTAAGGGACGGAGAGAATTGTTGAGTTTAGAAAGACCGGAAATGTAGGGAAGGCAGAGGATAAAAGAGTTCCCAGGAGTAGAGAGTTTGGGAGAGAAGAAATTGCGTTTAGCACGTGAGAGGGCAGAGTCTATGAAATGGGAAGGGTAGCCAAGACGGGAAAACGAATTATGAAGAGTGGAAATTTCTGCTGGAAGGAACTGAGGATCACAGATGCGGAGGGCATCTGTGATCTGTGACTTAACCTGACTCCTCATTTTTTCTTTTTTTCTTTTTCTTTTTCTTTTTCTTCTTCTCCCTCTTCCCCTTTCCTCTTTCCTTTTCTCCTCTGGGTTGTCTTTCTCTCTTCTGTCTCGTGTTTCTGTTCCTTCTTCATTTATTTCACTACTTCCCCTTTCACGCACCTCTGTGCGCTTGCTCTCCCTCAGTGGGCACCTAGCTCTCTTGCAGTGCTCCCCTTCCTTTGTATTTGACTGGCTCGTCCTCCTTATTTCCCACTTCTACCACCACCACTACTACTACCTCTTCTACTACTACTACTACTACTACAACTACTGATGAAATTAAGACACATGTGCGGCGTCTGATTGTCTTTGTTGTGGACGTTTCGCCATTCAGTGGCTGGCTGGATGGCGAAACGTCTACGATAGGGATGCCCGGGTGTTGCGCATGTGTCTTAATTTCATCTTGCCGGTATTATATACCATTCTTGTACTACTACTACTACTACCATCACCTCTTCCTGCCTATATATAGCCGTCCTGCTCCACTTCTGGTTAGTATGACTTTGTCAATGTGAAAGTTAAGACACATGTGCAACATCTGGATATCTTTATTGTAGACGTTTCGCCATCCAGTGGCTTTATCAATACAGATTCTAGGACATAATAGGAAGACAGTAGAACTATATACAAAAGATGAGGTAATCAGTCCCTCGGCCTTGGAGTTAGTGTTCACAGCCGAGGGACTGATTACCTCATCTTTTGTATATAGTTCTACTGTCTTCCTATTATGTCCTAGAATCTGTATTGATAAAGCCACTGGATGGCGAAACGTCTACAATAAAGATATCCAGATGTTGCACATGTGTCTTAACTTTCATATTGTCGGTATTTTATACCTTTCTTGCACAACTTGTCAGACACTGCAACATCATGGAATCTTGGTTCAGAGGACATCTACAAGACCTTCTTCACGGTTGCTGCAACTAACCCATCTCTTTGGGAAGGACCTACTTCCACTGGGGAATCCCGCCTACCAGTGACTTTGCCCTCGTCTGCTGCCCGTCCCTATCCACTGACGCCTATATAACCGCCAGTCTTCTTGTCTTTGCTCCAGATTCTCCTCCACCACGATGCTGTGAACACTAACTCCAAGGCCGAGGGACTGATTACCTCATCTTTTGTATATAGTTCTACTGTCTTCCTATTATGTCCTAGAATCTGTATTGATAAAGCCACTGGATGGCGAAACGTCTACAATAAAGATATCCAGATGTTGCACATGTGTCTTAACTTTCATATTGTCGGTATTTTATACCTTTCTTGCATGACTTTGTCAATGGTCCAAGTCGGACCGAAACGTCGTCGTAAGCTTCTCTCTTTTATGTGCGGGTTATTTGTGTACCGCACTTGAAAAGAAAGAAGTCCCGCTGGGAATTTTCATTAATTTATGTAAAGCTTTTGATACAGTCGACCACGAACTGCTGCACATTAAAGTAACACACTATGGTATAAGAGGCCACTCCCTCAACGACCTAAAGTCATACCTTAGTAACAGAACTCAATATATGCACACAAATGGTGCAAACTCTTCCACACAACCAATCACAGTAGAAGTCCCACAGGGAAGCTTCCTTGGACCACTCCTCTTTCTCATCTACATCAATGATCTACCGAATGCCTCACAGCTTTTCAAACCCATATTATTTGCAGATGACACTACATACGCCTTCTCACACCCAAACCCAGTCATACTCGCCAACACTGTCAGTGGTGAATTGCAGAAAATATCTGCCTGGATGATGACTAATAAACTTATCCTAAATACTGACAAAGCCTATTTCATTCAGTTTGGAAACAAAGCTGCAAATATTCCACTTAACATAACACTAAACGGATCACAGCCACAAGACTCACTGAGGGAAAATTCCTAGGAATCCACCTTGACAGTAGCCTCAAGTTCCAGACACATATACAACAAATAACCAAGAAAATCTCTAAAACTGTAGGCATATTATCAAAGATACGAAACTATGTTCCACAATCAGCTCTCCTGACACTGTATCATTCACTCATCTACCCTTATCTCACATATGGAATTTGTGCATGGGGATCAACAAGATTAAATCACCTAAGACCACTAATAACCCAGCAAAAGACAGCAGTCAGAATGATAACAAATTCCCACTCCCGACAGCATACTCCATCAATATTCAGAAGTCTAAATCTGCTCACCATTAAGAACATCCATACTTATTCATGTGCCTGTTACATAAATAGAACAATACACACAAACATAAACCCTCCACTCAAACTTTTCCTCACCAATCTTAACAAGACACACGACCATAACACAAGACACAGATCTCTTTTGATGTACCTTGTGTCCATATCACACTGTGTAAAAACTCTATGCACATAAATGGCCCCAAAATTTGGAATTCATTACCAGAAAATACCAAAGTAACCCGGTCTGAAAATTAATTTAATACTCTTCTCAAAAGCAACTTAATCACCCTAGATTAAATACTCAATATTTAACACTACCAATAAATCTACCAATTACCTAAATCTTAAGACTTCATAACTAGACAACTAAGTTCATATACTGACAAATTACCACACACAGGTATACATACCTACCAAAAGCAGTATCGCCCTTCACCAAATTGTAGCAGTCTCATACTGTAAACTACTGTAAACTACTCTTGAATAATGTTTCATAAAAAGCTTTTTTGAATACATGAATATATCCTTTGGCTTGTATAAATTAGATTCGCTTATAATTAATAGAACTACTGTACAACTATGATAAATTTCCTTAGTGTTAAGTAGTCAGTAAACCATTAACTTAAGTCAGCCCATAATGCCTAGGCATAATAGAGGTTCTCTTTGTACTGCAACCCAGTATTGTAAAATTATAATCTCAATGTACTACTGCAAATATTAAAGAATTTAATTTCAAAATTGTTTAATAAATACACAATACAGAAAATAATTTATTCTAACATACCATGTTCTTAGCTAGAGAAATCCACTGAAACAGTTACCCTGATTAACGTCTCTCAGTTCACATACATTCTGCAGCGAGTCTAAGAAACTATTTCTCGCTGTCTCTGATAGATCGCTCAAGTTGACAACAGATATCACCTGGTTGTAAAGCACCAGCTAATGGTAGCTCTGTCAAGAAACTTATATAATTCTCGCTGTCTAGAGGTAATGCACGTCATAACCATAACTTATCACATAACAGCATATACAGCCTGTTGACAAACACACCAGTTAAAACTAAACTCCATAAGCTACTTTCAGTAAAATAAACTATGAAACATATATCTGCTAAAAATACATACGTCATGACAAAGTAAATTCACGTCTAACACACCTCGTCATTAACAGACAACGTTTCATACATCTAACAATCATTGGCACATATACAACACACACAGTCATTAAAACATTATTAATTAACACGACGTCCATGCCTTAAGCACTAACACATTCACTGTAAACACTACCAAGCTATGATCATTATCATAAAAAACACATTATAACTATCCAAACATGCTAACAATATTCATGGCATAACAAACAACTCATTAACACGCAACACTTATAACATTAACAAACACATTAGTACAAACACCATCTAAAACTACAACACACACGTCATACCATTATAAACACAACATGCATTAACACTAAAAACACACACTAACACAAAACACCACGACACACTCATAACTTAACACACACACTCAGCATAAAAACAAACACAAGCAGATCATTAACAACACACACAAAACACACAACACGTCTTTAACAACACCAACAAAACCACGTCATTAACATAACACACACACACAGCTTTAACACAACAACACACACTCATTAACACAACGCACACATTATATAACAACACAAAACACACGTCATTAACTACACAAACACACATCATAAACCACACACAGACACACACTTCATAAAACACATACAATATAAACACAAACACCAACGTCATAAACACACACACACACACACACACACACGTCATAAACACACAAACACACACACACGTCATAAACACAAACACACACAACACACACGTCATAAACACAAACACACACACACACGTCATAAACACAAACACACACACACCACACGTCATAAACACAAACACACACACACACACGTCATAAACACAAACACACACACACACGTCATAAACACCAACACACACGTCATAAACACACACACACACACGTCATAAACACAAACACACACACCACACACGTCATAAACAACACACACACACACACACACACACACACACGTCATAAACACAAACACACACACACACACACACGTCATAAACACAAACACACACACACACACACGTCATAAACACAAAACACACACACACACGTCATAAACACAAACACACACACCACACGTCATAAACACACACACACACACGTCATAAACACAAACACACACACACACACATGTCATAAAGATTGGCAGATATAGAACAGTAACATTTACAAACAAGTAACAAACGTACACAACTGACAGTAACAAATACCCAACAGACCTACACATCGTTAGCAATGACAAACACCAAACAAACGCGCACATCACTGACACTGACGAGCACATGACCACGCAGATAGACGGCTGCAAAACTCCGACAAGTGGGTATAAAGACACTGGTAGCAGAAAATTCTTTCATTTACAACGTCTCGCCCATGGCTGGGCTTTATCAATTATTCGGCGAAATGTTGCGTCAATCATTGGTTTGTACTTAGCTGGTAATTAGAAGACAAAGTAATAGTTAATTGTTAAATAATATGTTAATTACCCACTTGAGCCATTGTCTTGGTGGGGAGGTAGGGAGTGGTTGTTGGATGTGTAGTGGTGTTGGGGGTGGAGACGGGATGTGGGGTGTTGGTGGGGTGGTGACGGGATGTGGGGCTGTTGTGGTGTGTACGGGATGTGGGGGTGGTGACGGATGTAGGGTGTTGGTGGGGTGGTGACGGGATGTGGGGCTGTGCTGGTGGTTCGAAGTGGTGGTGGATAATGGTGATGGTGGTGGTGGTGGCTGGTGGTGATGGTGGTGGTGGTGGTGGTGGTGGTGGTGGTGGCTGGTGGTGGTGTGATGGTGGTGGTGGTGGCTGGTGGTGGTGGTGGTGGTGGTGGTGGCTGGTGGTGGTGGTGGCTTGGTGGGTGGTGGTGGTGGCTGGTGGTGGTGGTGGCTGGGTGGTGGTGCATGGTGTGATAATGATGGTAGTGGTGTTGATAATGAGTTGCGATGGCGGGTGTTCTGATATGTGGGTTTGAAGCCTCTCAACTACGCTAGGATCATTAAAGCTGCACATAAGATCTTCACCGGAGGACAATTATACATTAATCCCTTTAATAGGGATTATCGTAAACTCTCATCATATAAACACTAAGAGAAATTCACCTCTCAATCTATCCCGTGTTGGTAGTTGTGGTGATGGTGGTGTATTTATGATAGTGATTGTGAGTGATGGTGGTGATAAATTGGTAAAGGATGGTTTTAATATACAGGTATTATTGGTCACTGTTTCTTGCCACGGACTGACTGATAACGAGTGCCTTGTTGCATTAATTTATTCATAATTTCCGGTGTTAATGGAAATTCATTAAGTTTGTTTATTATGTAGATCACTTTATTTGAACATTAAAACACTCACGCGACAGTTGGGTATCTTTATTGATGAAACGCTTCTCCTACACATAGGCTTCTTCAGTCAAATATAGAGGAAGAAGGTGTAGTAGTGAAATGAAGATGATATAATCAGTGCGTCAACCTTGGAGAAAAAGCATTTGAGGTGGTCAGTCCCTCAACCTGGAGAATAGTTCAACTCCATGATCTGGAACGACATAAAGCTGAAGAATGAGAATGGAATCTTAAATACTGTCGAAGGTGAGGTGGAAGATCTCGAAGATGTGTTGCAGGGGCTCACTAGTAGAAGCAAGAAGGCAGGTCCATCTGGAATCCAGCCCTTCTCACTCTCAACTAGTAAATATGCAATGAAATAATGGAAGATATCCTCTGTGCCAAGATACCGTTACGTTGCAGTGTCTGACAGTTATACTGATAATGGTATAAAATACCAACAGGTTGACGATTAAAACACATGTGCAACAGCTGGGTATCTTTATTGATGAAACGCTTCGTCTGCACAGAAACGTTTTAACAATAAAGACACAACGGTTGTGGAGAAATTTTCTCCAGGAGGGGGGTATCAGCCCCTTCAGCCCCTTTCAGCCCTGAGGGGCCCAGCCCTCTCAGAAGGGGCAAATATCTTGTTTACTGCTACAGTGAGTAATTGATCACAGATGCCGTACGAGTATGCGACGTGGTCAAGCGACCATTGCTCCTTGCAGCCCAGTGTTGCAGTGTATTTTAATAAGAGACAGTACATCTCTTACTTTAGCAGGACAATTAAGGAAAATCCTGCTCCCACTTTGTTACCATAGTAAAGATAGTGGACATTGTTGTCTATGCTTAAGACAGCAAGAATCAAACATTCTGCTTTGCTTCATCGAGGAAGTGGCAAGGAAGCAAAAGTACTATGTCAGCTTTTTTTGTGCTAGGGGAGTAACGGCGTGGGGCGCTGTGGCGTCTTCAGATTACTTTTGACTCTACTGAGAGTGACACTGATGCCAGGATAACCAACAGAGAACGGTCTGTGCGTTAGTGTGAACAAAGTGTCTCACAAAACACAATAAACACCTAAGAGAAGTGTGATCAGCTTCTTTAATGATAAGATTGTGAACAATAAAGACAAATCTTGTGGAACATAGTGTACCAGTGTGCATATTCCTAGACTATGGAAGACGTGGACATCCAAGGACACTTCAGCTTCTATCAAGTCACCGATACCTGTCGAAGGTGTGAAGAACACCATAGCTCACGCTACAAGAGCAAGGTAGGTTACAAATTTCTTGTAGTACGGGGGACTGCGCAGTTCTTGAGTCGCAAGGAGTTTGTAATCAACCTATAGTCGGCAGTAAGGTGCGGACTTTTGAGTCCATACAAGTACGTAATTTATCAGCAATCAGTGAATGAAATATGCTGACATAACACCCCCTAGGGGTAATTTATAATCTTACAAATTATAACTCTTTGCAGCCCGTTGAGAGATGACTTCGACAGCTTCTCAAGACCTCGTCTGCAGGGGCGGCTGTGCAGGCGATGAGTTGTCTTTCTAAGTTAAGTTTTCACTGTTTAAACTTAGCTGATATCCCATTTCTCAACAACGGTTGCACATGTGTCTTAATCATCAACCTATTTTATTTTTTTACCATTACAACATTACATATATATATATATATATATATATATATATATATATATATATATATATATATATATATATATATATATATATATATATATATAATGTTATTCTTTTTTATTTACAAAGCAGTAGAAACGTTTTGGTCTTCAACACATTCAATATATTTTGTTACGATTATCAAATTTGCACTACCGATTCCAACTTGTAACTATTGTGGCCGCTTCACTCAAATATTATATAAATTATAATCACAACGCAAGCAAATCTATTTAAAATTCATTTTTCACAATCCATAATCCATGTCCATAAATCGTTAAATGTCATCAGCCAGGACCGTGAGCAGATTTAGATGAATGTGGAAAAAACCGGCTATTTCAGCCACAGATTGGAGGAGGGGAAGGGAGAGAGTCGCTGGGTTCTCAGTCAGACTAAACCACTCAAAGGTGTTACGTAAAAGGACACGAGTGCAACTAATGTGACATTTTACTGTGTCCTTTTACCGAGAGTTCTTTCAATTCCCAGGGCCCGGCCCTGTATTAGACTTGTCTGGTGCTTGCTTGGTCAACCAGTGTTACTGTTGACTGCCCGCTGCCCCACATATGCATCACAGCCTGGTTGATTTGGCACCTGGTGAAGATACTTGTCCAAGTTCCTCTTGAAGACTCCTACACTCGTTCCAGCAGTGTTTTTGATATCTTTTGGTAAGATGTTGAATAGTCTGGGACCACGAATGTTGATATTGTGCTCATGGTGCCCATGCTTTTCACTGGGTTTATTTTACACTTTCTCCCATATCTCTCGTTCCATAATGTTATGACAGTGTACCGGTTTGAACCAGGTATTTTCCAGGTATATATTATCATGTATCTCTCTCTCCCCGCTCAAGTACAAATTTTGGGTTTTAAGGCGTACTCGGTAATTTATATGTTTGGTTCTGTGTAAGCTGTAAATGATCTTTGTATTTGCTCTAGCTCCGATATCTCTCTAGCCCTGAATCTGGCCATCAACACTTAACAATATTCTAAATAAGACAGCACAAACGATTTGAAAAGTGCCACCATTAATTCCGTTTCCGATGTTTTGAAAGCTCTCATTATCCACTTGGTCATTTTCCTGGCTGTTGCGACATTTGCCTTATTGCGTTCTTCAAAGAAAGGTCATCCGATATAATTACTCCCAGGTCTTAAACGTGTTTCTTTCGTTCTATTTGATGGCTCTCCTGAGTTCTGTATATAATATCCCTTTTGAGTTTTCCTTTCTTTCCACATTTCCTTTCTTTCCATACTGGAAACCATGCTTATATCTTCCTACAATTTTGTAGTGTCATCTACTAAGGTAACTTTCATGTTTATTTTAATAGTATCTGCAAATAATGATACAAAACTGTGATGGGTTTTTTTTTTTTTATCTATATCTGCTATGAGGATAAGAAACAGGTGCTCTCCACTCCTAGGCTGAGGGACTGATTACCTCTTCTTTTGTATAAAGTTCTACTGTCTTCTAGTTCTGTCCTAGAATATTGATAAAGCCACTGGATGGCGAAACGTCTACAATAAAGATAACCAGATGTTGCACAAGTGTCTTAACTTTCATCAAACAGCAGAGGTTCCAGGACAATGTCTTGGGAAACTGAACTTTATACCTAGCTAGTGCTGGATTTCACTCACTTTACTACTACTTTTGACTTCAATGTATTAGAAAATCCATCTGTCTACCTTCCCCATAATGTTTATGGCCCTCATTTTGTGTGGAATCTCCCCATATGTCAAACGCATTTGCAAAATATGTGTATATCACATCTTCCAATGCCTCCATAATCATGTCATAGTGGTTTAGCAAAAATGACAGGCATGATCTTTCAGTTCGAAAGCTGTGATTGGTTTGAGTTGTGCAGATTGTGCTGTTCCATGACGCTTGTAATTTAGCGTCTCATTACCCTTTCGAAGACTTTTATGATGTGGGAAGTTAGGGCTACTGGTATGTAATGCAAAGCAACTTTGTCAGCACTTTTTTTTAGCGTTTCTGGTATTTTACCTTGATCTAGGCTCTTTCTCCAATGAATACTGAAGACTCGTGCTAGTGGTACTTTGCACTTTTTTATGAATAAAGAATTCCACGAATCTGGTCCAGGTGTTGAGAGAGAGGACATATTTTCTATTTCTTTTTCGAATTCTATAAGATTAATACTGATGTCATTTAGTTGGTCTGCACGACCTTCAGATGGAAGGAAACAATATTCTGCTATCTCCACCTAGCTTTTATTGAGTGGGTTTCTAAACATCGACTCATATTGTTCTTTTCATGACTTCGCTCATGTCCTGTTCAGCATACGTATATGACTCTTGTTATTAATGGTCAGTTTCTACAGGTAGTTCCTAGTTTTGATTTTGCAAATGTGTAGAAATATTTTATATTTAAAGGTATAAGAATAAATTAATATACCAGTTATGGAATCATAATAATTAATCATAATTAACCTTAGCCCTTTGATATGTATACCACCTAGTGCAACGTGTCTTTGTATCTCAGCGATGTAAGAAAATCAAGCAAAAGCTGATGGCACAACACCTCGCAATACCGACTAATCCTGTTAGAAGGCAATAATGAAGTTTAAAAGCGTCCTAATATATTAAAAGTCAGGAAAAAAAAAGACAGAGGAATCCAGAGACAGACAGAGAAATAACGTACGTGAGCTGAAGTAGTTCACTGAGTCATTATACGTTCTCTACATACACAGACTCTGATAATGTTTTATATAAAATACATACGTAGGCAGCAATTTAAAATGAACGTGACAATTGATAGGCACTTGTAATTATTAATTCCGCTGTGTGACACTGGACATGAACAAATGTACTTGTAACTAATTTAAATGTTAAATAAATTAAGCCTTATTTTATCTGTACATTAAGTCAGTGGTGACCTGTACTTAGCTCTGTGAAGAAGTGTCTTGTGTGGTCTCCGTGAACTGAACCAAGATGCCCTCCATCGAGCAACTTTACCAGCAGCTTAAGGAAGAATTGAGGGTAGCGAAGATAGAGATACGGCGATTGACTGAGGAAAACAAGAGGATTCGTAGTAGTCCTCCTGTTGTGAGTCCTCAGGTCAAGAAGGGAACCTGGACAGTCGCTGGACAGCATGGAACGAAGTTGATGATCAAGAAGACGAATGGAAAGGTAGAAACGATGAAGAAGAAAGAGACTGCTGTGGAAACTGTTGTAGAAACATCTAATGCATTCTCTGTGCTACCCAACGAATGTGAGTCGACTACTGGGAACGTCACGATGAACGACACCACGGAAGGTAAGCATATTGTTTATTGTTGGGGATGGTCAGGTTAGGTACATGGATAGGGCGTTCTGCTTGAAGGACAGGAGTAGGAGACAGAGGGTTTTCTTTCCTGGGGCTGGGATGGAGGATATTGTTAGCCGGCTTGACAGCATCATGAACGGTAATGGGATCAATCCTATTATCTGCCTCAGTGCTGGAGGCAATGATGTAGGCAAGCGTAGAAGTGAGGATTTAGTTAGAAGGTTCAGGACAGCAATAGACATAATTAGAAGGAAGGGGGGGGCGCCCTGTTATATGTGGCACTTTGCCAAGAAAGGGTGTTGGAAATGAATGGTTGTCCAGAGCAATTGGTATTAATTGTTGGCTGGACAAACACTGTAAGGATAATGCAATACCATTCATTTACAACTGGGACCACTTCTGTGGACGAAATGACGTGTATGCCAGGGATGGGGTTCACTTATCCAGGGCAGGTGTGGGTTTTCTTGCTAGCTCAGTTGAGGGGGTTGTTAGAACTTTAAACTAGGATTAGTTAAAGGTATGGGTTTAGAAATGATAAATAATGAGTATGGATATATTGATTTAGGGTTTGACATTATGAATCTTAATAATAACAGTCATGAAATAACGCTGGGTAATGATAATTTCAGTATTTGTGTAAAAGCAAAGGTGAATAAGAAAAATATGCAGAAGAAAAAGCATATGATGGTATTTTATGCTAACAGTCGAAGTGCAAGAAATAAGATTAATGAACTACGCTTGGTAGCATGTGCTGGGAACTTTGATGTCATTGCATTAACTGAAACCTGGTATGATTTAAAGAGTCGGGATATGATTGCTGAGTGTAATATTCAAGGGTTTAAGTTGTTCCATGTGGATAGATGTGATGGGAAAGGGGAAGCAGTTGCATTATATGTTCGAGAAAAAATTAATTGTTGCATAAAAACAGGTATAAAAATAGATGGAATAGCAACAGAATCTGTTTGGGAAGAGTTTGTAGAAGGTCAAGAAAAACTAATTTTAGGTGTAATATACCGACCTCCAGGCTTAGATCACGATAGAGGTAGACTTCTTTGGGACGAAATTGTTAGGGCTTCTAGACACAATAACATAGTGATAGTAGGAGATTTTAACTTTAGTCAAATTGACTGGAATTCTTTGACCGGTAATCTGGAGTCCAGTGACTTTATGGAAACAGTTCAGGACTGTTTTCTGAAGTAGTGTGTAGCAGAGCCTACCAGGGGTAATAATTTTGCTCGACCTAGTCCTGTCAAATAAGGAAACACTCGTAAATAATCTGGAGATCATTGAAGAGCTTGGCGCAAGTGATCACAAATCCATCACTTTTAGCATTAACTAGGAATACAAGAATAACGATAATACGGTAAAAATCCTGATTTTCGTTCTGCTGATTACATTGGACTTAAAGAATACCTGTCTAATCTTGATTGGGGTTATCTAGCTAATGATTTTATTGACGATGATAATGCTTATGGTTACGAAGGGAACTGCGTTTATGATTTTTTTCTTAATAATGTACACCATGCTCAGAGTACATACATTCCCCAGAAAGAAATTAGGTCTATTAATAATGATCACAGGAGGTTAAAGCGTCTATTAGGGGTGGGAAAGGAAATTTATAGCCACATCAGAAGAGGAGAGGTTAACCTTACTGACCAATATGTTCAGCTTGAAAGAGAAGTGAAAAAAGGGGATTAGAAAGGCTAAATGTGACTATGAAATTAGAGTTGCTAATGAATCAAAGACTAATCCAAAGGGGTTCTTTCAAGTGTATAGGACGAAGGTGAAGGAAAAAGTAGGACCTCTGAAAATTGGGAATGGACAGTTGACGGATAACGAACTGGAAATGTGTTCCTTATTTAATGACTATTTTTGTCAGTTTTTACACAGGAAGACAAATTAGATTCCAGAAATTAACAAATTTTCAGTTCCTGATGAATTCAAATTAATTAATATTACTGTCACGAGGGACATGGTTATCAAACATAGACAAACTGAAGCAAAATAAGTCCCCGGGGCCCGACGAGTTGTTTTCCAGGGTACTTAAGGAATGCAAGATGGAACTTAGTCAGCCATTAACGAGTGTGTTTAATGCGCCCATCCTTACCGGTGTTGTGCCAGAGTTGTGGAAGATGGCTAATGTGGTTCCTATATTCAAATCAGAGGATAAGTCCACTCCTTCAAATTACCGTCCAATAAGCCTGACATCTATAGTGAGCAAGTTATTAGAATCAATTATAGCTGACATTATTAGAAGTCACCTTGAAGGGCATAATATGATTAATGAATCTCAGCATGGGTTCAGGAGAGGTCGTTCCTGCCTGACAAATTTACTGACGTTCTTCAATAGAACATTTGAGGCAGTGGACAGTGATAAAGAATATGATATTGTTTATTTGGATTTTAGTAAAGCCTTCGATAGAGTACCTCACAAGAGACTCTTAAGAAAAGTGGCAGCTCATGGTATAGGAGGTAAAGTTCTAGCATGGATAGAGGCATGGCTTACCAATAGAAAGCAGAGAGTTTCCATTAATGGGGTCAAATCTGAATGGGGATTAGTCACTAGTGGCGTTCCACAAGGATCAGTTTTAGGCCCTCTCTTGTTCATAATTTACATTAATGACCTTGATGAAGGGATTACGAGTGACATGAGTAAATTTGCTGATGATACAAAGATAGGCCGTATAATTCATTCTGAGGAGGATAGCAATGAACTCCAGGAGGATTTGGACAAATGGCAGATGAAGTTCAATGTGGATAAGTGTAAGGTACTAGTCCTTGGTAATGAAAATAACCCTTGAAGCTATAATCTAGGTGAAGTAGAGCTTGATCATACAGGATGTGAAAAAGACTTGGGAGTCATGGTAAGCAAATTCGCCGATGACACAAAGATAGATAGGATAATTAATTCAAATGTAGGTTTTTAGGGAACTCCAGGAGGATTTAGACGAACTCTATTCTTGGTCAGAAAAGTGGCAGATGCAGTTCAATGTAGATAAATGCAAGGTTCTGAAGCTCGGGAGTATCCATAACCCTAGGACTTATAAGTTAAATAATGCAGAACTTAGCCATACAGATTGCGAAAAGGACTTGGGGGTTATGGTGAGCAGCAACCTTAAACCAAGACAGCAATGCCTAAGCGTACTTAATAAGACAAATAGATTATTGGGATTTATACCAAGAAGTGTAAGCAACAGAAGTCCAGAGGTTATACTGCAGCTTTATGCATCATTAGTAAGGCCTCACCTAGATTATGCAGCTCAGTTCTGGTCTCCGTATTACAAAATGGATAAAAATTCATTAGGAAACATTGAGCGAAGAATGACTAAATTAATACATAGCATTAGAAATCTTTCGTACGAAGAACGATTGAAGACTCTTAAACTACATTCACTTGTAAGACGAAGAATGAAGGGAGACATGATCGAAGTGTGCAAGTGGAAGATGGGTATTAACAAAGAGGATATAAATAAGTCTTGAGGATATCTCTCCAAGAGAGAACCCGCAATAATGGATTCAGAGTGGACAAGTTTAGATTTAAAAAGGATATAGGAAAGTATTGGTTTGGAAATAGGGTAGTTGATGAGGGAGGGAGCTGTTAGGGCTTTAAACTAGGAATATATAGTGGTATGGGTTTTGGCGAGAATACAGTGAAGTCCCAGTGTAGTAATATTATGAGTTCTAGGGGCACTAGTAATAGACAGAATGAGGTGGATATTGGAGAGCCAGTGACACTAGGCGACAAGGACAGTAATAGGTTTAGTGAAAAAAAAGATATGAGCAGGAAGGGTAAAGAGAAAGGAGGGTCTTTAAAATTATATTATGCTAATTGCAGTAGTGCTAGGAATAAGATGGATGAGTTGAGATTAGTTGCTAGTGCAGGTAACATTGATGTATTTGCAATCATTGAGACATGGTTTAATTCCAAAAGTCGGGACATGCCTTCCGAATGTCACATTCAGGGTTTTAAATTGTTCCAAGTAGATAGAAATATCGGTAAGGGAGGTGGGGTGGCACTGTATGTCCGAGATCATTTACGCTAGACGTTTGATCCAAGGCAGCCAGCTTTCAAGGAGAAGGCTTACAGCTTTTCATCTCATCCCCTGCATGCATCAGCCTTACTAGAGATTTTAACAATGCAAGGAATTCGCACCAGCAGCCGAAATATACACAAACACTGATCTCTGGCCGAAGGAGACTCGAAAGCTGGCTGCCTTGGATTAAACGTCTAGCGCAAGCTGGACGCCAAGGTATTGGTCCAGTGTGGTGAGAATGGTAAGGCACTGCGTACCTTGTTCCAAGGTTCGTAGGTTCGAGTTTCCTTCTGCCAGAGATCAGTGTTTGTGTATATTTCGCCTGCTCTTGCGAATTGTCACCATATCAAAAACAATATACTCAGATCACAACATAATTAAGGTTCAGACATGTATGCGTGGAGCCCCAGACCGACAAAATGAGACTAGTCACGAGGGAGCATTCACCAAATTTAACTTCAATAACAAAAACATAAAGTGGGACCAAGTAAACCAAGTCCTAACCGATATAAGCTGGGAAGATACACTAAGCAACACAGACCCCAACTTATGCCTAGAACAGATTAACTCGGTGGCACTCGATGTATGCACAAGGCTTATTCCTCTAAGAAAAAAGGAGGAGTAGATGTAAAATAGAAGAGACAGGCGCTCCCTTTACAGGTGACGGAAAAGAATAACAGAGCGGCTTAAAAGAGGTCAATATATCTGAAATGCGTAGGGAGACACTGGTCAGAGAAATAGCAAGCATCGAACTTAGCTAAAAGAATCCTTTAGGAGTCAGGAATCGCGGGAAGAACTAAAAGCCATAAATTAAATCGAAAGACACCAAAGTATTTCTTCTCCTATGCCAAATCAAAATCGAGAACAACGTCCAGTATTGGGCCCCTACTTAAACAAGATGGGTCCTACACAGATGACAGCAAGGAAATGAGTGAGCTACTCAAGTCCCAGTATGACTCAGTTTTTAGCAAGCCGCTAACCAGACTGAGAGTCGAAGATCAAAATGAATTTTTTATGAGAGAGCCACAAAATTTGATTAACACAAGCCTATCCGATGTTATCCTGACGCCAAATGACTTCGAACAGGCGATAAATGACATGCCCATGCACTCTGCCCCAGGGCCAGACTCATGGAACTCTGTGTTCATCAAGAACTGCAAGAAGCCCCTATCACGAGCCTTTTCCATCCTATGGAGAGGAGCATGGACACGGGGGTCGTCCCTCAGTTACTAAAAACAACAGACATAGCCCCACTCCACAAAGGGGGCAGTAAAGCAACAGCAAAGAACTACAGACCAATAGCACTAACATCCCATATCATAAAAATCTTTGAAAGGGTCCTAAGAAGCATGATCACCACCCATCTAGAAACCCATCAATTACACAACCCAGGGCAACATGGGTTTAGAACAGGTCGCTCCTGTCTGTCTCAACTATTGGATCACTACGACAAGGTCCTAAATGCACTAGAAGACAAAAAGAATGCAGATGTAATATATACAGACTTTGCAAAAGCCTTCGACAAGTGTGACCATGGCGTAATAGCGCACAAAATGCGTGCTAAAGGAATAACAGGAAAAGTCGGTCGATGGATCTATAATTTCCTCACTAACAGAACAGAGAGAGTAGTCGTCAACAGAGTAAAGTCCGAGGCAGCTACGGTGAAAAGCTCTGTTCCACAAGGCACAGTACTAGCTCCCATCTTGTTCCTCATCCTCATATCCGACATAGACAAGGATGTCAGCCACAGCACCGTGTCTTCCTTTGCAGATGACACCCGAATAATCACTGCAGACACTGCAAGGCTCCAGGCGGACATCAACCAAATCTTTCAGTGGGCTGCAGAAAACAATATGAAGTTCAACGATGAGAAATTTCAATTACTCAGATATGGTAACATGAGGAAATTAAATTTTCATCAGAGTACAAAACAAATTTGGCCACAAAATAGAGCGAAACACCAACGTCAAAGACCTGGGAGTGATTATGTCGGAGGATCTCACCTTCAAGGACCATAACATTGTATCAATCGCATCTGCTAGAAAAATGACAGGATGGATAATGAGAACCTTCAAAACTAGGGAGCCAAGCCCATGATGACACTCTTCAGGTCACTTGTTCTTTCTAGGCTGGAATATTGCTGCACTCTAACAGCACCTTTCAAGGCAGGTGAAATTGCCGACCTAGAAAATGTACAGAGAACTTTCACGGCGCGCATAACGGAGATAAAACACCTCAATTACTGGGAGCGCTTGAGGTTTCTAAACCTGTATTCCCTGGAACGCAGGAGGGAGAGATACAGATTATATACACCTGGAAAATCCTAGAGGGACTAGTACCGAACTTGCACACGAAAATCACTCACTACGAAAGCAAAGACTTGGCAGACGATGCACCATCCCCCCAATGAAAAGCAGGGGTGTCACTAGCACGTTAAGAGACCATACAATAAGTGTCAGGGGCCCGAGACTGTTCAACTGCCTCCCAGCACACATAAGGGGGATTACCAACAGACCCCTGGAAGTCTTCAAGCTGGCACTGGACAAGCACCTAAAGTCAGTTCCTGATCAGCCGGGCTGTGGCTCGTACGTTGGTTTGCGTGCAGCCAGCAGCAACAGCCTGGTTGATCAGGCGCTGATCCACCAGGAGGCCTGGTCACAGACCGGGCCGCGGGGGCGTTGACCCCCGAAACTCTCTCCAGGTAAACTCCAGGTTATGTTCTTATGTTAACTCGCATCAGGCAACCCAACTCAATGCACAGGAATTTCCAACCCTTGATGACTCAACCAGGTGTCTTCAACAGGAGCAACCTCCCCTACTACCGCAACAAAGAAACAAAAACATGAGGAACAAGCGGCGCCAACAAGAAACATCTGGGCAACATAATCAGCAGACGGTACTACACGAGTCCCCACCGGCCATAACACGGCAAAACAGGTACTCCTTGCCCTGCACAGCCACTATGCAGGCTGTGCCTGCACCTCACCAGCAGATGCCGGCTACCCAACTTGGCATACAGCAACAGGCCACGCTGTGCACAATGAGGGAATACAACCCTCAGCAGTCACCACAGACTACAACAGCCCAGATAATATCCACTGCTTCGAACCCACCGACAACGCAGGCCCTCAACAGGAAAGATCTCTTAACACTCATCAAGGCATTCACGGATATTATCTGCAACACAATCACCTCCACGGAACAACAGAGCATGTTCCGGCAGATGGTCAGCGCACTCCTGAAGGTATGCCTACTGACAGAGGAGGAGACAGTGGATGCCATGAATCTGCAGATTATCAGAGCGGACAGAGCCCAGTCTCCAGCTCAGGAAACAGCTGAGATGGAGTAACCTCAGTACTGTCCAGAACAGTGCTTGAGCAGCATTTGCTGCAACAATGAAGAATCAATTCTCCTTCAGGAGCCAGAGACGAGTCATCTTAAGATTAAGACCCGTGCCAGGACCCTGGTCTTGGCGAACATTATACATACATGATAGTGAGGGAGTTACATTACCTGGAGTTTACCTGGAGAGAGTTCCGGGGGTCAACGCCCCCGCAGCCCGGTCTGTGACCAGACCTCAAGGTGGATCAGGGCCTGATCAACCAGGCTGCTACTGCTGGCTGCACGCAATCCATTATGTCGAGTCAGTGCAAAAACGACGCCCTAGTAGTGACATTGAGGGAGATATATTCTGTCTCGTCACTGTAGAAACAACGGTCTGGAAGGTACATTATATCGTCACTGTAGAAGTGACAGTGACGGAGATGTGTCGTGTCACTGTAGAAGTGACAGTGACGGAGATGTGTCGTGTCACTGTAGAAGTGACAGTGAGGGAGATATGTCGTGTCACTGTAGAAGTGACAGTGAGGGAGACATGTCGTGTCACTGTAGAAGTGACAGTGAGGGAGATATGTCGTGCCACTGTAGAAACGACGCAGTGGGAGGTACGCTATGTTGTTGCACCGTTTAAGAGAGTCTGGGACGACGCATGGAAAGGAATTCATCTGAAAAAGGCTGTCTGGTCTTGACAGATTGGTTTACATGGCGATGACATGCTGTAAGTGGCTTTGGTAGTGGTGATGGTGGGGGCTGTGTTGTTGGTGGAAGTGAGGTGGTGGTGGTGTTAGTGGTGGTGGTGGTGGCGGTGTTGTTGGTGGAAGTGAGGTGGTGGTGGTGTTAGTGGTGGTGGTGGTGGTGGCGGTGTTGTTGGTGAAGTGAGGTGGTGGTGGTGTTTAGTGGTGGTGGTGGTGGTGGTGGCGGTGTTGTTGGTGGAAGTGAGGTGGTGGTGGTGTTAGTGGTGGTGGTGGTGGGGGCGGTGTTCTTGGTGGAAGTGAGGTGGTGGTGGTGTTAGTGGTGGTGGTGGGGGCGGTGTTATGGTGGAAGTGAGGTGGTGGTGGTGTTAGTGGTGGTGGTGGTGGTGGTGGCGGTTGTTGTTGGTGGAAGTGAGGTGGTGGTGGTGTTAGTGGTGGTGGTGGTGGGGGCGGTGTTGTTGGTGGAAGTGAGGTGGTGGTGGTGTTAGTGGTGGTGGTGGTGGGGGCGGTGTTGTTGGTGGAAGTGAGGTGGTGGTGGTGTTAGTGGTGGTGGTGGTGGGGGCGGTGTTGTTGGTGGAAGTGGGGTGCTGGTGGTGTTAGTGGTGGTGGTGGTGTTAGTGGTGGTGGTGTTGTTAGTGATGGTGGTGGTGTTAGTGGTGGTGATGGTGCGGGCGTTGTGTTGGTGGAAGTGAGGTGGTGGTTGTTAGTGGTGGTGGTGGTGTTAGTGGTGGTTGTGGTGGTGGTGGTGGTGGTGGTGGCGGTGTTGTTGGTGGAAGTGAGGTCGTGGTGGTGTTAGTGGTGGGGTGGTGGGGCGGTGTTGTTGGTGGAAGTGAGGTGGTGGTGGTGTTAGTGATGGTGGTGGTGTTAGTGGTGGTGGTGGTGTTAGTGATGGTGGTGGTGTTAGTGGTGGTGATGGTGGGGGCGGTGTTGTTGGTGGAAGTGAGGTGGTGGTGGTGTTAGTGGTGGTGGTGGTGGGGGCGGTGTTGTTGGTGGAAGTGAGGTGGTGGTGGTGTTAGTGGTGGTGGTGGTGGTGGTGGCGGTGTTGTTGGTGGAAGTGAGGTGGTGGTGGTTGTTAGTGATGGTGGTGCTGGCGGTGTTGTTGGTGGAAGTGTGGTAGTGGTGGTGTTAGTGGTGATGGGGGCGGTGTTGTTGGTGGAAGTGAGTGGTGGTGGTGTTAGTGGTGATGGTGGTGGCGGTGTTGATTGGTGGAAGTGAGGTGGTGGTGGTGTTAGTGGTGGTGGTGGTGGGGGCGGTGTTGTTGGTGGAGTGAGGTGGTGATGGTGTTAGTGGTGGTGGTGGTGGTGGCGGTGTTGTTGGTGGAAGTGACAGTGGTGGTGGTGTTAGTGGTGGTGGGGTGGTGGTGGTGGCGGTGTTGTTGGTGGAAGTGAAGTGGTGGTGGTGTTAGTGGTGGTGGTGGTGGGGGCGGTGTTGTTGGTGGAAGTGAGGTGGTGGTGTTAGTGATGGTGGTGTGGCGGTGTTGTTGGTGGAAGTGAGGTGGTGGCGGTGTTGTTGGTGGAAGTGAGGTGGTGGTGGTGTTAGTGGTGATGGTGGTGGTGGCGGTGTTGTTCGTGGAAGTGAGGTGGTGGTGGGTGTTAGTGGTGGTGGTGGTGTTATGGTGGTGGTGGTGGGTGGCGTGTGTCTGTTGGTGGGGAAGTGAGGTGGTGGTGGTGTAGTGGTGGTGGTGGTGGTGGCGGTGTTGTTGGTGGAAGTGAGGTGGTGGTGGTGTTAGTGATGGTGGTGCTGGCGGTGTTGTTGGTGGAAGTGGTAGTGGTGGTGTTAGTGGTGATGGTGGGGGCGGTGTTGTTGGTGGAAGTGAGGTGGTGGTGGTGTTAGTGGTGATGGTGGTGGCGGTGTTGTTGGTGGAAGTGAGGTGGTGGTGGTGTTAGTGGTGGTGGTGGTGGGGGGCGGTGTTGTTGGTGGAAGTGAGGTGGTGATGGTGTTAGTGGTGGTGGTGGTGGTGGCGGTGTTGTTGGTGGAAGTGAAGTGGTGGTGGTGTTAGTGGTGGTGGTGGTTGGTGGTGGTGGCGGTGTTGTTGGTGGAAGTGAAGTGGTGATGGTGTTAGTGGTGGTGGTGGTGGGGGCGGTGTTGTTGGTGGAAGTGAGGTGGTGGTGTTAGTGATGGTGGTGGTGGCGGTGTTGTTGGTGGAAGTGAGGTGGTGGCGGTGTTGTTGGTGGAAGTGAGGTGGTTGGTGGTGTTAGTGGTGATGGTGGGGGCGGTGTTGTTGGTGGAAGTGAGGTGGTGGTGGTGTTAGTGGTGATGGTGGGGGCGGTGTTGTTGGTGGAAGTGAGGTGGTGGTGGTGTTAGTGGTGTGGTGGTGGTGTTGTTGGTGGAAGTGAGGTGGTGGTGGTGTTAGTGGTGGTGGTGGTGGTGGCGGTGTTGTTGGTGGAAGTGAGGTGGTGGTGGTGTAGTGGTGGTGGTGGCGGTGTTGTTGGTGGAAGTGAGGTGGTGGTGGTGTTAGTGGTGGTGGTGGTGGTGGCGGTGTTGTTGGTGGAAGTGAGGTGGTGGTGGTGTTAGTGGTGGTGGTGGTTGTGGTGGCGGTGTTGTTGGTGGAAGTGAGGTGGTGGTGTTAGTGGTGGTGGTGGTGGTGGCGGTTGTCGTTGGTGGAAGTGAGGTGGTGGTGGTGTTAGTGGTGGTGGTGGTGGGGGCGGTGTTGTTGGTGGAAGTGAGGTGGTGGTGGTGTAGTGGTGGTGGTGGTGGTGGCGGTGTTGTTGGTGGGAAGTGAGGTGGTGGTGGTGTTAGTGGTGGTGGTGGTGGTGGCGGTGTTGTTGGTGGAAGTGAGGTGGTGGTGGTGTTAGTGGTGGTGGTGGTGGTGGCGGTGTTGTTGGTGGAAGTGAGGTGGTGGTGGTGTTAGTGGTGGTGGTGGTGGTGGCGGTGTTGTTGGTGGAAGTGAGGTGGTGGTGGTGTTAGAGGTGGTGGTGGGGTGGTGGTGGCGGTGTTGTTGGTGGAAGTGAGGTGGTGGTGGTGTTGTGGTGGTGGTGGTGGTGGCGGTGTTGTTGGTTGAAGTGAGGTGGTGGTGGTGTTAGTGGTGGGTGGTGGTGGGGGCGGTGTTGTTAGTGGAAGTGAGGTGGTGGTGGTGTTAGTGGTGGTGGTGGTGGTGGCGGTGTTGTTGGTGGAAGTGAGGTGGTGGTGGTGTTAGTGGTGGTGGTGGTGGTGGTGGTGGCGGTGTTGTTGGTGGAAGTGAGGTGGTGGTGGTGGTGTTAGTGGTGGTGGTGGTGGTGGCGGTGTTGTTGGTGGAAGGGGGAGGGTGGTGTGTTAGTGGTGGTGGTGGGGGGGGCGGTGTTGTTGGTGGAAGTGAGGGTGGTGGTGGTGTTAGTGGTGGTTGGTGGTGTTAGTGGTGGTGGTGGTGGTGGTGGCGGTGTTGTTGGTGGAAGTGAGGTGGTGGTGGTGGTGGGCGGTGTTGTTGGTAGAAGTGAGGTGTGGTGGTGTTAGTGAGTGGTGGTGGTGTTGTAGTGGTGGTGTGTGGTGTAAGTGGTGGTGGTGGTTGTGGCGGTGTTGTTGGTGGAAGTGAGGTGGTGTGATGGTGTTAGTGGTGGTGGTGGGGGGTGTTGTTGGTGGAAGTGAAGTGGTGGTGGTGTTAGTGGTCGTGGTGGTGGGGGCGGTGTTGTTGGTGGAAGTGAGGGGGGTGGTCTTAGTGGTGGTGGTGGTGGTGGCGGTGTTGTTGGTGGAAGTGAGGTGGTGGTGTTTGTTAGTGGTGGATGGTGGGGGCGGTGTTGTTGGTGGAAGTGAGGTGGTGGTGGTGTTTAGTGGTAATGGTGGGGGCGGTGTTGTTGGTGAAGTGAGGTGGTGGTGGTGTTAGTGGTGGTGGTGGTGGGGCGGGTTGTTGGTGGAAGGAGGTGGTGGGTGGTGTTTGTGGTGGTGGTGGTGGGGCGGGGTCGGTGTTGTTGGTGGAAGTGAGGTGGTGGTGGTGTTAGTGGTGGTGGTGGTGGGGCGGTGTTGTAGGTGGAAGTGAGGTGGTGGTGGTTGTTAGTGGTGGTGGGGGCGGTGTTGTTGGTGGAAGTGAGGTGGTGGTGGTGTTAGTGGTGGTGGGGGCGGTGTTGTGGTGGGAAGTGAGGGTGTGGTGGTGTTAGTGGTGGTGGTGGTGGGCGGCAGTGTTGTTGGTGGAAGTGAGGTGGTGGTGGTGTTAGTGGTGGTGGGGCGGTTGTTGCGGTGGAAGTGAGGTGGTGGTGGTGTTAGTGGGGGGTGGTGGTGTTAGTGTTGGTGGTGGGTGGTGAGGGCGGTTGTTGTTGGTGGAAGGGAGGTGGTGGTGGTGTTAGTGGTGGTGGTGGTGGGGGCGGTGTTGTTGGTGGAGGTGAGGTGGTGGTGGTGTTAGTGGTGGTGGTGGGGTGGTGTTGTTGGTGGAAGTGGAGGGTGGTGGGTGGTGTTAGTGGTGGTGGTGGTGGTGGTGGGGCGGTTGTGGTTGGTGGATGTGAGGGGTGGTGGTGATGTTTGGTAGGTGGTGGTGGTGTGGTGGTGGTGGGGGCGGTGTTGTTGGTGGAAGTGAGGTGGGTGGTGTTGAGTGGTGGTGGGGGCGGTGTTGTTGGTGGAGGGAGATAGTGGTGGTGTTAGTGGTGGGGGTGGTGGGGGGTGTTGTTGGTGGAGAGGAGGTGGTGGTGGGTTGTTAGTGGTGGTGGGGGCGGTGTTGTTGGTGGAAGGGAGGTGGTGGTGGTGTTAGTGGTGGGGGGGTGGTGGGGGGCGGTGTTGTTGGTGGAAGTGAGGTGGTGGTGGTGTTAGTGGTGGTGGGGGCGGTGTGTTGGTGGAAGTGAGGGTGGTGGTGGTGTTAGTGGTGGTTGTGGTGGGGCGGTGTTGTTGGTGGAAGGGGGAGGTGGTGGTGGTGTAGTGCTGGTGGTGGTGGTGGGGGCGGTGTTGTTGGTGGAAGTGAGGTGGTGGTGGTGTTAGTGGTGGGTTGGCGGTGTTGTTGGTGGAAGGGAGGTATGTGGGGTGTTAGTGGTGGTGGTGGTGGTGGTTGTGGTGGTGGTGGGGGGGCGGTGTTGTTGGTGGAAGTGAGGTGGTGGTGGTGTTGGTGGTGGTGGGGGCGATGTTGTTGGTGGAAGGGAGGTAGTGGTGGTGTTAGTGGTGGTGGTGGTGGGGGCGGTGTTGTTGGGGAAGTGAGGTGGTGGTGTGTTAGTGGTGGTAGTTGGGACGGTGTTGTTTGTGGAAGGGAGGTGGTGGTGTTGTTAGTGGGTAGTTGGGACGGTGTTGTTGGTGGAAGGGAGGTGGTGGTGTTGTTAGTGGTGTAGTTGGGACGGTGTTGTTGGTGAAGGGAGGTGGTGGTGTTGTTAGTGTGGTAGTTGGGACGGTGTTGTTGGTGGAAGGGAGGTGGTGGTGTTGTTAGTGGTGGTAGTTGGGACGGTGTTGTTGGTGGAAGGGAGGTGGTGGTGTTGTTAGTGGTGGTAGTTGGACGGTGTTGTTTGGTGAAGGGAGGTGGTGGTGTGTGTTAGTGGTGGTAGTTGGGACGGTGTTGTTGGTGGAAGGGAGGTGGTGGTGTTGTTAGTGGTGTAGTTGGGACGGTGTTGTTGGTGGAAGGGAGGTGGTGGTGTTGTTAGTGGTGGTAGTTGGGACGGTGTTGTTGGTGGAAGGGAGGTGGTGGTGTTGTTAGTGGTGGTAGTTGGGACGGTGTTGTTGGTGGAAGGGAGGTGGTGGTGTTGTTGTTGGTGGTATGGAGGGTGTTTATGGAAGGGAGGTGGGGTGTGTTTGGTGTTTGGGACGGTGTTGTTGGTGGAAGGAGGTGGTGGTGTTGTTAGTGGTGGTAGTTGGGACGGTGTTGTTGGTGGAAGGGAGGTGGTGGTGTTGTTAGTGGTGGTAGTTGGGACGGTGTTGTTGGTGGAAGGGGAGGTGGTTGGTGTTGTTAGTGGTGGTAGTTGGGACGGTGTTGTTGGTGAAGGGAGGTGTGGTGTTGTTAGTGGTGGTAGTTGGGACGGTGTTGTTGGTGGAAGGGAGGTGGTGGTGTTGTTAGTGGTGGTAGTTGGGACGGTGTTGTTGGTGGAAGGGAGGTGGTGGTGTTGTTAGTGGTGGTAGTTGGGACGGTGTTGTTGTTGGAAGGGAGGTGGTGGTGTTGTTAGTGTGGTAGTTGGGACGGTGTTGTTGGTGGAAGGAGGTGGTGGTGTTGTTAGTGGTGGTAGTTGGGACGTGTTGTTGGTGGAAGGGAGGTGGTGGTGTTGTTAGTGGTGGTATTGGACGGTGTTTGGTGGAAGGGAGGTGAGTGGTGTTGTTAGTGGTGGTAGTTGGGACGGTGTTTGGTGGAAGGGAGGTGGTGGTGTTGTTAGTGGTGGTATTGGACGGTGTTGTTGTGGAAGGGAGGTGTGGTGTGTTTAGTGGTGGTAGTTGGACGGTGTTGTTGGTGGAAGGGAGGTGGTGGTGTTGTTAGTGGTGTAGTTGGGACGGTGTTGTTGGTGGAAGGGAGGTGGTGTGTTGTTAGTGGTGGTAGTTGGGACGGTGTTGTTGGTGGAAGGGAGGTGGTGGTGTTGTTAGTGGTGGTAGTTGGGACGGTGTTGTTGGTGGAAGGGAGTGGTGGTGTTGTTAGTGGTGGTAGTTGGGACGGTGTTTGTTGGGAAGGGAGGTGGTGGTGTTGTTAGTGGTGGTAGTTGGGACGGTGTTGTTGGTGGAAGGGAGGTGGTGGTGTTGTTAGTGGTGGTAGTTGGACGGTGTTGTTGGTGGAAGGAGGGTGGTGTGTTGTGGTGTAGTGGAAGGTGTTGGTGAAGAGTGTGGTGTGTAGTGGGGTAGTTGAAGGTGTTGGTGGAAGGGAGGTGGTGGTGTTGTTAGTGGTGTAGTTGGGACGGTGTTGTTGGTGGAAGGGAGGTGGTGGTGTTGTTAGTGGTGGTAGTTGGGACGGTGTTGTTGGTGGAAGGGAGGTGGTGGTGTTGTTAGTGGTGTAGTTGGGACGTGTGTTGTTGTGGAAGGGAGGTGGTGGTGTTGTTAGTGGTGGTAGTTGGGACGGTGTTGTTTGGTGGAAGGGAGGTGGTGGTGTTGTTAGTGGTGGTAGTTGGAACGGTGTTGTTGGTGGAAGGGAGGTGGTGGTGTTGTTAGTGGTGGTAGTTGGGAAGGGTTGTTGGTGGAAGGGAGGTGGTGTTGTTGTTGGTAGTTGGTAGGTGTTGTTGTGGAAGGGGGTGGTGTTGTTGTGGTGTATTGGGAGTGTTGTTGGTGGGGGGTGTTTGTTAGTGGTGGTAGTTGGAACGGTGTTGTTGGTGGAAGGGAGGTGGTGTGTTGTTAGTGGTGGTAGTTGGACGGTGTTGTTGGTGGAAGGGAGGTGGTGGTGTTGTTAGTGGTGGTAGTTGGGACGGTGTTGTTGTGGAAGGAGGTGGTGGTGTTGTTAGTGGTGGAGTTGGGACGGTGTTGTTGGTGGAAGGGAGGTGGTGGTGTTGTTAGTGGTGGTAGTTGGGACGGTGTTGTGTGGAAGGGAGGTGGTGGTGTTGTTAGTGGTGGTAGTTGGGACGGTTGTTGGTGGAAGGGAGGTGGTGGTGTTGTTAGTGGTGGTAGTTGGGACGGTGTTTGTGGAAGGGAGGTGGTGGTGTTGTTAGTGGTGGTAGTTGGGACGTGTGTGTTGGTGGAAGGGAGGTGGTGGTGTTGTTAGTGGTGTAGTTGGAACGGTGTTGTTGGTGGAAGGGAGGTGGTGGTGTTGTTAGTGGTTGTAGTTGGAACGTGTTGTTGGTGGAAGGGAGGTGGTGGTGTTTGTTAGTGGTGGTAGTTGAGACGGTGTTGTTGGTGGAAGGGAGGTGGTGGTGTTGTTAGTGGTGGTAGTTGGAACGGTGTTGTTGTGGAAGGGAGGTGGTGGTGTTGTTAGTGGTGGTAGTTGGGACGGTGTTGTTGGTGGAAGGGAGGTGGTTTAGTGGGGGGTGTTGTTAGTGGTGGTTAGTTGGGACGGTGTTGTGTGGAAGGGAGGTGGTGTTGTTAGTGGTGGTAGTTTGGACGTGTGTTGGTGGAAGGGAGGTGGTGGTGTTGTTATGGTGGTAGTTGGGACGGTGTTGTTGGTGGAAGGGAGGTGGTGGTGTTGTTAGTGGTGGTAGTTGGGACGGTGTTGTTGGTGGAAGGGAGGTGGTGGTGTTGTTAGTGGTGGAGTTGGGACGGTGTTGTTGGTGGAAGGAGGTGGTGGTGTTGTTAGTGGTGGTAGTTGGGACGGTGTTGTTGGTGGAAGGGAGGTGGTGGTGTTGTTAGTGGTGGTAGTTGGGACGGTGTTGTTGGTGAAGGAGGTGGTGGTGTTTTAGTGGTGGTAGTTGGGACGGTGTTGTTGGTGGAAGGGAGGTGTGGTGTTGTTATTGTGGTAGTTGGGACGGTGTTTGTTGTGTGAAGGGAGGTGGTGGTGTTGTTAGTGGTGGAGTTGGGACGGTGTTGTTGGTGGAAGGAGGTGGTGGTGTTGTTAGTGGTGGTCAGTTGGGACGGTGTTGTTGGTGGAAGGGAGGTGGTGGTGTTTGTGTGGTGGTAGTTGGGACGGTGTTTGTGGTGGAAGGGAGGTGGTGGTGTTGTTAGTGGTGGTAGTTGGGACGGTGTTGTTGTGGAAGGGAGGTGGTGGTGTTGTTAGTGGTGGTAGTTGGGAACGGTGTTGTGTGGAAGGGAGGTGGTGGTGTTGTTAGTGGTGTAGTTGGACGGTGTTGTTGTGGAAGGGAGGTGGTGGTGTTGTTAGTGGTGGTAGTTTGGGACGGTGTTGGTGGGAAGGGAGGTGGTGGTGTTGTTAGTGGGGTAGTTGGGACGGTGTTGTTGGTGGAAGGGAGGTGGTGGTGGTTGTTGTGGTGGTAGTTGGGACGGTGTTGTTGGTGGAAGGGAGGTGGTGGTGTTGTTAGTGGTGTAGTTGGGACGGTGTTTGTTGTGGAAGGGAGTGTGGTGTTGTTAGTGGTGGTAGTTGGACGGTGTGTTGGTGGAAGGGAGGTGGTGGTGTTGTTAGTGGTGGTAGTTGGAACGGTTGTTGGTGGAAGGGAGGTGGTGGTGTTGTTAGTGGTGGTAGTTGGGACGGTGTTGTTGGTGGAAGGGAGGTGGTGGTGTTGTTAGTGGTGGTAGTTGGGACGGTGTTGTTGGTGGAAGGGAGGTGGTGGTTTTAGTGGTGGTAGTTGGAACGTGTTGTTGTGGAAGGAGGTGGTGGTGTTGTTAGTGGTTGTAGTTGGAACGGTGTTGTGGTGGAAGGGAGGTGGTGGTGTTGTTAGTGGTGGTAGTTGGACGGTGTTGGTGGAAGGGAGTGTGGGTTGTTAGTGGTGGTAGTTGTGAGGTGTGTTGGTGGAAGGAGGTGGGGTGGGGGGGTGTTGGGGTTGTGGTAGGGAGGTGGTGGTGTTGTGGTGGTAGTTGGGACGGGTGTTGTGGATAGGGGTGTTTTGTTGGTGGAGGAGGTGGTGAGGTGGTGTTGTATGTGGTAGTTGGACGGTGTTGTGAAGGGAGGTGGTGTTGTAGTGGTGAGTTGGAACGGGGTTGGTGAAGGAGGTGTGGTGTGTAGTGGGTGGTAGTTGGACAGTGTTTGTTGGTGGAAGGAGGTGGTGGTGTTGTTAGTGGTGGTAGTTGGGACGGTGTTGTTGGTGGAAGGGAGGTGGGGTTTGTTAGGGTTGTAGTGAGAGTGTTGTTGTGGAGGAGGGGGTTGTGGGTTAGGGAAGTGTTGTTGGTGGAAGGGAGGTGGTGGTGTTGTTATGTGGTAGTTGGGACGGTGTTGTTGGTGGAAGGGAGGTGGTGGTGTTGTTAGTGGTGGTAGTTGGGACGGTGTGTTTGGTGGAAGGGAGGTGGTGGTGTTGTTAGTGGTGGTAGTTGGGACGGTGTTGTTGGTGGAAGGGAGTGGTGGTGTTGTTAGTGGTGGTATTGGGACGGTGTTGTTGGTGGAAGGGAGGTGGTGGTGTTGTTAGTGGTGGTAGTTGGGACGGTGTTTGTTGGTGGAGGAGGTGGTGGTGTTGTTAGTGGTGGTAGTTGGGACGGTGTTGTTGGTGGAAGGGAGGTGGTGGTGTTGTTAGTGGTGGTAGTTGGGACGGTGTTGTTGGTGGAAGGGAGGTGGGTGGTGTTGTTAGTGGTGGTAGTTGGGACGGTGTTGTTGGTGGAAGGGAGGTGGTGGTGTTGTTAGTGGTGGTAGTTGGGACGGTGTTGTTGGTGGAAGGGAGTGGGTGGTGTTGTTAGTGGTGGTAGTTGGGACGGTGTTGTGGTGAGGAGTGGTGGTGTTGTTGTGGTGTTGTTGGGAGGTTGTTGTGTGTAGGGTAGGTGGGTTTGTTGTGGTGGTGATTGGGACGGGTTGTTGGTGATGAGTGTGGTGTTGTTAGTGGTGGTATTGGGACGGTGTTGTTGAGTGAAGGGAGGTGGTGGTGTTGTTAGTGGTGTAGATTGGGACGGTGTTGTTGGTGAAGGGAGGGTGGTGGTGTTGTTAGTGGTGTGTAGTTGGAACGGTGTTGGTGGAAGGGAGGTGGTGGTGTTGTTAGTGGTGGTAGTTGGACGTGTTGGTGGAAGGGAGGTGGTGGGTTGGTGTAGTTGGAGGTGTGGTGGAATAGGTGGGGTGGTTGTGTGGTGAGAGTTGGGAGGTGTTGGTGGGGTGTTGGGTTTAGTGGTGGTAGTTGGAACGGTGTTGTTGGTGGAAGGGAGGTGGTGGTGTTGTTAGGTGTGTAGTTGGGACGGTGTTGTAGGTGGAAGGGAGGTGGTGGTGTTGTTAGTGGGGTAGTTGGGACGGTATGTTGGTGGAAGGGAGGTGGTGGTGTTGTTGGTGGTGGTAGTTGGGACGGTGTTATTGGTGGAAGGGAGGTGGTGGGTTGTTAGTGGTGGTAGTTGGGCGGTGTTGTTGGTGGAAGGGAGGTGGTGGTGTTGTTAGTGGTGGTAGCTACGACGGTGTTGTTGGTGGAAGGGAGGTGGGTGGTGTTGTTAGTGGTGGTAGTTGGGACGGTGTGTGTTGGTGGAAGGAAGGTGGTGGTGTTGTTAGTGGTGGTAGTGGGACGGTGTTGTTGGTGGAAGGGGAGTGGTGGTGGTGTTAGTGGTGGTAGTTGGGACGATGTTGTTTGGTGGAAGGGAGGTGGTGTGTTGTTAGTGGTGGTAGTTGGAACGGTAGTTGTGGAAGGGAGGTGGTGGTCCTGGTGGAATGGGAGCTGATGGAAGTGGTTAATATTGTAACGGTGACATTGGTATTGGTTGTTGTAGTAGTAATGGTGGTGGTGGTAGTAGTAATGGTGGTTGTAGTAGTAATGGTGGTGGTGGTAGTAGTAATGGTGGTTGTAGTAGTAATGGTGGTGGTGGTAGTAGTAATGGTGGTTGTAGTAGTAATGTGTGGTGTGGTAGTAGTAATGGTGGTTGTAGTAGTAATGGTGGTGGTGGTAGTAGTAATGGTGGTTGTAGTAGTAATGGTGGTGGTGGTAGTAGTAATGGTGGTTGTAGTAGTAATGGTGGTGGTGGTAGTAGTAATGGTGGTGGTTGTAGTAGTAATGGTGGTGGTGGTTGTAGTAATGGTGGTACTTATGGTTCTGGTGATTGATGTAGTGTTTGTAGATTATTATTATTATAATCAAGGGGGAAGCGCTAAACCCGGAGGATTTTACAGCGCCTGGGGGGGGTGGAATGTGCAAGGCATTCAGGCTTAATTCGGAGAACTGGAGCACGGATCCAATTCCCTAAATCAAGAGCCCCTCACCAACATCAAGGAACCTTCCTTGAGGGGAGTGTTTGTAGAGATAGTGATTGTGATAATGATGGTGGTGATGTTGGCTTGATAGTGATGGTGGTAGTGGTTGTGATAGTGGTGGTGGAAGTGGTTGTGAGAGTAATGGTGGCGGTAGTGGTTGTGATAGTAAAGGTGGTAGTAGTGGTTGTAATGGTGATGGTAGTGGTTGTGAGAGTAGTGGTGGTGGCGGTAATGGTGGTGGTGGTAATGGTGGTAGTGGTTGTGATACCAACGGTGGTGAGGTAGCAGTGGTAGTGATTGTAATAGTAATGGTGGTGGTGGTAGTGATTGTGGTTCAGGGAACCACCAGACCAGTAGTAAAAGTTTAAAGCCGATCACGATTGTCAACCATTATCACCACCACCACCAATAACAACGTTACACTATCACCACCTTCCACCATCACCATCACCTCTAACACCGCCTCTCACCATCACCAACACTACCACTACCTCCCACCATCATCAGTACTACCACCACCTCCCATCACCACCAGCACTACCACCACCTCTCACCATCACCAACACTACCACCACCTCTCACCATCACCAACACTACCATCACCTCCCATCTTCACAAACACTACCACCATCTCTCACCATCACCAACATTACCACCACCTTCCATCATCACCAACACTACCATCACCTCCCATGACCACCAACATTACCACTATCTCCCACCATCACCAGTACTACCACCACCTTCCACCATCACCAAGACTACCACCGCATCTCACCATCACCAACACTACCACCGCCTCTCACATCACCAACACTACCACCACCTCTCACCATCACCAACATTACCACCACCTCCCATCATCACCAACACTGCCACCACCTCCCATCCCATTCCACTATCTCTCACCATCACCAGTACTACCACCACCTCCCATCACCACCAACACTACCACTATCTCCCACCATCATCAGGACTACCACCACCTCCCATCACCATCAACATGACCACTATCTCCCACCATCACCAGTGCTACCACCACCTCCCATCATCACCAACATTACCACTATCTCCCACCATCACCAGTACTACCACCACCTCCCATTACCACCAACACTACCACTATCTCCCACCATCACCAGTACTACCACCACCTCCCATCGCCACCAACACCACCACTATCTCCCACCATCATCAGGACTACCACCACCTCCCATCACCACCAACACTACCACTATCTCCCACCATCATAAGGACTGCCACCACCTCCCATCACCATCAACACTACCACCGCCTCTCACCATCACAACACTACCACCACCTCCCATCACCATCAACACTACCACCGCCTCTCACCATCACCAACACTACCACCACCTCCCATCACCATCAACACTACCACCGCCTCTCACCATCACCAACACTACCACCACCTCCCATCACCATCAACACTACCACCGCCTCTCACCATCACCAACACTACCACCACCTCCCATCACCATCAACACTACCACCGCCTCTCACCATCACCAACACTACCATCACCTCCTTAAAGCACATTAATGCCTCTTTAAACTCATTACATCTTCCCTAATACATTACGTCTTCAAAACGAATTAAACCCTTCCAAACCATTATATCTTCAAAACCCACTAACCCCCTTGAAAACCCATTAAGTCGACGAAAGCCATTAAAACCCCATCAGATGCTATTGCAATCATTACAAAATCAATTGCCACTTAGTATCTCATCCCAGCCACTTCATACACCTTTATGAATTCTTTCTTCGCCATTACAATCTTATCGTACCCCATTACAACCTTATCGTACCCCATTACAACCTTATCGTACCCCATTACTACCTCCTCATAACCTTTTACAGTCTCATCAAACCTGCTACAACCTTATCGTAACATGCTGTATACTCTGCAAAACTCACCACAACTTTCCAGAGAGTACATTCTCCACCCCCACCACAACATCCCCGGGAGTACATCACCCACCACCACCACAACATTCCAGAGATACAGTCTCCACCCCCACCACAACACCCCCTGGAGTACATCACCCACCACCACCACAACATTCCAGAGATACAGTCTCCACCCCCACCACAACATCCCCGGGAGTACATCACCCACCACCACCACAACATTCCAGAGATACAGTCTCCACCCCCACCACAACATCCCCGGGAGTACATCATCCACCACCACCACAACGTCCCCGGAAACAGTGTCTCCACCACCACTACAACATCCCCGGTAGCACAGTCTCCACCACCACTACAACATCCCCGGTAGCACAGTCTCCACCATCACCACAACATCCCCGGTAGCACAGTCTCCACCACCACTACAACATCCCCGGTAGCACAGTCTCCACCACCACTACAACATCCCCGGTAGCACAGTCTCCACCACCACTACAACATCCCCGGTAGCACAGTCTCCACCACCACTACAACATCCCGGTAGCACAGTCTCCACCACCACCACAACATCCCCGGTAGCACAGTCTCCACCACCACTACAACATCCCCGGTAGCACAGTCTCCACCACCACCACAACATCCCCGGTAGCACAGTCTCCACCACCACTACAACACCCCGGTAGCACAGTCTCCACCACCACTACAACATCCCGGTAGCACAGTCTCCACCACCACTACAACATCCCCGGTAGCACAGTCTCCACCACCACCACAACATCCCGGTAGCACAGTCTCCACCACCACTACAACATCCCCGGTAGCACAGTCTCCACCACCACCACAACATCCCGGTAGCACAGTCTCCACCACCACTACAACATCCCCGGTAGCACAGTCTCCACCACCACTACAACATCCCGGTAGCACAGTCTCCCCACCCACCACAACATCCCCGGTAGCACAGTCTCCACCACCACTACAACATCCCCGGTAGCACAGTCTCCACCACCACCACAACATCCCCGGTAGCACAGTCTCCACCACCACCACAACATCCCCGGTAGCACAGTCTCCACCACCACCACAACATCCCCAGGGGCACAGTCTCCACCACCACCACAACATCCCCAGGGGCACAGTCTCCACCACCACCACAACCACAACATCCCCGAGAACACAGTCTCCACCACCACCACAACATCCCCAGGGGCACAGTCTCCACCACCACCACAACATCCCCGGTAGCACAGTCTCCACCACCACTGTTGCAACCCCTGAATGGGTTACAATGATTATGTATATATGTAATGTATATTATCTTTTCATATAATTTTATATTGCTTATATTTGCGATAATAGCTAAATCGTAAATGTATGACTTTATATTATTATTTGACTTTTATATTGTTATTTAGCTTATGTTGTTAGGATGTATATAAAATGTGCTCAGTTAGTCTTGATTGTCAAACTACTGTAATTATCGCTTGTCGCTCGTTATACTGCTGGCTTCTGAGCTGCAGTTGTCCACGTAGCTATCACGTGATCGAGGGGGGGTGTCCTCACCTCTAGTGAAGTAGTCAGTCTGCTGGAGACTCGCTTGCTGGTTGGACAGATTGTCTGTCTCATTATTCTTGTTAGTTCTGTAGAACTTTGTTCACAGAACATTGTAAAGACTTAGTGATTTTCGACGTTGTACTGAGTTTGTGTGTCGCTTAGACACTCTGAATATCTCAGGTCCTTAGCTATAGCTTCTGACCTAATTTTGTACTGGTTCCTGTGTATTGTCACAGTCACAGTTTTACCTATGCTGAACAAAGATTCAGTATTATGGGAGTTTTGTGGAGGATCTGCTGATGGTCCCTACTTAGTGTCGTTATATTATTTCCCAGTTCCTGATTCTGTGTCGCAGTCGCTTGATATTGCATTGCTATTGGGCTTAGCATTCTTTGTTGTTCAAGCAGACTGTTCGGGTTGCCAGTCGGTCAAGAAGTTAGTTTATTTGAGGACTTTGTCAGTCACTTGTTTAAGTCTTATTCGAGTCTTGAGACATAGCTAACTACTTAAGAGCACTTACACGCATACACACACTTGTACATATTTGTAATATCTTATTAAATGTTAATGTACCTGACGGTACTTAAGAATTATAAATGTGATGTGCTTTCAGCACAATAATATTGAACTCGAGAGATTGATTTTATTTTGATTGATGTGATTTAATTTACTTTGATAATATACCTCTAGACAACTTACTACTTAATAAATTTATTAAATTTTAATTTCTCTAGTTAGTAGCCTACCAGTTGTAATCCTAAAGCACTATTGAACCATACTGAATTTTAATGGATAATTGGAAAAGGATACTGACTACTTGTTACGAAAACCCAGTAACAGGCTGGATGCTAGAAGGGCAGTCCTTTCTAGTATTCACTGGAGATCTCTAAGCTTTTAGAATCGCGTTTTTTGTAACACAACATCCCCGGGAACAAAGTCTCCCCCACCACCACAACATCCCCGGTAGCACAGTCTCCACCACCACCACAACATCCCCAGGAGCACAGTCTCCACCCCCACCACAACATTCCCGGTAGCACAGTCTCCACCACCACCACAACATCCCCGGGAACACAGTCTCCATCACCACCACAACATCCCTGGTAACACAATCTCCACCACCACCACAACATCCCCAGGAACACAGTCTCCACCCCAGCCGCAACATCCCCGGTAGCACAGTCTCCACCACCACCACAACATCCCAGGAGCACAGTCTCCACCACCACCACAACATCCCAGGAGCACAGTCTCCACCACCACCACAACATCCCAGGAGCACAGTCTCCACCACCACCACAACATCCCCGGTAGCACAGTCTCCACCCCCACCAAAACATCCCCAGAAGCACAGACTCCACCCCCACCACAACATCCCCGGTATCACAGTCTCCACCACCACCACAATATCCCCAGGAGCACAGTCTCCACCACCACCACCACAACATCCCCGGTAGCACAGTCTCCACCACCACCACAACATCCCTGGTAGCACAGTCTCCACCACCACCACAACATCCCCAGGAGCACAGTCTCCACAACCACCACAACATCCCTGGTAGCACAGTCTCCACCACCACCACAACATCCCCAGGAGCACAGTCTCCACAACCACCACAACATCCCCGGTAGCACAGTCTCCCACCCCCACCACAACATCCCCGGTATCACAGTCTCCACCACCACCACAATATCCCCAGGAGCACAGTCTCCACCACCACCACCAAAACATCCCCGGTAGCACAGTCTCCACAACCACCACAACATCCCTGGTAGCACAGTCTCCACCACCACCACAACATCCCAGGAGCACAGTCTCCACAACCACCACAAACATCCCCGGTAGCAGAGTCTCCACCACCACCACAACATCCCCAGGAGCACAGTCTACCAACCACCACAACATCCCTGGTAGCACAGTCTCCACCACCACCACAACATCCCCAGGAGCACAGTCTCCACCACCACCACAACATCCCCAGGAGCACAGTCTCCACCGCCACCACAACATCCCCGGTAGCACAGTCTCCACCCCCACCAAAACATCCCCAGGAGCACAGACTCCACCACCACCACAACATCCCCGGGAACACAGTCTCCCCCACCACCACAACATCCCCGGTTTAGCACAGTCTCCACCACCACAACAACATCCCCAGGAGCACAGTCTCCACCCCCACCACAACATTCCCGGTAGCACAGTCTCCACCACCACCACAACATCCCCGGGAACACAGTCTCCACCACCACCACAACATCCCCAGGAGCACAGTCTCCACCACCACCACAACATCCCCAGGAGCACAGTCTCCACCACCACCACAACATCCCCAGGAGCAGTCTCCACCACCACCACAACATCCCCGGTAGCACAGTCTCCACCACGACCACAACATCCCCATGAGCACAGTATCCACCACCACCACAACATCCCCGGTATCACAGTCTCCACCACCACCACAACATCCCCAGGAGCACAGTCTCCACCACCACCACAACATCCCCGGTAGCACAGTCTCCACCCACCACAACAACATCCCCGGTAGCACAGTCTCCACCACCCCACAACATCCCCAGGAGCACAGTCTCCACAACCACCACAACATCCCCAGGAGCACAGTCCCACCGCCACCACAACATCCCCGGTAGCACAGTCTCCACCCCC
This sequence comes from Cherax quadricarinatus, assembly GCF_026875155.1. Taxonomy (NCBI): domain Eukaryota; kingdom Metazoa; phylum Arthropoda; class Malacostraca; order Decapoda; family Parastacidae; genus Cherax; species Cherax quadricarinatus. The sequence goes on along the minus strand of NC_069401.1, from coordinate 43,149,110 downwards.
ACCAAACATCCCCAGGAGCACAGACTCCAGCACCACCACAACATCCCCGGGAACACAGTCTCCCCACCACCACAACATCCCCGGTAGCACAGTCTCCACCACCACAACAACATCCCCAGAGCACAGTCTCCACCCCCACCAAAAACATTCCCGGTAGCACAGTCTCCACCACCACCACAACATCCCCGGGAACACAGTCTCCACCACCACCACAACATCCCAGGAGCACAGTCTCCACCACCACCACAACATCCCGGTAGCACAGTCTCCACCACCACAACAACATCCCCATGAGCACAGTATCCACCACCACCACAACATCCCCGGTATCACAGTCTCCACCACCACAACATCCCCAGGAGCACAGTCTCCACCACCACCACAACATCCCCGGTAGCACAGTCTCCACCACCACAACAACATCCCCGGTAGCACAGTCTCCACCACCACCACAACATCCCCAGGAGCACAGTCTCCACAACCACCACAACATCCCCGGTAGCACAGTCTCCACCACCACCACACTATCCCCAGGAGCACAGTCTCCACCACCACAACATCCCCTGTAGCACAGTCTCCACCACCACCACAACATCCCCAGGAGCACAGTCTCCACCAACATTACAACATCCTCGCGACACAGTCTCCATCAACATCACAACATCCCCAGGGGGGCAGTCTCCACCCCCACCGTAACATCCCGGAAACACAGTCTCCCCCACCACCACCACAACATCCCCAACAGCACAGTCTCCACCCCCACCACAACATCTCCGGGAACACAGTCCCCAAACACCACCACAACATCTCCAGGAGCACAGTCTCCACCACCACCATAACCTCCCCCCGAGCACAGTCTCCACTCCCACCACAACATCCACGGGAACACAGTCTCCACCAGCACCACATCCCCAGGAGCACAGTCCACCACCACCACAACATCCCCGGGAACATAGTCTCCACCACCACAACAACATCCCCAGGAATACATTCTCCACCACCACAACAACATCCCCGGGAACACAGTCTCCACCACCACCACAACATCCCCGGGAATACATTCTCCACCACCACAACAACATCCCCGGGAACACAGTCTCCACCACCACAACAACATCCCCGGGAACACAGTCTCCACCACCACCACAACATCCCCGGGAATACAGTCTCCACCACAACAACGTCCCTGGGAACAGTCTCCACCACCACCACAACATCTCCGGGAACACAGTCTCCACCACCACCACAACATCTCCGGGAACATAGTCTCCACCACCACCACAACATCTACGGGAACACAGTCACCACCACCACCACCACCACTGTGGTACAAGGGGCTTAATGGATATTTTAATAAGGGACAATAATTTGAAAACACCTACTAAATAAAAAATAAAATCTGTATATTGATTTAATTTAAAATTTGTTGTAACAGAACCAAAAATATAAGTTTAAAACTTGAGACAGCAATGTGTAATTTATTATTAATTTAAGTAATGGTAAAGTTAACTTTAATATTATGGTAATAATAATTGTGAATTAAGGGAATCCCTGTCTTGGACAGCAGGAACACAAATAAATCTCGAAATTTATTGCTAGGACAGCAGGAACACAAATAAATCTCGAAATTTATTGCTAGGACAGCAGGAACACAAATAAATCTCGAAATTTATTGCTAGGACAGCAGGAAACACAAATAAATCTCGAAATTTATTGCTAGGACAGCAGGAACACAAATAAATCTCGAAATTTATTGCTAGGACAGCAGGAACACAAATAAATCTCGAAATTTATTGCTAGGACAGCAGGAACACAAATAAATCTCGAAATTTATTGCTAGGACAAAACTTCGCTGACGTCCTGGTCAGCTGGCAGACTTCAACACACCATAATCCTAAAAATTGGGATTAGAATAGTATTCATTAAAAGTGCAGGTCACCCCATTCAGGGGGAGTCGGGGGGGGGTTAGTCCCCCTGTGGTTGTTTTTGGGGAGGGGGGGGGGCAGGGGGGGGGGTAATTTTAAACCACTTTACACCGCTCCCAAATCAAAGAATTACTGTTGTTATTTTACTAATTCTAAAAAGACTAAACTACATGTTACAAAGGCGACATGTTTCTTTTTTTTTACTGAAAAGTTAAACTTAAAACAAAAATAGGAAAATTGAAAATGATTATAAAGGAAAAATATTTTTTTACACTTAAATTCATGCCTTAAGAAAATTAAACCCAAAAATTTTCAATTAAAGTGGGTTTTAGTTTTCCCACCGAAGGGGCTAGTTTTATTGTGCCCCCCATACCATCTGTGGACGGTAGCGCGAGAGTATGTACAAAAAAGGGCCTGGGAACGGGCCCCAAAGGGTTAACGGGAATAATATGGATTTAATCTACTTTCTATAGTTCATTATTGTTAAAGCAAATTTGGGAAAAATTCTTTATATTTTGGTATCTTATTTTCATTAAAAAGTATCTTGAATGTCCCCTGGTTTTTTTATGTCTGTCTCTGTTTTCCTCAAAAGTGGACAATTAAGACTAGTTTCAGAGAGTGCATAGCCTATCACAAAATTTACATTTTTTTGATCTGTGTTTTGTCCCCCAAATCCCAGATCTTGAAACCCAGCCAAAGCCTGGCCCTACAACATCATCGTCTGTTCACATTGCAAGTTGCTCCAAAACATACTTATTAGTTATGTTTCATAGGGGTTAAAAGATTCTCAGGCTTCTAACTGCATTCCTATAAAAATCATTTTCATTATTTCTCTCCCCAAAATATTCCTAATGCTAGGAAAAGTTAACAAAATTTTAAATTTACATTCTCCTTCTCGATACTCTTTTTTGGTAACATATCAACTTTTTCATGAAAGGGTAAACCAAAGTGGAGGGGTCCATAGCAAATTTTACATTAATTCCTTTGTCCCTTTAATTTTGGTTCTAAACCTGGCTTCCCCCAATGAGCTGTTTGTTGGATTTATTAAGAGCAAAAGCCTTTAATGATGAATGAATCAGAAAAGAAAGAGTCAAGCTCAGTGTTAGTTAGCTTTTGCGCCATTAGGATTGAAACAATTTAGTTGCAGTGTAGACGCCCATTGTTTAAATTTTATGCCCCAACTCAAAAAAATTTATTATCGTTTTTTAACTAGGGGGGTGGGAACAAAGAGCAGATGCGCCCTGCCCCAAAAACCCTGTTTAGATCCTCAGTGTATATAACTTGTATAACTTTTACTACCAGTAGGTGAGAAATTTTTCTTTAGCAGTTGTAAAAAAGGATTTTTAAGGAAGGGGTTTCTACAATGGCTTCTTTGGGGGGGACTTGTAGTATGTGTATTAAATGAACACATCTTCCATGGGGGGTGAAAATTTTCTTTTTTCCCCACAGTGTACAGTTCTGCGGGTTATAAAACTTAATGCAATTTTCACTTTTCACAATCCATTTGTCTGGTGTATTTAACCCCTAACATTGGTAAATTCACTGTGACAGTGTTGATTCGTTTCTAAACATTTAATCCCGAGTACATGTTAATTTAAAACAATCCTATCATTTGATACTAAAAATCCCAACCCAAAGTTCCTCATGTTAAAAAACTTTTGAAATTTCGGGGACACCCAAGAATAATCCGGGAAGCTTCTTTTTGGGCTTTAAACCCGGGGTGGAAAAAAATTTTTCTCTAGCTAAATTCAAAAGGGGAGCAGAAAAAAATAAATTTAAGGGACCTAAATAGGCGAAAATAATTCCACGTTTCCCTCACATTTGCCCCAATAGTTGGATTGTACCGCAACAGCTTTGGACTTTTTACCCTAGCTTTTAATTTCTTGTTTAGTTTTTGGATAGGGATTTGTTAAAGGGTACATCTACACCAAGAAAAATCCTGTAAGTTTTATACTAGCTAATGATTTCACCCCTGCAAAAAAAAGGGGGTGGGGGATGTCGTTTGCGTTAATATCTTATTTTTAGGGGGAAGTTTTTAATGAGGCCAAAGCCGATTCCCAAATTTGCTTGAACTTCATTAAGAAGGGAAATTGATTTTTTTAATGCCCTGTTGTATGGATCTTTAAAACATCAGCATAGCTTTAGCTATATTTTTTAGGTGAGGCGGGTAAGTTTTTAAAGGGGGAGCTTTAATCAGAATTTTAAAAAGGGCATGGGGATAAAAAACTCCCCCCCCTTGCGGTGACCTAAAACTTTTCCTTTAGAATCACTTGAACCCTTTGGGTAAAGGCCAGAGGATATTTCTTTTTACATTTTACCCAAAAAAAACCCAGCAGAGTAACTACCCCCCAGTATTCTTTTTGGCTATTTCCCATGTAGAATAAGGGTTTTCTGTTCGCAATATCAAATGCAGTTTTTAGATCAAGAAAAGGGGAAAAACTAGTAGGGGTGTGTGCGTGAGAAAAGGTGGAAAACAGTTCTCCACTTTTACCAAACGAACGAGAATATTATCACATTTCTGGGGATACTAATCTTACAGAGAAAAAAAACAATTCCAATTAAAGTACTTTGTGTAGTGTAGTTTTGTCATTATTGTTCAAATTTATTGTCAATCTCTTAGTAATTAAAAATCAACCCCTCTTTTGTTTTTTTACTAGTAAGTAGTCACCTTATGTGATTTCTTATTTACTATTTTTTCGCTTAAACTTACTAAATTTGATACTTTCTCTGCCTTTTTATACCTCATATTTTTTTTAAATACATCAATTGAATTATTACTAAAATTAATAAATATCATTTTTTCAAAAAATTTAAATTTTTCTTTAACATTTTTGACATTAAAAACCTTTACTTGTCAAATTCCCCTTTATGTTTTAAACCCATTTATTTTCCTAATTACTTTTAAATTCCCTTGATGCCATATAACCTCAAGTAAAACTACCAGTGTTTTTGAGGAAGGGTTTCAGAAAACAAATTTTTGATAATTAGCCACATGTGCAATTTTTGGGGACTTAAAAAAGATCCCAAGGTTGCACATGTTCCCAATTTTCATAAATACCGTGAAAATATTGATGAAATAAACATTCTTTTTCACTTTTTTGTAATCATTTTTACTTACTAAAATTTTTTTAAACCCCAAATTTTTACTACCAGTCAATTTTACTTTTGACTTAAAACATTTTTTTTTTATCTTCCCATAAATTTTGTAGCCAAATTTTTCAATTTTTATTTTCAACCCAACCCCTTTATTACCCCTTGTACCTGGTCCCTGTCTCCCTCTTACACATTTATAACCAAACTTCCTTTGTTTTTTTTTACTATTATTTTTTTGGATTTTAATTTGTGAAATTTATTTTGTAAAATTTAAATTTATTTTAAATCTTGTCTTGTCAAAACCCTATACCAACTCTAGTGCAATTGAATCCCATTTCAAATTGTATTTTTTTTTTAAAAGTTTATATTATAATTCCCCCATCTGTCCATTTAATTTGTTCCATTATTTAAATTTTTTAGCCCTTAATTTTTTTCCCCTTATTTTAGTTTTAAATAAATCCTAGTTTAAATTTCAATTTTAAAAAAATCAAGGGCATTCTTAGGTGAAGTAGAAAAAGGGTTCACAATTTTGCCTTATTTTCCAAAAGAATTTTTTTGTTTACCCTTTATTGTTCCCACCCCCTATTTTAGTCCCTTTTTATTATAATTTTATATATAATTTAATTTTAAAAAATTCCTTTATGCACTACCTACTATCGTTTTCCCAAGCTCCACTATTTGATCATACTTTTTTTGTTTTATCCCTTAGCTCTTTATTTTACTTTTTTAAATAATCCGGGTCTATTTTTTAGCTTAAGACTTTTTATTTTGTTTTATACTTATTCAAACTATAGATATACAAATTTATGATTAAAAATTGTCCTGATACCAACCTTTTATTTAATGATTTTAATAATCAAAATTACTGAAATTACTACACGCGAACAATCAAAGGCACTTCTCAGTGCCAACAAAAACATAACTATTTTTAACTACAATAAAATTTTAAAAGCATTACGTGACCTAAGCATTAATAAATTCCTTAATGCCAAATGTCCATCATTACACTACGAAACCTGGCTAAAGCCTGTAGTCAATGTCTATGCCATTCCCTGGTTAACAGCCAAACACAACTGTGGCCAGACCAACAAGGGGGTGGACACCCATATATACCAACCACTAAATTTACAATACTTGCACAAGGGTGAACAGGGGGATATATAATACAAAATTCAAATCCAAGTACCTACAAAAACCTCTCAATGAAAACATTACGGTTCCACAGTCAAACATTAGCCAATTTAGAAAAAATCTAGGAAGTATGATAATGATGCAGCAAACAAAGATCCTTACTACTCTAGGTGCTTAATAAAATCCCCTGCAAGACCGGGCCCAACGTTACTGAATTCCAAACACAATGAGAAACTGTGTTTACCAACAGTAACAAACCTAAAAGAGTTACAGAGCTAGTTTTTCCCCTACTTGCCACATCGGGACCAACACCAATCCCCTTTAAAAATCAGGCAAATTAAGATAATCCCAAAGACCACTACCCACTTTCTCATAACAACTTTTGGTAAACTCCCCCAAGGGACCTACTAAAGTCCCCTTTCAACTTACAATGAGGCAGCCTTTAATAACCAAAACGAAATAGCAAACATTGTTGGCACCTGAGCTAGAAACTATACATATTGACGAATGTATTAAAAAATTTTTCAAAAAAAAAACCAAATACCTCTATAAAAAAGCACTGCCCAAAAAAAATAAAAAAGAAGCAAAGAGATAAAAACCCCGGGCTAACCCCCAGCATTCTCAAATCCTAAATACAAAACACCAATATGAAAAACAGTAAAATGGGTACAAAAACCAGGCCAAACAAAACGTTACTCGTCAATCCAAACCCATAATAAGAAGGGAAAAAAAATTGTATTATAGAACAGTTTTTCCCAAAACTTACGAGGTGATATAAAAAAGACCCGGAAAACCCTACAGAATTTTGGGGGAAAAAAAAGAATCACAAAAGGAAAAAAAAATTAAAATCGATGAACCCCACTCCCCAACAGAAACACAAAAGATCAAGATTTTCTCCCCTAAGGACAAAACCGCCAAAAAAAATCCAAGCTCAGATACCCACCCAAAAACTACCCCACCGGGAACACCCGAACACAGTTCCTAGCTCCCACTAACCCTACAAGTTCCCCTTTTTATAACGCACTAAAAAACAAGGCAGGGGATTTAAAAACCTTAACCCTTTTTATACAAAAAAAATGCCAATGCCATCCCAATCATTGCAACCTCTTTAACAAAAACCATTGAAACCCACCTTCCTACGTACTTTAAAATACAAAGGGGCACCCCGATCCCAAAGGAGGAACCAAAAAGTTTAAAAACTATAGGCCCAAAATCCAACTTACACCCTCTCTCAAAAATCTTCGAAAATTAATTCATAAACGAATCTATCCTACCTTATTCCCCAAAAAAATAAAACCCCGCAATTTGGTTCAGGGCCCAAAAAAACTAATGATGCTATTATACCATGCTAGAACATAAACACTGCAAAAGAGAAAAAAAGTCCCTGGGGGTCTTCTGACTTACGTAAAGCTTTTGATAAGTTTATCATGACTTGCTCCCGTAAAATTGTACACTATGGATAAGAGGCACTCCCCAACACCCCAATCATACCTCGCAACGAAGAAAATGTGTACGCAAATGGGGGGAAAAACCTTTTGCGCAACCATTTTCAGTTGGTGTCCCCCGGGAAGTTCCTTGGCCCCCTTTCTTTCCCCTAACATAAAAGACCTTCCAAATCTTCGCAATTACTCAAACCCACTATTTGCAGATGACATACAACGTTTCTCCACCCCAGCCCCGTCACGCTGCCAATACGTAAATACCCAAAAACAGAAAATATTACCGGATGGGACTAACAACTTACACTAAACATTGACAAACTACTTATTCGTTTGGTAAAAGAGCTACAGATGTCCCCCTTAAAAATAATGATAAAAAGGGTACCTTTAAAAACTAACAGGGGAAAATTCTTTGGAATCCCCTTGATAATTAGATCAAAATTTTAAAATTTAAAACAAATTTCTAAGAAAAAAATTTCCCAAAATGTAGGAACTGTCGAAAATACGGTACTATGTTCCACTCAGCCCTCCCGGCCCTATATCACTCTCTTTTTCCCCATCCACCAAGAATTTGGGCATGGGGGCAACAACAATTAACCATCTCAGACCCCTAATTACCAACAAAAGGTGCAGTTGAATGAAAAAAATTCTCACTACAGGCGCAATCCCCCAATATTCAATACACTAAACCACTCACCATACAAAACATCCATACTTTTTTCTGCACCTATTACATAATAGAGCATTAACCTGATATTAACCTCCCCTCAAACATCTCCTTGCCATAAAATGGTATAAAAACCCACAGGTTGTTAGGGAAGACACATATCAAAAGTTAGGATCTTTTTTTTGAAAAGTTTTTGCCTACACAGTAGGCGAAAACTTTTTAAAAAGCCTTTGTGTGGGGAAAAACGTTTTAAAATAAAGAACCTAACTGTTGCAATGGCTTACCCAACATCTCCTTGCCCAAACCTCAAAAACACATGACCCCAAAACCCAAAGGGACGTCCTCTTTGATGTTCCCCGGACACTACACTATGCAAAAAATCAATGCACATAAAAGGCCCTAAAAACTGGGAAATTTATTACTGTAAATAAAAAAAACACTACCTGTTTTTAAAAATTTAAGTCTCTTCTCAAAGATACTTACTCACCCCAAAACCCAAATAATACTGAATACGAACCCTTTTAAATTGTATATTTTAAATGTTTCTCACAAATTTTATACATAAATGTTAAACCCAAAAAGAATCTAACTTTTTTTATTTTAAATACATACCTAACAAATCATACCTAAAATAATGCAACCAAGACTGTCTTTGTAAATTTTCCCTTGTGCTTTATAGTAATCTGTTTACATTAATGTTTTATCACTGATTTCATCATTGGTTAGTTAATCTTAAGTTAATTTTAAGCCAGCCCGTAATGCTATGCATAGTATAAGTGGCTTTGGCATGCTGCTCTTATCTGTATTTTTTTGTACCTCTGTATGTGTGCTCAAATTGGAAATAAATAAATAAATAAATAAATAAATGAACCCATAGAGGTAGGGGGAAAGTTGGTGTCTGATTCTGTAGTACAGTCTGTTAAGCATCATTCTTTCAAAAGTTTTACAAAGACAACTAGTTAAGGAGATCGGCCTAAATGTATCAGGCTGTTGGGGCTTAGGGATAGACACAATGAGACTATTGGTCCAGGAAGTAGGAAGAACGCCCTCAATGTAACCGAGATTATACAGTGCCAACAAAGGGTTATCAGGCACGTGCCTTAGAGTTCTGAGAATATCATAGGTTATACCATCCTCTCCAGGAGCAGTTGATCGACCTTTGGTTAATGCATTATCTAATTCATACTCGGTAAAGAGGCAATCACTCTCATCAATATTTTGGCTCATAAAATTAATCAGTTTCAACATTTCTTCAGAAGTACTCTCTATTTTTTTTCTAATATGAGATGGAAGGCTTTCATGCCTGGATGTTTTGGACCAGTCATTTATGAGGTCATTTGCTTTTTCAAGAGGAAAGGGATGAGCAACATTGCCAGTCTTTTTCCTGGTTATTTTATTTATACCTTTCCAAGCCAAACTCAAAGGGGTGGACCTATTTAATCCACTAACAAACTGTTCCCATTCCTGTTGCCTAAGTTCTTCCTTTCTATTCCTTGCATTTGTTAGTGCAGCTTGGAACGTTCTGAGCAGGTCTGGGGTTCTACATTCACGGTATGCTTTACCAATCCTCCTAGCTGCATGTTTACAGTGAGGTAAGTCACTATACTGCATATATCACAACCTCTCACTATTCTCACACCCACGACTACAATACGTAACATCCTCATCACAACAATCACCTTCGCAATCACAAACACTCACCTCTGCCACTATCACACCACCATCACCACTACAATGATCAACTCCACCATTACGACCACCACCGCTAGCCACCAGAACATCTAAACCAATTAATTGGAAACGTCACTTGACCTGCTCACACTGGCCCACCTTTAAAACTGCATTTATTTACCTCTCCGGGACAACTTGCTATTACATATGTGAGAGCAAAAAACGCCCTCGCTTCCCCTGAATTATTAACGATTAAAGCTGGTGTGGCGACTCTGGTAACGTTGCTAGTTGAGTCGTTGTAACCTGTAGCTCACAACTACAAGGACATTAAGTCCATTCCGGCCTGGGCAAGACGTATGAGCACTATTAACATAGGCTGTCTGTGTTCACATAGCAGGAGGCTGTGTCTGTGATTCGATAGGCGGAGTGGGGTGTTTAGAAGGCAAAATGATAGGAAGATCCTTTTTTTTTTGTCACCTTTGAGCGAAGCATTGTTTAAATAGGGCTCTCTCTGTAATGAGGGTCCGTGTGCACTGTTTTAGGAGGCATGGGAGTTGTGGCTATAAATGTTGGATACACATCAGTGAGTGGATTCCTGGGAGCCTACACGGGAATACTTCTAGAGGTCTGGAGATCCAGACACATTTACATTGGGCATTGTCTCTTGTAGGTGGGTCGCCAGGAAGGATGAAGCATTGTTTTATTAGTTTAGGGTAGAATGTGTGAGAGTACACAGTCACGTTGCCACACCGTTGTGTGTTGTATGCAATGTTGTAGACTTGTACTCTCAACCTCTGCCATACAGGGTCACTGATGAAGACACGTGGTGTCATCTACTGCCACACGAGATCACTGGTGAAGACACGTGGTGTCATCTACTGCCACACGAGATCACTGGTGAAGACACGTGGTGTCATCTACTGCCACACGAGATCACTGGTGAAGACACGTGGTGTCATCTACTGCCACACGAGATCACTGGTGAAGACACGTGGTGTCATCTACTGCCACACGAGATCACTGGTGAAGACACGTGGTGTCATCTACTGCCACACGAGATCACTGGTGAAGACACGTGGTGTCATCTACTACCACACGAGATCACTGGTGAAGACACGTGGTGTCATCTACTACCACACGAGATCATCGGTGAAGACACACGGTGTCATCTACTACCATCGAGGCCACTATTCGATTACGCTATTATTTATCAACTTCCCCTTAACGTGACATTATTAAGAGGTGGCTTCCCGATACAATTCATAGTGTTTTCATTCACTCTGGTTACTGACAGCACTCATGGCACTCATCCTTGTACCTCCCGAGTAGCTGGTAAGAGACTGAATATTGCTATTACTCTGGCGCTGCATGACCCCTTGCGGGTTGAATTTTTCCCAGTGAAGCAAGCCTCTTCTATCACACAAGCATGCTTCCCATGGCTGACAGTTTTTTTTTTTATATATGTTTGTAGACTCTCGCTTGACTATTAGGCGGTACTGATGACCGAAGTACCTTAAGTATAATAAGGTAAGTAAGTAGATACATGGGGAAGATGGGCTTTGAGATGACGTATAATATTACTCTTAACCTATAAAATAAGCTGAGTGTATAAATGAAAATAACCGGAAACTGGCGAGGTTGGAAAATTGATAAAGTTGAGAGGCGGTTACTCTGTGTCCTGGTGAAGAGTTCAGATGAACACCGTGTCCAGATGAACAATGTATTCAGTTGATCATTGTGTCAAGATGAACAGTGTGTTCCAGTGAACAACAACTGTACCATGCACAACTCATTCTTATAGGAAAATGTGTTTATAAACGATATATTGAGTCTTCATGAGAGAGAGAGAAAGAGACGAAGAGAGAATGAGAATGTGTGTACTCACCACTTGTATATACTCCCCTACTTGTGGTTGCGGACGGTCAGATTTCAGCTCCTGGCTCTGCTTCTCAAAAATATCTGCTACTGGGCTCACTTTCTCCTGGCTTCGTGAGTTCTGTCATACATAATCTTAAAGCTGTGCATGTATCCTGCTTCTACCACTTCGCTATCTTCTTTGTTCCACTTCTTGACAGCTCTGAGGCTGAAGAAATATTTCCTAGCATCATTTTAACTTGAGTGCTTTGTCTCTCACCTCATGAATACCATGTCTCTCTCCGCCCAAACAATCCCTTTCATTTTTTAAACGTCGTCATGTCTCCCCTGAGACTTCTTTTCTTCTGTGTCGTAAGGTTAAATTCATTTAGCCTCTCCTAGTAGCTCATTACCCTTAGCACTGGAACTACATCTGCACTTTCTCCAGTTTCTTAAAATTATTTGGTATGAGTTCCATGATGGTTCTGCGTATTCCAAAACAGGACTGATATATGTCATGTAAAAGGACTCTAAATGATTCTTTGTTGATGTTCTTGAAAACTAGTTTTAGATACGCCAAATGAACAGAGGTTATTTGGTTGATGTGTGCCTCTGGCAATATCCTCGGCACTTTGCTAACCCTGGGTCTTCCTCATCGAGTGTGGTTTGCAGCTTCTGTCCCCCGAATCTATTATCAGCATCCAGTACTCTTACCCTTTCTTTATTTTCACTACCTCGCATTTTCTGAGGTTGAATTTCAGTAGCCACTTGTCTGATCAATCCTGCAGTTTGTCTAAATCTATTCTTCTCCTTAATTTTACATCATCTCCAAACTGGGATACATCTGAATATCTCTTCTTAGTATATTATTCACATGTATTAGAAAGAGTTCTAGTTCAAGGTACCAGTCGTTGTGGAATTCCACTTTTTCACACTTTCCCAGTTTGTCGTCTCTTCTCATTCTTTGTCTACTCTTTGTCTGTTATTTGATCAACTGCAAAGTTTCCAAAAATATATATTTTTCCCCTGTTCCTAAAGTTTTCCCCTTCTTCATTTGTACAGTACCAAATGCCTCTTTCAGTTTAAGAATATGCACTTCATCATCCCCTTGTCTTCCGTCTCTTTTGCTATTTGGATAAATTCCAACGGTTTGTAAGGACATGAGTTGTATTTCAAAACCCCAGAGGGTAATCGTTTTTTTGAACCTTTCCATAAAAAATTTTCCCAGCTCTCTCCTTCTGATCCTTATTTTCCATTATCTTCCCTTATCAGTCTTTTTTTTACATATAAGCCCTACTTTAGTGTTTTTTCCCACCAGCTTGTTGCAGATTTGGCTGTTGTTTGACGGTACTTCGTCCCCCTCACGCAGACAGGTTTGCAAAACAACCCTGAATCTTTTTGGGGGGAAAAGGCAGACACAAATTTACCGGAGACTTTTTAGCTAAAATTATTGTTTTCCTTCGGGTTTCTTTTTTTTTGACGTTTTGACTCCTAGTGCGATGTCTTTGAGCGTATTCACATCGACCAGGGCACTGAATTTGAGATCTGGCTTTCGTGCATTTTTTTTTCTTATTGTCTTTATAGTCAAAATCATTTTCCATTTCCATTTTTCCTCAAAACGTGATGACGTTTGGTCGCATACATAGAGCAAAATACTGAGGTTTATTGCGAAAATGGGGATGTAATCTGGGGAAATTTTCTAAAGCTTTTATTTCCCCGTGAAAAAACAATGTTCTACCCCCTTTTTTCCCCCATTCCCAGTTTGCGTCATTGGTTTCACTGCGGTCAGTATCAAAAAAACCCGTTAACCCTGGGATTGAAAATTACGAGCAAAATTTTTTCTAAAGAAATTTGTATAACTAATTATATGTATCTTACAAATACAATAAAAAAAAAGAAAACGTTAACATAGACCAAATAATAAAACAAGATTTAAGGGTTCTGTGGAAAATTTTGATTTTTTAAATTTAGCATGGGAAAATTTGAAATTTTCAATAATTGTGTAATAAAATGTGAGCTGATTTGACCCTATCGAGAAAATTTTGAGTGACGGGGACAGGGCGGGACGCAATTTTGAAATTTTTTGTTTATGTGTGAAATGGACTTATGGTGCATTTTAATTCGGCGTTTTTTAGGCCCCAAATTTGGGGGTGTTTTGCTTAATTTGTAATAGCAACCATGTTAATGTCATTGTGAAGAAAGGACAGGAAATTTTAGGACCCTTTGAATTTTGTTGGATGGCGAAGATGAGAGGCAAACATATCAAGGGAAAATACACCATTAGACTCACCTGGCCCGTGTAAGGGCTAGGTTTTTTAGTAGGGGTTGTGGGGTGTCCTCTACAGCAATTAAATGGTAAGGTTTACCTGGAGTTTACCTGGAGAGATTTCCGGGGGTCAACGCCCCCGCGGCCCGGTCTGTGACCAGGCCTCCTGGTGGATCAGAGCCTGATCAACCAGGCTGTTGCTGCTGGCTGCACGCAAACCAACGTACGAGCCACAGCCCGGCTGATCAGGAAACTGACTTTAGGTGCTTGTCCAGTGCCAGCTTGAAGACTGCCAGGGGTCTGTTGGTAACCCCCCTTATGTGTGCTGGGAGGCAGTTGAACAGTCTCGGGCCCCTGACACTTATTGTATGGTCTCTTAACGTGCTAGTGACACCCCTGCTTTTCATTGGGGGGATGGTGCATCGTCTGCCAAGTCTTTTGCTTTCGTAGTGAGTGATTTTCGTGTGCAAGTTCGGTACTAGTCCCTCTAGGATTTTCCAGGTGTATATAATCATGTATCTCTCCCTCCTGCGTTCCAGGGAATACAGGTTTAGGAACCTAAGCGCTCCCAGTAATTGAGGTGTTTTATCTCCGTTATGCGCGCCGTGAAAGTTCTCTGTACATTTTCTAGGTCGGCAATTTCACCTGCCTTGAAAGGTGCTGTTAGTGTGCAGCAATATTCCAGCCTAGATAGAACAAGTGACCTGAAGAGTGTCATCATGGGCTTGGCCTCCCTAGTTTTGAAGGTTCTCATTATCCATCCTGTCATTTTTCTAGCAGATGCGATTGATACAATGTTATGGTCCTTGAAGGTGAGATCCTCCGACATGATCACTCCCAGGTCTTTGACGTTGGTGTTTCGCTCTATTTTGTGGCCAGAATTTGTTTTGTACTCTGATGAAGATTTAATTTCCTCGTGTTTACTATATCTGAGTAATTGAAATTTCTCATCGTTGAACTTCATATTGTTTTCTGCAGCCCACTGAAAGATTTGGTTGATGTCCGCCTGGAGCCTTGCAGTGTCTGCAATGGAAGACACTGTCATGCAGATTCGGGTGTCATCTGCAAAGGAAGACACGGTGCTGTGGCTGACATCCTTGTCTATGTCGAATATGAGGATGAGGAACAAGATGGGAGCGAGTACTGTGCCTTGTGGAACAGAGCTTTTCACCGTAGCTGCCTCGGACTTTACTCTGTTGACGACTACTCTCTGTGTTCTGTTAGTGAGGAAATTATAGATCCATCGACCGACTTTTCCTGTTATTCCTTTAGCACGCATTTTGTGCGCTATTACGCCATGGTCACACTTGTCGAAGGCTTTTGCAAAGTCTGTATATATTACATCTGCATTCTTTTTGTCTTCTAGTGCATTTAGGACCTTGTCGTAGTGATTCAATAGTTGAGACAGACAGGAGCGGCCTTGTTCTAAACCCATGTTGCCCTGGGTTGTGTAACTGATGGGTTTCTAGATGGGTGGTGATCTTGCTTCTTAGGACCCTTTCAAAGATTTTTATGATATGGGATGTTAGTGCTATTGGTCTGTAGTTCTTTGCTGTTGCTTTACTGCCCCCTTTGTGGAGTGGGGCTATGTCTGTTGTTTTTAGTAACTGTGGGACGACCCCCGTGTCCATGCTCCTCTCCATAGGATGGAAAAGGCTCGTGATAGGGGCTTCTTGCAGTTCTTGATGAACACAGAGTTCCATGAGTCTGGCCCTGGGGCAGAGTGCATGGGCTTTGTCATTTATCGCCTGTTCGAAGTCATTTGGCGTCAGGATAACATCGGATAGGCTTGTGTTAATCAAATTTTGTGGCTCTCTCATAAAAAATTCATTTTGATCTTCGACTCTCAGTCTGGTTAGCGGCTTGCTAAAAACTGAGTCATACTGGGACTTGAGTAGCTCACTCATTTCCTTGCTGTCATCTGTGTAGGACCCATCTTGTTTAAGTAGGGGCCCAATACTGGACGTTGTTCTCGATTTTGATTTGGCATAGTGTTAATATGAAAATAAAAATATTCTGTGTACCCAGCAAGTAAACCAAAATAACATACGGTCAACATAACATTAATTACCAGAGTAGCTGGTTTTAATATTGTAATTATTAATTTAATGTTAGGTCTAACGTTTTGTGAGAGTGGTGAAAAAGAGGGAAGTCGAAGGAATAGCAGTTCAGCGACCTACTGTGACTAAGTCACACTTACCTTACCTAAATTACTTGCATGTGATAATTCAGATGATGCCCTGTAAATCTCATGAAGGTAATTTACTCACGTAATATAATAATAATAATAATAATAATAATTATTTATTATTATTATTATTATTATTATTATTATTATTATTATTATTATTATTATTATTATTATTATTTTCGAAAGATTCAGTCAACACTTAACAAGGTATGGCTTACTGAGCACAGCCACTCTGACTCAGCGCATTAAAATAAATCATACATCAAACATCATCAAGGGGAGGCTCTAACTGTTATCCTGACTGACTTTTAGGGGGGACTGGAGAAAGTAGGGAAATATGTCAGAAGAAACGAGGAATTGCAAGAGCTCATACAATGAAATATACCGCACCAATTCCTGGGGTCACAGCGGCGGTCAGCGACCTGTTTCCACCAGCGCTCACTTTCCACATTTGAAGGCCCAATATGCAAGTTTCATACAACAGTTTATTTGAATTAAACTTACATGGGTATACGTAATTGTTCAATTGATTGTAGCATATTTTCGTTAGTACAGTTATTCGTCCTCCAAATTGATATCTTTTATTTTTTATCCATTTTGCCCGAATCTGCAGTATCTGGGGCAGTTCGCCACAAATATACCTCATCTGTCCCCCCACCCCCCTAATTCCCCTCTACCCTCATGCTTTTGCTCTCAGAATCTATAATGACTCTTTGTTGGGACCTTTTAAAGTAGACAGAGAACTCATGAACGAGGATGATTTACTACTATTTCTATCACACTATAGCACACTACTAACAGAGATGTCATCATAAGGCTTTTATTTGAGAGTTAACAGGTCCTCGAGGTGTGCCTTCCTTAAGAAATATGCAGTTGTAAACATAGGACCTTTCCCAAACTACATTATCAAGCACATTTCATCAATGATTGTAGAGGAAAGGAGTTTGAGATCTTTCACGCCACTAGACGAAGGCAGACTCCTAACAGGTCCATTGTTCTTGTGGAAAATCTCGTTTGATTTCCCAGACAGACCGTTAAAACCATCCCCCAATTGGGGGAAAAGGAAGGATGGGGGGGGGATGACGACTCTTGAGATTTCACATTCACTATATATTCTTAATTTGTAAGACTTAGCCTAGCAACGACGCCTCCACAGGTTAATGTGTTATACACTAATACTCTGTGTATTAAGCTAGTTAGAATTAGGTTTAATTTAGCTTGGTGAGCTACAACACCTCACATCCAACACAATAAGTTGTAGGCACCTGCAGCCAGTATGCAGTGCGCCTACCGATCAGTTACAAAAACGCCTTAGTGAGCCGCTAGCGTTCCACACTATAAACAGTGAGAGAAAGAGGCGACCTCTTCCCTGTGACAGTCCTTGTGCAATGGAGTATCTATTTCTTAAACACATACATGACCCAAATTAGTTATATTTCACCGCGATAAAGGAACTCTCGATACTACACCAGACAGGTCATTGGCTGAATTTCATGATTGACTGGAGAAGGATCACTAGCCTAATCAGTCACAAACCCATAGATAACCTCTTCTACACAGTTCTTCCAGTTAGACAGG
The DNA here is from genome assembly GCF_026875155.1 of Cherax quadricarinatus. Classification (NCBI taxonomy): domain Eukaryota; kingdom Metazoa; phylum Arthropoda; class Malacostraca; order Decapoda; family Parastacidae; genus Cherax; species Cherax quadricarinatus. Next base: position 43,131,295 of record NC_069401.1, on the reverse strand, counting down.
ATTCCGAAAACATCTGCAACCTTTCTATTATAAGCATGACCAGCTTATTCTGCATGACTTCCTACATCATTAAGGATTTATTAACAAACAAGGAACCCGCATCATACAGAGTCCAACGGTGGTATTTACGTCGTGCCGAATAGGTTAAATTGGTCAATTAGCAAGAACTCATTTAAAATTAAGTCCTTTATAAAATTTTCTCTTGTACGTTTAAAGATATATATTAATTTAATTTAAGCTAATCAAACTAAATATATATTAGATAAGTTTACAATATTTTAATAAACACATTGAAATATATATTTTTTGTTAGGTTCAGAATAATTTTTGAAAAATTACTGCATACAAAAATTTTCGCTTGCCTTATTAGGCAAGAAGAGTGTTGCTATTTGAGCTAAAATCACAAGTTTTACCTGTTCGACACGTTATTTACACCATCCCATGTGAAGCATGCGAAACAGTGTAAGTAGGGAAAATATCTAAGAAGCCTTTAAATATGCACCAATCAACATATGAACGCTTTACCAAAGGGATGATTTGAACAACGCCAGCATCATTCACTGTAACACCCATAATCATCTTATGGATTTAGAGAATGCCAAACTTTCATAAAGCAATCTGATCTATGTCGTACGCGTTGCTACATCCATCGCTTAAAAAATAGGCAGCTTCATGATTTTAGAAATTCTTGTCAAAAAAAAAAATTCCTTCCTATGTAGAACACAGCCTTTACCCACAGCAGCACCAGCTCAGGCACCACCTGACCCGGCTCACTAAATACTCCATATTTGTTATTCTCTGTACTTGACTGACAGAACAGTTGAGTGGCAAAACGTTTCCTTAATAAAATGTTCTAGTTACCACATAAGTAACTTCCTTGATATAGCCAGCTCAGTCAGAAGTTAATTCACCTCCTTCCCTTTTGTGTGTATAGTGTTCAGTGCCTGTTGGTGTATTCTTTCTCTCTGACTCTGATGTTACTCTTGTTCCCACAGAGAGCACATCTTTGGTTTCTTCAGCTCTTCACAAGCCTTCCTATCGTTTCCTGTGACCACTCTTCCTTCCTTCTTCAGTTTTGTTCGGTCTTTCACTGTCGTCTTTCTTCTGGTGCGGCTGCGAGGCAATTTAGGCTCAGACTTGACTTCTACTGCAATGTAGTTTTCAAATTATCTCAGTTTTTATTCTCACCCCTTGCGCACTCCATGTGTGTGCGTGAATGCGCGCGCCTGTATACCAGAGGAGGCTGTGTCATGCCGCAACACAAGACACCTAATTTCCGCCTCACAGCATGTGTCCCAATCTCCCTCACTATTTTCCACCTCACCCTCCCCATTTTCCTTTCCTCACTTCTCTCGCTATTCCCTGTCTCTCACTGTTCCCTCACTCTTCCTCTTCACCTATTCTTCCTATTCCCTCACTCTGTCTTTTCCCCTCACTCTTCCGTTTCCCTCACTCTTCCCCTTCCTTCACTCTTCCCCTTTCTTCACTCTTCCTTCCTTCTTGATGATACTGGTCTTCAGCTCCTGGGCCTCTTCTGACCACTAGGTCTCTGAAGGAGTTAAGGTGCAGCTCCTCTGTCTTTTGCATGTGGTGAGATAGATGGCTAGGAGTATATGATACGGGGATACCCCTCTCTCTGATCGTTGAGGCACAGAGGTCTAGGAGTATATGATACGATGATACCCCTCTCTTTGATCGATGAGACACAGGGGGCTAGGAGTATGTGACACGGGGGATACCTCTCGAATCGTTAAGGTACAGTTGTGGTAAAAAGGATAACTCTCTCTCGGATCGGACAGCGACCGCAGCACATTTAGTTCATGTCGGGTTTTGACGTTTTGACTAACTTGTCAAACTTAAATCTCAGACCGGAGTGCGCGAGCGATGATCCATAACCCTGCATAAAACAACAGAACCTAACACACATAGCCAGTACTTAAGGCCAGCCGGTGGGGTTTGGGATATTGGCCGTTTGGAGTGACATTTAAACTGTCGTATCTACGCGCCTCTGCAAAAACAGTGAATGATGGCGAAAGTGTTGAATGATGGTGAAACTGTTGAATGATGGCGAAAGTGTTGAATGATGGTGAGAGTGTTGAATGATGGTGAGAGTGTTGAATGATGGTGAGAGTGTTGAATGATGGTGAGAGTGTTGAATGATGGTGAGAGTGTTGAATGATGGTGAGAGTGTTGAATGATGGTGAGAGTGTTGAATGATGGTGAGAGTGTTGAATGATGGTGAGAGTGTTGAATGATGGTGAGAGTGTTGAATGATGGTGAGAGTGTTGAATGATGGTGAGAGTGTTGAATGATGGTGAGAGTGTTGAATGATGGTGAAAGTCTTGACTAATGGTGAAAATGTTGAATGATGGTGAAAGTTTTGACTAATGGTGAAACTGTTGAATGATGGCGAAAGTGTTGAATGATGGTGAGAGTGTTGAATGATGGTGAAAGTCTTGACTAATGGTGAAACTGTTGAATGATGGCGAAAGTGTTGAATAATGGTGAAAGTGTTGAATAATGGTGAAAGTGTTGAATAACGGTGAAAGTGTTGAATAATGGTGAAAGTGTTTCTTTTTTGGGTCACCTGAATCTGTGGGAGACGGCCGACGTGTTGAAAAAAATATATATTGTTATGTAAATCGTGATGAAACGTACATTACCTTAGTGTATTACCTTAGTATTTTTTGTTGAGAACCATGACGTGTGATTATGAGGTGGTGGTGTGTGGTAATGTTAAGTGGTGTGTGGTAATGTTAAGTGGAGTGGTGTAATGTTTAGTGGTGGTGTGTGGTTATGTTAAGTGGAGAGGTTGTGTAATGTTAGTGGTGGTGTGTGGTAATGTTTAGTGGAGAGGTGGTGTAATGTTTAGTGGTGTGTGGTAATGTTAAGTGGAGTGGTGTAATGTTTAGTGGTTGTGTGTGGTTATGTTAAGTGGAGAGGTTGTGTAATGTTTAGTGGTGGTGTGTGGTAATGTTAAGTGGAGAGGTTGTGTAATGTTTAGTGGTGGTGTGTGGTAATGTTAAGTGGAGAGGTTGTGTAATGTTTAGTGGTGGTGTGTGCCACACAGCGCCACTAAACATTACACCACCTCTTCACTTAGCATTTTCACACACATTGTGGTAATATTTAGTGTGGAAGTAAAGTGAATTTGTGCAATGGTAATATTTAGTCTTGTAGTACAGGACGGGTCCTGGCCCGGGTCTTCTTCACGTGGTGACCCAGCACGGGTCCTGGCCCGGGTCTTCTTCACGTGGTGACCCAGCACGGGTCCTGGCCCGGGTCTTCTTCACGTGGTGACCCAGCACGGGTCCTGGCCCGGGTCTTCTTCATGTGGTGACCCAGCACGGGTCCTGGCCCGGGTCTTCTTCATGTGGTGACCCAGCACGGGTCCTGGCCCGGGTCTTCTTCATGTGGTGACCCAGCACGGGTCCTGGCCCGGGTCTTCTTCATGTGGTGACCCAACATAGAATGTAGTAGTATAGGTGAATGTGTTTGCAGTAATGTTTAGTGCGGTATTAGAGAAGAATGTGTGTGGTCATGTTTAGTGTTGTAGCAAAGGAGTATTTGCGTGTAGTAATGTTCAGCGTTTTAAAGCAGTATGTGTGTGTGTGTGTGTGTGTGTGTGTGTGTGTGTGTGTGTGTGTGTGTGTGTGTGTGTGTGTGTGTGTGTGTGTGTGTGTGTGTGTTTGTGTGTGTGGTGTGTGTGTACTCACCTAGTTGTACTCACCTAGTTGAGGTTTCAGGGGTCGAGTCCAAGCTGATGGCCCCGCCTCTTCACTGGTCGCTACTAGGTCACTCTCCATGAACCATGAGCTTTATCGTACCTCTGCTTAAAGCTATGTATGGATCCTTCCTCCACTACATCGCTTCCCAAACTATTCCACTTACTGACTACTCTGTGGCTGAAAAAATACTTCCTAACATCCCTTTGATTCATCTGTGTCTTCAACTTCCAACTGTGTTTCCCTTGTTACTGTGTCCAGTCTCTGGAACATCTGTCTTTGTCCACCTTATCAATTCCTCTCAGTATTTTGTAAGTCGTTATCATGTCCCCCCTATCTCTCCTGTCCTCCCGTGTCGTCAGGTTGATTTCCCTTAACCTCTCCTCGTAGGACATACCTCTTAACTTGGGACTAGTCTTGTTGCAACCTTTGCACTTTCTCTAGTTTCTTTACATGCTTGGCTAGGTGTGGGTTCCAAAAATGGTGCCGCATACTCCAATATGGGCCTAACGTACACGGTGTACAGGGTCCTGAACGATTCCTTATTAAGATGTCGAAAATGCTGTTCTGAGGTTTGCCAGGCGCCCATATGCTGCAGCAGTTATTTGGTTGATGTGCGCTTCAGGAGATGTGCCTGGTGTTATACTCACCCCAAGATCTTTTTCCTTGAGTGATGTTTGTAGTCTCTGGCCCCCTAGACTGTACTCCGTCTGCGGTCTTCTTTGCCCTTCCCCAATCCTCATGACTTTGCACTTGGTGGGATTGAACTTAAGGAGCCAGTTGCTGGACCAGGTCTGCAGCCTGTCCAGATCCCTTTGTATTTCTGCCTGGTCTTCGATCAAATGAACTCTTCTCATCAACTTCACGTCATCTGCAAACAGGGACACCTCGGAGTTTATTCCTTCCGTCATGTCGTTCACAATACCAGAAACAGCATGGTCCTAGGATGACCCTGTGGGACCCCGTGGTCACAGGTGCCCACTCTGACACCTCGCCACGTACCATTACTCGCTGCTGTCTTCCTGACAAGTATTCCTGATCCATTGCAGTGCCTTCCCTGTTATCCTGCTTGGTCCTCCAGTTTTTACACTAATCTCTTGTGTGGTACTCTGTCAAACGCCTTCTTGCAGTCCAAGAAAATGCAATCACCCACCCCTCTCTCTCTTGTCTTACTGCTGTCACCATGTCATAGAACTCCAGTAGGTTTGTGACACAGGATTTCCGTCTCTGAAACCATGTTGGCTGCCGGTGATGAGATCATTCCTTTCTAGATGTTCCACCATTCTTCTCCTGACAATCTTTTCCATGATTTTGCATTGCTATACATGTCAGTGACACTGGTCTGTGTTTAGTGCTTGATGTCTGTCTCCTTTTTTAAAGATTGGATCACATTTGCTGTCTTCCATGCCTCAGGCAATCCCCCTGTTTCGATAGATGTATTGAATATTGTTGTTAGGGGTACACATAGGCCTCTGCTCCCTCTCTCAGGACCCATGGAGAGAAGTTATCTGGCCCCATTGCCTTTGAGGTATCTAGCTCATCAGAACCCTCTTCACTTCTTCCTCGGTTGTGTGCTGTGCCCAGCACTTGGTGGTGTACCCCACCTCTCCGTCTTTTGGAGCCCCTTCTGTCTCCTCTGTGAACACTTTTTTTGAATCTCTTGTTGAGTTCCTCACATACTTCACGGTCATTTCTTGTTGTCTCTCCTCCTTCCTTCCTTACCCTGATGACCGGTCCTTGACGGTTGTTTTCTTCCTGATGTGGCTGTATAACAGCTTGGGTTCAGATTTGGCTTTTGTGCTATGCCGTTTTAATTGACGTTGGGCCTCCCTTCTTATCTGTGCATATTCATTTCTGGCTTACGACTGCTCTCCTTATTCTCCTGGGTCCTTTCCCTTCTATATTTCTTCCATTCCTAGCACACTTGGTTTTTGCCTCTTTGCATCTTTGGGTGAGCCATGGGCTCATCCTGGCTTTTCCATTATTCCTATTACCCTTGGGTACAAACCTTCCTCAGCCTCCTTGCACTTTGTTGCTACATATTCCTTCATTCATTAACTGGCTTCCCTGCCAGGTTCTCTGTCCACTGAACTCATTCAGGAAGTTCCTCATTCCTGTGTAGTCCCTTTTCCTGTAGTTTGGTTTCATTTGTTCCTGGCCTTTTAGGCTTCCCCTCCCCTTGTAGCTCTACTGTGTATTCGAAGTTCAAAACCACATGATCGCTGGCCCCAAGGGGTCTTTCATATGTGTGTCCTCAATATCTGCACTACTCAAGGTGAATATTAAGTCCAGTCTTGCTGGTTCATCCTCTCCTCTCTCTTGTAGTGTCCCTACGTGTTGGTACATGAAGTTTTCCAGTACCACCTCCATCATCTTAGCCCTCCATGTATCTTTGGGCCCCCCTGTGGCTCCAAGTTCTCCAGTCGATTTCCTTGTGGTTAAAGTCGCCATGATCAGGAGCTTTGCCCTGCATGCATGGCTCTTCTGGCCACTGCAGCCAGTGTGTCAACCATCGCTCTATTGCTCTCGTCATATCATGCCCTGGTCTCCTGTGTTCTGTGGTGGGTTATACATCATTACTATTACCACCTTGGGACCTCCAGAGTGAAGCGTTCCCACTATGTAATCACTTTATTCTCCGCTGTCCCCTCTCTCCGCTCATCAAATTCCATTGGTGTTTGATCAGAGTGCCACTCCTGGACCCCCCCTGTTTCCCTTTTGTTTTTTCCTCAGGATCTGGTATCCATTGGAAAGATGGCATCTGTTATCATACCTGAAAGCTTGGTTTCTGTGAGCGCTTGATGCCAGTGTTTGTTTCTTTAAACTCTTTCGGGGCCGCCCCTCCCACTTTTTTTGTTATTCCATCAGCTTTTGTGTACCTTTCCTTCATTTTCCCTTTTCCCAAAACACTGGGGTTTTGGGGGGGCCTGGGGGGTGGGGGAGACGGTAGCATACTGTGGGTTTTCTAGTTTGGGGATTGGGTGGAAGCTGTGGGTAGGGGATTGTGGGTTTTTTTTTTGGGATGGTGGATAGGTTGTGGGTTTGAGGATAGTTGTGTGTGTGCTTGCCCTTGTTCTCTGTTCTGCTCTGATGCCCTCTGCTGGTTCCCCCTTGTTTCCTTTCCCACTCCTTTCGATTTTTTGTCCTCTCCCCCAGCTTTCTTTTCTCTCTGTTTGTGTTTGCTCTGTCTAGGAACCCTTCTTGTACTCTTCCCGGGTTTTTTAACCCTTTGGTTTTTTTTGGAGGGTCCTGTTTCCCCACTTTTCTGTCCCGGAATCAGCTTGATCGGTCGGTTTCCCCCCCTTCACGTATCCCATTCTCTGAAAATTTTCAAAGAGAGAGAGAGAGAAGAGGGGGAGAGGGGGAGAGGAGGAAAAGGAAATAGAGAGAGAGGAGGGGAGAGAAAGAGAGAGGGGAAAAAGGGAGAAAAGGGGAAGGGGGGGGAGAGGGAGAGGGAAAAAAGGAGTGGAGAGGGAGGGGGAAAGAGGGAGAGAAAAAAGGGGGGGATTTGGAGGAGAGAGGGGAGAAAAAAAGGGGGCGGAGAGAGGGGAGAGGGAGAGAAGAGAGGAGAGAGGGAGAGAGGGGGGGGGGAGAGAGGAAGAGAAAAGGAAAAAAGAGAAGAAGGGAAGAGAGAGAGGAAAAAAAAGAGAGGAAGAAAAGGAAAAAAGAGAGGGGGGAAGAGAAGGGGAAAAGGGGAGGGGGGAAGAGAGAGGAAGGAGAGAGGGGGGAAATAGAGAGAGAGGAAGGGAGGGGAAAGATTAAGAAGAGAGAGAAAAGAGGGAAGAGACCCGAAAGAGTAAGAGAGAGGGGAGAGAGAGAGAGAGAGAGAAAAAAAAAAGAAAAGAGGGGAGAGAGAGGAAAAAGAGGAAAAAAGACAAAGAGGGTGGGAGGGGAGAAGGAAAGGGGTTTGGGGGGGGTAATTCACTAAAAAGGGGGGGGTGAAATTTCCGTATATGTGTATGGGTATGGGTTTGTGTACTCACCTAATTGTGGTTTTCAGGGTCGAGACTCAGCCCCTGGCCCCTGGTGGGGTTTTGGGGGGTGTGTGTGGGGGGTGTGTGTGTGTGCTTTCAAACTTTAAGTGCCTAACAGAAAATCCTGTTTTTCACCTAGTGTGCATGTTGTGTGTGGGGTATGTGTGTTTTAAGTAAGCAGTCTTTTTTCCCCCGGATTTACTTCAAAATTTTTGCCCTATGTACCTTTTCCCTTTGGGTTTTCCCCTGTACTGTTTGTGTCCCAAAATTAGGTAAATTCACCCAAAAGGGGGTGAAATCCCGTTTTTATGTGTGGGTGTGTGTGTGTGTGGGATGTGTATGTGTATGTGTGTGTGTGTTTTGTGTGTGTGTGTGTGTGTGTGGTTGGTGTGTGTGTGTGTGTTGTGTGTTTTTGTGTTTAAAGTAAGCAGTCCTTATTTCCCTCGTATGTACTACATATGTTTTGCCATTTGTACCCAATCTCTTGGTTCCCACTGTACTATCTTGTGCCTAAAATTACGTTCAATTCTATGCTAGGCTTCCTAGGCTACCTCATACTAGGCTATCTTCATTAAACCTGCTTATCTTCCTAAACCTCAATAAATTCTATTAAATGCAGTAAATGCTTCTTATTCTAATTCTGATAGCTCGAGGAGAGGACCCCAATTTCCAGCTAGAGACTGTTGCTGACCCCATGCAACTCAACTAGGTTGAATTTACTTGCGGCTGGCAGTGGAGTAATGTTGTCGTCCTGGGTCCAGTATGAAAATGCTTGATGCTTTCGGTAATTTTTCCACCTAACTTCCTGTAGGCACTGTAGTCTCTAGCTCATCTAATTTTTTCACTCACTGTATTTACTGACACACCTATACATATCTCTTATCTCCCTGGTCTTGAGTCGCACTTATTCTTCAAAATACCCACTGCGTTATTATTGGAAACAACATTATTAGTGTGTGTGTGTGTGTGTGTGTGTGTGTGTGTGTGTGTGTGTGTGTGTGTGTGTGTGTGTGTGTGTGTGTGTGTGTGTGTGTGTGTGGTAATGTTTAGTGTTGTTATAAAGGAGGTGATGCATTTGGTAATGTTTTTTTCTTTTGAGATAATAAGGTGAATATGTTGGGTAATGTTTAGTGTTTTATAATCTTTCTTGCAATATTTACAAGTAATATGGAAGGCAGGATAAAATTTGCATATAAATGTTTTTTTAAGTAGATGGTGCCTGGAACGACTCGGGTTGTGGTGAAGATACGATAGTGGTAGTGGTGGTTGTTGTGTAGTAGTTATGTGATGGTTGTGGGTGATGGTGGTATAGTGGGAATGATTGGGGATGGTAGTGGTGGTGGAGGGGGTGGTGGTGGTTGTGGTATTGGTGGTGGGTTGGCGATAGCGTTGGGGGTGGTCGTACTGGTGGTGGGGTTGTGATAGAGGTGGTGGTGGTTGTAGGTGTGGTCATTGTGGTGGCGGTCTAAGTGATCATGGTGATGGTAGTGGTGATCTTAATGTGGTTGTGGTATTTGTGTAGTAATGGAGGTGTTAGAGGTACTGGTGGTAGTGGTGGTGGTTGTGGTGGTGGTAGCTGTTTTAGTGGTTACAGGTGGTGGATGTTTGTGGTGGTGGTAAACAGTAGTAGTGGTAATGATAATGGGGTAGTAGTGTTGGTGGTGGTAATGTGGTGATGGTATGATATTGGTGGTGGACGGTAGTGTTGGTGGGTGGTGATGGTATGATATGGTGGTGGTACGGTTAGTGATGGTGATAGTGTGATAATGGTTGGTGGTGGTGATGGTATGATAATGGTAGTGGTACGGTAGTGGTGGTGGTGGTGGTGATGGTATGATATGGTGGTGGTACGGTAGTGTTGGTGGTGGTGATGGTATGATAATGATGGTGGTACGGTAGTGATGGTGATAGTGTGATAATGGTGATGGTGGTGATGGTATGATAATGGTAGTGGTACGGTAGTGGTGGTGGTGATGGTATGATAATGGTAGTGGTACGGTAGTGGTGGTGGTGATGGTATGGGTAGTGGTAGTGGTGGTGATGGTAGGGTTAGTGGTAAGTGGTGGTGATGGTAGGGTAGTGGTAGTGGTGGTGATGGTAGGGTAGTGGTAGTGGTGGTGATGGTAGGGTAGTGGTAGTAGTGGTGATGGTTGGGTAGTGGTAGTGGTGGTGGTGGTAGGGTAGTGGTAGTGGTGGGTTTTGATGGTAGGGTAGTGGTAGTGGTGGTGATGGTAGGGTAGTGGTAGTGGTGGTGATGGTAGGGTAGTGGTAGTGGTGGTGATGGTAGGGTAGTGGTAGTGGTGGTGATGGTAGGGTAGTGTAGTGGTGGTGGTGGTAGGGTAGTGGTAGTGGTGGTGATGGTAGGGTAGTGGTAGTGGTGGTGATTGGTAGGGTAGTGGTAGTGGTGGTGATGGTAGGGTAGTGGTAGTGGTGGTGATGGTAGGGTAGTGGTAGTGGTGGTGATGGTAGGGTAGTGGTAGTGGTGGTGATGGTAGGGTAGTGGTAGTGGTGGTGATGGTAGGGTAGTGGTAGTGGTGGTGATGGTAGGGTAGTGGTAGTGGTGGTGATGGTAGGGTAGTGGTAGTGGTGGTGATGGTAGGGTAGTGGTAGTGGTGGTGATGGTAGGGTAGTGGTAGTGGTGGTGATGGTAGGGTAGTGGTAGTGGTGGTGATGGTAGGGTAGTGGTAGTGGTGGTGATGGTAGGGTAGTGGTAGTGGTGGTGATGGTAGGGTAGTAGTGTAGTGGTGGTGATGGTAGGTAGTGGTAGTGGTGGTGATGGTAGGGTAGTGGTAGTGGTGGTGATGGTAGGGTAGTGGTAGTGGTGGTGATGGTAGGGTAGTGGTAGTGGTGGTGATGGTAGGGTAGTGGTAGTGGTGGTGATGGTAGGGTAGTGGTAGTGGTGGTGGTGGTAGGGTAGTGTAGTGGTGGTGATGGTAGGGTTAGTGATAGTGGTGGTGATGGTAGGGTAGTGGTAGTGGTGGTGATGGTAGGGTAGTGGTAGTGGTGGTGAGGTAGGGTAGTGGTAGTGGTGGTGATGGTAGGGGTAGTGGTGGTGATGGTAGGGTAGTGGTAGTGGTGGTGATGGTAGGGTAGTGGTAGTGGTGGTGATGGTAGGGTAGTGGTAGTGGTGGTGATGGTAGGGTTAGTGGTAGTGGTGGTGAGGTAGGGTAGTGGTGGTGGTGATTGGGTAGGGTAGTGGTAGTGGTGGTGATGGTAGGGTAGTGGTAGTGGTGGTGACGGGGATTTTTTTTTACTTGTGGTCGTGTTGGTAGTAGTGACGGTGGTACAATTTCCATCTTTTCTTTCAGTTTTCCTTAATATAGTGATCTTGATGGTGGATGGGACAGTCAAAATGGCGGAGATGACTTCAGGGTCTTACCAGTCTTGTAGCACACTAGTCTTACTAATGTTACTAGTCTTACTAATGTGAGGTTAAAAACAAGTCTTAGGCTTCTACTTGACAGTAGAGATGGCTGGAGACAGTTGTGTGATGGCAGGGTCACGAGGATATTACAACACTCCGCTCAGATACATTTTTACTCGAAATTATAAACAAATAGATAATTATCTCTCTTAATGAGAGAATTTGACACCTTCCTAATTTTTTTTTTTGATCAGTCGGGTTGTTTGGTATGTTATAATGCGGGTACCTACCATCCTTACGCTCAACCAGGAGAGCCTGGTCTGAGACCGGGCCGCACAGAACCATCTACAAGCAGTTTAGTCGATATTTCCCTCCTGATAAACAAATATTAGGTTACCTTACACTGAAATAAACTTGACTCAGGAGAGTTTAATTACTTAATTATCTCTCTTAATAAGTCAAATCTCTGGTTCTTGACCTCGTGTGATGTGTGGGTCTGACATGCTTAAAAAGTAACAAAGTTAAGAAACTTTCTTAAGGAGTTTCAATTGAGTTTTCAGGCGCACACGAGACTTACGAATTGTCTTCTTCAAAATTCAACTCCTCACTAGCTGTAAAGATCAATCATTAATTTACATGTAAGATACCTCTTTTCCTGGGATTAACAGGATATACTTTGTATTATAAAATTTACTGCACTTGCTTTCTTAATCTACAAGTTCCTTCAAGCCTTCACTCAATATTTTTTTTTAATCTTCGTGTGAATTTTCATTAGAGATAAAAAAAAAGTTATTTTTTTGTGATAACAGTGTCCAACGCTTCATTCTGTGTGCGAAGCTCATCATTATTAGGACTTAAGAGTCATATTCCTACCCTTATAGCCTTGTAGGACTGCTCATGAAGCCTTAAGTAAAATGTTATTACGGCAGAAAATAAATACCTGGAAGTTAGTCTACTGCTGAAGGTCGTATCCAGGGATAGAAGTCCAAGAATCCAAATAAAGATAATTGACGCTGATTGACTGTCTAGAATTATTCTTTGTTACTAATCGTCCAATTCAATTATCCAAATAAAATCTTCCTGAACAACAACAAAATACTGGTTAACTTGTTTATAGTTGTGTTCACATAAAATGATACCTAAGATATCTTTAGCAGCGATCAAAAGGATATCTTTAAATTATATGATTTGTACGCTCATTTAATTGATATCCTGTGTGTGTGTGTGCTATGCAATATTAAAGTGGTAGAAGTTTGAATAATTTCACAAGTAATCTACTGGTATCACGTCTCTCCTCTAGCTAGCTGTAATGTAAATTATTTAAAACTGTTCTCAAAGCAACACCTCCTAGGTTTAGTACATCCTTTAGACTTTTCACACCCTCAAACTCCATTAGTTTCTTAATCCCGCTCAGAGCCTCATCACCCTCAGAAACTCTCCAGCATCTGTCAAATCAGGTATCTGCTAACGTAGCGTCCTTAGAGAAAGGAGAGCCACGATTCCTGCTTTTTTATCTCATGTTATATTGCTAATGTATTTCGTTAATAGCTAAACCGAAAGTATCTTGCGTTATATTATTTGACATATATTTAGCTTATGTATGTAGGTAGGATCAAACAACTACACCTCTCACTGTGCTCGTTGAAGGAGAATTTTGACTGGCTGCCAATGCTGCAAACTACCTGCTAGCTTGCTGGTGCCAGAGGTAAACTGGTATGAGTCACCTGACGATGTCTCTGCAGGGCCAGTTTCTCTCTCGCTGCTCCTCGTAGAGGAAACGCCTCTATTTCTTCTCTGGAAGAATGCTGTTCTTCCCAGCTCGTGTTTAGACTGCTTTTGGTAGAGTCTGTCTCCGTTGGAGAGGCTGGACATAAATCCTGTAACTCTGTGCAACTCAGTTCACAGAGCATTATTTAGACTTTTTAGGGTGATATTTTACGTTTTCAGAGGTTGTGTGCCGTGAGACACTCTCTGTATCTCTGGTCCCGAGTTCAGCTCTCGACCTACAACGTACTGGTATCTATGTACTTCTTGTACTCGGGAATTTGGAACTGCTGAACTCTCTTTCAGTAATATGGGAGCTTTATGCCTTTTCGTGGAGAATTTGCTGATGCTGTGCTGTTCACTGCTGCTTCGAGCATTACTGCTGTTTGACAAATGGGTCGTCATATTGTTCAAACAAGCTGTCTTGCTGCATCGATGGTCCAGAAGTTAACTTATATAGGGAATTGTTTTTGTCAGTCACATTCTAAGTACAGTCTAGCAGAGCACATACCGAGCACACACCCGCACATACTTGCACACCTATATTACTCTTGTACTTATGAGTACACCTCACAACAGTAACGTACCAGATGGTGCACATTAATAATATAGAGTACGGTATCTTATCAGAAGTGCCCTTTGCACCATATGTAATATGTACAGAATAGAATGAATATATTACAAAGGTATAACAAGCTATACTCCAAGAATTGTGTAAGAGCTTATCTCCTTAATTATTCAAGTTACATAAACTGTAAATATTACTACCTAGACACCTTTGTTATTAAAAAACCTCAACTTTCATTTGGTTTGTTTGTATTCATCCAGTTGTAATTCAAAAGCTCTATTGAGAAGCTACATAATTTGCAGGATAAGTGGAAAAAAGTCTATACTGGCAAACTGTTACAAAACAGGTTAGATACTAGAGGGGGATCAATTAGTTGACTTTCTAGTATTCTCTGTGGAAATCTTCACTTATTAGATGTCGCATTTTATAACAGCTAGTCATGCAGAAATAGTTATTGATGTTATTGAACATAGATTAATAAACAAAACAGAGGATTTAAATGAAACATTAAAAGAAGAAATCCCAGACCTCAAGGCAACTTACAGAAGCTATGAAAACAGACATGATTATGGATGCAGTTTCCCCCCATAGACTTATGAATAAAATGAAAGGGGAGAAACCCTTCAGATAAATATAGATCAAATTTTTCAGAAACGTCAGTTGCAAACTGTGATTTCTCTAATTATATAATTGTAATAATTAGTAATGTGAATTCCACGACCATTGTGGTTTTCATTTGTAACTCTTCACCAAATGGACGAACCAGCTATGAATATAAAAGAAACAATATACCAACGATAAATATTATTGAGGATATTTCAGAGGCAGCAATTATATCATAGATATAAACCAGTGATAACAAGGGATTTCAATAAGGAGATGGAGATTAAATGCACAAGGACCCCGCAGTGAGGCTCAGAGACATGGGATAGCAAGCTTCTTAATTTGATAATGGAAAACCTCTTACGGCAGAATGTTAAACAACCAGCGGGATTAAGAGGAAATGAAGAACCGATAACTCTAGATCCTGTTACTGCCCCAAGCGAGGCGAATAATGAGAAAACTGACTACAGAATGCACAAATAACAAAAAAGGCACAATACCGTGACTGGAACAATACACAAATAACCCGCACATAAAAGAGAGGAGCTTACGACGACGTTTCGGTCCGACTTGGACCATTTACAAAGTGACACTAACTTTTTAAATGGTCCAAGTCGGACTGAAGCGTCGTCGTAAGCTCCTCTCTTCTATGTGCGGGTTATTTGTGTACAGAATGCACCTATGAGCAAACGATCATCGTGTACATGACCAAAGTAACTCTAAATTAAAGTGAAGAATGGAGAAGATTGTTGTACATAAATGATGACAATGAAGGAATGAGGCATTTTCTGATATCAACGTCGTGGCGTGCTTAATTTAATGAACAATTTAAACAAAATTATGTAAATTTGCAACCAGATGTCTAAAGAAGCAACAGTCACATTTTTACCAATAAAAGACATAGACAAATGTAAAGAAACAAAGTCCAGAAATACAAGAACATGAAAAAAATAACGATCAAGCATAATGCTTTTTAAGAAGGAAAATAGGCAAGCACTCGCATTTAGAAAAACGAGCATTTAGAAAAACGTTTCGGTCCTGGGTCTTGGATCATTTCTTACAAGGTTTTCTAATTTAAAATGTCCTAGAGTGTCTCGCGTGTGATTTTAAATCACTTGTAGATGTCCATTACCCAGGTTTATTTCATTAAATCCGTTGTCCGAAAATAAGAAGAGACAGAAGTGATTATTTCTGCGTGAAAGAAGAAACTGAAAAATACAATTTTATGAGGGTTTAGCAGCAAAGAAAAATAGAACCACATGTGATAGTAAGAATGAAGTGATAACACAAAGGAAAGAAGGGAAATATCAAAGGAGGTGACAGGAAGATGAGGAAAACTCAAAGAGAAGATTTTC
>NC_069401.1:43080023-43115442 GCF_026875155.1 Cherax quadricarinatus | reverse complement strand
ATAAAATTTATATTATCTTAAAATTACAAAAAAAAGCACTAAACGTTAACATAGACCAAATAATAACAAGATTTAATGATTCTGTGGAAAATTTTGTATTTTCCTAAATTCAGCATGGGTAAATTTGAATGATACAATAATTGTGTAATAAAATGTGATGCTGATTTGACCCTATCGAGAAATTTCGAGTGACGCCGGACAGGGCGGGACGCAATTTTGAATTTAATGTTTAATGTGTGAAACTGGACTGTATGGTGCATTGTAATTCGGCGTTTTCCGAGGCCAATTTGGGGTGTTTTGGCTTGAATTTGTAATAGCAACCCATGTTAATGTCATTGCTGAAGAATTGAGACAGGAAATTTGCAGCAGCTTAAGAATTATGTGTGGATGGCAGAAGATGGGAGGCAAACATCACTCACAGGGAAGTACACCATTAGATCTCACCTGGCCAGTGTAAGGTCTAGGTGTTAGTCAGGTGTTGTGGTGTGATCCATCTACAGCAGTTAAATGGTAAGTGTTTACCTGGAGTTTACCTGGAGAGATTTCCGGGGGTCAACGCCCCCGCGGCCCGGTCTGTGACCAGGCCTCCTGGTGGATCAGAGCCTGATCAACCAGGCTGTTGCTGCTGGCTGCACGCAAACCAACGTACGAGCCACAGCCCGGCTGATCAGGAACTGACTTTAGGTGCTTGTCCAGTGCCAGCTTGAAGACTGCCAGGGGTCTGTTGGTAATCCCCCTTATGTGTGCTGGGAGGCAGTTGAACAGTCTCGGGCCCAGACACTTATTGTATGGTCTCTTAACGTGCTAGTGACACCCTGCTTTTCATTGGGGGGATGGTGCATCGTCTGCCAAGTCTTTTGCTTCGTAGTGAGTGATTTTCGTGTGCAAGTTGGGTACTAGTCCCTCTAGGATTTTCCAGGTGTATATAATCATGTATCTTTCCCTCCTGCGTTCCAGGGAATTACAGGTTTAGGAACCTCAAGCGCTCCCAGTAATTGAGGTGTTTTTATCTCCGTTATGCGCGCCGTGAAAGTTCTCTGTACCATTTTCTAGGTCGGCAATTTCACCTGCCCTTGAAAGGTGCTGTTTAGTGTGCAGCAATATTCCAGCCTAGATAGAACAAGTGACCTGAAGAGTGTCATCATGGGCTTGGCCTCCCTAGTTTTGAAGGTTCTCATTTTTCCATCCTGTCATTTTTTCTAGCAGATGCGATTGAAGGTGAGATCCCCCGACTGATCACTCCAGGTCTTTTACGTTGGTGTTTCGCTCTAATTTTTTGGCCAGAATTTGTTTTGTACTTGAAAGAAGATTTAAATTCCTCATGTTACCCTATCTGAGTAATTGAAATTTCTCATCGTTGAAGTTCATATTGTTTTTCTGCAGCCCCCTGAAAGATTTGGTTGATGTCCGCCTGGAGCCTTGCAGTGTCTGCAAGGAAGAAAACTGTCATGCAGATTCGGGTGTATCTGCAAGGAAGACACGGTGCTGTGGCTGACATCCTTGTCTATGTCGGATATGAGGATGAGGAACAAGATGGGAGCGAGTACTGTGCCTTGTGGAACAGAGCTTTTCACCGTAGCTGCCTCGGACTTTACTCTGTTGACGACTACTCTCTGTGTTCTGTTAGTGAGGAAATTATAGATCCATCGACCGACTTTTCCTGTTATTCCTTTAGCACGCATTTTGTGCGCTATTACGCCATGGTCACACTTGTCGAAGGCTTTTGCAAAGTCTGTATATATTACATCTGCATTCTTTTTGTCTTCTAGTGCATTTAGGACCTTGTCGTAGTGATCCAATAGTTGAGACAGAACAGGAGCGACCTGTTCTAAACCCATGTTGCCCTGGGTTGTGTAACTGATGGTTTCTAGATGGGTGGTGATCTTGCTTCTTAGGACCCTTTCAAAGATTTTTATATGGGATGTTTAGTGCTATTGGTCTGTAGTTCTTTGCTGTTGCTTTACTGCCCCCTTTGTGGAGTGGGGCTATGTCTTTGTTTTTTTAGTAACTGTGGGACGACCCCCGTGTCCATGCTCCCTCTCCATAGGATGGAAAAGGCTCGTGATAGGGCTTCTTGCAGTTCTTGATGAACACAGAGTTCCATGAGTCTGGCCCTGGGGCAGAGTGCATGGGCATGTCATTTATCGCCTGTTCGAAGTCATTTGGCGTCAGGATAACATCGGATAGGCTTGTGTTAATCAAATTTTGTGGCTCTCTCATAAAAAATTCATTTTGATCTTCGACTCTCAGTCTGGTTAGCGGCTTGCTAAAAACTGAGTCATACTGGGACTTGAGTAGCTCACTCATTTCCTTGCTGTCATCTGTGTAGGACCCATCTTGTTTAAGTAGGGGCCCAATACTGGACGTTGTTCTCGATTTTGATTTGGCATAGTGTTAATATGAAAATAAAAATATTTTGTGTACCCAGCAAGTAAACCAAAATAACATACGGTCAACATAACATTTAAATTTCCAGAGTAGTGGTTTTAATATTGTAATTAAATTTAAATTTTAAAGTTAGGTCTGACGTTTTGTGAGAGTGGTGAAAAAGAGGGAAGTCGAAGGAATTGCAGTTCAGCGACCTACTGTGACTAAGTCACACTTACCTCACCTAAATTACTTGCATGTGATAATTCAGATGATGCCCTGTAAATCTCATGAAGGTAATTTACTCACGTAATATAATAATTATTATTATTATTATTATTATTATTATTATTTTCAAAAGATTCAGTCAACACTTAACAAGGTATGGCATACTGAGCACAGCCACTCTGACTCAGCGCAATTTAAATAAATCATACATCAAACATCATCAAGGGGAGGCTCTAACTGTTATCCTGACAATTTTAGGGGGGACTGGAGAAAGTAGGGAAATATGTCAGAAGAAAGAGAATTGCAAGAGCTCTACAATAAAATATACCCACAATGGAATAAACACCTGGTTGCCCCTCCCTCCTCCCATTGCCTCTCCCTCTGTGACTCTGTTCCTGTCTGTATAGTGGTCATTTCTCCCTTGATTTTTCCAGTGGCTCTGGTAGCATGGTTGTGTGGGCCTCAGCATCGACCTTATCTCCCCTCTATCTCCACCCACTGCTCTTACATTTACTACTCCCTGACTCTTCTTGCAGGCTGATTATTGAACATTAGCATAATTCATATCTCCTTCCATCCAGTTCATCCTCCTCAGCTTCATATGCTGAGTCTTTTTCTGGTCACTGCCCCTGAGACTTGCTTCAGCCTGTTTACCTCACAACTCTAGGACCCTTACCCTTCCTACTGCAGTTTCGACTTTGTGCCTCCCATTTCTTCGTCTCCTTCTCCAATGGGGCTCTTTTTTTCTCCCATTTCGCAGAGAGCTCTTCCCATTTTTTCAAGAAAGCTCTCCTAATTTTCCTCTCCACCATTCTTGCTCCATCTTCTCCACTGCTCCTCCATGCCATTCCCTCCCTACAAACCTTTGTCATCTGATCCCTGATTCCTACGAGTCCCAAACATATTTTTTTTTTTTTCTTTTTTTTTTTATTTGTAGTAAAGGAAAAAGAGAAAAGAGAGAGAGAGAGGGAGAGAGAGGAGAGAGAGGAGAGAGGAGAGAGAGAGAGAGAGAGAGAGAGAGAGAGAAGAGAGAGAGAGAGAGAAAGAGAGAGAGAGAGAAGAGAGAAGGAGAGAGAGAAGGAAGAGAGAAGGGAAAAGGGTAAAGAATAGAGGGGGGAGAGTGAAAAGGTAAAGGAGAGAGAGAGTGAGAGAAAAGAGAGGAGAAAGGGAAAATATAGAGGAAAAGGGGACGAGAGAGAGAGAGGAAGGAGAGGAAGATAGAAGAGGAAAGAGAGAGAGGAAAAAAGAGAGAGGAAGAGAGAGAGAAGAGAGAGAAAGGGAGAGAGGAAGAGGAAGAGAGAGGAATAGAGAGAGAGGAAGGGAGAGAAAGATTAAGAGAGAGAGAGGGAAGAGACAGAAAGATAAGAGATAAGAGAGCGAGAGAGAGAGAAAATAGAGAGAGAGAGAGAGAGAGAGAGAATAGCGAGAGAGAGAGAGAGGAAGAGAGGAAAAGGAGACAAAGAGACGGGAGAGAGAAGGAAGGGTTAGAGGGTCAATTCACATAAAGGGTGAAATCCTGTAGATGTAAATCAAACCTATTTGTACTCACGCTATTTGTGGTTGCAGGGGTCGAGTCCAGCTCCCTGGCCCGCCTCTTCACACGGTTGCTACTAGGCCCTCTCTCTCCCCGCTCCATGAGCTTTATCAACCACGTCTTAAAAACTGTGTATGGTTCCTGCCTCCACTACGTCATTTTCTAGGCTATTCCACTGGCCTTACAACTCTATGGACTGAAGAAATAACTTTCCTACATTCTCTCTGTCTCATTTGTGTCATCAACTTCAATTGTGGCCATCTTGTTTCTGTTCCCCTCCCTGGAACATCCTGTCCTTGTCCACCTTGTCTATTTCCACGCAGTAAATTTTAATGTCGTATCATGTCTTCCCCTGACCCTCCTGTCCTCCAGTGTCGTCAGGCCGATTTCCCTTAATCTTTCTCATAGGACCTTCCCCATAGCTCTGGAACTAACCTTGGTGCAAACCTTTGTACTTTCTCTAGTTTCCTTGACCGTGCTTTATCAAGTGCGGGTTCCAAACAGGTTGCTGCAAAACTCCAGTATGGGCCCTGACATTAAACACGGTGTAACAGTGTCTTGAAATGATTCCCTTACTAAGGTATCGGAAATGCTGTTTTCTCAGGTTTGCCAGCCCCCATATGCTGCAGCAGTTATCTGATTGATGGTTGCTTCCGGAGACATGCTCGTGTTTAACTCACCTCCTTGAGTGAGGTTTGGCAGTCTTTGGCCACCTAAGCCCTATACGCTGTCTGTGGCTTCTTCTGGTGCCCTTCCCCTATCTCAGACTTTGCAATTGGCAGAATTAAATTCGAGAAGCCATTTGCTGGAACAGTGTCCAGTCTGTCCAGGTCTCTTTAAAGTCTCAGCCTGTCCTCATCAATTTAATTCTCCTCATTAACTTTTTTTTCACATCATCTGCAAACAGGACACCTTTTTTTTTCTGAGCTAACCCTTCCCGTCATGTCGTTCACATATACCAAAAAATAGCACTGGTCCTTAGGACCGCCCCTGTGGGACCCCGCTCTTCACAGGTGCCCACTGTGACACATCATTACGTACCATACTCCGTCGTTGCCGGTCCCTGTCAGGTATTCTCGATTCCATTGCAGTGCCCTTCCTGTATATATGCGGCCCCTGGATGCTCCTAGCTTCTGCACTAATCTCTTCGTGTGGAAACTGTGTTCAACCAAAAGGCCTTCTTGCAGTCCAAAAGATGCAATCACCCCACCCCTCTCTCTCTTGTCTTACTTCTGTTATTTTATCATAAAAACTCCAGAAGCTTTGTGACAAACAGGATTTGCCTTCCTGATTCCGTGCTGGTTGGCATTTATACCCTGTTTCCGTTCCAGGTGCTTCCAACCACTCTCCTCCTGATAATCTTCTCCATAATTTTGCATACTATACACGTCAATGACACAGTCTAAAGTTTTAGTGCCTCTTTTCTGTCTCCTTTTTTGAAAAATGGGAACACCATTTGCCGTCTTCCATACCTCAGGTAGTTGCCCAGTTTCCGAGTAGGATGTGTTTAAACTGTTGTGTATTCATATGGTACACACTAACATATCCTGCTTCCTCCTAAGACCCACGGAGAGATGTTGGTCCGTCCCATTGGGCCCTTTGAGTATCGACGGTCCCTTTAGCATTTCCTTCACATCTCCTCCTCATCTGTATGTATGTCCGTCTCAACACTTTGGGTGTTATTCCTGTTGGTGTCCCCATCCTGGTCTGTCCCCCCCCCCCCCCCAGAGTCCTTTCCTTGTCTCTACAGTAAAATACTTTCCTTAAATCTTCGTGTTGAGTAGTACCCTCACATACCTCTTGACGTTTCTTGTGAGTATCCCTCTCCACCTTCCTTTCCCCTCAGCCCTTATCACCTGGTACCTTGACTGTTGTCTATTCCTCCTAATGTGGCTATATACAGCAGTTTTCGGTGTCAGATTTGAAACTTTCGTGCTATGTCCGTTTTTTTCATACTGTCGCTGGAGCCTCTCATCTCCCTCCTTATCTGCGCATACCTCGTTTCTGGCTCTTCTCTAATCTCCTTGTTTTTCCTGGGTCCTCTATGCCTCCCTGGACCTTTTCCATTCTCTGTTTTTGCAGCGTAGTTTTTGCCCTCCCTCACACCTTGGGTAAACCAAAGGACTCGTTTTTGTATGTGTATGTGTGGTGTGTGTGTGTGTGTGCTACACATTCAAGGTGCTAACCGCAGATTCCTGTTCTCAACCTAGGTGGCGTGTGTGTGTGTGTTGTGGCATTTTGTTTTATTGTAAGCATCCTTAATATTTCCCTCATATGTACTACATATGTTTTGCATATGTACCCAATCTCTTGGTTCCCATCTACAATCTGTGCCTAAATTACCGTTCAATACTGTATGCTTAGGCTTCGCTAGGCTAACCCCTATACTAGACTAATCTATCATTAACTGCTTAACCTCTCCTAAACCTCAAATAAATATCTATTTAAATGCCAGTAAATGCTGCTTATTTTCTAATTCTGATAGCTCGAGGGGAAGAGGACCCCCAATTTTCCAGCTTAGAGACTGTTGCTGACCCCATGCAACTCAAACTAGTGAATATTTCCGTGCGGCTGGCAGTGAGTAATGTTGTCGTCCCTGGGTCCCCGTATAAACTGCTTGATGCTTCTCGAGAATTTTTTCCACTAACTTCCCTTTATGCCACTGTAGTCCTTCTAGCTCATCTATTTTTTTTCACTCACTAGATTTCAGTCACTGTATTTACTGACACATCATACATATCGCTTATTCTCCGCTGGTCTTGAGTCCACTTATTTCTTCCAAATACCCCACTGCGTTTTATGCAACACTGTTTAGTGTTGTGTGTGTGTGTGTGTGGTAATGTTTAGTGTTGTTCTAAAGGAGGTGAAATGGCATTTGGTAATGAGTTTTTTTTCTTTTGAGATAAGAAAGGTGAATATGTTGGGGTAATGTGTAGTGTTTTATAATCTTTTTCTTGCAATATTTTACATGGATAATTGGGAGGCAGGATAAAAAATTGCATATACATGCTTTTAAGTAGATGGTGCCTGGAACGAACTCCGGATTGTTGAAGATACGATAGTGGTAGTGGTGGTTGTGGTTAGTATTAGTGATGGATGTGGGTGAATGGTGTACTAGTGGGGATGGTTGTGGTGGTGGAGGGGGTGGTGGTGGTTGTGGTATTGGTGTGGTTGGCGAAGCGTTGGGGGTGGTAGTACTGGTGGTGGGGTTTTGGATAGAGGTGGAGTGGTTGTAGGTGTGGTCATTGTGGTGGCGGTCCCTAAGTGATCAAGGTGATGGTAGTGGTGATCTTTAGTGGTTGTGGTACTTATGAAGAAATTGGTGGTGAAATGGAGGTGTACGAGGTACAGGTGGTAGTGGTGTGGTTGTGGTGGTGGAGCTGTTTTTTAAGGTGGTACAGGGGGTGGATTTGTGGTGGTGGTAAACCAGTAGAATTGGTAATGAATACTGGAGGTAGTATTGTTGGTGGTGGAACTGTGGTGATGTAATGATAATCGAGGATGGTCAACGGTCGTGTTGGTGGTGGCGTGTGGTATGATCGCTGGTGGATCCGGAAAAGCAAGTGCCTAGTTTGATAATGGAGGTGGTGGAGATGGTAATGAAATAATGTAGTGGTACGGTAAAGTGGAGGTGATGGAGGTGATGGTATGCTTATGGTAGTGGTGGAGATGGTAGGGTATGGTAGGGTGGTGACGGGGATTTTTTACTTGTGGTCGTGTTGGTAGAAGAGTGACGGTGGTACAATTTCCATCTTTTCTTTTCAGTTTTCCTTACTATAGTGATTCTTGTGGTTGGATGGGACAGTCAAAATGGCGGAGATGACCTTCACAGGTCCATACCAGTCTTGTAGCACACTAGTCTTACTAATGTTACTAGTCTTACTAATGGTGCGGTAAAAACAAGTGCTTAGCTCTAGCTTGACAGTAGAATGGCCGGAGACAGTTGTTGTGATGGAAGGGTCACGAAGGGTGTTGGTCCACTCGCAGGAAGAATGTCATGGATATTACAACACTCCGCATCAGATACATTTTTTACTCGAAATTAAAACAACTAGATAATTATCTCTCTTAATGAGAGAAATTTTGGAAACACCTCCTAATTTTTTTTTTTTTGGATCAGTCCGGGTTGTTTGGTATGTATAATGCGGGTACCTACCATCCTTGATTACTCTCAAACCCGGAGAGCCTGGTCTGAGACCGGCCGCCCAGAACCATGTACAAGCAGTTTAGTCGATTATTTCCCCCCCTTCCTGCTAAACACATATTAGGTTTACCTTACACTGAAATAAACTTGACTCAGAGAGTTTAATTACTTAATTAACTCTCTTAATAAGTCAAATCTCTGAATTCTTTCTTGACCTCGTGTGATGTGTGGGTCTGACAATGCTTAAAAAGTAACAAGTGTAAGACACTTTCTTAAGGAGTTTCAAATGATTGTTTTTCCCAGGCGCACACGAGACTACGAATTGTCCTTCTCTTCAAGAATTCAAACCCTCACTAGCTGTAAAGATCACTCATTAATTTAACATGTAAGATACTCTTCTCTGGGATTAACAGGATATACTTGTATTATAAAATTTACTGCACCATTGCTTTTCTTAATCTACAAAGTTTCCTTTACAAGCCTTTTCACTCAATATTTTTTTTTAATCTTCGTGTGAATTTTCATTAGAGATAAAAAAAAGTGATTTTTTTTTGTGATAACAAGTGCCCAACCTTCATTCTGTTCGAAGCTCATCTATTAGGAACTTAAAGAGTCAATTCCTACCCTTATAGACCCCCCCTATTTGGTAGGACCTGCTCAGTGACAAGCCATAAGTAAAATGTTATTAACGGCAGAAAATTAATACCAGGAAGTTAGCTACTGCTGAAGGTCGTATCCGGGATAGATCAAAGCATCCAATTAAAGATAATTTGACGCTGATTGACTGTCTAGACATTAGTCCCTTTGTTTACTAATCGTCCCAATTCAATTATTCCAAATAAAATCATTCCTGAACAACAACAAAATGCTGGTTACTTGTTTTATGTTTGTGTTCACATAAAATGATACCCAAATATCTTTAGCACGATCAAAAGTATATATCTTTAAATTAATATGATTTGTACGCCATTTAATGATATCCTGTGTGGTGTGTGCTATGCAATATTAAAGTGGTAGAAGTTTGGAAAATTTCACAATAATCTACTGCTATCAGGGGCGTCTCTCCTCTAGCTAGCTGGTAATGTAAATTATTTAAAACTTTCCAAAGCAACCCCTCCTAGGTCAGACATCCTTTAGACTATTCCAACACGCACCCTCAAACTCCATTAGTTTCTTAATCCGCTCAAGAGCTCTCAACATCCCTCAGAAACTCCCAGCATCTGTCAAATCCAGGTATCTGCTAACGTAGCGTCCTCAGAGAAAGGAGAGGCCACGATTACTGCATTTTCATCTCATGTTTATATTGCTAATGTGTTTAGTGTAGGTGTGTGGTAATGTTTATGGAGAGGTGGTGTAAGTTTATGGTGTGTGGTAATGTTAAGTGAGTGGTGTAATGATTAGTGGTTGTGTGTGGTTATGATAAGTGGAGAGGTTGTGTATGTTAGTGAGCTACATGATGGTGTGTGGTACGCGGCTGATAGTTTTAAGTGGAGAGTTGAGTCATGATTAGTAGGTGGTGTGTGGTAAAATAAGTGGAAGGTGGAGTAAAGTTAGTGGGTGTGTGGTAATGTTTCAGTTGGAGTGGTGTAAATGTATTAGTGTTGTGTGAGGTTATGTTAAGTTTGGAGATGTTTGTAATGTTTAGTGGTGGTGGTGTGGTAATGTTAAGTGAGAGGTGGTGTAATGTATTAGTGGTGTGGTGGTAATGTTTTAATTGGAGTGGTGATAATGTTTTCGAGGTTTGTGTGTGTTATTGATAAGGGGTGAGTTGTGTAATGTTTAGTGGTGGTGGTGTGGTAATGTTTAGTGGAGAGGTGGTGTAAATATTAGTGGTGTGTGGTAATGTTAAGTGGAGTGGTGTAATGTTAGTGGGTGTGTGGTTCAGTTTCATTGGAGAGATGAGAACTGATTAGTGGTGAGTGTGGTAAAGTGTTAAGTGGAGAGGTTGTTGGTAATGTTCGTGGTGGTGTGTGGAAATGATAAGTGGCGAGTTGTGTAATGTTTATTGGTAGGTGTGTGGTAATGTATAAGTGGAGTGGATCATGTTTAGTGGTGTGTGGCTAAAGTTCAAGGCGAGGTGTATTTTTAGTGTTGTGTGTGGATTATGTTAAGTGGAGAGGTAGTAGAAAGTTTAGTGGTGGTGTGTGGTAATGTTAAAGTGGAGAGGTGGTGTAAATATTCGTGTGTGTGGTAATGTTAAGTTGGAGTGGTAAATGTTTAGTGGTTGTGTGAGGTAAGTACGTGGAGAGGTAATGTGTAATTTTAGTGTAGTGTGTGTGGTAAGTGTTTAGTGAGACGGTGGTGTAATGTTTAGTGTGTGAGTAATGTTTAAGTGAGTGGTGTAATGTATAGAGGAAAGAGTGAGAACTGTTCCTTGCGATGGAAGATGAACCCAAGAAAACGAGGTGGAGTGAGTCATGTTCCGGAGGTCGCTGATGAGTCCCAGATACGGTTGTAGGAGTTTGGTCACTGTTACGTAGGCGCGTGTTGTAGAACAATTCGTGGTGGTTATAGAGGACATGTTCCGTAGACGGTTGATACATGAAACGTGAGGTGTTGAGAGACCAGAAACCGATGCTCTGAAGAGGACCAGAATCTAGGAGGAGATAGCCATACTAGAGCCGCTGTAATAGACCAGTATACGAGAGTGAGAGGACCAGAACCGAGGCGCTGGAAGATACCAGAAACCGAGTAGGATAGAGTGACCAGAACCGAGTCTCTTAAGAGACCAGATTCTTTGATGAGAGATGACCACAACCGATGCGCGAAGTAGGTCACTGAATCGTAGGTGGAGTGTGGTAATGTACCGTAGGCGCGGTTGAGATCCTTAAACTAGGTGGAGTGTGCCACCCCCGCCGCCCCTCCCCCTACCCCCCCCTCCAATACACCTTAGCATTTTCCACACACATATGTGGTCCTATATTAAGTGTGGAAACACGTGAGTATGTGCCATGTTCCTAATTAAGACTTGTCTACATGAACGGTTCCTGCCCGGGTCCTTCTTCACAGGTGACCCACACGGTTCCTGCCCCGGTTCTTCTTCGCGTAGTGACCCAGCCCGGGGTCCAGGCCCGGGTCTTCTTCACGAGTGGTGACCCATCACGGTACCTGTCCGGGACTTCTTCCTTCACGTGGTGACCCACACGGTGTTCCTGTCCCGGGTCTTCTTCACGTGTGTAGACCCAGCACTCCTGGCCCTGGCCCGGTCTTATCTTTTCATTCATGTGGTACCCAGCGCGGCCCTGCCCGGGTCTGTCTCATGTGGTTGACTCCAGCACGGTCCTGGCCCGGAGTCTTCATCATTAGTGACCAGCACGGGTCCTGGCCCGGGTCTCTTCATGTGTGACCCAGCACTGGTCCTGGGCCCGGTCTTCTTCATGTGGTGACCCAGCACGGCCCTGGCCCTGGTCTTCTTCATGTGTGACCCAGCACACGGTCCTGGGCCCGGGTCTCTTCATGTGGTGACCCAGCACGGGTCCAGGCCCGGGTTCTTCTTCATGTGGTGACCCAGCACGGTCTGCCCGGGTCTTCTTCATGCATGGTGAGCCAGCACGGGCCGTGGCCCGGGTCTTCTTCTTGTGTGACCCAGCACGGGTCCCTGGCCCGGGTCCTTCTTCACGTGGTGACCCAGCACGGGCCTGGCCCGGGCCTTCTTCATGTGGTGACCCAGCAACGGGCCCCTGCCCGGGTCTTCTTCATGTGGTGACCACACGGTCCTGGCCCGGTCTTCTTTCATGTGGTGAGCCGCCACGGGCCCTGGCCCGGGTCTTCTTCAGGTGGTGACCCTGCACGGGTTCCTGGCACCGGGTCTTCTTCACGTGGTGACCCAGCCCGGGCCCTGGACCGGGTCTTCTTCATGTGGTGACCCAGCAACGGGTCCCTGCCCGGTCTTCTTCAATGTGGTGACCCAGCACGGGTCCTGGCCCGGGTCTGTCTTCATGTGGTGACCCAGCACCCGGGTCCTGGCCCGGTTCCTTCTTCATGTGGGACCCAGCACGGGTCTGGCCCGGGTCTTCTTCATGTGGGTGACACAGCACGGGTCCTGGCCCGGTCTTCTCACGTGTGACCCAGCACGGGTCCTTGGCCCGGGTCTTCTTCACGTGGTGACCCAGCACGGT
The DNA here is from genome assembly GCF_026875155.1 of Cherax quadricarinatus. Classification (NCBI taxonomy): domain Eukaryota; kingdom Metazoa; phylum Arthropoda; class Malacostraca; order Decapoda; family Parastacidae; genus Cherax; species Cherax quadricarinatus. Next base: position 43,103,051 of record NC_069401.1, on the reverse strand, counting down.
CCTGGCCCGGGTCTTCTTCACGTGGTGACCCAAGCACGATGTTCTGACCCGGGTCCTTCTTCACTTGTGACCCATCAAGGGTCCTGGCCCGGGTCTTCTTCACGTGGTGACCCAGCACGGGTCCTGGCCCGGTCTTCTTCACGTGGTGACCCAGCTCGGGGGGGGTCCTGGACCGGTCTTCTTCACGTGTGACCCGCAACGGGCCCTGGCCCGGGTCTTCTTCATGTTTGCCCAGCACGGGCCCTGGCCCGGGTCTTCTTCACGTGGTGACCCAACACGGGTCCTGGCCCGGGTTCTTCTTCATGTGGTGGAACCGCACGGGCCCGCCCTGGTCTTCTCATGTGTGACCCCATAGGGCCCTGGCCCGGTTCTTCTTTCATGCGGTGACCCCAGCCGGCCCTGGCCGGTTCTTCTTCCTTGCGGTGACCCAGCCCCGGGCCATGGCCTCAGGTCTTCTTCATGTGTACCCAGCACGGTCCTGGCCTCGGGTCTTCTTCATGTGGTTACCCAAGCACGGGTCCTGGCCCGGGTCTCTCATGTGGTGACCCAGCACGGGTTCCTGGTCCGGGTCTTCTTCATGTTGGTGACCCGCACGGTCCTGGCCCGGGTCTTCTCACGTTGGTGACCCAGCACGGGTCCTGGCCCGGGTCTTCTTCATGTGGTGAGCCAGCACGGGGCCCTGGCCCGGTCTTCTACATGTGTGTGACCCAGCAGGGTCCTGGCCCGAGGAGTAACATCATCTTACCCGTGGTTGACCCAGCACGGCCCCTGGCCCGGGCTTCTTCATGTGGTGACCCAGCACGGGTCCTGGCCCGGGTCTTCTCATGTGTGACACAGCACGGTCCCGGCCCGGGTTTCTTCTTCATGTGGTGACCCAGCACGGGTTCCTGGCCCGGGTCTTCATCATGTGGTGACCCAGCACGGGTCCTGGCCCGGGTCTTCTCTTCAGGTGGTGACCCAGCACGGTCCCCTGCCTGGGTCTTCATCAACGTGTGGACCCAGCACGGGTCCTGGCCCGGGTCCTCTTCACGTGGTGACCCACACAAATCGGGTCCTGGCCCGGGTCCCTCTTCACGTGGTGACCCAGCACGGTCCTACCCGGGGTCTTCTCACGGTGACCCGCAAGTGTCCGGGCCCGGGTCTTCTTCACGAGGTGACCCAGCACGGGTCCTGGCCCGGGTCTTCTTCACGTGGTGACCCAGCACGGGTCCTGGCCCGGGTCTTCTTCACGTGGTGACCCAGCACGGGCCCTGGCCCGGGTCTTCTTCATGTTGGGTGACCCAGCACGGCCCTGGGCCCGGGTCTCTTCTTTCACGTGGTGACCCAGCACGGGTCCTGGCCCGGGTCTTCTCATGTGGTGACCCAGCACGGGCCCTGGCCCTGGTCTTCTTCATGTGGTGACCCAGCACGGGCCCTGGCCCGGGTCTTCATGCGGATGACCCAGCACGGGCCCGGCCCGGTCTTCTTCCATGCGGTGAACCCAGCAGGCCATGCCACAGGTCTTCTTCATGTTGTGACCCAGCACGGGTCTTGGCCCGGGTCCTTCTTCATGTGGTGACCCACACGGTCCGGGCCCGGGTCTTCTTCATGAGGTGACCCAGCACGGGTCCTGGTCCGGGTCTTCTTCATGTGGTGACCCAGCACGGGTCCCCCTGGGCCCGGGTCTTCTTCACGTGGTGACCCAGCACGGGGCCCTGGCCCGTCATTCTTCATGTGGTGACCCAGCACGGGCCCTGGCCGGGTCTTCCCTTCATATGGTGAGTCCAGCACGGGTCCTGCCCGGGGTCATCTTCATGTGTGACCCAGCACGGCCCTGGCCCGGTCTTCTTCATGTGGCGACCCCAGCACGGTCGGCCCGGGCTTCTTCATGTGGAGAGACCCAGCACGGGTCCCTGGCCCCGGGTCCTTCTCCATGTGGTGACCCAGCACGGGTCCTTCATCATGTGGTGACACAGCAACGGGTTCCCCCCCCCTGGCCCGGTCTTCGTCATGTGGTGACCCAGCACGGGTCCTGCCCGATCTTCTTCATGTGGTGAACCCACAAGGTCCTGGTCCGGGTCTTCTTCATGTGTGACCCAGCACGGGCCCTGGCCCGGGTCTTCTTCTTCACTGTGACCCAGCACGGTTCCTGGCCCGGTCTTCTTCCACGTGGTGACTCCAGCACGGTCCTGGGCCCGGTCCTTCTTCTGGGTGACCCAGCAAGGGTCCCTGGCCCGGGTCCTTCTTCATGTGGTGCCAGCACGGGCCCTGCCCGGGTCTACTTCATGTGGTGACCCAGCACGGAGGTCCTGGCCCCGGTCTTCTTCACGTGGTGACCCCCCCCTCAAACGGGTCCTGGCCCGGGTCTTCTTCTGTGGTGACCCAGCACGGGGGCCCTGGCCCGGGTCTTTCTTCAGTGATGACCCCAGCACGGGTCCTGGCCCGGGTCTTCTTCATGTTGTGACCAGCACGCCGCCCTGGCCCGGAGTCTTTCTTCAGTGGTGACCCAGCACGGGTCCTGGCCCTGGTCTTCTTTCACGTGGTGACCCAGTCAAGGGCCCTGGCCCCGGGTCTTCTTCAGTGGTGACCCAGCAACGGCCCTGGCCCGGGTCCTCTTCATGTGTTGACCCAGCACGGGTCCTGGCCCGGGTCTTCTTCATGTGGTGACCCCAGCACGGTCCGCCCGGTTCCTTCTTCATGTGGTGACCCGCACGGGTCCTGCCCGGTCCTTCTTCATGTGGTGACCCAGCACGGGTCGTGGCCCCGGGTCTTTCTTCATGTGGTGACCCCAGCATAGAATGTAGTAGTATAGGTGAATGTGTTGCAGTAATGTTTAGTGCGGTAATTAGAGAAGAATGTGTGTGGTCATGTTTAGTGTGTAGCAAAGGAGTATTTGCGTGTAATAAATGTCCAGCGTTTTAAAGCAGTATGTGTGTGTGGTGTGGTGTGTGGTGTGTGTGTGTGTGTGTGTGTGTGTGTGTGTGTTGTGATTGTGTTGTGTGTGTGTACTCACCTAGTTGTACTCACCTAGTTGAGGTTGCGGGGGTCTAGTCCAAGCTCCTGGCCCCGCTCTTTCACATGGTCGCTACTAGGTCACTCCTCCCTGAACCATGAGCTTTATCATACCTCTGCTAAAGCTATGTAATTGGATCCTGCCCCACTACATCTCTTCCCAAACTATTCCTCTTCGTGAGCTGACACTCTGTGGCTGAAGAAATACTTCCTAACATCCCTGTGATTCATCTGTGTTTTTTTTTTTTCCCTTCAACTTCCAACTGTGTCCCCTTGTTACTGTGTCCAATCTCTGGGGAACATCCTGTCTTTGTCCACCTTTTCAATTTCCTCTCATATTTGTAAGTCGTTTTATCATGTCCCCCCTATCTCTCCTAGTCCTCCAGTGTCGTCAGGTTGATTTCCCTAACCCTACCTCGTAGGCATACCGTCTTAGCTCTGGACTAGTCTTGTGGCAAAACCTTTGCACTTTCCTCGATTTCTTTACATGCTTGCTAGGTGTGGGTTTTTCCAACTGGTGCCGCATTCTCCAATATGGGCCTAACGTTACGGTGGTACAGGGCCTGAACGGATTCCTTATTAAGATTCGGAATGCTGGTCTGTGGGGAAAGTTTTTGCAAGAGCGCCCATATGCTGCAGCAGTTAGATTTGGTTGATGTGCGCTTCAGAGATGTGCCTGTGTTTATAACTCACCCCAAGATCTTTTTCCTTGAGTGGGGAGGGGGGGGGGGGGGGGGGGTGGGGGGGGGGGGTGGGGGGAGGGGGGGGGGGGGGGGGGGGTTTTTTTTTTTGTTTGTTGGGGGGGGGGGGGGGGTGGGGGGGGGGGGGTGGGGGGGAGGGGGAGGGGTGGGGGGGGGGGGGGTGTGGGGGGGGGGGGTGGGTAGGGAGGGAATGGGGGGAGGGGGGGGGGGGAGAGGAGGGTTTTTTTTGGGGGGAGGGGGAGGGGGTGGGGGGGGGGGAGGGGTTTTTTCGGGGGGGGGGGTGGGGGGGGGGGGGGGGGGGGGGGGGGGTGGGAGGGGGGGGGGGGGGGGGGGGGGGGGGGGGGGGGGGGGGGGGGGGGCGGGGAGGGGGGGGGGGTTTTTTGTAGGTCCCTGGCCCCCTAGACTGTACTCCGTCTGCGGTCCTTCTTTGCCTTCCCCAATCTCTGACTTTGCACATGTGGATCGAACTCAGAGCCAATTGCTGGACCTAGTCGGCACCTGTCCAGATCCCTTGTAGTTTTTCTGCCTGGTCCTTCCATCGAATAATTCTTCTCATCAACTTCACGACATCAGCAAACAGTGACACCACAAGTTCATTCCTTCTGTCATTCCGTTTCACAATACCAGAAAACAGCAACTGGTCCTAGGACTGACCCCGGTGGGACCCCGCTGGTCACAGGTGCCCCACTCTGACAACATCACCACGTACCAATTACTCGCTGCTGTCTTCCTGACAAATTCCCCTGATCCATTGTATGCCTTCCCTGATATCCCCTTGGTCCTCCAGTTTTTTGCACTAATCTCTTGTGTGGTACTGTGTCAACAACCGCCCTTCTTGCAGTCCAAGAAAATGCAATCCACCCACCCCTCTCTTCTTGTCTTGCTGCTGTTATCTTTTCATAGAACTCTCAGTAGGTTTGTGACCAACAGGATTTCCCGTCCCAGAAACCATTTGGCTGCTGTTGAGAATCATTCCTTTCTAGTGTTCCACCACTCTTCTCCTGACAATCTTCTCCATGACTTTGCATACATACATGTCATGACACTGGTCTGTAGTTTAGTGTCTTCATGTCTTGTCTCCTTTTTTAAGATTGGGACTACATTTGCTGTCTTTCCGTGCTCACAATCTCCCTGTGTTTCGATAATGTATTGAAAATTTGTTTGTTAAGGGTACACATAGCGCCTCTGCTCCCTCTCCTCCGACCCATGAGAGGATGTTTATCATCTGGTCCCCATTGCCTTAGAGGTATCTAAAAGCCCCCCCCTTCCCCCATCCTCCCCCTAAACCCTTCACCTTCTTCCTCGGTTGTTGTGTACCGTGTCCGCAACTGGGATGTGGCCACACCTCTCCGTCCCTCTGGAGCCCCTTCTGTCTCCTCTGTGAACTCTTCTTTGAATCTCTTGTTGAGTTCCTCAAATACTTCATGTCATTTCTTGTTGGCTCTCCTCCTTCCTTCCTAAGCCTGATTACCTGGGATCCTTTGACTGGTGTTTTCCTCCTGAAGTGGGCGGTATAACACTTCGGGTCAGATTGGCTTCACTGCTATTCGTTTCACTTGGTCGTTGGGCCTCCTTCTTATCTGTGCATATTCGTTTCTGGCTCTACGACTGCTCGCCTTATTCTCATTCTCCTGGGTCCTTTGCCTTCTATATTTCTTCCATCCCTAGCACACTTGGTTTTTGCCTCCTTGCACCTTTGGTGAACCATGAGCTCACCTGCTTTTTCATTATTTCCTGTTTCCCTTGGTAACAAACCTCTCTTCCCCTCCTTGCACATTGATGCTAACCTTATTCCATTATCTCATTAACTGGCTTCCCTGCCAGTTCTCTGTCCCACGAAACCTCGGTTCCACGAAGGTTTCTCATTCCCGTGTAGTACCCTTTCCTGTAGTTTGGTTTTCATTTGTCCTGGCCTTCCTGCTTCCCCCCTCCACTTGTAGCTCTACTGTGTATTCGAAGCTCAAAAACCACATGATCGCTGGCCCCAAGGGGTCTTTCATATGTGATGTCCTCAATATCCTGCAACTGCTCAAGGGAATACTAAGTCCAGTCCTTTGCTGGCACATCCTCTCCTCTCTCTCTTGTAGTGTCCTTTACGGTTGGGTACATGAAGCTTTTCCCAGTACCCCCCCTCCATCATCCTAGCCCACCAAGTATCTTGGCCTCCCGTGTGGCTCCAAGTTCTCCAGTCGATCTCCTTGTGGTTAAAAGTCGCCCATATCAGGAGCTTTGCCCTGCCATGCATGAGCACTTCTGGCCACTGCAGCCAGTGTGTCAACCAGCGCTCATTGCCTCGTCATACTCATGGAAGCCCGGTCTCTCCTGCTGTTCTGTGTGGGTTATACATCACTACTATTACCACCTTGGACCTCCAGACTGAAGCGTTCCCGCATATGAATCACTTCTTCACCGCTGTCCCCTCTCTCCCCAGATCATCAAAATCCATCGTGTTTTGAATCACAGTGGCCACTCCTCCACCCCCCCAGTTCTTCCTTCTGTCCTTTCCTCAGGATCTGGTATCCCATGGAAAGATGCCATCTGTTATCAATACCTGTGAGCTTGGTTTCTGTGAGCGCTATGATGTCCGTGAATTCCTCTTGACCTCTTTCGTGCCACTCCTCCCACTTGTTTTGTTTATTCCATCAGCGTTTGTGTACCACACTCAGTTTCCTTCCAATACTGTGGTTTGGGGGGCCTGTGGGTGGGAGACCTGTAGCATACTGTGGGATTCTATGATTGGGGGTTGGGTGGAAGCTGTGGTATGGATAGAGTTTGTGTGGGATGGTGTGATAGGTTGTGGGGTTTCGAGGATAGTTGTGTGTAGTGCTTGCCCCTTCTTCTCTGTTTCTGCTCTGACTGACCTCTGCTGTTCCATCCTTGTTTCCTTTCCTACTCCTTTCGCTTTTTTGTCTCTCCCTCAGCTGCTGTCTCTCCTGTTTGTGTTTCTGTCCTCTGTCTAAACACCTTCTTGTACTCTTCGAGTTTTTCAACCTTGGTTTCTTTTTGGAGATCCTGTTCCCATTGGTTTTCTTCTGTCCTGAGATCAGCTTGATTGGTCGGTTTTCTCCCCTTCACGTACCCCCCTAATTCTCTGAAAAATTTACAATCGCGAGTGCCATGTCTTCTCCCCCTATTTCTGTTGAATAGTTTTTCCCAACTCCTTTCTTTCTTCTTGCCGTCTTTCAAGTGTGTGTCTTTTCCTCTCTCTCTCTCTCTCCACGAAGCCCATGGAATAAACACCTGGTTGCCCCTCCCTCCTCCCATTGCCTCTCCCTCTGTGACTCTGTTCCTGTCTGTATAGTGGTCATTTCTCCCTTGATTTTTCCAGTGGCTCTGGTAGCATGGTTGTGTGGGCCTCAGCATCGACCTTATCTCCCCTCTATCTCCACCCACTGCTCTTACATTTACTACTCCCTGACTCTTCTTGCAGGCTGATTATTGAACATTAGCATAATTCATATCTCCTTCCATCCAGTTCATCCTCCTCAGCTTCATATGCTGAGTCTTTTTCTGGTCACTGCCCCTGAGACTTGCTTCAGCCTGTTTACCTCACAACTCTAGGACCCTTACCCTTCCTACTGCAGTTTCGACTTTGTGCCTCCCATTTCTTCGTCTCCTTCTCCAATGGGGCTCTTTTTTTCTCCCATTTCGCAGAGAGCTCTTCCCATTTTTTCAAGAAAGCTCTCCTAATTTTCCTCTCCACCATTCTTGCTCCATCTTCTCCACTGCTCCTCCATGCCATTCCCTCCCTACAAACCTTTGTCATCTGATCCCTGATTCCTACGAGTCCCAAACATATTTTTTTTTTTTTCTTTTTTTTTTTATTTGTAGTAAAGGAAAAAGAGAAAAGAGAGAGAGAGAGGGAGAGAGAGGAGAGAGAGGAGAGAGGAGAGAGAGAGAGAGAGAGAGAGAGAGAGAGAAGAGAGAGAGAGAGAGAAAGAGAGAGAGAGAGAAGAGAGAAGGAGAGAGAGAAGGAAGAGAGAAGGGAAAAGGGTAAAGAATAGAGGGGGGAGAGTGAAAAGGTAAAGGAGAGAGAGAGTGAGAGAAAAGAGAGGAGAAAGGGAAAATATAGAGGAAAAGGGGACGAGAGAGAGAGAGGAAGGAGAGGAAGATAGAAGAGGAAAGAGAGAGAGGAAAAAAGAGAGAGGAAGAGAGAGAGAAGAGAGAGAAAGGGAGAGAGGAAGAGGAAGAGAGAGGAATAGAGAGAGAGGAAGGGAGAGAAAGATTAAGAGAGAGAGAGGGAAGAGACAGAAAGATAAGAGATAAGAGAGCGAGAGAGAGAGAAAATAGAGAGAGAGAGAGAGAGAGAGAGAATAGCGAGAGAGAGAGAGAGGAAGAGAGGAAAAGGAGACAAAGAGACGGGAGAGAGAAGGAAGGGTTAGAGGGTCAATTCACATAAAGGGTGAAATCCTGTAGATGTAAATCAAACCTATTTGTACTCACGCTATTTGTGGTTGCAGGGGTCGAGTCCAGCTCCCTGGCCCGCCTCTTCACACGGTTGCTACTAGGCCCTCTCTCTCCCCGCTCCATGAGCTTTATCAACCACGTCTTAAAAACTGTGTATGGTTCCTGCCTCCACTACGTCATTTTCTAGGCTATTCCACTGGCCTTACAACTCTATGGACTGAAGAAATAACTTTCCTACATTCTCTCTGTCTCATTTGTGTCATCAACTTCAATTGTGGCCATCTTGTTTCTGTTCCCCTCCCTGGAACATCCTGTCCTTGTCCACCTTGTCTATTTCCACGCAGTAAATTTTAATGTCGTATCATGTCTTCCCCTGACCCTCCTGTCCTCCAGTGTCGTCAGGCCGATTTCCCTTAATCTTTCTCATAGGACCTTCCCCATAGCTCTGGAACTAACCTTGGTGCAAACCTTTGTACTTTCTCTAGTTTCCTTGACCGTGCTTTATCAAGTGCGGGTTCCAAACAGGTTGCTGCAAAACTCCAGTATGGGCCCTGACATTAAACACGGTGTAACAGTGTCTTGAAATGATTCCCTTACTAAGGTATCGGAAATGCTGTTTTCTCAGGTTTGCCAGCCCCCATATGCTGCAGCAGTTATCTGATTGATGGTTGCTTCCGGAGACATGCTCGTGTTTAACTCACCTCCTTGAGTGAGGTTTGGCAGTCTTTGGCCACCTAAGCCCTATACGCTGTCTGTGGCTTCTTCTGGTGCCCTTCCCCTATCTCAGACTTTGCAATTGGCAGAATTAAATTCGAGAAGCCATTTGCTGGAACAGTGTCCAGTCTGTCCAGGTCTCTTTAAAGTCTCAGCCTGTCCTCATCAATTTAATTCTCCTCATTAACTTTTTTTTCACATCATCTGCAAACAGGACACCTTTTTTTTTCTGAGCTAACCCTTCCCGTCATGTCGTTCACATATACCAAAAAATAGCACTGGTCCTTAGGACCGCCCCTGTGGGACCCCGCTCTTCACAGGTGCCCACTGTGACACATCATTACGTACCATACTCCGTCGTTGCCGGTCCCTGTCAGGTATTCTCGATTCCATTGCAGTGCCCTTCCTGTATATATGCGGCCCCTGGATGCTCCTAGCTTCTGCACTAATCTCTTCGTGTGGAAACTGTGTTCAACCAAAAGGCCTTCTTGCAGTCCAAAAGATGCAATCACCCCACCCCTCTCTCTCTTGTCTTACTTCTGTTATTTTATCATAAAAACTCCAGAAGCTTTGTGACAAACAGGATTTGCCTTCCTGATTCCGTGCTGGTTGGCATTTATACCCTGTTTCCGTTCCAGGTGCTTCCAACCACTCTCCTCCTGATAATCTTCTCCATAATTTTGCATACTATACACGTCAATGACACAGTCTAAAGTTTTAGTGCCTCTTTTCTGTCTCCTTTTTTGAAAAATGGGAACACCATTTGCCGTCTTCCATACCTCAGGTAGTTGCCCAGTTTCCGAGTAGGATGTGTTTAAACTGTTGTGTATTCATATGGTACACACTAACATATCCTGCTTCCTCCTAAGACCCACGGAGAGATGTTGGTCCGTCCCATTGGGCCCTTTGAGTATCGACGGTCCCTTTAGCATTTCCTTCACATCTCCTCCTCATCTGTATGTATGTCCGTCTCAACACTTTGGGTGTTATTCCTGTTGGTGTCCCCATCCTGGTCTGTCCCCCCCCCCCCCCCAGAGTCCTTTCCTTGTCTCTACAGTAAAATACTTTCCTTAAATCTTCGTGTTGAGTAGTACCCTCACATACCTCTTGACGTTTCTTGTGAGTATCCCTCTCCACCTTCCTTTCCCCTCAGCCCTTATCACCTGGTACCTTGACTGTTGTCTATTCCTCCTAATGTGGCTATATACAGCAGTTTTCGGTGTCAGATTTGAAACTTTCGTGCTATGTCCGTTTTTTTCATACTGTCGCTGGAGCCTCTCATCTCCCTCCTTATCTGCGCATACCTCGTTTCTGGCTCTTCTCTAATCTCCTTGTTTTTCCTGGGTCCTCTATGCCTCCCTGGACCTTTTCCATTCTCTGTTTTTGCAGCGTAGTTTTTGCCCTCCCTCACACCTTGGGTAAACCAAAGGACTCGTTTTTGTATGTGTATGTGTGGTGTGTGTGTGTGTGTGCTACACATTCAAGGTGCTAACCGCAGATTCCTGTTCTCAACCTAGGTGGCGTGTGTGTGTGTGTTGTGGCATTTTGTTTTATTGTAAGCATCCTTAATATTTCCCTCATATGTACTACATATGTTTTGCATATGTACCCAATCTCTTGGTTCCCATCTACAATCTGTGCCTAAATTACCGTTCAATACTGTATGCTTAGGCTTCGCTAGGCTAACCCCTATACTAGACTAATCTATCATTAACTGCTTAACCTCTCCTAAACCTCAAATAAATATCTATTTAAATGCCAGTAAATGCTGCTTATTTTCTAATTCTGATAGCTCGAGGGGAAGAGGACCCCCAATTTTCCAGCTTAGAGACTGTTGCTGACCCCATGCAACTCAAACTAGTGAATATTTCCGTGCGGCTGGCAGTGAGTAATGTTGTCGTCCCTGGGTCCCCGTATAAACTGCTTGATGCTTCTCGAGAATTTTTTCCACTAACTTCCCTTTATGCCACTGTAGTCCTTCTAGCTCATCTATTTTTTTTCACTCACTAGATTTCAGTCACTGTATTTACTGACACATCATACATATCGCTTATTCTCCGCTGGTCTTGAGTCCACTTATTTCTTCCAAATACCCCACTGCGTTTTATGCAACACTGTTTAGTGTTGTGTGTGTGTGTGTGTGGTAATGTTTAGTGTTGTTCTAAAGGAGGTGAAATGGCATTTGGTAATGAGTTTTTTTTCTTTTGAGATAAGAAAGGTGAATATGTTGGGGTAATGTGTAGTGTTTTATAATCTTTTTCTTGCAATATTTTACATGGATAATTGGGAGGCAGGATAAAAAATTGCATATACATGCTTTTAAGTAGATGGTGCCTGGAACGAACTCCGGATTGTTGAAGATACGATAGTGGTAGTGGTGGTTGTGGTTAGTATTAGTGATGGATGTGGGTGAATGGTGTACTAGTGGGGATGGTTGTGGTGGTGGAGGGGGTGGTGGTGGTTGTGGTATTGGTGTGGTTGGCGAAGCGTTGGGGGTGGTAGTACTGGTGGTGGGGTTTTGGATAGAGGTGGAGTGGTTGTAGGTGTGGTCATTGTGGTGGCGGTCCCTAAGTGATCAAGGTGATGGTAGTGGTGATCTTTAGTGGTTGTGGTACTTATGAAGAAATTGGTGGTGAAATGGAGGTGTACGAGGTACAGGTGGTAGTGGTGTGGTTGTGGTGGTGGAGCTGTTTTTTAAGGTGGTACAGGGGGTGGATTTGTGGTGGTGGTAAACCAGTAGAATTGGTAATGAATACTGGAGGTAGTATTGTTGGTGGTGGAACTGTGGTGATGTAATGATAATCGAGGATGGTCAACGGTCGTGTTGGTGGTGGCGTGTGGTATGATCGCTGGTGGATCCGGAAAAGCAAGTGCCTAGTTTGATAATGGAGGTGGTGGAGATGGTAATGAAATAATGTAGTGGTACGGTAAAGTGGAGGTGATGGAGGTGATGGTATGCTTATGGTAGTGGTGGAGATGGTAGGGTATGGTAGGGTGGTGACGGGGATTTTTTACTTGTGGTCGTGTTGGTAGAAGAGTGACGGTGGTACAATTTCCATCTTTTCTTTTCAGTTTTCCTTACTATAGTGATTCTTGTGGTTGGATGGGACAGTCAAAATGGCGGAGATGACCTTCACAGGTCCATACCAGTCTTGTAGCACACTAGTCTTACTAATGTTACTAGTCTTACTAATGGTGCGGTAAAAACAAGTGCTTAGCTCTAGCTTGACAGTAGAATGGCCGGAGACAGTTGTTGTGATGGAAGGGTCACGAAGGGTGTTGGTCCACTCGCAGGAAGAATGTCATGGATATTACAACACTCCGCATCAGATACATTTTTTACTCGAAATTAAAACAACTAGATAATTATCTCTCTTAATGAGAGAAATTTTGGAAACACCTCCTAATTTTTTTTTTTTTGGATCAGTCCGGGTTGTTTGGTATGTATAATGCGGGTACCTACCATCCTTGATTACTCTCAAACCCGGAGAGCCTGGTCTGAGACCGGCCGCCCAGAACCATGTACAAGCAGTTTAGTCGATTATTTCCCCCCCTTCCTGCTAAACACATATTAGGTTTACCTTACACTGAAATAAACTTGACTCAGAGAGTTTAATTACTTAATTAACTCTCTTAATAAGTCAAATCTCTGAATTCTTTCTTGACCTCGTGTGATGTGTGGGTCTGACAATGCTTAAAAAGTAACAAGTGTAAGACACTTTCTTAAGGAGTTTCAAATGATTGTTTTTCCCAGGCGCACACGAGACTACGAATTGTCCTTCTCTTCAAGAATTCAAACCCTCACTAGCTGTAAAGATCACTCATTAATTTAACATGTAAGATACTCTTCTCTGGGATTAACAGGATATACTTGTATTATAAAATTTACTGCACCATTGCTTTTCTTAATCTACAAAGTTTCCTTTACAAGCCTTTTCACTCAATATTTTTTTTTAATCTTCGTGTGAATTTTCATTAGAGATAAAAAAAAAGTGATTTTTTTGTGATAACAGTGCCCAACGCTTCATTCTGTGTGCGAAGCTCATCATTATTAGGACTTAAGAGTCATATTCCTACCCTTATAGCCTTGTAGGACTGCTCATGAAGCCTTAAGTAAAATGTTATTACGGCAGAAAATAAATACCTGGAAGTTAGTCTACTGCTGAAGGTCGTATCCAGGGATAGAAGTCCAAGAATCCAAATAAAGATAATTGACGCTGATTGACTGTCTAGAATTATTCTTTGTTACTAATCGTCCAATTCAATTATCCAAATAAAATCTTCCTGAACAACAACAAAATGCTGGTTAACTTGTTTATAGTTGTGTTCACATAAAATGATACCTAAGATATCTTTAGCAGCGATCAAAAGGATATCTTTAAATTATATGATTTGTACGCTCATTTAATTGATATCCTGTGTGTGTGTGCTATGCAATATTAAAGTGGTAGAAGTTTGAATAATTTCACAAGTAATCTACTGCTATCACGTCTCTCCTCTAGCTAGCTGTAATGTAAATTATTTAAAACTGTTCTCAAAGCAACACCTCCTAGGTTCAGTACATCCTTTAGACTTTTCACACCCTCAAACTCCATTAGTTTCTTAATCCCGCTCAGAGCCTCATCACCCTCAGAAACTCTCCAGCATCTGTCAAATCAGGTATCTGCTAACGTAGCGTCCTCAGAGAAAGGAGAGCCACGATTACTGCTTTTTCATCTCATGTTATATTGCTAATGTATTTCGTTAATAGCTAAACCGAAAGTATCTTGCGTTATATTATTTGACATATATTTATCTTATGTATGTAGGTAGGATCAAACAACTACACCTCTCACTGTGCTCGTTGAAGGAGAATTTTGACTGGCTGCCAATGCTGCAAACTACCTGCTAGCTTGCTGGTGCCAGAGGTAAACTGGTATGAGTCACCTGACGATGTCTCTGCAGGGCCAGTTTCTCTCTCGCTGCTCCTCGTAGAGGAAACACCTCTATTTCTTCTCTGAAAGAATGCTGTTCTTCCCAGCTCGTGTTTAGACTGCTTTTGGTAGAGTGTCTCCGTTGGAGAGGCTGGACATAAATCTTGTAACTCTGTGCAACTCAGTTCACAGAGCATTATTTAGACTTTTTAGGGTGATATTTTACGTTTTCAGAGGTTGTGTGCCGTGAGACACTCTCTATATCTCTGGTCCCGAGTTGAGCTCTCGACCTACAACGTACTGGTATCTATGTACTTCTTGTACTTGGGAATTTGGAACTGCTGAACTCTCTTTCAGTAATATGGGAGTTTTATGCCTTTTCGTGGAGAATTTGCTGATGCTGTGCTGTTCACTGCTGCTTCGAGCATTACTGCTGTTTGACAAATGGGTCGTCATATTGTTCAAACAAGCTGTCTTGCTGCATCGATGGTCCAGAAGTTAGCTTATATAGGGAATTGTTTTTGTCAGTCACATTCTAAGTACAGTCTAGCAGAGCACATACCGAGCACACACCCGCACATACTTGCACACCTATATTACTCTTGTACTTATGAGTACACCTCACCACAGTAACGTACCAGATGGTGCACATTAATAATATAGAGTACGGTATCTTATCAGAAGTGCCCTTTGCACCATATGTAATATGTACAGAATAGAATGAATATATTACAAAGGTATAACAAGCTATACTCCAAGAATTGTGTAAGAGCTTATCTCCTTAATTATTCAAGTTACATAAACTGTAAATATTACTACCTAGACACCTTTGTTATTAAAAAACCTCAACTTTCATTTGGTTTGTTTGTATTCATCCACTTGTAATTCAAAAGCTCTATTGAGAAGCTACATAATTTGCAGGATAAGTGGAAAAAAATCTATACTGGCAAACTGTTACAAAACAGGTTAGATACTAGAGGGGGATCAATTAGTTGACTTTCTAGTATTCTCTGTGGAAATCTTCACTTATTAGATGTCGCATTTTATAACAGCTAGTCATGCAGGAATAGTTATTAATGTTATTGAACATAGATTAATAAACAAAACAGAGGATTTAAATGAAACATTAAAAGAAGAAATCCCAGACCTGAAGGCAACTTACAGAAGCTATGAAAACAGACATGATTATGGATGTAGTTTCCCCCCATAGACTTATGAATGATAAATTAGACACATGTGCAACTCTTGGGTATCTTTATTGAGGAAACGTTTCGCCACACAGTGGCTTCATCAGTCCATACAAAGGAGAATCTTGAAGAATAGGAGGAGAATGAGGTAATCAGTCCCTCAACCTTGAGTCGATGTGGTCAGTCCATCAATCTTGAATATTCAAGATTGATGGACTGACCACATCGCCTCAAGGTTGAGGGACTGATTACCTCATTCTCCTCCTATTCTTCAAGATTCTCCTTTGTATGGACTGATGAAGCCACTGTGTGGCGAAACGTTTCCTCAATAAAGATACCCAAGAGTTGCACATGTGTCTAATTTATCAACATGTCGGTTCTCTGAACCATTCATCTACAAAGACTTATGAATAAAATGAAAGGGGAGAAACCCTTCAGATAAATATAGATCAAATTTTTCAGAAACGTCAGTTGCAAACTGTGATTTCTCTAATTATATAGTTGTAATAATTAGTAATGTGAATTCCACGACCATTGTGGCTTTCATTTGTAACTCTTCACCAAATGGACGAACCAGCTATGAATATAAAAGAAACAATATACCAACGATAAATATTATTGAGAATATTTCAGAGGCAGCAATTATATCATAGATATAAACCAGTGATAACAAGGGATTTCAATAAGGAGATGGAGATTAATGCACAAGGACCCCGCAGTTGAGGCTCAGAGACATGGGATAGCAAGCTTCTTAATTTGATAATGGAAAACCTCTTACGGCAGAATGTTAAACAACCAGCGGGATTAAGAGGAAATGAAGAACCGATAACTCTAGATCCTGTTACTGCCCCAAGCGAGGCGAATAATGAGAAAACTGACTACAGAATGCACAAATAACAAAAAAGGCACAATACCGTGACTGGAACAATACACAAATAACCCGCACATAGAAGAGAGGAGCTTACGACGACGTTTCGGTCCGACTTGGACCATTTACAAAGTGACACTAACTTTTTAAATGGTCCAAGTCGGACTGAAGCGTCGTCGTAAGCTCCTCTCTTCTATGTGCGGGTTATTTGTGTACAGAATGCACCTATGAGCAAACGATCATCGTGTACATGACCAAAGTAACTCTAAATTAAAGTGAAGAATGGAAGAGATTGTTGTACAAAAATGATGACAATGAAGGAATGAGGCATTTTCTGATATCAACGTCGTGGCGTGCTTAATTCAATGAACAATTTAAACAAAATTATGTAAATTTGCAACCAGATGTCTAAAGAAGCAACAGTCACATTTTTACCAATAAAAGACATAGACAAATGTAAAGAAACAAAGTCCAGAAATACAAGAACATGAAAAAAATAACGATCAAGCCTAATGCTTTTTAAGAAGGAAAATAGGCAAGCACTCGCATTTAGAAAAACGTTTCGGTCCTGGGTCTTGGATCATTTCTTACAAGGTTTTCTAATTTAAAATATCCTAGAGTGTCTCGCGTGTGATTTTAAATCACTTGTAGATGTCCATTACCCAGGTTTACTTCATTAAATCCGTTGTCCGAAAATAAGAAGAGACAGAAGTGATTATTTCTGCGTGAAAGAAGAAACTGAAAAATACAATTTTATGAGGGTTTAGCAGCAAAGAAAAATAGAACCACATGTGATAGTAAGAATGAAGTGATAACACAAAGGAAAGAAGGGAAATACCTCAAAGGAGGTGACAGGAAGATGAGGAATAACCTCAAGAGAAGATTCCTTGATGTGTTTATATACTAACAATAACCGGTACAAAAGATTACAGGGAAGATTAATCCAACGAAACTAGTAAGAATTGAAACTACTAATACAAGAGTGAGGAACCTACTGCTTGATACTGACACATCAGAGGCATCAAGATGGAATTCACCAGAATTATTGGCAAAAGCAGCTGGAATATTTTACAAGCGACACACACAGCTTTAATAAAAGAAATTCATATGTGAAGTGCCAGATGTCCGGAAATGACAAATGTGATACTAATATTCAAGACAGGTGAAAGGTAGGAAGTCGTCTACTACGAGTGTAACATATTAATTACTAGACAATATTATAAGAAAAAAATTCTGAGCATGTAAAAAGATATCAACTTTCTTGAAGAATTCCAGCATTAATTCAGAAGCAGAATATCTTGCTTGATAATTCTTTTGGAAACATGTGATAGGAAAGACTAACATAGGTCAGACCAGGAAGACAGGGGACAGCGGACCGATTATTCACACAGAATCACATAGATAGCAGTCACTATATATATAGAAGAGTATCAAGATAAGAAAGTGTAACTAGTAGAGGCTCACAAAGATCAGTGTTGGCCCCATATTGTTCCAAGTGTTTAGAAATTAACTTATTACAAGAATTAACTCCTAATAATGATGATAATATAAACAGAAGAGGGTGAAAAGAAGACTACAGGAAGACTTCAACAGTTTTCTGGAATTGTTGTAAAGCTAAGGGTTACAGGATGAAGACTAAATACCACATGGTGGGTAGGAAGCTCACATAAATTGTTATAAAATCCTATTAATGATCAGTAACCAAATTCACTCCATCGAAGCACACATAAACGGACCATCAACAGCACAGGCAAGTTCACAGACATACTAATACGAGTATCATTCAGGAATCTCGACAAAGACTCGCTTCCTGTTCTGAGGAGCTGTCTAGGGGGATTAGTGGAATATTACAGAGCACCGTGGCTTGCTTCTGTAGTGTTTTAAAGTCTGAGTTAAAGGCGTTGAAGGAGGAAGTTATACTTCACAAGGAGAAAAATAAGAAACTGAAAATTCGCCTGGATAAGTATAGCAATGAATGTGAGGTGGTTGGTGTTAGTGAAGGGAAACAGGTTACCAGCAGTGAGGAGGAGGTTGGCAGCCGATACAAGCGAGTACAAGTTTCCAGTAAAGGAAGAAACATCAAAGCGAAAAAGATTTAAAGTGGAGATTTGAAGGTTAGGAAATTGCTTTTTTGTTCTCCAGGATGAATGTACTTCAGTGGTCAGTGAGGATAAGGGTACCATTAACTGCTCTGCTAGTAAAGGTAGAAATATCTTTGTGGACGCTGACTTGCAGATAAAATATATGAACCATGCCTTCAGTAACAGAGAAAGGAAAGACAAAGGAGTTTTCCCCGGGTACAGGTGGTAGTGGTGACGTAGTCAACAGGTTGGATAATATGTCAGGAAATTGGAACAAGCCAATTATCTGGAGGAAACGATAGTGGGAAGGGTAGGAGGCAGGAGCTGCTAGTTAAGGACAAGACAGACAGCTATAGATCTATTTAGGTCTGTGGAAGAGAAATGCCTATTGAATGCTACATACAAGGCTATAGATTATTCCATATAGATTTGGCCAACACGAGGGGTGGTGGAATAGCGATGTATGTCAGAGATAACCTAAACTGTTGCAATTAGACAAGATATAAAATTAGAAGCTACGGACACTGAATCTGTTTGGCTACAATTTCTCGACGGACGTGAATAGCTAATCTTAGGTGTAATTTACAGGACCCAGACCTTGATAGGGAATGCGGTAAACTTCTATGGGACGAAACTGATAAGGAATCTAGATACGAAAATGTTAATGGGGGACCAATTTGACAGTCACTAGTGACATGGTTTTTAAACAAATATGTAGATTAAAATGAAACAAATCACTGGGCCTGATGAACTGTTCTCAAGAGTTTCAAAGAATGTAAGGAGCTTAGCAAACCTTTGGCTAGTCTTTTCAACATATCGCTACAAACTGGCACAGTTCCAGATAAATGGAAAATGGCAAATGTGATATTTTATCTACCAAGCAGGAGACAGATCCTCAACTTCGAATAAATGGGATATTATGGAATTAATAATTGCCGAGGCTATTCGAATCCACCTTGAAAGACATAAATTAGTCAATGAATCTCAGCACGGTTTCACAAAGGGACGTTCTTGCCTTATGAATTTACTTTTTTTCACTAAGGTATTTTAGGAGGACGATAATGGTAATGAATATTATATTATGTATAGAGACTTTGGTAAGGCTTTTGATAGAGTTCCACATCAGAAACTGCTGAGGAATGTAGAGGCACATGGATCTAGTCGTGATTAACAGACAGACAACAGAGTTTACATATATGGGAGAAATCATAGTGGGGATGCGTCAAAAGAAGTGTTCCACAGGGGTCAGTGTTGGGCCCTTTGTTGTTCACAATAATATATATATATATATATTATATATATATATATATATATATATATATATATATATAAAGACATAGATGAGGGAATAAATAGTGACAGCAATTTGCCGATTGATACTAAATAAGCCGTCGGATTAATTCTGATGAGAACAGTAGAGCGCTACAGGATAGGTTGATACAGTGGACATAGAGGAGGCAGATGCATTTATGTAGACAAATTAAAGCTCAATAAATGTTTTAGGAGCTCTGTTTAGCAGTATTCTAATTCAAAACTGCAGTGCATAAGTGTTTGCATTAAAGCTAATAGATGAAAAAGTAGACACAAATACGATATAATGCAATCCATTATTGACAATATTTCACTCATAACACATCTACCTGAGCAGAGAGTACACAGTGACGTGAACAAACTACGCCCGCCATCATTCTACTTCCACCACTCCTATCTAATGAACTTTTCCCTTACAACCTAAGTAGGTCGAAAGTTGAGTCGGGTCCAGGAGCTAAAGCTCACTGTCGCATAAACTCATATGTAATAATTAACTGGACGAATACCAGGGTAAATTACATTGATTACATAGGAGAGACTCATTAAAAACAAATGTAATAGTAATTAAAAAATATAAAGAGGAGGTCACTTCAATCCCTAACAATTTGGGAGAACATCTGTGCTAGTGGAGACAAGAGAGGAGCACACCAGACACTTATTCCAGAGTGTTGGCCCTTGTTCTCTTCCTAGTAGCTAGTGACAGTCTATGCCCTCGGCCTAGCAGCAAGTGACCTCGCTGGTCACGAGGTCTAGCTGAGGCCCAGCACAAATGTCAGCTCAAGTTACTCAAAACGTTTGCCAAAACTTTCTCTTACTTGCGAAAATGGCATCAGAAGGCTTAACAATAACTTAAATACGGTGAACTAATATATACAGAGGTTCGGGTAATGTCCGTGTGGTTGCTAGGGAAGCAGATTAAGGGCTAGCCTGGGCGAGCAGTGAAGGTTAACTGCAGCTGGGTTCAGCTTAGTCTCAGCAATACTATCACATCCTCCCTTTGACCAGTGGTACTCACCTCGCCTCGACCTCGTAAATGCACAGCCAGTTTCCTGTTGGAGAACTCTGGCACTGGCACAGAGTGCACATTGAGTGTAGTTCCCAGAGAATGCATCTCACTAATGCACACTCTTAAAGGTGCCAGCTTAGAGAGTGTACATGTGGCGCCTCTGTCTTGTACTAGGGGAAAATGAATTTATTCTGCTCCCTCCTACCCTTCCCCGGCTAGGAAGATATAAGTCACTAGCAATTCGTTAGATGTGTAGCAGTGATGAATTGCTAGTAGTTGAATTCCCATTCCTTCCATTCCTCACTTCTCATCCAATCTGTTCCTCTTCTCCCTATATCTTCTTCCTTTTCCCCTCCTCTCTCTCTCTCCTCCCTTCGGCTCTTTTCACTTTCTTCTACCTCTTCATGGAGGGAAAGTGACGTCTCTGCAGATATCATAGGCCACATCGGCTGAGGCTTCTTATGCTTGTCGTGCCGTAGAGTGTTTGCTGCACAGGATCACCAACCTGTATTGTCTTGTGCTTGCATTTCATGAAGTAACTGTGGCCTGGTGGCTAAAGATCTCGCTTCACACGGCGAGGGTAGAAACATTGGGCTGTGTTTCTTTACACCGGTTGTCTACGTTCCCCGTCAGTAAATGAGCACCTGGGTGTTAGTCGACTGGAGTGGGTCGCATCCTGGGACAAAAACTGACCTAATTTGCCTGATAATGCTCTACATAAACAAGGGCTTCCTATATAGTAGTATGTCATTGATGTCAGCTAGGACTGTATACCTTGTACATATACTTGTAGAAAATAAAGGTATTATATTATTAGAGTAAGTCAGTGTAGTTGTTCATCACAAGGCGTAGTGGACGGTCGAGTCTCCCTTCCCTCAACCTGGCACGGTCGGTGACTGTGTTGTTGGTGATACCGACTAACTAGATCCACTCAACTGATCGTAATTGTCTTTACTGGTATCAGAAAGTAGAGTCAGTCAATCCTGTGTCTGCTACAAAGCCTTCAAATAAGTCTTGACGATAATCTCTACATTACCCTTTGGGCTTCATGGTATGAGGAAGTGGAGATTAAATTTGCTTTTGTGACAGAACTTTTTTTTTTATTCTCTTCTAGGCACTAATCTTTTTCGTTATGCCGAGAAAAATATGTTGTTGTTTGCTAGAAATGTTGTTGTTGGAGCTGTAAAAAAACCTGCCTTCCAGAGTAGAGCGAAAAAAAATAACTAAACCTAGGATGAAAAATGAAAGATCAAGTGTTCCTAAACAGGAGAAATTGACCTCACAGGCGACAACATGGACAGACTCAGGCACCAACATCTGTGACCTGCCTGTATCATAAGCCATATAAAATCCTCACTGCGGGGAAAAAACGGGCTGATATTTGGTGACTCGCCCAATATGGGAAGCTGGCGAGGGAGAAGGAGGGATACACGTCCCAGAAGTATGAGAGGTGAAATTTACTTCCGAAGCCGAAGGTAAAGAGGGATATCCAAACATAACCAAAGCAGCAGTTTCCACGCTATGAAGGATTACAAATGCATTGGATAATATGGAGAGAGGAGTGAGTTAATTGCCTGCATCATGATTGTTACTATGAAGATGTATTGAAAAGGCGAATGGACACAATTTTGAAAACCATTTAATTGGGGAGATACAATGAACAAACGTTATAAAATATAAAATATATATATATAATATATATATATATATATTATAATATATAAAAAAGAGAGAGAGAGAGGAGAGAGAGAGAAGCACCACTTCTATGGCTGGAATGGGGGCCCTCATCCTCAAAAGAAGACAATAAACGTACCTCGGGAAAACTCAAGGTTCTCCCCGGAGCTGTTTGAATATTTTCTTCTCCTACCACCCCCATATTTGATATTCTATGTGAACATTTATTAAAAAACAGAATACATTTACAGAAAACAAACATGAATACGATGGCACAATGTATCAAAGATCATGAATTTCCTCCAGCTCCTATATATATATATAATATATATATATATATATATATATATATATATGTCGTGCCCAATATGCAAAACTGGTCAATTAGCAAGAACTCATTTAAAATTAAGTCCTTTCCCAAATTTCTCTTATACGTTTAAAGATATATATTTTTCATTAATATTGATGTAAAAATTTTTTAATTTTTGCACCCAAAAAGGAAAATTAGAAAACTTACCTAACCTTATTATAACAAGAACAATATATTTTGCCTAACCCAACTAAATATATTTTTAGATTTGTTTACAATAATATAATACTAAACAAACACAGTGAAATATATTTTTTTCGTTAGGTTCAGAATGATTTTGGCGAAATTATTGCATACACAAATTTTCACTTGTCCTATATGGCAAGATGAGCGTTGCTATTAAGCCAAGATCGCAAGTTCTGCCTATTCGGCACGACATATAATATATATATATATATATATAATATATATATATATAATATATATATATATAAAAATATATATATATATATATAATATGCAGTAAGATCACAGCAAACAGATGATTTCAGAATATGCAAAACCACCACTGTGAAAGGATAGTGAAATTCCAAGCGCTTCGTGACACTCACATTATCAAGGAACTATGAAAGTAATACATCAAAGGAAGGCATATAAAAGATCTAATCACACCTCACTATCACATCCCACAACAAAGCAACACCTGAAGTGCACGACACGTTTACTCATAGAAAGAGAACACTGCAGCAGGATCGCTGCCCAACTAACAGGTCCTTCACGACATCCCCCAAACTATCACCCAAGAATTTGATTTTTTTTTTCCCCAAGTATTAATTTAAAATTTTTCCCAAATTCTATTAAAATA
>NC_069401.1:43053057-43079523 GCF_026875155.1 Cherax quadricarinatus | reverse complement strand
ACACGGGCTGTGGCTGCACCCTTGTCTATGTCGATATGAGGGATGAGGAACAAGATGGGGCGAGTAGTCCCCTTGTGGAAAAAGGCTTTTCACCGTAGCTCCTGGGACTTTCCCTTTTTTGACGACTATCTCTGTGTTCTTTGGGGAAAAATTAGATCCATGGGGACCGATTTTTTCCTGTTTTTCCTTTTTACCGCATTTTGTGCGCTATTACGCCATGGTCCATTTGTGAAGGCTTTTGCAAAGCTGTAAAATTTTACATCTGCATTTTTTTTTGTCTTTAGTGCTTTTAGGACCTTGTCGTAGTGATTCATTTGAGACAGACGGGACCCCCTGTTCAAAAACCATGTTGCCCTGGGTGTGTAACTGATGGGTTTTCTAATGGGTGGTGATCTTGCTTCTTGGGACCCTTCAAAGATTTTTATGTATGGGGGATGTTGTGCTAGGGGTCTGAGTTCTTTGCTGTTGCTTTTCCCCCCCTTTGTGGAGGGGGGGCTATTCTTTTGTTTTAGAAACTGTGGGAGCCCCCCTTGTCCAGCCCTCTCCTTTGGATGGAAAAGGTCGGATGGGGCTTTTTGCAGTTCTTGTAAAACACAGAGTTCCATGATTGGCCCGGGGGCAGAGTGCGGGGCATGTCTTTTATCGCCTGTTCAAAGTTTTGGGGGTCGGATAAAGGGATAGGCTTGTTTAATAAAATTTTGGGCC
This sequence comes from Cherax quadricarinatus, assembly GCF_026875155.1. Lineage (NCBI taxonomy): Eukaryota > Metazoa > Arthropoda > Malacostraca > Decapoda > Parastacidae > Cherax > Cherax quadricarinatus. Next base: position 43,078,818 of record NC_069401.1, on the reverse strand, counting down.
TCTTTTAAAAAATTATTTTAAAATTTCGACTCCGTCTGGTTGCGGCTTGCAAAAAAAACTGAGTATAGGGACTTAGTAGCTCCCCATTTCCTTGCTGTCATCTGTGTAGGACCCATCTTGTTTAAGTGGGGGCCCCAATTTGGACTTTGTTCTCGATTTTTTTTTGGGCTAGTGTTAATATAAAATAAAAAATTTGTGCCCCAGCAAGTAAAAAAAATAAAAACGGTCAACAAACATTAATTACCAGGTACGGGTTTTAATATTGTAATTATTAATTTAATTTTAGGTTTAAACGTTTTGTGGAGTGGTGAAAAAGAGGGAAGCGAAGGAATAGCATTTCACGACCACGTGACTAATCACACTTCCCTTTACCAAAAATATTTGCTGTGTAATTCAGATGAACCCCTTTAAAAACCATGAGGGTAATTTACTCACGTAATATAATAAAATAATAATAATAAAAATTTTTTTATTATTATTTTATTTTATATTATTATTTTTATTTTTAAATTTATTATTATTATTATTATTTTCGAAGATTAAGTCAACACTTACAAGGTAGGGCTTACCGAGACACCCTCTGATCAGCGCATTAAAATAAATCTACATCAAACATCTCAAGGGGAGGCTCTAACTGTTACCCTGACTGACTTTTGGGGGGGGGACTGGAGAAAGTAGGGAAATATGTCAGAAGAAACGGGGGAATTGCAAGAGCTTAATAAAATATTTACCGCACCAATTCCGGGGGTCCAGGGGCTCAGCGACCTTTTCCCACCACGCTCTTCCACTTTTAAAGGGCCCCAAAAAGCAAGTTTCATAAAACGTTTATTGAATTAAACTTACTGGGTATACAAAATTGTTCCCAATTTGATTTGTACTTTTTTTTCGTTGTACAGTTATTCTCCTCCAAATTGATATCTTTTATTTTTTATCCATTTTGCCCGAATCTGCAGTATTGGGGCAGTTCGCCCAAAAAATACCTCTTGTCCCCCCACCCCCCTAATTCCCCTCTCCCTCATGTTTGCTCTCAGAATTATAATGACTTTTGTTGGGACCTTTTTAAATAACAGAGAACCATGAACGAGGAGATTTACTATATTTCTTCACACTATAGCACACTACTAACAGAGATTCATCATAAGGCTTTTATTTGAGAGTTACGGTTCTGAGGGGTGCCTTTCCCTTAAGAAAATGCAGTTGTAAAATAGGACCTTTCCCAAACTACATTATCAAAAACCCTTTTTCCCAAAGATTGTAGAGGAAAGGGTTTTTAATCTTTCACGCCATAGACGAAGGCGACTCCTAACAGGTCCATTGTTTTTTTGGGAAAAACTCGTTTTTATTTCCCCGAAAGACCCTTAAAAACCCTCCCCCAAAATTTGGGGGAAAAGGGAAGGGGGGGGGGGGATGACGACTCTTTGGGATTTCCATTCACTATATATTCTTTTTTGTAAGACTTAGCCTAGCAAAAGACGCCCCACAGGGAATGTGTTATACATAATACTTGGTATTAAGCTGTTAGAATTAGGTTTAATTTAGCTTGGTGAGCTACAACACCTCACACCAACACAATAAATTGTGGCACCCGCAGCCGTAGCAGGCGCCCCACCGATAGTTACAAAAAAGCCTTGTGAGCCTAGCGTTCCCCTATAAAACATGAGGAAAGAGGGACCTTTCCCCGTAAGTCCTTGTGCAATGGGGTTTTTTATTTCTTAAACAATACATAACCCCAAAATTTGTTTATTTTACCGCGATAAGGAACTTCGATACTACACCAGACGGTATTGGCTGAATTTCATGATTACTGGAGAAGGATCACTAGCCTAACAGTCCAAAAACCCAAGATAACCTCTCTCACATTCCCATTTGACAGGATTCGAAAACTCGAAACCTTTCTTTTATAAGCGACCCGCTTATTCTGCTGACTTTCCCAATCAAAGGATTATAAAAAACAGGAACCCGCATCATACAGATTTCCCAAAGGGGGTATTTACGTCGTGCCGAATAGGTTAAAATTTGGTCAATTAGCAAGAACTATTTAAAATTAAATCCTTTTTAAAAATTTTTTCCCTTTTACGTTTAAAAGTAATATTAAATTTTAAATTTTAAACTAAACAAACTAAATATAATTTAGATAAAATTTACAATATTTTAAAAAACACATTGAAATATATATTTTTTGTTAGGTCGAAAAATTTTTGAAAAAATTTTGCCCTACAAAAAAATTTTCGCTTGCCTTTTTTGGCAAGAAGATGTTGCTTTTGAGCAAAATCACAGTTTTACCTGTTTCGACACGTTATTTACACACCATGTGAAGTGCGAAAAAAAGTTAAGAGGGAAAAAATCTTAAAAACCTTTAAAAATGCACCAATCAACATATGAAACCCTTTACCAAAGGGTATTTGAACAAGCCAGCTTTCACTGTAAAACCCCTAATCATCTTATGGAAATTTTGAGAAAGCCAAACTTTTCATAAAACAATTGATTATGTCGTCGCGTTTTTCTTTAAACCATCGCTTAAAAAAATAGGGAGCTTCGATTTTAGAAAAATTTTGTCAAAAAAAAAAATTCCTTCCTTGTGAAACAGCCTTTACCCCCAGCACACCAGCTCAGGCCCCACCCGACCCGGCTACTAAAAAACTCTTTTGTTATACTCTGTACTTGACTGACAGAACATTGAGTGCCGCAAAACGTTTCCTTAATAAAATGTTCTACGTTACCACATAAGTAACTTCCTTCGATATAGCCAGCTCAGTCCAGAAGTTTAATTCACCCTCCTTCCCTTTTGTGTGTATATTTTCAGATGCCTGTTGGAGTATTCTTTCTCTCTGACTCTGATGTTACTCTTGTTTCCCTGAAACAGAAAGCACATCTTTGGTTTTTTCAGCTTCTTCAAACCTTCCCTATCGTTTCCTGTGACCACTTCTTCCTTCCTTCTCATCTTGTTCGTCTTTCACTGTCGTCTTCTATCTTTCTGTCGCGGCTGGCCGAGGCAAATTTTAGGCGCAGACTTGACTTCTAACTGCAATTAGTTTTCAAATTATCTCAGTTTTTTATTCCTCACCCCCTTGCGCACTCATGTGTGTGCGGTGAAAGTGCGGCGCGCCTGTATAACAAGGATGCTGTGTCATGCACAACACAAGACACCTAATCATTCCGCCTCACAGCATGGTGTCCCCCAATCTCCCTCACATATATCCACCTCACCCTCCCCATTTTCCTTTCCTCCTTCTCTCGCTATTCCCTGTCTCACACTGTTCCCTCACCTTTCCTCTTCACCTAATCATCCTATTCCCTCACTGCTTGTCTTTTCGTCGAGCCTCCGTAAACGCAGACCTGTTACCGTTTCCCGTCACTCTTCCCCTTCCTTCACTCTTCCCCTTTCTTTCACTCTTCCTTCCTTCTTGATGATACTGGTCTTCACTCCTGCCTCTTCTGACCACATAGGTCTCTTGAAGGAGTACACGGTGGCAGCTCCTCTTCTTTTGCATGTGGTGAGATAGATGGCTAGGAAGAATAATGGATACGGGGATACCCCTCTCTTCTGTATCGTTGAAGGGCACAGAGGTCTAGGAAGAATGATTCGATGATGACCCCTCACTTGATCGATGAGGACACAGGGGCTAGGAGTAAGTGACACGGGGGATCACTCTCGAATCGTTCAGGTATCAGTTGTGGAAAAAAGGAGTACTCTCCCTCTCGGATCGGACAGCGAAACCGCAGCACATTTAGTTCATGTCGGGTTTTGACGTTTGACTAACTTGTCAAACTTAAATCTCAGACCGGAGTGCGCGAGCCGATGATCCATAACCCTGCATGAGAAACTAACAGAACCTAACACACAAAGCCAGTATCATAAGGCCAGCCGTGGGGTTTGGGGAAATGTGCCGTTTGGAGTGACATTTAAACAGTCGTATCTACGCGCCTTGCAAAAAACAGTGAATGAAAGTGCAAGTGTTGAATGAATGTTGAAGGTGTTTGATGATGGTGAACGTATTGAATGATGGTGAAACTGTTGAATGATTGCGAAAGTGTTGAATGATGGTGAGAGTGTTGAATGATGGAGAAAGAGTGAATGATGGTGAAATTTGTTAATTATGCGAAAGTCGTTGGAATAGATGGGTGAGAGTGGTTGATGATGGTGAGAGTGTTGAATGATGGTGGATAGTGTTGAATGATGGTGAGCATTGCGTTGAATGATGGCGAAAGTGTTGAATGATGGTGAGAGAGTTGAATGATGTGAGAGTTTTGAATGATTGTGAAAACTTTTTTTTTTTGAATGATGGCGAAAGTGTTTTGAATGAAAAAAAAAAATGGTGAGAGTGTTGAATGATGGTGAGAGTGTTGAATGATGGTGAGAGTGTTGAATGATGGAGAGAGTGTTGAATGAATGGTGACAGTGTTGAATGATGTTGAGAGTGTTGAAATGATGGTGTAGGTTGAACTGATGTGAAGTGGTTGAATGATGGTGCAAGTCTTTGACATAATGTGAAATGTTGAATGATGGTGAGAGTGTTTGATGATGGTGAGAGTGTTGAATGATGGTGAGAGTGTTGAATGTTGGTGGAGAGGTTTGAATGAGGTGAGAGTGTTGAATGATGGTGAGAGTGTTGAATGATGGTGAGAGTGTTGAATGTGGTGAAAAGTGTTTGAATGATGGTGAGGAGTGTTGAATGATGGTAGAGTGTTGAATGATGGGGAAAAGTTTTTGAATGATGGTGAGAGTGTTGAATGATGGTGAGAGTGTTGAATGATGGTGAGAGTGTTGAATGTTGGTGAGAGTGTTGAATGATGGTGAGAGTGTTGAATGATGGTGAGAGTGTTGAATGTTGTGAGAGTGTTGAATGATGGTGAGAGTGTTGAATGATGGTGAATGTTAAATGATGGTAAGGGGTTGAATGTTGGTGAGAGTGTTAAATGATGGTGAGAGTGTTGAATGTGAGTAGGTTGAATGATGGTGAGTGTTGAATGAGGGTGAGAGTGTTGAATGAGGGGGAGATGTGAATGAGTGAAGTGTTGAATGATGGTGAAAGTCTTGACTAAATGGTGAAACGTTGAATGAGGGCGAAGAGTTGAATAATGGGAAAGGTTGAAAAATTTGGGGGAAAGTGTTTCTTTTTGGGTCACCTGAATCTGTGGAGACGGCCGACGTGTTTGAAAAAAAATATAATTGTTATGTAAATCGTGATGAAACGTACATTACCTTAGTGTAAATTTCCCCTTTGTATTTTTTGTTGAGAACCATGACGTGTGATTATGACAGGTGGTGTGTGGTTTAAAGTTTAGTGGTGTGTGGTAATGTTTAGTGGTGTGTGGTAATGTTAAGTGGTGTGGGGGTAATGTTAAGTGGAGAGGTGTGTAATGTTTAGTGGTTGTGTGTGGTTATGTTAAGTGGAGAGGTGGTGTAATGTTTAGTTTGGGTTGTGTGTGGTTATGTTAAGTGGAGTGGGGGAATGTTTAGTGGTTGTTGTGGTATGTTAAGTGGGGTGGTGTAATGTTTAGTGGTTGTGTGTGGTTTAGTAAGTGGAGTGGTGTAATGTTTAGTGGTTGTGTGTGGTATGTTAAGTGGAGTGGTGTAATGTTTAGTGTTGTGTTTTTGGTTATGTTAAGTGGAGTGGTGTAATGTTTAGTGGTTTTTGTGGTTAAGTGGAGTGGTGTAATGTTTAGTGGTTGTGTGTGGTTATGTTAAGTGGAGTGGTGTAATGTTAGTGGTTGTGTGTGGTTATGTTAAGTGGGGTGGTGTAATGTTTAGTGGTTGTGTGTGGTTATGTTAACTGGAGTGGTGTAATTTTTTGTGGTTTGTGTGTGGTTTTTTTAAGTGGAGAGGTTGTGTAATGTTGGGTGGTGGTGGTTTTTTTTAAGGGGAGAGGTGTGTAATTTTAGTGGTGTGTGGAAATTTTAAAAGGGGAAAGGGTGTAATTTTAGGGTGGTGTGGGGTTTTAAATGTTAAGGGGAAAGGGTTTGTGTAATGTTTAGTGGTGTTGGTAATGTTAAGTGGAGGGTGTATGTTTAGGGTTTTGTTGGATGTTAAGTGGAGGGGTTTGTGAAATTTTTTTGGGTGGTGGGTGTGGTTGTTAAGTGGGGGGTGGTGTAATTTTTAGGGGTGTGTGGTAAGTTAAGGGAGGGGTGAAAATTTTTTTGGGGTTTGTGTGTGGTTATGTTAATGGAGGGGTTTGGTTAATTTTAGGGGGTGGGGTGGAAATGTTTAGTGGAAGGTGGTGTAAGTTTATGGTGTGTGGAATTTAGTGGAGGGTGTAATTTTTTATGGTTGGTGGGGTTATGTTGTGGGGATTTGTGTAAGTTTTAGGGGGGGTGTGGGGTTTTAATGTTAAGTGGAGGGGGTTTTGTGTAGTTTAAAGTGGTGTTGTGGGGGAAGTTAAGTGGGAGGTTGGAAAAGTTTAGGGGGTGGTTGGGAAATTTTGTTAAGGGGAAAGGGTTTTTGGGGTAATGTTTAGGGTGGTGTGGGGAAGTTAAGGGAGGGGTTTGTAATGTTTAGTTTTTTGGGGGTAATGTTAAGTGGAGGTTGTGAAATGTTTAGTGGTGGTGGGGTAAGTTAAGGGAAGGTTTTAAGTTTGGGGGTGGTGGTAATGAAAATTGGGAGGTTGTGTAATTTTTTGTGGGGTGTGGGTTTTGTAATGGAGATTTTGTGTAATGTTTATGGTGGTTTTTAAATGTTAAGTGAGGGGTTGTGAAAAGTTTATGGGGTGTGTCCCACAGCGCCACAAAAACATTACACCACCCTTCCTAGCTTTTTCCACCATTGTGGTAATAATTTTTGGGGAAAAAGTGAATTTGTGCAAGGAATATTTGTCTTGTAGTCTGACGGGTGGGGCCCGGGGTTTTCTTCAGGGCCCGCACGGGTCCGGCCCGGGTCTTTTCACGTGGTGACCCGCCGGGCCTGGCCCGGGTCTTTTTCACGTGGTGACCCAGCAGGGTCCTGGCCCCGGGTTTCTTCACGTGGTGCCCCGAGGGGTCCGGGCCCCGGGTCTTTTTAGGGGTGACCCAGCAGGCCCGGGCCCCGGGTTTTCTTATTGGGCCCAGCAGGGCCCTGACCGGGTCTTCTTCTTTGGGGGACCCAGCCTTGTCCGGGCTTTTTCCCAGTAGTGCCCCACACGGGTCCCGGGCCCGGGGGTCTTCTTCAGGGGTGCCCCAGAGGGTCCGGCCCCGGGTCTTCTTCAAGGGGTGACCCAGCACGGCCCGGGCCGGTTTTTCTTCATGGGGTGACCCAGCACGGGTCCGGGCCCCGGGGTCTTTTTCGTGGTGACCCGCGGGGGGCCCCTGCCCGGGCCCTTCTTCATTGGGCCCAGCAGGGGTCTGGCCCGGGTTTTTTCAGTGGTGAGCCAGCAGGGGCCCGTGGCCCGGTCTTTTTTCATGTGGGCCCCACCGGGTCCGGCCCGGGTCCCCCTTCACGTGTGACCCGCACGGGCCCGGGCCCCGGGGCCTTCTTTGGGTGACCCAGCAGGGGCCCCGGGCCCCGGTCTTCTTCATTGGTGACCCAGCACGGGTCCGGGGCCCGGGGTCTTCTTCATGTGGTGACCAGCACGGGCCCTGCCCGGGTCTTCTTCATGGGTGCCCACACGGTCCTGGCCCGGTCTTTTTCACGGGTGACCCAGCAGGGCCCCCTGGCCCGGTCTTCTTCATGTGGTGCCCCAGCACGGGTTCCGGCCCGGGTTTTTCTTAGTGGGCCCCAGCAGGGCCGGGCCCCGGGGTCTTCTTCTGTGGTGACCCAGCCGGGCCCGGGCCCCGGGGTCTTCTTCAGGGGACCCAGCACGGGTCCCGGGCCCCGGGTCTTTTTCCATGTGGTGACCCAGACGGGTCCGGGCCCGGGGGTCTTCTTCATGCGGTGACCCAGCACGGGCCCTGGCCCGGTTTCTTCTCATGCGGTGACCCAGCAGGGCCATGGCCCAGGTCTTCTTCATGTGGGGGACCCAGCACGGGCCCTTGGCCCGGTCTTTTTTCATGTGGTGACCCACACGGGTCCTGCCCGGTTTCCTTCATGTGGTGACCCAGCACGGGTCCTGGTCCGGGTCTTCTTCATGTGGTGACCCAGCACGGGCCCTGGCCCGGGTCTTCTTCACGTGGTGACCCAGCACGGGTCCTGGCCCGGGTCTTCTTCATGTGGTGACCCAGCACGGGTCCTGGCCCGGGTCTTCTTCATGTGGTGACCCAGCACGGGTCCTGGCCCGGGTCTTCTTCATGTGGTGAGCCAGCACGGGCCCTGGCCCGGGTCTTCTTCATGTGGTGACCCAGCACGGGTCCTGGCCCGGGTCTTCTTCACGTGGTGACCCAGCACGGGTCCTGGCCCGGGTCTTCTTCATGTGGTGACCCAGCACGGGCCCTGGCCCGGGTCTTCTTCATGTGATGACCCAGCACGGGTCCTGGCCCGGGTCTTCTTCATGTGGTGAGCCAGCACGCGCCCTGGCCCGGGTCTTCTTCATGTGGTGACCCAGCACGGGTCCTGGCCGGGTCTTCTTCACGTGGTGACCAGCACGGCCCTGGCCCGGGTCTTCTTCATGTGGTGACCAGCACGGGCCCTGGCCCGGGTCTTCTTCATGTGGTGACCCAGCACGGGTCCTGGCCCGGGTCTTCTTCATGTGGTGACCCAGCACGGGTCCTGGCCCGGGTCTTCTTCATGTGGTGACCCAGCACGGGTCCTGGCCCGGGTCTTCTTCATGTGGTGACCCAGCACGGGTCGTGGCCCGGGTCTTCTTCATGTGGTGACCCAGCATAGAATGTAGTAGTATAGGTGAATGTGTTTGCAGTAATGTTTAGTGCGGTATTAGAGAAGAATGTGTGTGGTCATGTTTAGTGTTGTAGCAAAGGAGTATTTGGTGTAGTAATGTCCAGCTTTTTAAAGCAGTATGTGTGGTGTGTGTGTGTGTGTGTTGTGTGTGTGTGTTGGTTGGTTTGTGTTTGGTGTGTGTGTGTTACCCCCTATTTTGTACCACCTATTGAGGTTGGGGGGGTCTAGCCCACCCCTGGCCCCGCCTCTTCACTGGCGCACTAGGCACTTCCCTGAACCATGACTTTATCATACCTCTGTTTTAAAGCTATGTATGGATCCCCCCCAAACATCTCTTCCAAACTTTTCCACTTCCTGACTACTCTTGCTGAAAAATACTTCCTAAATCCCGTGATTCATCTGTGTCCTTCAACTTCCCAAAGTTCCCTTTTACTGTGTCCAACCTGGAACATCTGTCTTTGTCCACCTTGTCAATTCCTCTCGTATTTTGTAAGTCGTTATTTTATGTCCCCCCTTTTTCTCCCTATCCTCCAGGTCGTCAGGGTTTTTTTCCTTAACCCCCCTCGTTGGGATACCTCTTAGCTCTGGATGTCTTTTTGGCAAAACCCTTTGACTTTCTCGAGTTTTTTTTACATGCTTGGCTAGGTGTGGGTTTTTCCCAAAATGGTTTCCGCATTTTCCCCCAAATTGGGGCCCAACGTTTTTCGGTGTACAGGGTCCTGACGATTCCTTATTAAGAGTCGGAAAGCTGTTCTGAGGTTTGCAAGGGCCCCCTATGCTGCACATTTTTTTGGGTTTAGTGGCTTCAGGGATGTCCTGGGGTTTTTACTCACCCCCGATCTTTTTCCTTGGTGGGTTTGTAGTCCTGGCCCCTAGACTGTACTCCGTCGCGGTCTTCTTTCCTTCCCCAATTTCATGACTTTGCCATGGTGGGGGTTTGAACCAGGAGCAATTGCTGGACCAGGTCTGCAGCCTGTCCGTCCTTTGTAGTTCTGCCTGGTCTTTCCTCGAAGAATTCTTCTCTTTAATTCACGTAACGCAAACAGGAACCTCGGTTCTTCCTTCTGTCATGTCGTTCCAAATCCGAAACAGCACTGGTCTAGGACGACCCTGTGGGCCCCCGTGGGCACAGGTCCCCCTCGACCATCACCCCGTACCATTACTCGCTGCTTTTCCCGACAAAAATTCCCCGATCCTTGTAGTGCCTTCCCCCGTTTTCCCCGCTTGGGCCTCCCTTTTTGCACTAATCTTTGGTGGTACTGTGTCAAAAACCTTCTTTTCAGTCCCAAAAAATGCAATCCCCCCACCCCCTCTCTCTTGTCTTGTGCGGTTTTTCTTTTCATAGAACTCCAGTAGTTTGTGACACAGGATTTCCCGTCCCTGAAACCATGTTGGCTGCTGTTGATGAGATCATTCCTTTCTAGGTGTTCCACCACTCTTCTCCTGACAATCTTCTCCATGACTTTGCATACTATACATGTCAGTGACACTGGTCTGTAGTTTAGTGCTTCATGTCTGTCTCCTTTTTTAAAGATTGGGACTACATTTGCTGTCTTCCATGCCTCAGGCAATCTCCCTGTTTCGATAGATGTATTGAATATTGTTGTTAAGGGTACACATAGCGCCTCTGCTCCCTCTCTCAGGACCCATGGAGAGATGTTATCTGGCCCATTGCCTTGAGGTATCTAGCTCACTCAGAAACCTCTTCACTTCTTCCTCGGTTGTGTGTACCGTGTCCAGCAACTGGTGATGTGCCACACCTCTCCGTCCCTCTGGAGCCCCTTCTGTCTCCTCTGTGAACACTTCTTTGAATCTCTTGTTGAGTTCCTCACTTACTTCATGGTCATTTCTTGTTGTCTCTCCTCCTTCCTTCCTTAGCCTGATTACCTGGTCCTTGACTGTTGTTTTCCTCCTGATGTGGCTGTATAACAGCTTCGGGTCAGATTTGGCTTTCACTGCTATGTCGTTTTCATATTGTCGTTGGGCCTCCCTTCTTATCTGTGCATATTCGTTTCTGGCTCTACGACTGCTCTCCTTATTCTCCTGGGTCCTTTGCCTTCTATATTTCTTCCATTCCCTAGCACACTTGGTTTTTGCCTCCTTGCACCTTTGGGTGAACCATGGGCTCATCCTGGCTTTTTCTTTATTCCTGTTTCCCTTGGGTACAAACCTCTCTTCAGCCTCCTTGCACATTGTTGCTACATATTCCATTATCTCATTAACTGGCTTCCCTGCCAGTTCTCTGTCCCACTGAACCTCGTTCACGAAGTTCCTCATTCCCGTGTAGTCCCTTTCCGTGTGTTTTGGTTTCATTTGTCCTGGCCTTCCTGCTTCCCCCTCCACTTGTAGCTCTACTGTGTATTCGAAGCTCAAAACCACATGATCGCTGGCCCCAAGGGGTCTTTCATATGTGATGTCCTCAATATCTGCACTGCTCAAGGTGAATACTAAGTCCAGTCTTGCTGGCTCATCCTCTCCTCTCTCTCTTGTAGTGTCCCTTACGTGTTGGTACATGAAGCTTTCCAGTACCCCCTCCATCATCCTAGCCCTCCATGTATCTTGGCCCCCGTGTGGCTCCAAGTTCTCCCAGTCGATCTCCTTGTGGTTAAAGTCGCCCATGATCAGGAGCTTTGCCCTGCATGCATGAGCTCTTCTGGCCACTGCAGCCAGTGTGTCAACCATCGCTCTATTGCTCTCGTCATACTCATGCCCTGGTCTCCTGCTGTTCTGTGGTGGGTTATACATCACTACTATTACCACCTTGGGACCTCCAGACTGAAGCGTTCCCGCTATGTAATCACTTTCTTCTCCGCTGTCCCCTCTCTCCAGATCATCAAAATTCCATCAGTGTTTGATCAGCAGTGCCACTCCTCCACCCCCCCTGTTCCTTCTGTCTTTCCTCAGGATCTGGTATCCCATTGGAAAGATGCCATCTGTTATCATACCTGTGAGCTTGGTTTCTGTGAGCGCTATGATGTCCGGTGATGTCTCTTTGACTCTTTCGTGCCACTCCTCCCACTTGTTTGTTATTCCATCAGCGTTTGTGTACCACACACCTTCAGTTTCCTTTCCAATACTGTGGTTTGGGGGGCCTGTGGGGGTGGGAGACCTGGTAGCATACTGTGGGATTCTATGATTGGGGGTTGGGTGGAAGCTGTGGGTATGGATTGTAGTTTGTGTTGGGATGGTGTGATAGGTTGTGGGGTTCTGAGGATAGTTGTGTGTGTGCTTGCCCTTGCTTCTCTGTTCTGCTCTGACTGACCTCTGCTGGTTCCATCCTTGTTTCCTTTCCTATCTCCTTTCGCTTTTTTGTCCTCTCCCTCAGCTGCTGTCTCTCTGTTTGTGTTCTGTCTCTGTCTAGGAACACCTTCTTGTACTCTTCCGAGTTTTTCAACCTTGGTTTCTTTTGGAGGATCCTGTTCCTCATTGTTTCTGTCCTGAGAATCAGCTTGATTGGTCGGTTTCTCCCCTTCACGTACCCCCCTATTCTCTGAAAATTTACAATCGCGTCCATGTCTTCTCCCCCTATTTCTGTGAATATTTTCCCAATCTCCTTTCTTTCTTCTTGCCGTCTTTCAGTGTGTGTCTTTTCCTCTCTCTCCCGAAGCCCATGGATAAACACTGATTTTGCCCTTCCTCCTCCCATTGCCTCTCCCTCTGTGACTCTGGTTCCTGTCTGTATATGGTCATTTTCTCCCTTGATTTTTCCAGTGGCTCTGGGTAGCATGGTTGTGCCTCAGCATTCGACTTATCTCCCTCTCTATCTGCACCCAGCTGCTCTTTCATTTTACTCCCTGACCCTTCTTTGCAGGCTGATATGACCTTAGCATAATTCATATCTCCTTCCTTCCTGTTCATCCTCTCAGCTTCATATGCTGTGTCTTTTCTGGTCACTGCCCCTGAGACTTGCTTCAGCCTGTTTACCTCAAACTCTAGGACCCTTACCCTGTCTACTGCAGTTTCGACTTGTGCCTCCCATTTCTTCGTCTCCTTCTCCAACCTCTTTTCCCATTTCGCAGAGAGCTCTTTCTCCATTTTTTCAGAAAGCTCTCCTAATTTTCTCTCCCATTCTTGCTCCATCCTTCTCCACTGCTCCTCCATCCATTCCTCCCTACCAATACCTTTGTCATCTGATCCCTGATTCCTACGAGTCCCAATCATTTTTTTTTTTTTTCTTTTTTTTTTTTTTTTTTAGTAAAGGAAAAAGAGAAAGAGAGAGAGAGAGGGAGAGAGAGAGAGAGAGGGAGAGAGAGAGAGAGAGAGAGAGAGAGAGAGAGAGAGAGAGAGAGAGAGAGAGAGAGAGAGAGAGAGAGAGAGAGAGAAGGAGAGAGAGAAGGAGAGAGAGGAAGGGAAAGGTAGAAGGAGATAGAGGGGGAGAGTGAAAAGGTAAAGGGAGAGAGAGAGAGTGAGAGAAAGAGAGGAGAGAAGGGAAATATAGGAGGAGAAAGGGGAGAGAAGAGAGAGAGGAAGAGAGAGGAAGAGAGAGAGGAAGAGAGAGAGGAAAAGAGAGAGGAAGAGAGAGAGGAAGAGAGAGAAGGGGAGAGGAAGAGAGAGAGGGGAATAGAGAGAGAGGAAGGGGAGAAAGGGTTAAGAGGAGAGAGAGGAAGAGACAGAAGAGTAAGAGATAGAGAGAGGAGAGAGAGAAAAATGAGAGAGGAGAGGAGAGAGAGAATAGAGAGAGAGAGAGGAGGAAGAGGGGAAAAAGGAAAAAGAGGGGAGAGAGAAGGAAGGGTTAGGGGTAAATTCACATAAAGGTGTGAATCCTGTTTATGTACTCACTATTTGACTCCCCTTTTTGTGGTTTGAGGGGTGGTCCTAGCCCCGGGCCCCCGCCTCTTCACCGGTTGCTATGGCCCCTCTCTCCCCGCCCCCTGAGCTTTATAAAACCTGTCTTAAAATGTGAGGGGGTTCCTGCCCCCACTACGTCATTTTCTGCTATTCCCTGCCTTACAATCTATGACTGAGAAAAACTTCCCATATCTTCGATCTTGTGTCTTCAATTCCCAATTTGTGGCCTCTTGTTTCTGGGTTTTCCCCCCTGGAACACCTTTTCCCTTTTCCCCCTTGTCTATTCCACGCAGTATTTTATTGTCGTTATCTGTCTCCCCCGCCCCCCTTTTCTCCGTGTCGTCAGGGGATTTCCTTAATCTTTCTTCATAGGACATTCCCCTTAGCTCTGGAACTAACCTTGTTGCAAACCTTTGTACTTTCTCTAGTTTCTTGACGTGCTTTATCAAGTGCGGGTTCCAAACAGGTGCTGCATACTCCAGTATGGGCCTGACATACACGGTGTACAGTGTCTTGAATGATTCCTTACTAAGGTATCGGAATGCTGTTCTCAGGTTTGCCAGGCCCCCATATGCTGCAGCAGTTATCTGATTGATGTGTGCTTCCGGAGACATGCTCGGTGTTATAACTCACCTCCTTGAGTGAGGTTTGCAGTCTTTGGCCACCTAGCCTATACTCTGTCTGTGGTCTTCTGTGCCCTTCCCCTATCTTCATGACTTTGCATTTGGCAGAATTAAATTCGAGAAGCCATTTGCTGGACCAGGTGTCCAGTCTGTCCAGGTCTCTTTGAAGTCCTGCCTGGTCCTCATCAGATTTAATTCTCCTCATTAACTTCACATCATCTGCAAACAGGGACACTTCTGAGTCTAACCCTTCCGTCATGTCGTTCACATATACCAAAAATAGCACTGGTCCTAGGACCGACCCCTGTGGGACCCCGCTCGTCACAGGTGCCCACTGTGATACATCATTACGTACCATGACTCGTTGTTGCCTCCCTGTCAGGTATTCTCTGATCCATTGCAGTGCCCTTCCTGTTATATGCGCCTGATGCTCTAGCTTCTGCACTAATCTCTTGTGAGGAACTGTGTCAAAGGCCTTCTTGCAGTCCAAGAAGATGCAATCAACCCACCCCTCTCTCTCTTGTCTTACTTCTGTTATTTTATCATAAAAACTCCAGAAGCTTTGTGACACAGGATTTGCCTTCCGTGAATCCGTGCTGGTTGGCATTTATACTCCTGTTCCGTTCCAGGTGCTCCACACTCTCCTCCTGATAATCTTCTCCATAATTTTGCATACTATACACGTCAATGACACAGGTCTATAGTTTAGTGCCTCTTTTCTGTCTCCTTTTTTGAAAATGGGAACTACATTTGCCGTCTTCCATACCTCAGGTAGTTGCCCAGTTTCCAGGGATGTGTTGAAGATTGTGGTAAGTGGTACACACAACATATCTGCTCCCTCTCTAAGGACCCACGGAGAGATGTTGTCCGGTCCCATTGCCTTTGAGGTATCGACGTCCTTAGCAGTTTCTTCACCTCCTCCTCATCTGTATGTATGTCGTCCAACACTTGTTGGTGTATTCCTTGTTGGTGTCCCCATCTGGTCTGTCCCCCAGAGTCCTTCCTGTCTCTACTGTAAATACTTCCTTAAATCTCGTGTTGAGCTCCTCACATACCTCTTGATCGTTTCTTGTGAGTTCTCCACCTTCTTTCCTCAGCCTTATCACCTGGTCCTTGACTGTTGTCTTCCTCCTAATGTGGCTATACAGCAGTTTCGGGTCAGATTTGACTTTCGATGCTATGTCGTTTTCATACTGTCGCTGGGCCTCCCTCCTTATCTGCGCATACTCGTTTCTGGCTCTTCTACTAATCTCCTTGTTTTCCTGGGTCCTATGCCTCCTGTACCTTTTCCATTCTCTGTTGCACTTAGTTTTTGCCTCCCTACACCTTCGGGTAAACCAAGGACTCGTTTTGTATGTGTATGTGTGTGTGTGTGTGTGTGTGCTACAGCTATTCAAGTGCCTAACAGCAGATCCTGTTCTCACCTAGTGTGCGTGTATGTGTGTGTGTGTGCATTTGTTTATGTAAGCAGTCCTTATTTCCCTCATATGTACTACATATGTTTTGCATATGTACCCAATCTCTTGGTTCCCACTCTACTATCTTGTGCCTAAAATTACGTTCAATTCTGTATGCTAGGCTTCGCTAGGCTACCTCTCATACTAGGCTATCTATCATTAACTGCTTAACTCTCCTAAACCTCAATAAATTCTATTAAATGCCAGTAAATGCTGCTTATTCTAATTCTGATAGCTCGAGGAGAGTGACCCCCAATTTCCAGCTAGAGACTGTTGCTGACCCCATGCAACTCAAACTAGGTGAATATTACTTGCGGCTGGCAGTGGAGTAATGTTGTCGTCCTGGGTCCCAGTATGAAAATGCTTGATGCTTCTCGATAATTTTTCCACTAACTTCCTGTATGCACTGTAGTCTCTAGCTCATCTATTTTTTCACTCACTCACTGTATTTACTGACACATCTATACATATCTCTTATCTCCCTGGTCTTGAGTCGCACTTATTCTTCAAAATACCCCACTGCGTTATTATGGCAACACTGTTTAGTGTGTGTGTGTGTGTGTGTGTGGTAATGTTTAGTGTTGTTATAAAGGAGGTGAATGCATTTGGTAATGTTTTTTTCTTTTGAGATAATAAAGGTGAATATGTTGGGTAATGTTTAGTGTTTTATAATCTTTCTTGCAATATTTACAAGATAATATGGGAGGCAGGATAAAAATTTGCATATAAATGCTTTTAAGTAGATGGTGCCTGGAACGACTCGGGATTGTGGTGAAGATACGATAGTGGTAGTGGTGGTTGTGGTAGTAGTTATAGTGATGGTTGTGGGTGATGGTGGTAATAGTGGGGATGGTTTGTGGTGGTGGAGGGGGTGGTGGTGGTTGTGGTATTGGTGGTGGGTTGGCGATAGCGTTGGGGGTGGGTAGTACTGGTGGTGGGGTTGTGATAGAGGTGGTGGTGGTTGTAGGTGTGGTCATTGTGGTGGCGGTCTAAGTGATCATGGTGATGGTAGTGGTGATCTTAATAGTGGTTGTGGTATTTATGATAGTAATGGTGGTGGTAATGGAGTGTTAGAGGTACTGGTGGTAGTGGTGGTGGTTGTGGTGGTGGTAGCTGTTTTAGTGGTACAGGTGGTGGATGTTGTGGTGGTGGTAAACAGTAGTAGTGGTAATGATAATGGGGTAGTAGTGTTGGTGGTGGTAATGTGGTGATGGTATGATAATGGTGGTGGTACGGTAGTGTTGGTGGTGGTGATGGTATGATAATGATGGTGGTACGGTAGTGATGGTGATAGTGTGATAATGGTGGTGGTGTGATGGTATGATAATGGTAGTGGTACGGTAGTGGTGGTGATGGTGGTGATGGTTGATAATGGTAGTGGTGGTGATGGTTAGGGTAGTGGTAGTGGTGGTGACGGGGATTTTTTTTACTTGTGGTCGTGTTGGTAGTAGTGACGGTGGTACAATTTCCATCTTTTCTTTCAGTTTTCCTTAATATAGTGATCTTGATGGTGGATGGGACAGTCAAAATGGCGGAGATGACTTCAGGGTCTTACCAGTCTTGTAGCACACTAGTCTTACTAATGTTACTAGTCTTACTAATGTGAGGTTTAAAAAAAGTCTTAGGCGTCTACTTGACAGTAGAGATGGCCGGAGACAGTTGTGTGATGGAAGGGTCACGAGGGTGTTGGTCCACTGCAGGAGAATGTCTATGGATATTACAACACTCCGCTCAGATACATTTTTACTCGAAATTATAAACAAATAGATAATTATCTCTCTTAATGAGAGAATTTGACACCTTCCTAATTTTTTTTTTTGATCAGTGGGGTTTGTTTGGTATGTTTTTAAATGGGGCCTACCATCCTTACGCCAACCAGGAGACCCTGGTCTGAGACCGGGCCGCACAGAACCATGTACAAGCAGTTTAGTCGATATTTCCCTCCTGCTAAACAAATATTAGGTTACCTTACCACTGAAATAAACTTGATCAGGAGAGTTTAATTACTTAATTATCTCTCTTAATAAGTCAAATCTCTGATTCTTGACCTCGTGTGATGTGTGGGTTGACTTTGCTTAAAAAGTAACAAAGTTAAGAAACTTTCTTAAGGAGTTTCAATTGAGTTTTCAGGCGCCCCCACGGACTTACGAATTGTTTCTTCAAAATTCAATCCTCACTAGCTGTAAAGATCAATCATAATTTACATGTAAGATACCCCCTCTTCCTGGGATTAACAGGATATACTTTGTATTAAAAAATTTTTACTGCACTTGCTTTTTTAAATCTACAATTTCCCTTCAGCCTTCACTCAATATTTTTTTTTAATCTTCTTTGTAAAATTTTCATTAGAGATAAAAAAAAAGTGATTTTTTTGTGATAAACAGTCCCCAAACGCTTCATTCTGTGTGCGAAGCTCATCATTATTAGGGACTTAAGAGTCATATTCCTCCCCTTATTAGCCTTGTAGGACTGCTCTTTGAAGCCTTAAGAAAAATGTTATTACGGCGGGAAAAATAAATTTACCTGGAAGTTAGTTATTGAAGGTCGTATCCAGGGATAGAAGTCCAAGAATCCAAATAAAGATAATTGACGCTGATTGACTGTCTAGAATTTATTCTTGTTATTAATTCGTCCAATTCAATTATCCAAATAAATTTCCTGAACAACAAAAAATTGTGGTTAACTTGTTTATAGTTGTGTTCCATTAAAATGATTACCTAAGATATCTTTAGCGCGATCAAAAGGATATCTTTTAAATTATATGATTTGTACGCTCATTAATGTTTATCTGTGTTGTGTGCTATGCAATATTAAATGGTAGAAGTTTGAATAATTTCACAAGTAATCAAAATGCTATACGTCTCCTCTAGCTAGCTGTAAGGTAAATTATTTAAACTTTCTCAAAGCAACCTTATAGGTTCAGAATCTTTAGACTTTTCACACCTAAAAACTCCATTAGTTTCTTAATCCCTCAGGGGCCTCATCCACCTGAACTCTCCGGGCATCGTTAAATCAGGTATCTGCTAACGTAGCGTCCTCAGAGAAAGGAGAGCCACGATTACTGCTTTTTCATTCATGTTATATTGCAATGTATTTCTTAATAGCTAAACAAAAAGTTTTCTTGCGTTTTTAATTATTTGATATATTATCTTTGTATGTAGGTGGATCAAACAACTAACCTTCATTGCTCGTTGAAGGAGAATTTGACTGGCTGCCAATGCTGCAAATACTGCTAGCTTGCTGGTGCAGAGGTAAACTGGTATGGCACCTGCCCGATGTCTCTGCAGGGCCAGTTTTCTCTCGCTGCTCCTGTAGAGGAAAACCCCTCTATTTCTTCTCTGAAAGAATGCTGTTCTTCCAGCCGTTTTTTAGATGCTTTTGGTAGGTGTCCCGTTGGAGAGGCTGGACAAAAATCTTGTAACTCTGTGAAACTCAGTTCACAGAGCATTTTTAGACTTTTTAGGGTGATATTTACGTTTTCAGAGGTTGTTTTGCTTTGGACATCTCTATATCTCTGGTCCGGTGACTCTCGACCTACAACGTACTGGTATCCTATGTACTTCTTGTACTTGGGAATTTGAACTGCTGAACTCTCTTTCAGTAATATGGGAGTTTTTATGCCTTTTCGTGGGAATTTGCTGATGCTGTGCTGTTCATGCTGCTTCGAGCATTACTCCCTGTTTGACAATGGGTCGTCATATGTTAAACAAGTGTCTTGTGCATGATGTCCAGAAGTTGCTTATTAGGAATTGTTTTTGTCATTTCACATTCTAAGTCAGTCTAGCAGAGCACATACCGAGCAACACACCCGCAATATTTGACACCTTATATTACTCTTTTTACTTTGGTACACCTCACCCCCAGTAACGTACCAGATGGTGCACTTAATAATAGGTACGGTATTTTTCAGAGTGCCCTTTGCCCTATGAATATGTACAGAAGAATGATATTTACAAAGGATAACAAGCTATACTCCAGATTGTGTAGAGCTTCTCCTTAATTATTCAAGTTAATAACTGTAATATTACTCCTGACACCTTTGTTATTAAAACCTCAACTTTCATTTGGTTGTTTGTATTCCACTTGTATTCAAAGCCCCTATGAGAGCTACATATTTGCAGGATAAGTGGAAAAAAATCTACTGGCCAACTGTTCAAACAGGTAGATACTAGGGGTCAATTGTTGACTTTTAGTTTCTCTGTGGAAATCTTCACTTATTAGATGTCGCATTTTATAACAGCTAGTCATGCAGGAATAGTTATTAATGTTATTGAACATAGATTAAAAAACCCAAAACAGAGGTTTTAAAATGAAACATTAAAAGAAGAAATCCAGCCCTGAAGGCAACTTACAGAAGCTATGAAAACAGACATGATTATGGATGTAGTTTCCCCCCATAGACTTTTTGAATGATAATTAGACCATGTGCAACTCTTGGTATCTTTATTGGGGAAAACGTTTCGCCACACAGTGGCTTCATCAGTCCATACAAAGGAGAATCTTGAAGAATAGGAGGAGAATGAGGTAATCAGCCCCTCAACCTTGAGTCGATGTGGTCAGTCCATCCAATCTTGAATATTCAAGATTGATGGACTGACACATCGCCTCAAGGTTGAGGGACTGATTACCTCATTCTCCTCCTATTCTTCAAGATTCTCCTTTGTATGGACTGTGAAGCCACGTGTGGCGAAACGTTTCCTCAATAAAGATACCAAGAGTTGCACATGTGTCTAATTTATCAAACATGTCGGTTCTCTGAACCATTCATCTACAAAGACTTATGAATAAAATGAAAGGGGAGAAACCCCTTCAGAATAATATAGATCAAATTTTTCAGAAACGTCAGTTGCAAACTGGTGTTTTCTAATTATATAGTTGTAATAATTAGTAATGTGAATTCCACGACCATTGTGGCTTTCATTTGTAACTCTTCACCAAATGGACGAACCAGCTATGATTATAAAAGAAACAATATACCAAGTAATATTATTGAGAATATTTCAGAGGCAGCAATTATATCATAGATATAAACCAGTGATAACAAGGGATTTCAATAAGGAGATGGAGATTAAATGCCAAGGACCCGCAGTGGGCTCAGAGACATGGGATAGCAAGCTTCTTAATTTGATAAGGGAAAAACCCTCTTACGGCAGAATGTTAAAAAACCAGCGGGATTAGAGGAAATGAAGAACCGATAACTCTAGTCCTGTTACTCCCCCAAGCGAGGCGAATAATGAAAAAACTGATTTACAGA
This sequence comes from Cherax quadricarinatus, assembly GCF_026875155.1. NCBI lineage: Eukaryota > Metazoa > Arthropoda > Malacostraca > Decapoda > Parastacidae > Cherax > Cherax quadricarinatus. Next base: position 43,057,953 of record NC_069401.1, on the reverse strand, counting down.
ATGCACAAATAACAAAAAAGGCACAATACCGTGACTGGAACAATACCCCAAAAAACCCCGCACATAGAAGAGAGGAGCTTACGACGACGTTTCGGTCCGACTTGGACCATTTACAAGTGACACTAATTTTTAAAGGGTCCAAGTCGGACTGAAGCGTCGTCGTAAGCTCCTCTCTTCTATGTGCGGGTTATTTGTGTACAGAATCCCACCTATGAGCAACGATCATCGTGTACATGACCAAAGTAACTCTAAATTAAAGTGAAGAATGGAAGAGATTGTTGTACAAAAATGATGAAAATTGAAGGAATGAGGCATTTTCTGATATCAACGTCGTGGCGTGTTTAATTTCAATGAACAATTTAAACAAAATTATGTAAATTTGCAACCAGATGTCTAAAGAAGCAACAGTCACATTTTTACCAATAAAAGACATAGACAAATGTAAAGAAACAAGTCCAGAAATTACAGAACATGAAAAAAATACGATAAGCTAATGTTTTTAAAAAAGGAAAATAGGCAAGCACTCGCATTTAGAAAAACGTTTCGGTCCTGGGTCTTGGATCATTTCTTACAAGGTTTTCTAATTTAAATATCCTAGGTGTCTCGCGTGTGATTTTAAATCACTTGTAGATGTCCATTACCCAGGTTTACTTCATTAAATCCGTTGTCCGAAAAAAAAGAAGAGACAGAAGTGATTATTTCTGCGTGAAAGAAGAAACTGAAAAATCCCAATTTTATGAGGGTTTAGCAGCAAAGAAAAATAAAAACCACATTGTGATAGTAAGAATGAAGTGATAACACAAAGGAAAGAAGGGAAATACCTCAAAGGAGGTGACGGGGAAGATGAGGAATAACCTAAAGGGAGAAGATTCCTTGATGTGTTTATATACTAACAATAACCGGTACAAAATTACGGGGAAAGATTAATCCAACGAAACTAGTAAAAATTTTGAAACTACTAATACAAGAGTGAGGAACCTACTGCTTGATACTGACACATCAGAGGCATAAAGATGGAATATCACCAGAAATTATTGGCAAAAGCAGCTGGAATATTTTACAAGCGACACACACAGCTTTAAATAAAAGAAATTCATATGTGAAGTGCCAGATGCCCGGGAAAAATGACAAATGTGATACTAATATTCAAGACAGGTGAAAGGTAGGAAGTCGTCTACTACGAGTGTAAACATTTTAAATTTACTGGGACAATATTAAAAGAAAAAAATTCTGAGCATGTAAAAAGATATCAACTTTCTTGAAAAATTTCCCAGCATTAATTCAGAAGCAGAATATCTTGCTTGATAATTCTTTTGGAAACATGTGATAGGAAAGACTAACATAGGTCAGACCAGGAAGACAGGGGACAGCGGACCGATTATTCACACAGAATCACATAGATAGCAGTCACTAAAATATATAGAAGAGTATCAAGATAAGAAAGTGTAAACTAGTAGAGGCTCACAAAGATCAGTGTTGGCCCATATTGTTCCAAGTGTTTAGAAATTAACTTATTACAAGAATTAATCCTAATAATGATGATAATATAAACAGAAGAGGGTGAAAAAAGGGACTACAGGAAGACTTAAACAGTTTTCTGGAATTTTTTGAAAAGCTAAGGGTTACAGGATGAAGACTAAATACCACATGGTGGGTGGGAAAAGCTCACATAAATTGTTTATAAAATCCTTTAAGGGATCAGTAACCAAATTCACTCCATCGAAGCACACATAAACGGACATAACAGCACAGGCAAGTTCACGACATATAATACGGTATCATTTCAGGAATTCGACAAAGACTCGCTTCCTGTTCTGAGGAGCTGTCTAGGGGGATTAGTGGAATATTACAGAGCACCGTGGCTTGCTTCTGTAGTGTTTTAAAGTTGGTTAAAGGCGTTGAAGGGGGAAAGGGTTTATACTTCACAAGGAGAAAATAAGAAACTGAAAATTCGCCTGGATAAGTTTTAGCAATGAATGTGAGGTGGTTGGTGTTAGTGAAGGGAAACAGGTTCCCAGCAGTGAGGAGGAGGTTGGAAAGCCGATAAAAGCGAGTACAAGTTTCCAGTAAAGGAAGAAACATCAAAGCGAAAAAGATTTAAAGTGGAGATTTGAAGGTTAGGAAATTGCTTTTTTGTTCTCCAGGATGAATGTACTTCAGTGGTCAGTGAGGAAAAGAGGTACCATTAACTGCTCTGCTAGTAAAGGTAGAAATATCTTTGTGGACGCTGACTTGCAGATAAAATTTTATGAACCATTGCCTTCAGTAACAGAGAAAGGAAAGACAAAGGGAGTTTTCCCCGGGTACAGGTGGTAGTGGTGACGAAAGTCAACAGGTTGGTAATATGTCAGGAAATTGGACAAGCCAATTATCTGGAGGAAACGATAGTGGGAAGGGTAGGAGGCAGAAGTGCTAGTTAAGGACAGACAGACAGCTATAGATCTTTTTAGGTCTGTGGAAGAGAAATCCCTTATTGAATGCTACATACAAGGCTATAGATTATTCCATATAGATTTGGCCAACACGAGGGGTGGTGGAATAGCGATGTATGTCAGAGATAACCTAAACTGTTGCATTAGACAAGATATAAATTAGAAGCTACGGACATGAATCTGTTTGGCTACAATTTCTCGACGGACGTGAATAGCTAATCTTAGGTGTAATTTACAGGACCCAGACCTTGATAGGGAATGCGGTAAATTCTTTGGGACGAAACTGATAAGGAATTTAGATACGAAAATGTTAATGGGGGACCAATTTGACAGTCACTAGTGAAATGGTTTTTAAAAAAATTTATGTAGATTAAAATGAAACAAATCACTGGGCCCTGATGAACTGTTCTAAAGAGTTTAAAAAGAATGTAAGGAGCTTAGCAACCTTTGGTAGTCTTTTCAACATATCGCTACAAACTGGCACAGTTCCAGATAAATGGAAAATGGAAAATGTGATATTTATCTACCAAGCAGGAGAAAAATCCTCAACTTCGAATAAAATGGGGATATATGATGGAATTAATAATTGCCGGGGGCTATTCGAATCCACCTTAAAAGACAAAATTTTGTCAATGAATCTCAGCACGGTTTCACAAAGGGAGTTCTTGCCTTATGAATTTACTTTTTTCACTAAGGTATTTTAGGAGGACGATAATGGTAATGAATTTATATTATGTATAGAGACTTTGGTAAGGTTTTTGGGATAGAGTTCCCCATCAAAAAACTGCTGAGGAATGTAGAGGCACATGGATCTAGTCGTGATTAACAGACAGACAACAGAGTTTACATATATGGGGAGAAATCATAGTGGGGATGCGTCAAAGAAGTGTTCCACAGGGGTCGTGTTGGGCCCTTTGTTGTTCACAATATATATATATATATATATATTTATATATATATATATATATTATATATATATATAAAGACATAGATGGGGGAATAAATAGTGACAGCAAGTTTGCCGATTGATACTAAAATAAGCCGTCGGTTAATTCTGATGAGAACAGTAGAGCGCTACAGGATAGGTTGATACAGTGGACTTAGAGGAGGCAGATGCATTTATGTAGAAAAATTTTAAAAGCTCAATAAATGTTTTAGGAGCTCGGGTTTGCAGTATTCTAATTCAAAACTGCAGTGATAAGTGTTTGCATTAAAGCTAATAGATGAAAAAAGTAGACACAAATACGATATAATGCAATCCATTATTGACAATATTTCACTCATAACACATCTACCGGGAGCAGAGAGTACACAGTGACGTGACAAATACCGCCCGCCATCATTCTACTTCCACCACTCCTATCTAATGAACTTTTCCCTTAAAAACCTAAGTAGGTCAAAAGTTGAGTCGGGTCCAGGAGCTAAAGCTCACTGTGCATAAACTCATATGTAATAATTAACTGGACGAATACCAGGGTAAATTTACATTGATTACATAGGAGAGACTCTTTAAAAAACAAATTTTAATAGAAATTTTAAAAAATAGTAAAGAGGAGGTCACTTCAATCCCTAACAATTTGGAGAAAAAATCTGTGCTAGTGGAGGAAAAGAGAGGAGCCCCACCAGACACTTATTCCGGGAGTTTTGGGCCCCTTGTTCTCTTCCTGTAGTAGTGACAGTCTATGCCCTCGGCCTAGCAGAAAGTGACCTCGCTGGTCACGAGGGTCTAGCTGAGGCCCAGCAGCAAATGTCAGCTAAAGGGTTTACTCTCAAACGTTTGCCAAAACTTTCTCTACTTGGAAAATGGCATCAGAAGGTTTTAACAATAACTTATACTTTGAATTTAATATAATACAGAGGTTCGGGTAATGTCGTGTGGTTGCTAGGGAAGCAGATTAAGGGCTGCCCTGGGCGAGCAGTGAAGGTTAACTGCAGCTGGGTTCAGCTTTTGTCTCAGCAATACTATCACATCCTCCCTTTGACCAGTGGTACTCACCTCGCCTCGACCCCGTAAATGCACAGCCAGTTCTGTTGGAGAAACTCTGGCACTGGCACAGAGTGCACATTGAGTGTAGTTCCCCGAGAATGCATTCATAATGCACACTCTTAAAGGTGCCAGCTTAGAGAGTGTACATGTGGGCCTCCTGTCTTGTACTAGGGGAAAATGAATTTATTTGCTCCCCCCTACCCTTCCCCCGGCCCAGGAAGATTAAGTCAACTAGCAATTCGTTAGATGTGTAGCAGTGATGAATTGCTAGTAGTTGAATTCCATTCCTTCCATTCCTCACTTCTCATCCAATCTGTTCCTCTTCTCCCTATATCTTCTTCCTTTTCCCTCCCCTCTCTCTCTCCTCCTTTTGGCTCCCTTTTTACTTTCTTCTACCCCTTCATGGAGGGAAAGTGAGTCTCTGCAGATATCTAGGCCACATCGGCTGGGCTTTTTTATGTTGTCGTGCGTTAGAGT
>NC_069401.1:43015557-43048057 GCF_026875155.1 Cherax quadricarinatus | reverse complement strand
GACTCCCTTTTTCTGTCGTAAATACCCGGACGCAGACTCCCTTCTTCTGTCGTAAATACCAGGACGCAGATTCCCTCTTCTGTCGTAAAACCAGGACGCAGACTCCCTCTCTTCTGTCGTAAATACCAGGACGCAAACTCCCTCTCTTCTGTCGTAAATACCAGGACGCAAACTCCCTCTCCTTGTCGTAAATACCAGGACGCAGATCCTCTCTTCTGTCGTAAATACCAGGACGCGGACTCCCTTCCCCTTCTGTCGTAAATACCAGGCGCAGAAATCCCTTCTTCTGTCGTAAATACCAGGACGCAAACTCCATCTCTTCTGTCGTAAAATACCAGTACGCAGACTCCCTCTCTTCTGTCGTAAATACCAGGACGCAGACTCCCTCTCTTCTGTCGTAAATACCAGGACGCAGACTCCCTCTCTTCTGTCGTAAATACCAGGACGCAAACTCCATCTTTCTGTCGTAAATACCAGGACGCAGACTCCCCTTTTTCTGTCGTAAATACTAGGACACAGACTCCCTCTCTTCTGTCGTAAATTTCCAGGACGCAGACTCCCTCTCTTCTGTGTAAATACCAGGACGCAGAAATCCCCCTCTTCTGTCGTAATACCGGACGCAGACTACCTCTCTTCTGTCGCAAATACCAGGATGCAGACCCCCTCTCTTCTGTCGTAAATACCAGGACGCAAACTCCATCTCTTCTCGTAAATACCAGGACGCAGACTCCCTCTCTTCTGTCGTAAATACCAGGACGCAGACTCCCTTCTTCTGTCGTAAAATTTCCCGGACGCAGACTCCCTCTCTTCTGTCGTAAATACCAGAGCAGACTACCTCTCTTCTGTCGTAAATACCAGGACGCAAACTCCTCTCTTCTGTCGTAAATACCAGGACGCAGACTCCCTCTCTTCTGTCGTAAATACCAGGACGCGGATTACCTTTTCTTCTGTCTTAAATACCAGGACGCAAACTCCTCTCTTCTGTCGTAAAAACCAGGACGCAGACTCCCTCTCTTCTGTCGTAAATACCAGGGACGCAGACCCCCTCTCTTCTGTCGTAAACACCCGGACGCAGACTACCTCTCTTCTGTCGTAAATACCCGGACGCAGACCCCCCCTCTTCTGTTTGTAAATACCAGGACCGACTCCCTCTCTTCTGTCGTAATACTAGGACACAGACTCCCTCTCTTCTGTCGTAAATACCAGGACGCAGAAATACCTCTCTTCTGTCGTAAAAAACCAGGACGCAAAAATCCCTCTCTTCTGTCGTAAATACCAGGACGGACTCCCTCTCTTCTGTCGTAAATACCAGGACGCAGATACCCTCTTTCGTCTTAAATACCAGGACGCAAACTCCTCTCTTCTGTCGTAAATACCCGGACGCAGAATCCCTCTCTTCTGTCGTAAATACCAGGACGCAACCCCCCCCTCTTTTGTCCCTAAATACCAGGGCGCAGACTACCTCTCTTCTGTCCTAAATTTCCAGGACGCAGACCCCTTCTTTCTGTCGTAAATACCAGGACACAGACTCCCTCTCTTCTGTCGTAAATACTAGGACACAGACTCCCTCTCTTTGTCGTAAATACCAGGACGCCCGACTCCCTCTCTTCTGTCGTAAAATACCAGGCGCAGAAATACCCCTCTTCTGTCGTAAAGACCGGGACGCGACTTCCTTCATCTGTCGTAAAGACAAGACGCAGACTCCCTCTCTTCTGTCGTGAAGACTTGGACGCAGACCCCTCTCTTCTGTCGTCAAGACTGGGACGGCAGACTCCCTCTCTTCTATCGTGAAGCTAGGACGCAGACTCCCTCTCTTCTGTCGTAAAGACTGGGACGCAGACTCCCTCTTTCTGTCGTCAAGGCTGGGACGCAGACTCCCTCTCTTCTGCGTCAAGACTAGGGGCGCAGACTCCCTCTCTTCTGTCGTCAAGCTGGGACGCAGACTCCTCTCTTCTGTCGTGAAGACTAGGAACGCAGTCTCCCTCTCTTCTGTCGTCAAGACTAGGACGCGGGCTCCCTTCTTACTGTCGTAAGACTGGGACGCAGACCCCCTCTCTTCTGTCGTAAAACGCCAGGACGCAGGACTCCCTCTCTTCTGTCGTAGAGACTGGGACGCAGACTCCCTCTCTTCTGTCGTAAAGACTGGGACGCAGACTCCCCCTCTTCTGTCGTCAAGGGCTGGGACGCAGACTCCCTCTCTACTGTCGTAAAGACTGGGACGCAGACACCTATCTTCTGTGTAAACGCCAGGATGCAGACTCCCCCCTTTTTCTGTCGTAAAGACTGGGATGCAGACTCCCTCTCTTCTGTCGTAAAGACTGGGTGCAGACTCCTCTCTTTGTCGTGAAGACTGGGACGCAGACTCCCTCTCTTCTGTCGTAAAGACTGGGACGCAGAATCCCTCTCTTCTGTCGTAAAGACTGGGGATGCAGACTCCCCTTTCTGTCGTAAAGACTGGGACGCCCGACTTTCCCTCTCTTCTGTCGTGAAGACTGGGAAAGCAGATCCCTTCTTCTGTCGTCAAGACTGGGACGCCCGACTCCCTCTCTTCTGTCGTCAAGATGGGACGCAGACTCCCTCTTTCTGTCGTAACACCAGGAACTTGGTATATGGGGAAATTACCATTATAATAAGCAGCAAACAAGGTTTATTATGCAGGAATTTATTTGCATATTTCATTATATCTAGAGTTAGGCTCGGGAAATTTTGGGAACATCTCAGACCCTGTACGTAGCTTCCACTCCCCTCCATATATTCAAATAATATTTTACTCTTCGTGTTCCTCCCTTCCTCTCTCTCTCTCTCTCTCTCTCTCTCTCTTGTTTTCTCTTTCTCATTTCTCTTTTTTTTCTCCACATCCCCCTCTCTCTCTTCTTCCCTTTCCCTTTCTCTTCTCTCTCTCCTTCTCTTTCTTTTTTACACAGGTCCTCTCTCCCCCTCTCTCCTCTCTCTCTCTCTCTCTCTTCTCTCTCTCTCTCCTCTCTCTCTCTCTCTCTCTCTCTCTCTTTTCTCTTTCTCTTTTCTTCCCCTCTCTGTTTCTATTTCTTCTCTATGTCTCTGTCTGTCTGTCTGTCTCTCTCTTTTCTCTCTCTCCCCTCTCTCTTCTCCCTTTTCTCTCTCTCTTCTTTTTCTCTCTCTCTCTCTCTCTCTCTCTCTCTCTCTTCTTTTATACAGAGTTTGACAGATTTAAGGTCCCTAGCTTTATTGACAGCCCATTACGGGTTAAGGATTCCTAACTTTATTGGCAAGTAGAGCTGTTACCTGTTCAGCTCATTTGAAAGCATTTTTATTGTTTTTGGAATCCCAAATATTTTTATTGTTATGAGCATAAGTAAGGAACAGGATGGTTGGAGCCATCTGTGGCCAGCATTTTCATAGTTCAACTGACTTTATCTGTTTGGGCTTCATAATGTAGTAACGAATGTGTTTTATCGAGCCATCCGGGATAAATAATCTCAGATGAAGGGGATGTTCTGGGAAGGGTACAGCCACTCGCTGTCCTGAAGTGGATCCAAGTGTTATACTTTGACAATATTGCCTTGTACATAACGTAAGGCACCAAATCCTTTCCCCGGTACAGGTGGTAGTGGTGACGTAGTCAACAGGTTGGATAATATGTCAGGAAATTGGAACAAGCCAATTATCTGGAGGAAACGATAGTGGGAAGGGTAGGAGGCAGGAGCTGCTAGTTAAGGACAAGACAGACAGCTATAGATCTATTTAGGTCTGTGGAAGAGAAATGCCTATTGAATGCTACATACAAGGCTATAGATTATTCCATATAGATTTGGCCAACACGAGGGGTGGTGGAATAGCGATGTATGTCAGAGATAACCTAAACTGTTGCATTAGACAAGATATAAAATTAGAAGCTACGGACACTGAATCTGTTTGGCTACAATTTCTCGACGGACGTGAATAGCTAATCTTAGGTGTAATTTACAGGACCCAGACCTTGATAGGGAATGCGGTAAACTTCTATGGGACGAAACTGATAAGGAATCTAGATACGAAAATGTTAATGGGGGACCAATTTGACAGTCACTAGTGACATGGTTTTTAAACAAATATGTAGATTAAAATGAAACAAATCACTGGGCCCTGATGAACTGTTCTCAAGAGTTTCAAAAGAATGTAAGGAGCTTAGCAAACCTTTGGCTAGTCTTTTCAACATATCGCTACAAACTGGCACAGTTCCAGATAAATGGAAAATGGCAAATGTGATATTTATCTACCAAGCAGGAGACAGATCCTCAACTTCGAATAAATGGGGATAAATGACGGAATTAATAATTGCCGAGGCTATTCGAATCCACCTTGAAAGACATAAATTAGTCAATGAATCTCAGCACGGTTTCACAAAGGAACGTTCTTGCCTTATGAATTTACTTTTTTCACTAAGGTATTTTAGGAGGACGATAATGGTAATGAATATTATATTATGTATAGAGACTTTGGTAAGGCTTTTGATAGAGTTCCACATCAGAAACTGCTGAGGAATGTAGAGGCACATGGATCTAGTCGTGATTAACAGACAGACAACAGAGTTTACATATATGGGGAGAAATCATAGTGGGGATGCGTCAAAAGAAGTGTTCCACAGGGGTCAGTGTTGGGCCCTTTGTTGTTCACAATATATATATATATATATATATATATATATATATATATATATATATATATATATATATATAAAGACATAGATGAGGGAATAAATAGTGACAGCAAGTTTGCCGATTGATACTAAAATAAGCCGTCGGATTAATTCTGATGAGAACAGTAGAGCGCTACAGGATAGGTTGATACAGTGGACATAGAGGAGGCAGATGCATTTATGTAGACAAATTTAAAGCTCAATAAATGTTTTAGGAGCTCTGTTTAGCAGTATTCTAATTCAAAACTGCAGTGCATAAGTGTTTGCATTAAAGCTAATAGATGAAAAAGTAGACACAAATACGATATAATGCAATCCATTATTGACAATATTTCACTCATAACACATCTACCTGAGCAGAGAGTACACAGTGACGTGACAAACTACCGCCGCCATCATTCTACTTCCACCACTCCTATCTAATGAACTTTTCCCTTACAACCTAAGTAGGTCGAAAGTTGAGTCGGGTCCAGGAGCTAAAGCTCACTGTCGCATAAACTCATATGTAATAATTAACTGGACGAATACCAGGGTAAATTACATTGATTACATAGGAGAGACTCATTAAAAACAAATGTAATAGTAATTAAAAAATAGTAAAGAGGAGGTCACTTCAATCCCTAACAATTTGGAGAACATCTGTGCTAGTGGAGACAAGAGAGGAGCACACCAGACACTTATTCCAGAGTGTTGGCCCTTGTTCTCTTCCTAGTAGCTAGTGACAGTCTATGCCCTCGGCCTAGCAGCAAGTGACCTCGCTGGTCACGAGGTCTAGCTGAGGCCCAGCAGCAAATGTCAGCTCAAGTTACTCTCAAACGTTTGCCAAAACTTTCTCTTACTTGCGAAAATGGCATCAGAAGGCTTAACAATAACTTAAATACGGTGAACTAATATAATACAGAGGTTCGGGTAATGTCCGTGTGGTTGCTAGGGAAGCAGATTAAGGGCTAGCCCTGGGCGAGCAGTGAAGGTTAACTGCAGCTGGGTTCAGCTTAGTCTCAGCAATACTATCACATCCTCCCTTTGACCAGTGGTACTCACCTCGCCTCGACCTCGTAAATGCACAGCCAGTTCCTGTTGGAGAACTCTGGCACTGGCACAGAGTGCACATTGAGTGTAGTTCCCAGAGAATGCATCTCACTAATGCACACTCTTAAAGGTGCCAGCTTAGAGAGTGTACATGTGGCGCCTCCTGTCTTGTACTAGGGGAAAATGAATTTATTCTGCTCCCTCCTACCCTTCCCCGGCTAGGAAGATATAAGTCACTAGCAATTCGTTAGATGTGTAGCAGTGATGAATTGCTAGTAGTTGAATTCCCATTCCTTCCATTCCTCACTTCTCATCCAATCTGTTCCTCTTCTCCCTATATCTTCTTCCTTTTCCCCTCCTCTCTCTCTCTCCTCCCTTTCGGCTCTTTTCACTTTCTTCTACCTCTTCATGGAGGGAAAGTGACGTCTCTGCAGATATCATAGGCCACATCGGCTGAGGCTTCTTATGCTTGTCGTGCCGTAGAGTGTTTGCTGCACAGGATCACCAACCTGTATTGTCTTGTGCTTGCATTTCATGAAGTAACTGTGGCCTGGTGGCTAAAGATCTCGCTTCACACGGCGAGGGTAGAAACATTGGGCGTGTTTCTTTACACCGGTTGTCTACGTTCCCCGTCAGTAAAATGAGCACCTGGGTGTTAGTCGACTGGAGTGGGTCGCATCCTGGGACAAAAACTGACCTAATTTGCCTGATATGCTCTACATAACAAGGGGCTTCCTATATAGTAGTATGTCATTGATGTCAGCTAGGACTGTATACCTTGTACATATACTTGTAGAAATAAAGGTATTATATTATTAGAGTAAGTCAGTGTAGGTTGTTCATCACAAGGCGTAGTGGACGGTCGAGTCTCCCTTCCCTCAACCTGGCACGGTCGGTGACTGTGTTGTTGGTGATACCGACTAACTAGATCCACTCAACTGATCGTAATTGTCTTTACTGGTATCAGAAAGTAGAGTCAGTCAATCCTGTGTCTGCTACAAAGCCTTCAAATAAGTCTTGACGATAATCTCTACATTACCCTTTGGGCTCCATGGTATGAGGAAGTGGAGATTAAATTTGCTTTTGTGACAGAACTTTTTTTTTTATTCTCCTCTAGGCACTAATCTTTTTCGTTATGCCGAGAAAAATATGTTGTTGTTTGCTAGAAATGTTGTTGTTGGAGCTGTAAAAAAAAACTGCCTTCCAGAGTAGAGCGAAAAAAAATAACTAAACCTAGGATGAAAAATGAAAGAGATCAAGTGTTCCTAAACAGGAGAAATTGACCTCACAGGCGACAACATGGACAGACTCAGGCACCAACATCTGTGACCTGCCTGTATCATAAGCCATATAAAATCCTCACTGCGGGGAAAAAACGGGCTGATATTTGGTGACTCGCCCAATATGGGAAGCTGGCGAGGGAGAAGGAGGGATACACGTCCCAGAAGTATGAGAGGTGAAATTTACTTCCGAAGCCGAAGGTAAAGAGGGATATCCAAACATAACCAAAGCAGCAGTTTCCACGCTATGAAAGGATTACAAATGCATTGGATAATATGGAGAGAGGAGTGAGTTAATTGCCTGCATCATGAATTGTTACTATGAAGATGTATTGAAAAGGCTGAATGGACACAATTTTGAAAACCATTTAATTGGGGAGATACAATGAACAAACGTTTATATATATATATATATATATATATATATATATATATATTATATATATAATTATATATATATACAGAGAGAGAGAGAGAGAGAGAGAGAAGCACCACTTCTATGGCTGGAATGGGGGCCCTCATCCTCAGAGAAGACAATAAACGTACCTCGGGGAAAACTCAAGGTTCTCCCCGGAGCTGTTTGAATATTTTCTTCTCCTACCACCCCCTATATTTGATATTCTATGTGAACATTTATTAATAAACAGAATACATTTACAGAAAAACAAACATGAATACGATGGCACAATGTATCAAAGATCATGAATTTCCTCCAGCTCCTATATATATATATATATATATATATATATATATATATATATATATATGTCGTGCCGAATATGCAAAACTGGTCAATTAGCAAGAACTCATTTAAAATTAAGTCCTTTCCGAAATTTTCTCTTATACGTTTAAAGATATATATTTTTCATTAATATTGATGTAAAAATTTATAATTTTTGCACCAAAAGGAACTTAGAAAACTTACCTAACCTTATTATAACAAGAACAATATATTTTAGCCTAACCCAACTAAATATATTTTAGATTTGTTTACAATAATATAATACTAAACAAACACAGTGAAATATATTTTTTTCGTTAGGTTCAGAATGATTTTGGCGAAATTATTGCATACACAAATTTTCACTTGTCCTATATGGCAAGATGAGCGTTGCTATTTAAGCCAAGATCGCAAGTTCTGCCTATTCGGCACGACATATATATATATTATATATATATATATATATATATTATATATATATATATATATATATATATATATTATTATATATATATATATGCAGTAAGATCACATCAAACAGATGATTTCAGAATATGCAAAACAACCACTGTGAAAGGATAGTGAAATTCCAAGCGCTTTCGTGACTACTCACATTATCAAGGAACTATGAAAGTAATACATCAAAGGAAGGCATATAAAGGATCTAGATCACACCTCACTATCACATCCCACAACAAAGCAACACCTGAAGTGCGACGACACGTGACTCATGAGAAAGAGAACACTGCAGCAGGATCGCTGGCCCAACTAGACAGGTCCTTCACGACATCCCACAAACTATTCTACCCAAGAATTAGGATTTTTTTATTTCTCCAATGTATTATTAAATTCTTCCCAAATTCTATTAATTATAAATGGATCTAATTTATATAAACCAAAGGAAATATTCATATTATTTTCAAAACAAGATTCCATTATATTTCTGTCAACCATGGACTTGCTTGATACAACTTTCTCAACTTTTTGAAAATCAATTGGATGGTTAAAATCTCTCACATGAATAAATAGAGCATTGGAATCTTGTCCAGTTCTAATGCTATATTTATGTTGTTTTAATCTTAGTTCGAGATTTTTACCAGTTTGACCGTAATAAACTTTATCACAAATTTTACAAGGAATCTTATAGACACATCCGTCAGCATTTTGGGGGGAATTCTTTATCAAAAGTTTTCTTTTACTGTATCAAGATTTTTAAATACAACTTTAATATTAAAAGTTTTAAGAAGAGAAGGCATATCAACCAAATTTTCATGGTAAGGGAGAACCAACATATTTTTAGTTGAATAAGGTTGGTCGTCCCTTTTTGGATTGTAAAAAGTATTTCTAGCAATTTTAAAAGATTTATCAATTACGTTTCTTGGGTATTTCATATCATTAGCTATTTCATAAATTTTGGATATTTCTTCACCTATGAACTTTGGAGTACAAATACACAAAGCTCTCAAAAACATCGATGAGAAAACGGATAGTTTAACTCTATCTCTCTCTCTTTCTCTCTCTCTCTCTCTCTTCTCTCTCTCTCTCTCTCTCTCTCTCTATATATATATATATATATATATATATATATATATACTATATATATATATATATATATATATATATAATGTGTGTGTGTGTGTGTGTGTGTAAAACAAATTCTTTTGCACAACCTCAGCGACTCAGCAGGAATACAGGACCCTAGCTATGACAGTGCCATCACCAAATGGGAGACCCTTGCTGCTCCAGCACCAAAACCTAGTGCAGCATTGGCCTAAATAACAGTCAAGTTGGGATGGCCCCATCTCCGAAAAGGTGCTTGCCAACATGCTTAGGGCTGTAACATCAGACAAGGAGACTGCTTATCTCCAAGTTGTGAGCGCACCTCACTCTGGGAACTTCCTCCAAATAGTTTCCATTTCGGCAATGGAAACACGTCTCGACCCTTAGACCCTCTGTATTACAGTGGCTCTCCACCTTGCTGCCCCAGTTCACACGGGATTACGTGTATTTGTGGCAATGTGCAAGCCAACCAATATGGTCTACATGGTCTTAACTGCTCCGAAACGAAGGGCTGGCATGCAAGACACAATGAAGTGAACGACATCGTTAAGAGAAGCCTTGCTACAGCTGGATGCCCAGCCGAGAGAGAGCTCCAATCACTAGCAGCCAACAATACTTATAACCCACTAAACCACTCCGACGAGATCACCATCTATCCTTGGTAAAATGCAAGCTCTTAACATGGGACTATACCTTTGTGTCGACCCTGGCTGACACCTACATCCACCACAGTGTCGGGCAACAGGGAGGAGCTGCTGATCACAGGGAGGAATACAAAATCGGCAAGTACAGAGACATAGGCCAACAGTATCAATTTGTCCCAGCGGGATCAGAGACCTTAAAGAACTGGGTTCCAGACTTATCAACACCACCAGGGACCCGAGGGCAGCCACTTTCATGTTCCAGCGCCTCAGCGTGGCCATCCAGAGGAGAAATACTTGCTGTATACTTGGCTCGCGTCCAGCTTCAGAGGAGCTGGAGGAGAGTCATAATCTTTGATGTATTGTACCAATATATTTCATTGTGTTCGTTTATTATTAAATTTTTGTAAACTTATCTAAAATACATTAGTTGGATTAGGCTAAATGAAAATGCACCTGTTATAATAAGGTTAGGTAAGTTGTCTAAGGCTCTTTTGGTACAAAATTTTTAATTTTTACATTAACATAAATGAGAAAAATATATTTTTAAACGCAAAAGAGAATTTTTTAGAAAGGACTTAATTTTAAATGAGTTCTTGCTAATTTAGTATCGCAATAAAGTTGTTAATGTGTGGAAACTAATATTTTTAGGTAATCTCAAAAAGTGGTTAGATATACATACATGTGTGAAAAAAACTGTTTTTGAGTAAAACTTGTACTGCATACGCCTAAAGGTCCATACCATTTCATTCAATCTTTGGCCGACTTTTATGTTGTCTATATACCATCCATGCCTCGCGTCTTGGAGTAGCTTCTTCCACTTTCTTGAAGAGCCACCTGTTGGTAACTCCAGGAATTGTTTTGCTGAAGTTCTGATGGACAATATTATGATACTTCTCCTATCTTTGAAGAGCAAATCTATCTCCCATATGTCGTTATGAGAGACGCAGACTCCCTCTCTTCTGTCGTAAATACAAGGACGCAGACTACCTCTCTTTTGTCGTAAATACCAGGACGCAAACTCCCTCTCTTCTTTCGTAAATACCAGGACGCAAACTCCCTCTCTTCTGTCGTAAATACCAGGACGCAGACTCCCTCTCTTCTGTCGTAAATACGAGGACGCAGACTCCCTCTCTTCTGTCGTAAATACCAGGACGCAGACTCCCTCTCTTCTGTCGTAAATACCAGGACGCAGACTCCCTCTCTTCTGTCGTAAATACCAGGACGCAGACTCCCTCTCTTCTGTCGTAAATACCAGGACGCAGACTCCCTCTCTTCTGTCGTAAATACCAGGACGCAGACTCCCTCTCTTCTGTCGTAAATACCAGGACGCAGACTCCCTCTCTTCTGTCGTAAATACCAGGACGCAGATTCCCTCTCTTCTGTCGTAAATACCAGGACGCAGACTCCCTCTCTTCTGTCGTAAATACCAGGACGCAAACTCCCTCTCTTCTGTCGTAAATACCAGGACGCAAACTCCCTCTCCTCTGTCGTAAATACCAGGACGCAGACTCCCTCTCTTCTGTCGTAAATACCAGGACGCGGACTCCCTCTCTTCTGTCGTAAATACCAGGACGCAGACTCCCTCTCTTCTGTCGTAAATACCAGGACGCAAACTCCATCTCTTCTGTCGTAAATACCAGTACGCAGACTCCCTCTCTTCTGTCGTAAATACCAGGACGCAGACTCCCTCTCTTCTGTCGTAAATACCAGGACGCAGACTCCCTCTCTTCTGTCGTAAATACCAGGACGCAAACTCCATCTCTTCTGTCGTAAATACCAGGACGCAGACTCCCTCTCTTCTGTCGTAAATACTAGGACACAGACTCCCTCTCTTCTGTCGTAAATACCAGGACGCAGACTCCCTCTCTTCTGTCGTAAATACCAGGACGCAGACTCCCTCTCTTCTGTCGTAAATACCAGGACGCAGACTACCTCTCTTCTGTCGCAAATACCAGGATGCAGACCCCCTCTCTTCTGTCGTAAATACCAGGACGCAAACTCCATCTCTTCTTCGTAAATACCAGGACGCAGACTCCCTCTCTTCTGTCGTAAATACCAGGACGCAGACTCCCTCTCTTCTGTCGTAAATACCAGGACGCAGACTCCCTCTCTTCTGTCGTAAATACCAGGACGCAGACTACCTCTCTTCTGTCGTAAATACCAGGACGCAAACTCCCTCTCTTCTGTCGTAAATACCAGGACGCAGACTCCCTCTCTTCTGTCGTAAATACCAGGACGCGGATTACCTCTCTTCTGTCTTAAATACCAGGACGCAAACTCCCTCTCTTCTGTCGTAAATACCAGGACGCAGACTCCCTCTCTTCTGTCGTAAATACCAGGACGCAGACCCCCTCTCTTCTGTCGTAAACACCAGGACGCAGACTACCTCTCTTCTGTCGTAAATACCAGGACGCAGACCCCCTCTCTTCTGTCGTAAATACCAGGACACAGACTCCCTCTCTTCTGTCGTAAATACTAGGACACAGACTCCCTCTCTTCTGTCGTAAATACCAGGACGCAGACTACCTCTCTTCTGTCGTAAATACCAGGACGCAAACTCCCTCTCTTCTGTCGTAAATACCAGGACGCAGACTCCCTCTCTTCTGTCGTAAATACCAGGACGCAGACTACCTCTCTTCTGTCTTAAATACCAGGACGCAAACTCCCTCTCTTCTGTCGTAAATACCAGGACGCAGACTCCCTCTCTTCTGTCGTAAATACCAGGACGCAGACCCCCCTCTCTTCTGTCGTAAATACCAGGACGCAGACTACCTCTCTTCTGTCCTAAATACCAGGACGCAGACCCCCTCTCTTCTGTCGTAAATACCAGGACACAGACTCCCTCTCTTCTGTCGTAAATACTAGGACACAGACTCCCTCTCTTCTGTCGTAAATACCAGGACGCAGACTCCCTCTCTTCTGTCGTAAATACCAGGACGCAGACTACCTCTCTTCTGTCGTAAAGACCGGGACGCAGACTTCCTCTCATCTGTCGTAAAGACCAAGACGCAGACTCCCTCTCTTCTGTCGTGAAGACTAGGACGCAGACTCCCTCTCTTCTGTCGTCAAGACTGGGACGCAGACTCCCTCTCTTCTATCGTGAAGACTAGGACGCAGACTCCCTCTCTTCTGTCGTAAAGACTGGGACGCAGACTCCCTCTCTTCTGTCGTCAAGACTGGGACGCAGACTCCCTCTCTTCTGTCGTCAAGACTAGGACGCAGACTCCCTCTCTTCTGTCGTCAAGACTGGGACGCAGACTCCCTCTCTTCTGTCGTGAAGACTAGGACGCAGTCTCCCTCTCTTCTGTCGTCAAGACTAGGACGCAGACTCCCTCTCTACTGTCGTAAAGACTGGGACGCAGACCACCTCTCTTCTGTCGTAAACGCCAGGACGCAGACTCCCTCTCTTCTGTCGTAGAGACTGGGACGCAGACTCCCTCTCTTCTGTCGTAAAGACTGGGACGCAGACTCCCTCTCTTCTGTCGTCAAGACTGGGACGCAGACTCCCTCTCTACTGTCGTAAAGACTGGGACGCAGACCACCTCTCTTCTGTCGTAAACGCCAGGATGCAGACTCCCTCTCTTCTGTCGTAAAGACTGGGATGCAGACTCCCTCTCTTCTGTCGTAAAGACTGGGATGCAGACTCCCTCTCTTCTGTCGTGAAGACTGGGACGCAGACTCCCTCTCTTCTGTCGTAAAGACTGGGACGCAGAATCCCTCTCTCTGTCGTAAAGACTGGGGGTGCAGACTCCCTCTCTCTGTCGTAAAGACTGGGACGCAGACTCCCTCTCTTCTGTCGTGAAGACTGGGACGCAGACTCCCTCTCTTCTGTCGTCAAGACTGGGACGCAGACTCCCTCTCTTCTGTCGTCAAGACTGGGACGCAGACTCCCTCTCTTCTGTCGTAAACACCAGGAACTCTGGTATATGGGAGAATTACCATTATAATAAGCAGCAAACAAGGTTTATTATGCAGGAATTTATTTGCATATTTCATTATATCTAGAGTTAGGCTCCGGGAAATTTTGGGAACATCTCAGACCCTGTACGTAGCTTCCACTCCCCTCCATCATATTCAAATAATATTTTACTCTTCGTGTTCCTCCCTTCCTCTCTCTCTCTCTCTCTCTCTCTCTCTCTCTTGTTTTCTCTTTCTCATTCTCTTTTTCTTTCTCCACATCCTCTCTCTCTCTCTTTCTTCCCTTTCCCTTTCTCTTCTCTCTCTCCTTTCTCTTTCTTTTTTACACAGGTCTCTCTCTTCTCCCTCTCTCTCTCTCTCTCTCCTCTCTCTCTTCTCTCTCTCTCTCTCTTCTCCCCTCTCTCTCTCTCTCTCTCTCTCTCTCTCTTTCTCTTTCTCTTTCTTCCCCCTCTCTGTTTCTATTTCTTCTCTCTGTCTCTGTCTGTCTGTTTTGTCCCCTCTCTCTCTCTCATCTCCCCTCTCCCTTCTTTCTCTTTTCTCTCATCTCTCTCTCTCTCTCTCTCTCTCCTCTCTCTCTCTCTCTCTCTCTCTCTTTTATACAGAGTTTGACAAGATTAAGGATCCCTAGCTTTATTGACAAGCTATTTACAGGTTAAGGATTCCTAACTTTATTGGCAAGCTAAGAGCTGTTACCTGCATCAGCTCATTTGAAAGCATTTTTATTGTTATGAGACATCCAAGTATTTTTATTGTTATGAGACATACAAGTAAGGAACAGGATGAAGTTGGAGCCATCTGTGGGCCAGCATTTTCATCTGATCAACTGACTTTATCTCGTTGACTTCATAATGTAGTACGAATGTGTTCCATACTCGAGCCATCCTGGGGATAAATAATCTCAGATGAAGTGATGTTCTGGAGAAGGGTACAGCCACTTCGCTGTCCTCGAAGTGGATCCAAGTGTTATACTTTGACAATATTGGCCTTGTACATAACAGTAAGGCCACCCACATCCCTCCTATGTTGATGGCTCTGCTGAAATGACAGATCTATCCAGGATTACTCCAGACGAGAGATGAGACATCTTGCTCTGTTCTCTACTCTGTCCAGCAGTTGCAAATGAGAATGGGGCCAGGCGAACCAAGAAAGTGGAGCATACTCAAGGTGTGAGCGTACTTGTGCCTCGTACAGGATCTTGCAACCCCTGCTGTCAAGCAGATGCGAGATACGGCGAAGTGCTGTAAGCTTCCTGGCTGCCTTGTTTACAAGATTTACAACATGGTTTTTCATGGTCAGTTTGGAGTCAAATTTCACCCCAAGGATATCAACTTCTTCCCCAGGTGCCAACACCCTCCCATTCATCCTTACTACTGCACCAGCATTACCATCATGATGCCTAGAGACCATCATCATTTGCGTTTTCTCAGGTGCAAATGTTACTTGTTATCTATTTCCCCAAGCTGATATAGCTCTCAGCTGGTGATTGATGTAGATTAGAGCTTGGATAAGTGAATGTCAGTGTACAGTCGTCTGCATATGCATGGGATTCTGGAATGAGATGAAGAAAGTCATTGAAGCAGACATTCCATAACAATGGTCCCAGAACGCTTCCTTGTGGAACACTTGCCCCAGTAGGATGTCTTGTTGATTCTGTTCCATTGAGAACTACCCTTAGAGATCTACCATAAAGGTAATCACAGAGGAGACAGCGTAGAGCTTGCAATTCCCAGAGCTTGCAGTTTTGCTAAGAGGCCCTGGTGCCACACCCGGTCGAAAACACCAGCAATGTCCAGTGCTACCACACAGCTGACTTTGGATTCATCCAGTGACTGGTGCCACTCAGTGGAGAAGTTTAACAGATCAGCAGCAGAGTAACCTTTCCTGAAGCCATACTGACGATCACAAGGTGTGAGTGGTAGTCAAAAAACTCTGTCATTTGTCTTGAGATTATTGTCTCAAGGAGCTTGCCAGTACTTGACATGAGTGACACTGGTCTGTAGTTGCTGATTTCTGCTCTGCTCTTCTTTTTGTGAACAGGGACTACATTTGCCTCTTTCCACAGAGAAGGCCATTTACACTACACTAGGCAGTGCTGTAACATGTGAGCTAGAGTTGCTGCTAGCTGGTCTGCACATCTTCTCAGCAATCTTGGGCTCAACTTGTCTGGGCCTACAGCCTTTTCTTGATCAAGGGATTTAAGAAGGAAATGCACCTCTTCCTGCGTTGTTGTCACCGCTGGCAGTTTTGACAAGCTAGCCAAGGAGGGTCCCTTGCTAGATCAGGAACTTGTATTTTGGTAGCAAAGTGTTCGGCAAAGAGGTCCACTTTTTCTTGACTACTAGTAGAGGTGGTCCCATCCTGTCGATTTAGAGGTGGAATGAGTTCATCAGGCAGATAACCTTGTCTGTCCTTGACCAGGGACCACCAGGTTTTGGAGCCTACCCTACCTGATGCTAGCTTTCTTTTTGTGTCCATCTCCCATTTATCGATGGCCCACTTTTGAACGTCACCCATATGCCTACAGGCTTGCCTGTGCAAGGTCCTGTTATAGGCGGTAGGATGTCTCTTATACCTTCGCCATGCTTTGTACTTAGCAGTAGCAGCCTCTCTACAATGAAAGCCAAACCAAGGCTGATCTGTAGGCTTCGTCACATATTGCCGGTGAGGAATGTGTTCTTGCTGTAGATTAAGGATGTGTCCAGCGAAGGCTTTCACTTGGTTGCCAACATCCCCTTGGAGAAAAGCATTCCAATCGGTGGTGGCGAGTTCAGAGCAAAGGGCTGGCCAATTACCTCATTCCCATAGCCAGGTTGTGAGTGTGGACTCCTCACCTCGTTCTGTTGGGATCTTAAGTGTCATAAAAATAGCCTTGTGGTCAGATGATCCAACATAGCCGAAGGGTTGACAAGTGACTATACCTTCTGCCAGATCACTCACTACGGGGTAAAGGGGAGGAGCCAGAGATGTGAGTAGGGAAATCAACAAAATTTCTCATGTCAAATACTGCAAGAAGGTCATCAAAGTCCCTCTGTATAAGGTGTTCGTTGAGGTCACCAACAAATATGACATGTTGACAGTTGTGTTGTAGCAGAAGGGAGTCCACATTTTCCATTAGGAAGTTGATGGGGCCTGTATGTTGCCACTGAGGTCTGTACATTGCACATGCTAGTACAGAGGTACTAGTGTTTATGCAGAGCTTGAAGAACATCATTTCAAGATGTGTAGGGATGGCAACATCAATGTGCTGGGCTTTGAACACTTTTAGAGAAGCACACAGCAACACCTCCTCCTTGCCCTTGCCTGTCTCTTCTCATCCATGAGGTGTAACCAGCAATTCTTGCAAAATTTTCTGGAGTCCTATCGTCCAAAAATGTTTCAACAACAGCTATCATGTCGGGACGTCGAGTGTTCACAAAACTGTGTGTGAGCTCTCCAACATTAGTAATGAAACCTCTAATGTTGGCCGACAGAAGGCTGATAGACTGACTCCACATGATGTGGTCAGCTTGAGGTGGTGGGTGTGTAGGGCATGTAAGGTGCCTGTCCTCGAGAGAGGTAGGGCACTGAGGCAGCTGCAGGGATGTAGGTCTGTGGTCTTGTATAAGGCACAATACTACCTGCTGGGCTGAGATAGGAGTAGCTGAGTGGGTGACGTGTGTGTTTACCAACTCAGAAATCCTGCTGGTTTGTTTCGAGAACAGGTCACTAAACAGGTGATCCTGTCTGTCAAGTTCCTTTTTCTTCGGACACTGGTCCTCCTGATGTCCTTTCTTGTGGCAGTAATTGCACCTGGTATCTCGCAAGCAGTTGTTAGTGCTGTGCCCCTTCCGGTGACAGCAAGAGCACTGTCTAGGTGCCTGGGAGGGTGGACTATTATTTGTTGCACCTCCTGTGTTTTGCTGATTTGTCCGCAGGTTCTGCCGCTGGGACTGTGTTGGTGAAAGGCGAGACGGCTGTAGATGTCTTCCTCCTCCACGTTCTCTTCCATGTCCTCTACCACGCCCCTGTGCAGTTCTGACAGATGTGTCCCTACTGTTCTTACTTTGGTGCAGTAGGTGTTCAGGTGCAGTGATAGTTCCCTGATTATTAACTGCACCAATCTCTGGTGGAGAAAATCCTGACTCAGAACTTGCCGATGAAGCACTGCTGCCAGAGGTTGGAGTAGTGTCGACAGGCGTGCTGACAGGTGTAGGTTCAGAGATGGTATGTGCACTGTCTAGTGTACTGGTAGGTGCTGAATCAGAGGTGTCAGTTGTAGAAGAATTTACGGATCCAAGGCTTGCTTCGTTGATGGAAAGGGGATCTGTTCCCTCTGTAGTGGTCAGAGGAATTGTGTTAGAATTCCCAAAGGTAGTGTTTTGAACCCTGTCAATCTGTGGGGCCTTAGTGATGACAGAATTCCACCAGTTATTTACCTCTGAGTTAAGCTCAGTGTGGGACTTCCAGTCCTTGTCAATAGTGTCACCATCAGCTGAGCAGCTTATGTCACTTGATGTAGGCTTGCACTGGCATTCTACAATAGCTTGAAGGTTATCTAATGATTTGAGGAGCTCATGAAGTGCTTCCCTGTGATGTATTATCTTAGCTGCGACTTCACAACACAACCCATGAGGGCAGTCTTGATCTCTGGACAAGAGTCCCTGAGGTACTTCTGAACCTTCCTCCTGTAGCACAAGGTTTGTATCCACATATACCACAGGATTATGGATATCCTTCAATTTTCTGAGATTTTCAACCTGGCTGCAGCAATGTGGGTATACTATAAGGGACAAAATACTTTTTATATGTAAGGAGCCTACTTGTTCCAACTACTGCCACACAGATTGCATTCCAGAAGAAATGCAATCTGTGCGGCAGTAGTTGGAACAAGCAGGCTCCTTACATCTAAGAAGTATTTTGTCCCTTGTAGTATACCCACAAACACTGCAGTAACTACTGGGACAATAGCCAGATAGCAAAGATATTCTTGCTATTTTGCGATGTGAAGTCATCACAGAGGAGGCGTTGTAGGTTTACAATGAACTTCACAGGAGGGAAAGAATGGGTGGTGGTATCGTGGGGGTGTTTATAATGGGGTGAGTATAGTGAAGGAGGTGAGGGCAGGCAGTGGGCCGGCAAGCTGGAAGTGTTGCCTTCTCACTATCACTTAATAAACACTGTTTATGTGATCCACGTTTTCACTACAGGAAGATGTTACACAAATCACTCTGTTGCATTGTACAAGTCACCTTGTTACAAAGCACCCAGCTGTTAGTACATACACAAAAGAGATACAATATTAGATGCTCGCTGTGACGTCACTCCTAGGCCTGCCACTGTCTCTTTGCTCGCACCACATTGTTGTTGGCTAATAATGTTAGTAATAGTGATGAGCGTAATTTAAGTGGTGGTGAAGAGTGTGATGAGAGCGGTGGTGTCTATAATGTTAGTAATAGTGATGAGCGTAATTTAAGTGGTGGTTAAGAGTGTGATGAGAGCGGTGGTGTCTATAATGTTAGTAATAGTGATGAGCGTAATTTAAGTGGTGGTGAAGAGTGTGATGAGAGCGGTGGTGTCTATAATGTTAGTAATAGTGATGAGCATAATATAAGTGGTGGTGCAGAGTGTGATGAGGTTAGTCACATAGACATTAATGTTGAATACAATACTGTTGACAAATGTAATGAACACAATGTTGGTAGTGGCGCTGGTGATGACAGTTGTAGTGTTGCGTGTAATGTTAGTGGAGGAGGGAATGTGAGTGGTGGTGTCACCTATCATACATTCACACATAAACAGCGTCATGCTCTGGGTTTACGAAGACTCCCACGAGGCCTTACAACTGGAGGTGCACTTATCCAACTCATGGACAAGGGTAGCACTGTTGACATTGATAAGGTCTGCTATTTATATGAACAATTTTTTCATTATGCTGAGAAACTCAAGATGATCCCAGGACTACTATAATGGATCAAAACTCGTATAAACTTTCTATATTAAGCTGGAACATTGCATCACTTAGAAAAAGACTTCCTGAACTTCATCATAAAGTAACCACCGAACCCATTGATGTTGTGTGTCTACAAGAGTGCAGAGTCCCTGAAAAATCCCAACCCCCTAAATTACCATCATTTGTTGCATATAACCTCAAATCTACTAACTCTTGTGTTCTATATATTAAAAAATCTCTTCCCCATCAACTTCTTGCACATAAGAAAACAGAGGGGCTACAATATCACGGTGTTAGGATTTATATTGGGAACTCTGCTCTCAACATATTTAACTTGTATGCTCCTGCTGATAAGTTTAATTACTTGGAGCTCCCAACTTGTGCTCATTCTGAGCCTACTCTTATTATTGGCGATTACAATGCGAGACACAAAAGCATTGGAAACTCACAGTTTGGTAATCGTAATGGCAATCAACTGTTGTCACTCTTAAACAGTCATGATAATGTCCAAATTGTAGGTGACCTTGAACCCACACATATCTATGGAGGCGTCCTTGATCTGTGCCTGGGCTTCAACATTACTTCTGCCAGCTGTGAGTCTTCCATTGTAACAGATATAGCGTCTGATCATTTCCCTAGGCTAACCTCTCTAGATATTGGTAATACTATCCTTCCTGGTGGGATATTCAAACGGAAACGTTTTAATGTTCCCACAAATCAGCATGATGACTTTGTTGCACATGTGACTGACTGGTATAATTCCTATGAGTGTTCCTCTGTAGAGACTTTAACAATGACCTTGTGAGCAGTATTCAGAACTACTTAGAGCCGCCACTGCAACCTCTTGGTACTCTAAACCCAACAAACTTCCATAATAATCATACCTCCTTCAAAAACCATACTTATTACAATGATTCTAAACTTCGTACACTGAAACGTACTGCTCGCAGACTAGGCCTAGCCTATAGAAAACATCGTACCCCTGGAATGTGAGGCTCTTCCAAACTGCCCTTGCTGCTGCCAGAGAGCGTATGACAGAGCTGCGGCAAACCGACTGGGAAAAATTTGTCAACGGTCTTAATGCTCACACCCCACTTAGCCGGGCATGGAGGAACATAAATAGATTAAGGGTAAAACCGAAACTGGGCAGATCGCGCACCCTCATCCTTGCATAGGGCGAATGAGTTAGTCAGTGCTTGGGCTGCTACATCTAGCTTTGACAATCTTCCCAGTACCACACAGGCAAAATTAAATGACAAATATGATGCAAGGGAGAGACTTGTTTGCTTTATGCTCAGCAAGGCAGATGATTGCAACATTCCTTTCACTAATTATGAACTTGATGCAGCGCTAACTAAGGGCAACTCCACGTCGCCTGGTGAGGATGGTATTACTTACAACATACTCAGATTGCTGTGTCGAGTACCAGGTAATCCATTACTTGAATTATATAACATGAGCTATGTAACTGGGGAGCTCCCTCAATCTTGGACCAACAGCCTCATCATTCCAATTCCTAAGCCCAATCAACAAAATGCATTTCGCCCAATATCTCTTACTAGCTGCTTGTGTAAAACATTTGAGAGAATGATTCTTAATCGTCTCATGTACAGAATCAAACAATTTTTGTCTCCCCGGTTACATGGTTTCATGCATGGAAGGAGCGTGCATCATTGCATAGCCACCTTTCTCACCCTGCACACTGACAGCTCCTACACTACCTTCCTTGACCTTAAATCCGCTTTCGATGTAGCCAACCGACATGTAATAATTAGTGAACTTGCCAGAATGGATGTTGGAGGATGGCTTCTCCGCTGGATTAAAGGCTACCTGTCCAACAGAAAATCGTCTGTGTTGTTCCAGGGACATAGAAGTGTAACTAAAGACTTTGAATTAGGAACCCCACAGGGAGGTGTGCTCAGTCCCACACTGTTCAATATTCTAATTAATGCATTACTTAATGCTATGCCTAGTCAGCCCCATAATTATGTGATTAGTTTTGCTGATGATATAATGATTCACACCACCGGATTCTCTAACACCCAAAACATTCTTAATCATGTACTAGCCTCGTGTCAGGACCTGGGGTTGATAATCTCTACTGATAAAACAAAGATACTCAATAGGCGTCCTCCTCGACAGAGCGGCACAGTTCGTCAGATCCAATTGCATGATGGGTCTCTTCTAGAATATGTAAGCAGATACAGGTATCTAGGCTTTGAGGTTCCACTACTTGGACCTGTTGTAACAAGACTTTGTCGCCAATACAAAGAACGACTAAGAGCACTTAGAGTTGTGGCAGGGCTTCACCCCAGGTATGGTACTAATGTTAAAATTGTGAAAATGATGTATCTTGCTTATATTAGATCATTGGTTGATTATGCTGCGCCACTACTTGCTCTTGTGTCTGACTGGAAGCTTGGAGGGCTGGAAAAACTGCAGAACGAAGCAGTGAGAATCATCCTAGGATGCCCTCGTACTGCCAAAATTTTAAATATGCAAAAAGAACTTGATATTCCAAGCATCAGAGATCGTGTTACTGAAAGAAATATCCTAATTGGGGTTAATATGCTCAGGCAAGCTCATTCAAACCCCTACACAGAAGCCCTCCAAACTTTCCTCAGCACTGGTGAACACTCCTCCAGATGGATCGAAAAGACTGGAACCGACCTCCGCATGAATCAGATACATGATCTATGTCAAGTAAGGCAACAGCGGCACTTCTCCGCTCCATGGAATATTACCCCATTCCAAACTACCATTCCTCCATTTCCCCCAAAACTTCTTAAATTTCAACCAAACTTCGCCTTGAAGCCAAAACATGAGGCCTTAAGCTGTATTGATAACTTAGTCACACAGCACACACTCTCGCAAATTATTTACGTTGATGGTTCTGTTCACCAATCCACTGGTGCAGCTGTAGTGCTGCTGTTGTCGTACAGAGTGATGGCTCTCTTAAAGAAATTGGAGCACGCATCAATAATTGGGCCTCCTACCCTTCAGACAGAACTGTTGCCATACTCCTTGCACTGAAATGCATCTATGTATCAAAGATTGACAGTTTATTGTAACTGAGTCTCTGTCATCCATAAATGCTCTCAACTCATTAAGCATAAATTGGCATGCTTGTGTCAGAAGCCGACACAGGTATGGTAGGATTGTGGACAGTGGAGTCAGAGTGCACATGCTGTGGATTCCATCTCACATTGGTCTTCAGATGCATGATAGAACTGATAAATTGGCTAAGCTGTATGCTTTCAAAGAGGGAGTAGATTACAATCTTGGCTTGTCAGGTAGTAGTTTGAGAACAATAATACGAAAAGAACTTCAGCGGAATTTTATGGACTTAATGCTCAGGGAGATTGACACCAGTGAGTCCATCTATCATCATTCTATCATGCAGGAGGAGCCACATGTCTATGGTGCATCCAACAAAATAAGCAGACTCTTGGATGTCACTACTGCCCGGCTCCGGCTGGGTTACAAGTATCTTTGGCAGGTTAAATCACCACCACCAGATGTAGACCAAACGAAATGTAAACTTTGCCAGATGGATTATTGTCATACCCTGCGTCATTATGTACTGGAGTGCGATAAAATTAATGAATTTAGAAACAACTCACTCAGAAGTGTTCAAGAAATGGCTAAGTATTTTATCCACAGTGGTATATTGCAGACCATTCTGGAGAAAATACCCTGACTTTGCTAGCTGTAAATAAAGCATTACCACATATGTGCATGTGTGTGTGTGTGTGTGTGTGTGTGTGTGTGTGTGTGTGTGTGTGTGTGTGTGTGTGTGTGTGTGTGTGTGTGTGTGTGTGTGTGTGTGTGTGTGTGTGTATGAGTGTGTGAGTGTGTGTGTGTGTGTACTCACCTAGTTGTACTCACCTAGTTGAGGTTGCGGGGGTCGAGTCCGAGCTCCTGGCCCCGCCTCTTCACTGATCGCTACTAGGTCACTCTCCCTGAGCCGTGAGCTTTATCGTACCTCTGCTTAAAGCTATGTATGGATCCTGCCTCCACTACATCGCTTCCCAAACTATTCCACTTACTGACTACTCTGTGGCTGAAGAAATACTTCCTAACATCCTGTGATTCATCTGTGTCTTTAGCTTCCAACTGTGTCCCCTTGTTACTGTGTCCAATCTCTGGAACATCCTGTTTTTGTCCACCTTGTCAATTCCTCTCAGTATTTTGTATGTCGTTATCATGTCCCCCTATCTCTCCTGTCCTCCAGTGTCGTCAGGTTGATTTCCCTTAACCTCTCCTCGTAGGACATACCTCTTAGCTCTGGGACTAGTCTTGTTGCAAACCTTTGCACTTTCTCTATGTTTCTTTACGTGCTTGGCTAGGTGTGGGTTCCAAACTGGTGCCGCATACTCCAATATGGGCCTAACGTATACGGTGTACAGGGTCCTGAACGATTCCTTATTAAGATGTCGGAATGCTGTTCTGAGGTTTGCTAGGCGCCATATGCTGCAGCAGTTATTTGGTTGATGTGCGCTTCAGGAGATGTGCCTGGTGTTATACTCACCCCAAGATCTTTTTCCTTGAGTGAGGTTTGTAGTCTCTGACCCCCTAGACTGTACTCCGTCTGCGGCCTTCTTTGCCCTTCCCCAATCTTCATGACTTTGCACTTGGTGGGATTGAACTCAGGAGCCAATTGCTGGACCAGTTCTGCAGCCTGTCCAGATCCCTTTGTAGTTCTGCCTGGTCTTCGATCGAGTGTATTCTTCTCATCAACTTCACGTCATCTGCAAACAGGGACACCTCAGAGTCTATTCCTTCCGTCATGTCGTTCACAAATACCAGAAACAGCACTGGTCCTAGGACTGACCCCTGCGGGACCCCGCTGGTCACAGGTGCCCACTCTGACACCTCGCCACGTACCATGACTCGCTGCTGTCTTCCTGACAAGTATTCCCTGATCCATTGTAGTGCCTTCCTGTTATCCCTGCTTGGTCCTCCAGTTTTTTGCACCAATCTCTTGTGTGGAACTGTGTCAAACGCCTTCTTGCAGTCCAAGAAAATGCAATCCACCACCCCTCTCTCTCTTGTCTTACTGCTGTCACCATGTCATAGAACTCCAGTAGGTTTGTGACACAGGATTTCCCGTCCTGAAACCATGCTGGCTGCTGTTTATGAGATCATTCCTTTCTAGGTGTTCCACCACTCTTCTCCTGATAATCTTCTCCATGATTTTGCATACTATACATGTCAGTGACACTGGTCTGTAGTTTAATGCTTCATGTCTGTCTCCTTTTTTAAAGATATGGGACTACATTTGCTGTCTTCATGCCTCAGGCAATCTCCCTGTATCGATAGATGTATTGAATATTGTTGTTAGGGGTACACATAGCGCCTCTGCTCCCTCTCTCAATACCCATGGGGAGATGTTATCTGGCCCCATTGCCTTTGAGGTATCTAGCTCACTCAGAAGCCTCTTCACTTCTTCCTCGGTTGTGTGCACTGTGTGTGTGTGTGTGTGTGTGTGTGTGTGTGTGTGTGTGTGTGTGAGTATGAGTGTGTGTGTGTGTATGAGTGTGTGTGTGTGTGTGTGTGTGTATGAGTGTGTGTGCGTGTGTGTGTATGAGTTTGTGTACGTGTGTGTGTGTGTGTGTGTGTGTGATTATGTGTGTGTGTATATGAATTTGTATGTGTGTGTGTGTGTGTGTGTGTGTGAGAGAGAGAGAGAGAGAGACTCAACAATCAACATTTGCACCAATAACTCACTACAGTTGTGACCGGGTGTGGAAGTGTGAATTGCTCATTACTCTAAAATTTGTTCATGATTGCAACCATGTATACACGTAAGTAACCATTCTTACAGTATTCATTACCTTTGTAACTTGTGAGTTCATTACCTTTGTAACTTGTGAGTTCATTACCTTTGTAACTTGTGAGTTCATTACCTTTGTAACTTGTGAGTTCATTACCTTGTACCTAGTTCAGCCATCAAAACTTTGGAGCCCGGTCCCTGGACCCATTGTGTACCTCTGTAATCTGTAAATACCTTTGTAACTTGTCATGATTGTGACTAGACCTACCTGGAGTTCATTACCTTTGTAAATTGTGAGTTCATTACCTTTGTAAATTGTGAATTCATTACCTCTGTAACTTGCTCAGCTATCAAAACTTTGAGGCCCAGTCCCTGGACCCATTATGTACCTCTGTAATCTTTTGACTACCGCCCACAGGATGGGTATGGGGTGCATAATAAACATATTAAACTGAACTGTTGACGAAAACGCTCTTAATTGTCACTGGTTTTGCTTATATTCACTCCAATGGAGGAGTTGACTTACTTGTGCTAATGTGTTGTAGGTAGTACTAGGTCACTGAACAGATTTTTTCCTCACCAACCCTAGTAGTTAAATAATATTAAAAAAGTTTGTGGAGCACACTGTGACACGTCCTCTCTCTCCCTCTCCTTGCTGCTCTCCCTCTCCTTGCTGCTCTCTTTCTCTCTCTCTCTCTCTCTCTCTCTCTGTCTCTGTCTCTCTCTGTCTCTGTCTCTGTCTCTGTCTCTGTCTCTGTCTCTGTCTCTCTCTCTCTCTCTCTCTCTCCTCTCTCTCTCTCTCTCTCTCTCTCTCTCTCTCTCTCTCTCTTTTCATTCCGTCTTTGGCCTCTTCCTCGTTCAACACATTCTTGTCAACCTAGTTCTTTTTCTTCTTCCTAGTCTTCTTCCTTTTAATCTTCCTCCCTCATCTCATAATCTTCCTCTTTCCCCTTCCTCATATTTTTTTTGCTAAACCTACTGTGTCTTCCTCTTGAGACTCTCAACTCTTCTGGTTCCTGTGGACGAGACCTGAAAAATAATTGTCCCATAAAATGGAAGAGAAATGTTAACATTTCGGGTTTAAGCTGTGGGAACATTATGGTAACATAGACTAGATGCATTACCTTACATAGTCTCTCTCTCTCTCTCTCTCTCTCTCTCTCCTCTCTTCTCTCTCTCTCTCTCTCTCTCTCTCTCTCTCTCTCTCTCTCTCTCTCTCTCTCTCTCTAATAACAACACACGCACACACAATTAGGTGAGTACACACACACACACGCACACACACATTTAGGTGAGTACACCCCACCCCCACACATATAAACATACAACTGGCAAAGTGTCTTAGCGACAAGTGCCTAACTAACACACTCATACACACTCCTCGATATTCTTTTCTACAAATTTATCAGCAACATTTTCCCTTCTTATGGGCAATTAAAGAAACAACTTTTGAAATTGGGTAACCTTTTGTGACTTTCCGGGTTAATCTGAAAAAAGGTTGCTGCTGTTCTTTTTCCCCCCCGTACAACGAAAGGCTAGATCATGTTTTTTTTGCGTTACTGAGGACGGGGAAAAATAAAATTCCGACGTTGTTTTTTTTTTTGTGTGTATGTCTGTTCCGATGGTGTCAAGTCATAGAAAAAAACCTGTGGCATGCAAAGAGGTATGTTACAATTTATTTGGAGTTTTGTCATTTCCCCTATAGGTGCCTTCAAACCCCAAAAGGGGGGCTAAGGGTTTTTTTAAACGTCGATTGGTCCCGTCGTTAAATCGTACCTTGGTTCAGTGGAAGCTGGCCCCCAAAAGCTGAAGAAGGGGTTTGGTTCCTTTACGGTAAGCATGGCAGAAACTTTTTCTCCCTGCGGGTTGAGTACGGTACGCACTCTTGGCTTCTATTTGAATCTATTCCGCGGTGTACACTTATTCTATCTTACTATTGACAAGTGTACTTACCTGTATACAGTGGGAAAAGGCAAAAAAAATTACGTCTATGCTGAGTTTGTTTGCCCCAAATTCCCATTCGCCCAGACTCACAGGCCATTTTTTACTTGTTTTTTAATAACCGCAAAGGAGAAGAAAAAAAAATACAATGTTGTGGCTGGAAAAATTTCCAAAAAAATGTTGCATTTTAAAAGATAAAGATGCATCATAAAAACTTTTATTAAGGAAACCCATTTTGCCCAAGTGGTTTTTCAGTCAAAAACAGAAACTAAAAAATGGATAATAGTGTGGACCCATATATATTCTCATTTCTTGTGTAGTAGGGTACAGCTTGGTGATATGGCGGGGGATTTTGGGAGGACCTGTCAGCGTGGAAAACATTAAAGATAGCATTACAATACAATCCCAATACAATACTTATTGGACTCTTTCATGTTGTAAAAAGAATTATAGTGTTAGGTGTCAGCCAAAACCCCCTTGTATAATAGCATTATAGTCGGTTAAAATTAACTTAAATTAACAAAGAATGATATATTCAGGGGTTTAAAAATTTACTGAAAACAAAATAAAACTGAAGTACAATGGTTTTTTAAACAATGAAATTTGAACTTTTTTCAATTAAGAAGCATTTTAACTGTAAAAATTTGTAGCATTACGGTTTATAAATAACAAAATGATAAATATACTATTTGTATTGCAAAACGGGGTCTGGGTCATTAGAGGGTTACTGCGCATGCAGAAAATGGAGTTTTCTATTGGGTAAAAAATTAAAAAAACGTGGTTAATAGGGTCACGGTTTTCCTTTTATGAAATATTGTTATTAAAGATTTATTTAGTTGGGGGTGAGTAAGGGTTTTTAAGTAGAGTCTTGAATTGATAAACAGACAGTTTTTTCTTTTTTTCCCACAGGAAATGTTTTTCCAGATTTTTGGCCTTTTATATGCATTGAGTTTTTTAATGTGAGAGTGGCACAGGGAAATCAAAGAGGATCTGTGCCTTGTGTTATGGTCATTTGTTCTGTTGAGGTTGGTAAGAAGTTTGAGGGGGGAGGGTTTTTATCTGAGTTTATTGTTCTTTGTATGTAGTAGGTCAACAATAAGATGGATGTTTTTTCCGGTGAGTAAGTTTAGACTTCTGAATATTGGTGGGTTGTGTGGAGTGGGAAATTTTTTTCTGCTGACTGCGCCCTTTTTTTGGGTAATTAATGGTCTGAGTGGTTTTTGTTGAGCCCCCTGCACAGATTCCCTAGGGAGGAAAAGAGGTAAAAGGTGGTGATATAGGGCCAGGAGAGGATTTGGAATTAGTCCATATCTTCGATGTTGCCTACGGGCTTGGAGATTTTCTTGGAAATTTGTTGTACATGGTTTTTTAAAATTTTAGTTGTTATCAAATGGATTCCTAAAAATTTTTTCCCCCTGTGAGTTTTGTGATAGGGAATCCCTTTATCTTATGTTAAGGGGAAATCTGTAGTTTGTCCCAAACTGAATGAAATAGGTTTTTTCAATATTTAGAGAAAAAGGGTTATTTAAAATCATCCAGATGGTTTTTTTTTTTTAATTCGTATTTTCAGTTTGTTAGTACGCTGGGTTGGGTGAGAGAAAACGTATGTGTTCATCTGCAAATAGTGGGGGTTTGAGTAGTGCGATGCATTTGTCGGTGTTTATGTAAAAAGAAAAGAGAAGAGGGCCCCAAAGACCTTCCCCGGGGACCCAACTGTAAATTTTTGGTGAAAAGAGTTTGCTCCCTTTGTGTACATTATTGGCTTTGTTTCGAGGTTTGACTTTTGGTGTTGAAGGAGTGCCCCCTTTGCCATGTGTATAATTTTTTGTGCAAAAAACATGGCAAAATGTTCAAAAGCTTTTCGTAAACAATTTAAAATCCCCCGTGCGGTATTTTTTTCTTGAATGTGTTTAAACGCCTTGTATTTTTATTAGGCCTGAACCCAAAGAAGGGGCTGGTATGTGCGGGGATAGGGGAGGAATAATTCGTTATGAAAAGTTTTTCAAAGTTTTTTGAGGAGGGTAAGTTGGATTTGGGGTATGGTTATTAGGTCTGTTTGGTCTCCCCCTTTTTGTTCGGGGTGCCCTTTGCTATTTTGATGGATTTTTTAAGAGAGTTACATTGATTTGGTGCGCACTTGTAAGCTTTTTTGTATTAAAGGATGGTAAGGTATTTAAATCTCCCCCCTTGTTCTTTTTTGTGTTTTTATAAGTGAGGTTCTGTTGTGTTGTCGGAGTGGAAAAGGGTTTGGGTGGTGCCAGTGAGGTAGTCTTGGGGGGGTTTTGGTTGGGGTTTGTTCGCCCGGTTTTTTCCTATGGTGGAAAAAAAGGGAAAAAAAATTGATCTGCTGTTTCAGTCGGTGGGATTTTGGGAAGTTCTTGGTTTTGTTAGTTTGATTGTTCTTTTTTCCTGTATTTTCTTTGTTCCTAAATTTAGATATTTTTTTCCCGGTCTTTTTTATACACCTTTTAAGTTGGAAATCTTTCTCAAATACTTTTTTTTGCCCTTCTTTTCAGGGGGTTAGGATAGATAAAAACGTGTTTTTTGGGCTCGGGTTTATTTGCCCATTCTGTACTTTTTTTATATAGGGTTTTTGTATTTATGGATTTGAGGATGCTGGGTTTTTTCCCGGGGACTGTTCATTCTTGCTGTCATCTTTTTATTTTTTTTTTTGGGGCAGTGCTTTTTTTATAGGATTTTGGGGTCTTCTTTAGAAAATTATTAATACATTCATCAGTTCTTTATAATTTTAGTCGTTTGCCATCGATGTTTGTCATTGTTTTGTGAATTTTATTAATGGCTTTTCATTATGAAGTCGAAGGTTTTTTTATAGTGTCGGGGGGGTTTAATTTACTAGTTGGTTACAGAAGGGTTGGGTAGCGGTCTGTGGTGTTATCTGTGATTATTCAGCTGGCACGGGAAAAAGCACCTAAATCAGTTCCTAAATCACCGGGCTGTGGCTCGTATTTTTGGGTTTTTTGGTGCGCCCCGCACAACAGCCTGGTGATCGGGGTTGATTTCCCCCAGGAGGCCTGGGCACAGACCGGGCCGCGGGGGGGGTTGACCCCCGGAACTCTCTCCGGTAAACTCCAGGTAATTCCTGATTTTAAAGGGGATATGGTGTTGGTCCAGATGTGGTCTAATAGGGAAACACTAGTCTCAGAGATTCTTGTAGGTTTTGTTACTGTTGGTAGTAACAAGCAGTTACTCATAGTGTTTGTGAATTCAGTTACTTTGTGGGGCCCTGGCCTTGGAGAGATTTTATATTGAAGTCTCCTGAGAGTAGTAAATGGTCTTCGTTCATGCGTGCATCAGTTATCATACTTCCTAGGTTTTCACTAAAACGGCTAATATTTGACTGTGGTACTATGTAGATGTTTATCACTGTGAGAGGTTTTTGTAGGTATTTTTATTTGAATTTAGCTATTATATATTCCCCATGTTCGTTCATCCCTTGTGCAAGTACTGTTGACACATTCCAGTTGGTCTGAGTAGTATATAGCTGTGCCACCCACTTGTTGATCTGGCCTACAGTTGTGTATGGCTGTGTAACCAGGAATGGCATAGACATTCGTAGTATCTGGCTTTAGCCAGGATGGACATACTGGCATGCAGAGAATTTAGTAATGCTTGGAGGTCATCGTAATTTTTTAACTTAAAGATCTGACTTTGTTATTAAAGACAGTTATGTTGCTGTTTAACAGTTGCTGTTTGATTCATTTAAGTATTTAATAAGAGGTTGGTATCAGGATCAAGGGCTTGTAATCATAAGATTTATATCGAATCTATAACTAGACTTAAGTATAAGAAAAAAAGTAAATATTTTAAAGCAAAAAAAAATGAAGGAGCTATGGAATATAATATTAAAAAATAAAAAAAACAATGAAAGTATTTACTCAACAGGTTGAAAAATGTAAATGTGAATAGGGGGGTTTTGACCTGAGTGGTGGCGCCCATTGGCGGTCTTATGCTGTGTAGAAATCGTTTGGTCAAGATTTGGGTATTTTTATAGCATCCTGACTACTGTGGAATGTCTTGAACGGTTGTCTGCGTTTTCTTGTACCTACAACTTTATCGATATTACCATACAACTTTCACCAGTTCACATATAACCTACACTTAGGAGACGAAAAATTATGACGACGTTTCAGTTCGTTTCGGACTATTGTTTAAAATCACAACGTTTCTTTCGAAGGATGGATTGACTGTTTTACTAACGTACTTTATTGCCATCAGTGAAGAGCGAGGATGTGACAACAAATTTTAAGTAACAGCGAGGGACCTAGCAGCAGCAACAAATGTCTGCCGGGGCTGGGGGAGTCAGTCAGAACTGGCAGTTCCAATAGGGCGATTGTCAGAGATGCCTTAACTGCCGTCAGGAGCTGAGGTAATAGTCACAGTTGAAGGAGGTTCCATACACATCAATGAAGAGAACGAGCTTAAAACATTCTAGTTAGTTTACTTATCGCTGAAATCACCAAAACCCGAATACACCCTAGAAAAAATTCGCATCATAAAAAAATGGTGGGATGAAAGAAATGATAACAAAGAACAAGAGCTGCCTTAAGCGGTGAAGGCCCTTGATACACCGGTTACCTTCATTTCATTTGCTTATTGCTCCCAGAAAAAAATT
The DNA here is from genome assembly GCF_026875155.1 of Cherax quadricarinatus. Classification (NCBI taxonomy): domain Eukaryota; kingdom Metazoa; phylum Arthropoda; class Malacostraca; order Decapoda; family Parastacidae; genus Cherax; species Cherax quadricarinatus. Next base: position 43,015,972 of record NC_069401.1, on the reverse strand, counting down.
TTTCCCCTCATTATAAAATGATTAACAGCAACCTTTATACAACGTTCTATGTAAATTTTTTCTCACAGGGAAAAATTAGAAAGCCTTGCATCAAAATCTCCGACCTGGGGTTTGAAAAGTCCCCTGCCATCGGTGTCCAAACCTGGTCTCGAAAATATCCTTTTTCCATTGATGTCCAGACTGGAGTCTCGCCTGTCCCTGCCCATCAAATCGCCGACCTGAGTCCCCGACCCCTTCCTGCACGTCAATGCCCAGACCTGAAATCCCAAACCCTCCCTTGCAACACGGGGCCCCGGCCTGGGGTCCCCAGGTTCCCTGCACCCTTTGATGGCCCAAAACCCGGATCCCGACCCCGTCCCGTGCACACTGACCCCAGGAAACTGGGATTATCATTTATAAAAACAGTTTTAAACAT
>NC_069401.1:42998033-43015057 GCF_026875155.1 Cherax quadricarinatus | reverse complement strand
TGCAGAAAAATTCGGGAAGCCATTTGCGTGTGTGTGTTTGGGTGTGTGTGTGTGTGTGGTTGTGTGTGTTGTGTGTGTGTTGTGTGTGTTTGTGTTTGAAGCCATTTGTGTGTGTGTGTGTGTGTGTGTGTGTGTGTGTGTGTGGTGTGTGTGTGTGTGTGTGTGTGTGTGTGTGTGTGTGTGTGTGTGTGTTTGTGTGTGTGTGTGTGAATTTGTATATGTGTGTGTGTGTGTGTGTGTGTGTGTGTGTGTGTGTGTGTGTGTGTGTGACTCAACAATCAATATTTGCACCAATAACTCACTACAGTTGTGACCGGGTGTGGAAGTGTGAATTGCTCATTACACTATAATTTGTTCATGATTGTAGTCATGTATAAACGTAAGTAACCATTCTTACAGGATTCATTACCTTTGTAACTTGTGAGTTCATTACCTTTGTACCTAGTTCAGCCATCAAAACTTTGGAGTCCAGTCCCTGGACCCATTACGTACCTCTGTAATCTGTAAATACCTTTGTAACTTGTCATGATTGTGACTAGACCTACCCGGAGTTCATTACCTTTGTAATTTGTGAGTTCATTACCTTTGTAAATTGTGAATTCATTACCTCTGTAACTTGCTCAGCTATCAAAACTTTGGAGTCCAGTCCCTGGACCAATTATGTACCTCTGTAATCTTTTGACTACCGCCCACAGGATGGGTATGGGGTGCATAATAAACATATTAAACTAACTAAACTAGTAGTGGTACAGCTTTGGTGATATGGCTGGAGTTTGAGGAGGACCTGTCAGCAGTGGAATAACATTAAAGATAGCATTACAATACAATACAATACAATACTTTATTTGGACATCATACATAGTTGTACAAAGAATTATAGTAGTTAGGTGTACATGCCAAAAGCCCCTTGTATACATAGCATTATAGTCAGGCTTAAAATTAACTTAAGATTAACTAAGCAATGATATATTCAGTGGTAAAAATTACTGTAAACAAAATACAACATGAAGTACAAATGAGTATTTTAAACAATGAAATTTGAACATTTCAATTAAGAAGCATTATAACTGTACAAATTTGTAGCATTACAGCGTATAATATAACATAATGATCAATATACTATTTGTAGTGCAGAAACAGGTCATGTGGTCATTAGATGAGTTACTGCGCATGCAAGAGAATGGAGTATTCTATTAGGTAATGTAATTAAAAAAAACGTAGTTTGATAGGGTCACAGGTTACACTTTTATGAAATATTGTTATTCAAGATTTATTTAGTTGTGGGTGAGTAAGTGGTTTTTAAGTAGAGTCTTGAATTGATAAACAGACAGTGTTTCTTTTGTATCCACAGGTAATGAATTCCAGATTTTTGGGCCTTTTATATGCATTGAGTTTTTACATAGTGAGAGATGGACACAGGGAACATCAAAGAGTGATCTGTGCCTTGTGTTATGGTCATATGTTCTGTTGAGGTTGGTAAGAAGTTTGAGGGGAGGGTTTATATCTGAGTTTATTGTTCTATGTATTTAGTAGGCACAACAATAAGTATGGATGTTTTGCACGGTGAGTAAGTTTAGACTTCTGAATATTGGTGGAGTATGCTGCCTGGAGTGGGAATTTGTTATCATTCTGACTGCGGCCTTTTGTTGGGTAATTAATGGTCTGAGATGGTTTATTGTTGTTGAGCCCCATGCACAGATTCCATAGGTGAGATAGAGGTAAATGAGTGAGTGATATAGGGCCAGGAGAGCTGATTTTGTAACTTAGACCATATATTCGATAGTATGCCTACGGTCTTGGAGATTTTCTTGGAAATTTGTTGTACATGTGTTTGAAATTTGAGTCTGTTATCAAGATGGATTCCTAAGAATTTTTCCTCTGTGAGTTTTGTGATAGGTAATCCGTTTATCATTATGTTAAGAGGAACATCTGTAGTTCTGTTCCCAAACTGAATGAAGTAGGTTTTGTCAATATTGAGAGAAAGCTTATTAATCATCATCCAGATGGATATTTTCTGTAATTCAGTATTTACAGTATTAGTTAGTACGACTGGGCTTGGGTGAGAGAAGACGTATGTAGTGTCATCTGCAAATAGTGTGGGTTTGAGTAGCTGCGATGCATTTGGTCGGTCGTTTATGTAAATGAGAAAGAGAAGAGGGCCAATGACACTTCCCTGTGGGACACCAACTGTAATTGTTGCGTGAAAGAGTTTGCTCCATTTGTGTACATATATTGGCTTCTGTTGCTGAGGTATGACTTTAGGTAGTTGAAGGAGTGCCCTCTTATGCCATAGTGTGATAATTTTATGTGCAACAAATCATGGTCAACTGTATCAAAAGCTTTACGTAAATCAATGAACATCCCCAGTGCAGTGTATATTTGTTCTAGCATGTGTATAATAGCATCATTCGTATTTTTATTAGGCCTGAACCCAAACTGACAGGGGCTGAGTATGTCGCGGGAGATGAGGTAGGAATAAATTCGCTTATGAATTAGTTTTTCAAAGTTTTTAGAGAGGTGTAAGTTGGATATTGGCCTATGGTTATTCAGGTCTGTTTGGTCTCCACCTTTATGTATCGGGGTGACCTTCGCTATTTTGATGGATTTTTTAAAGAGAGTTACATTGATTGGTGACAGCACTTGTGAAGCTTTTTTGTATATAAAGGATGGTAAGGTATTTAAATCTCCTCCCTTGTTCTTTAGTGTGTTGATAATAAGTGAGACTTCTGTTGTGTTAGTCGGAGCTAGGAACAGAGTGTTTGGGTAGGTGCCAGTGAGGTAGTCATTGGGTGGGGTATTTGAGCTTGGGATTTGTTCTGCCAGGTTTTTTCCTATGGTGGAGAAGAAAACATTGACTCTGCTGTTTCAGTCGGTGGGAGTTGGGGTTCATCTGGTTTTGTTAGTTTGATTGTTCTGTTTCCTGATATCTTCTTTGTTCCTAGAATTTCAGATATGGTTTTCCAGGTCTTTTTTATATCACCTTTTAAGTTGGATAATCTATTCTCATAATACAATTTTTTTGCCCTTCTTATCAGGCTGGTTAGGATAGATAAGTAACGTGTTGTTTGGTCTCTGGTTATTTGACCCATTCTGTACTGTTTTTCATATAGGTGCTTTGTATTTATGGATTTGAGGATGCTGGGTGTTAGCCAGGGACTGTTCAGTCTCTTAGCTGTCATCTGTTTAGTTTTTTTTAGGGCAGTGCTTGTTATAGAGATATTGGGTCTTCTTTAGAAAATTATTAATACATTCATCAGTATCTGTATAGATTTCTAGCTCAGTTTGCCAGTCGATGTTTGTCATTGCTGTTGTGAAGTTATTAATGGCTGTCTCATTATGAAGTCTGAAGGTTAGTTTAGTAGTGTCTTGGGGTAATTTACCTAGATTGGTTATGAGAAAGGTAGGGTAGTGGTCTGTGGTGTTATCTGTGATTATTTCTGATTTTAAAGGGGATATGGTGTTGGTCCAGATGTGGTCTAATAGGGAAACACTAGTCTCAGAGATTCTTGTAGGTTTTGTTACTGTTGGTAGTAACAAGCAGTTACTCATAGTGTTTGTGAATTCAGTTACATGTGGGTCCTGGTCTTGGAGGAGATTTATATTGAAGTCTCCTGAGAGTAGTAAATGGTCTTCGTTCATGCGTGCATCAGTTATCATACTTCCTAGGTTTTCACTAAAACGGCTAATATTTGACTGTGGTACTATGTAGATGTTTATCACTGTGAGAGGTTTTTGTGGGTATTTTTATTTGAATTTAGCTATTATATATTCCCCATGTTCGTTCATCCCTTGTGTAAGTACTGTTGACACATTCCAATTGGTCTGAGTAGTATATAGCTGTGCCACCCACTTGTTGGTCTGGCCTACAGTTGTGTATGGCTGTGTAACCAGGAATGGCATAGACATTCGTAGTATCTGGCTTTAGCCAGGATGGACATACTGGCATGTAGAGAATTTAGTAATGCTATGAGGTCATCGTAATGCTTACTTAAAGATCTGACATTGTTATTAAAGACACTTATGTTGCTGTTTACAGTTGCTGTTTGATTCATTTAAGTCATTTAATAAGAGGTTGGTATCAGGATCAATGCTTGTAATCATAAGATTTATATCGAATCTATAACTAGACTTAAGTATAAGACAAAGTAAATATTCTAAAGCTAAAAAAATGAAGGAGCTATGGAATATAATAGTAAAAATAAAAAAAACAATGAAAGTATTATACTCAAAAGGTTGGACAAATGTAAATGTGAATAGGAGGGTTGACCTGAGTGGTGGCGTCCGTTGGCGGTCTTAATGCTGTGTAGTAATCGTTTGGTCAAGATTCTGGGTATTCTATAGCATCCTGACTACTGTGGAATGTCTTGAACGGTGTCTGCGTGTCTTGTACCTACAACTTATCGATATTACCATACAACTTTCACCAGTTCACATATAACCTACACTTAGGAGACGAAACTTATGACGACGTTTCAGTTCGTTTCGGACTATTGTAAAGTCACAACGTTTCTTTCGAAGGATGGATTGACTGTTTACTAACGTACTTTATTGCCATCAGTGAAGAGCGAGGATGTGACACACAAATTTTAAGTAACAGCGAGGGACCTAGCAGCAGCAACAAATGTCTGCCGGGGCTGGGAGAGTCAGTCAGAACTGGCAGTTCCAATAGGGCGATTGTCAGAGATGCCTTAACTGCCGTCAGGAGCTGAGGTAACTAGTCACAGTTGAAGGAGGTATCACATACACAGTCAACTGAGAGCAAGAACGAGCTTAAGACATCTCTAGTTAGTATTACTTATCGCTGAAATACACCAAAACCCCGAATACAGCCATAGAAAAATTCAGCATCATAAATAAATGAAGTGGCCATGAAAGAAATGATAACAAAAGAACAAGATGCTGCCTTAATGCTGGTGAAGGACCCTTGATCACACCGGGTTACCTCTCATTCCTCATTTGCTATATTGCTCCTACCAGAATAAATTTTTCCCATCATTATAATAATGATTCAACAGCAACCATTTATACAACGTTCTGATGTAAACTTGTTCTCACAGGGAAACTTAGATATGTCCTGTGCATCATAGATCTCCAGACCTGGGGTTCCGACCATGTCCCGTGTACCATCGGTGTCCAAACCTGGAGTCTCGACCATATCCAATGTGCCATTGATGTCCAGACCTGGAGTCTCGACCATGTCCCGTGCACCATCAATCGCCAGACCTGAAGTCCAGACCACGTTCCGTGCACGATCAATGCCCAGACCTGAAGTCCAGACCAAGTCCCTTGCAACATCGGTGCCCAGGCCTGGGATCCCGACGACGTTCCGTGCACCTTCGATGGCCAAACCTGGGATCCCGACCACGTCCCGTGCACCACTGACGCCCAGGAAACATGGTCATTATCATTTATAACAACAGTAAGCTTACCTCAGCACTTTTTAACGGGTCACTGAATGAAATGGCTGAATACCCACAAGTATAAAGACAAAGGTTTGTTGCAGAACAGGCTTTTATTTTTGACAATGTCATGACTTTAACAAGTCATGACTTTATAAAGTTTTACACAAAGCGAAGTGTTGTCCAAATAAAAAAAACTTGTTTGTCAGCCTGTATTTGTGTCATCATAAAGGGTTACGGGTCGTAATAAAGATTTTATAATTACTTTAATAATATCGTATCTGCCGATACTTTGGATATCCACTTAAGTATACAAGGTTGTCCATACCTGCAAATACAACTCAAGATTTCTATAGATAAAGCTCAAAACTTGCAAAGATGCAAATAAAGTTTTGAAAAGATAAACTCTAAATGATTTCTCATAACAGTTCTATCTCCTCGAGTCTTACTAAATATTCCCGGCTGGGGACCTAATTATTTTTGTCTTTTTCCTCCCATTTTTCTTTCGCTCATAACTCGAGAAAGCTTCGTCTGATAATCTTCAAATTTTCAATGCTTGTGTACGGTAACTAGGGTAAAACTCCATCTCAGGGTACCAGCATGTGCAGGTACCCTGAGATGGGAGTTATTGAACCCATTCTCAGCATATTGGAATGGTTCCATTAACTTCCCAAACCCTCATCGGCATAACTTCAAACGTTATAAAATGTGCCACCTAATTCCAGACTTGACCATTTTGTGTGTAAAACAGTGTGAAATTTTTAATACTGAACGACTTCAATATTTAATGGGCGATGCATCTCACAGCCAGGACAATATCCAATAAGTTTTGTTGGTGTGCGGGCAAATTTTTTTAATATGGAAATGTTGGAATTCGTCCCAGAACTGGAAAATGACTCATTTGATCGTCTGCAAATTTCCACCTCAGTTTTGGTTTCCAGAATTCAAACATCAAGCTGTTGTTGAGTAGCATTAGCCTCAATTTGCCGCTTTTAGTAAATGGGTAGTGATGCTTATATTCAATAATTATATAACGTTTCTCATCAGATTCAAAATGTAGACAGCCTGTACTGTCTGCATAGAGAGCCCATGCTGTCTGCCAGCTGAGTTCATATTTTGTGCCATGCTCGTGCTGGCACCTATAGGCCTACCACTTTAGTATGCCCACACCTGCCTCTGCCTCACTCACTCAGCGGCCTTCACTTAGTCAACAAGGCCTACTCTTCTCTCCCTCGCTGGGCATGGCCCTCCCAGGCCATGGGCACAAACACACCGCCTGTGTACCCACTATCTTGCAATTATATAAAGTAAGAAGCCTCTGAAGCCTTATCATTACTCCCCGTTACCAAGAATCACCAGTAATCCCATAAATATTGGTGACAGCGGCGCCTCGCAGCAAATGCCTCACAGTCAGTGTTCTCACATGTTTGTGTATAGCTTAGTGTCGATTTTTACACAGAAAAGCGTAATTTGCTAGTGTAAGCCATGTAGTACTGCATGTGCAGTGAGGGTGTATGCAGTTTCCGTGTGTCCTTTGTGGTCTTGAGCCCAGCTGTGTGTCGACCACAGGTCTGCACCCAGACCACTGTGTAGCACGTCGTGTTACTTGTCACCTAGTGTGACCCGCGTTTAACAGCTGATATTAGTCAGCTCCGAGTGTCCAAGCCTCTTGTACAGAAAGCTTTTTATGTTTGCCGCTCGTGATGCCCTGCAGAATCGTACCTGCTACGATTCCCATCAAAATTTGTTTCACTTCACCTCCAGACCGCCAGAGTGCAGTTATATGTAGACCAGTCTGAGGATGCTTAGATTAACCTCTGCTGTAACTCCAACTGTCGAGAGAATGACACTCGTCAAGCCGCAGTTAGCCCTGTCACCAGGCGCTGTGTCAGCCTCATGTCACAAGCTTCAGAGAGCAGCTTGCACAAATATGATGTCACTTAACTGCTAGCCCGCTCACTCCAGTAGGTGTATGATGTTACCACTCACAGATGTTTCGCTGAGTTGTCTCTGCCATGACTCGCTTCACGCTCGCCGGCAGTGACAACTCCAGCGACAGTGCCAGCCGAGAAATGTCCTCCTGAGTCACTTTCCAGAAGAAGTCCTGCCCAGTTGCCGAGTACTGACGACGCCTCACTCGAGGGCACCAGCAGGTCGTGCCCCAGGTTGAGTGAACCTGCAGCGACTCCTACGATGACTGCTTCACCGTTCCAGAGGAGACCGTACCCTGTTACCTCACAGCTCAGCCGCAGGGATGTCTCTTGTGTTGCAGTATCTGTCCAGACGCAGGAAGGCGTGCAGTGATGCCCATCGATGCTCACTGCCTATGACCACGATGTTCAGCACACCCCACCTGTTTTTTCTTCCTTCCCTGTAGGAAGTTTATTTTTCCATGTCCATATATATATATATATATTATTATATATATATATATATATATATTATATATATATATATATATATATATATATATATATGTTTTTATTTTGTGTTCTGTGCCTGGTTCCTGCGAGAGAAAGACCGAGTTTTTTTTTTTTACAGCCAGTCATGGTCAGGGACGACCATGGTGGTGCGTGGCCAAGCAAATGTAGACAGCCTGTACTGTCAACAAGGCCTACTCCTCTCTCCCTCGCTGGGCATGGCCCTCCCAGGCCGTGGGCACAAACACACGGCCTGTGTACCCACTATCTCGCAAATAAAGTAAGAAGCCTCCGAAGCCTTATCATTGAAACCCACTCTGCAAGAACGACCCAATAACCCTGTAAACAAAAATATTAATGACGAATTATTCTACAAGAAGAACTGAACCTGAAGGACATTTCTGGGGTCAACGCCCCAAAGGCCAGATTCCAGAGCAGGCCTTCTGGAAAATCTGGAGGATCAAGGCATGATTAACCAGGCAGTTATTGCTGATTACACAATTCCAACGTGTTAATGATTCAGCCTGGTCAGGCACTTATTTGAAAAACTTTTCCAATTTCCTTTTAAAGACTGCCAGAGATTTGTTGGCAATTTCTTTTATGCATGGAAGGAGGGCATTAAAGAGTTAAGGACCCCTGACACTCATTGAGTTCTCTCAGTGTACTCGTCGTGCCTTTACTTTTTAGTGAAGGTATTTTTCACCGTCTGGTAAGTCACTAGTTGTTATACGGAGTGATTTTGGTGTTCAGATTTGGGATCAGTCCCTCAAGGGTTTTCCAGGAGTAAATTATTATATACCTTTCTCGCCTGGGAATTCAGTTGAAAGGACTTCAAGCATTCCCAGTAGTTCAGTGAAAGATCTCTGTACGTTTACTAGCTCAACAATCTCGCTTGCCTTGAAAGGACAGTGAGTATAGGAAAGTATTCCAATCTGGAGAGAGCAACTGACTCAGTGTCTCTCATCTTGCAGTAGCAATGGCAACGTTGTTGTGATCCTTGAATGTGAGATCTTTACAAATCATTACTCCCAAGTTTCTCACATGAAACTTTCGCTCTGTTGAATGTCATGTACTTCATTGAAGTCTTTATTTCCTCCATTCTTCGATCGCGGAGTAATTGATACTTTTCGTCATTAAACATGTTGTTATCAACTGGAAGACCGTTTATATCCGCCTGGAAATTAGCTGTGTCTTCGACAGACCTCACTTTCGTAGAGATGTTAACGTACTATGATGTGTGTCCTTGTTAATGTCAGATATAAGAATGAAAACCTGATGCGGGGCGAGTTCTGTGCTTTGAGGAACAAATCTTGACACTCTCTTGACTACTACCTACTGGGTTGTATTTGTTGAGAAGTTAAATATCCATCTGCCCACTTTTCCAGTTATTTCTTTTGAACGCGTTTTGTACGCACTCACAGCATCGTTACACTTGTTGAAAGCTTTTGCATTTAGTTTGTCTTCCTCACTTGTGAAAGACAGGAGCGACCAGCCCTAAATAAACCTTTGCTGCCCTGGACTGTGCAGCTTTTGGGGTTCCATGTGATTGGCAATGTTGCTTCATAGGACCAGTTGAAAACTTTTGATAATGAAACTGGGGCTATTGGTCTAAAATTTATAGCAATTGCTTTAGTGGCTCTTGTGAAGTGGGGCAGTATCAGTGATTTTCAGTGATTGTGGAAGGATTCATGTGTACAAGCTCCATCTTCTTAAAATACCAAAGGCCCGAGATAATGGTTTCTTACAATTTTTGATGACTATGGAATCCCACGAGTCTGGGCCTAGAGCAGAAAGCATGGCAAGCTGTCGATGGCGTCTTCAAGTTCGACTGGCGAGACGGTTACATCGGAAACTGTGGAAATGTTGGCTTTTTGTGTCTCATTCATGAACAACTCGTTTGATCTTCGATCTGTAGATTGATGAGCAAATCTGAAATTTTACTGAAATTGTTAAAACCCTGAATCGTTGCACTCAGATCAGTTTCAATTCTTGTATTACACTTCAAAGAAATTTGGTATTATTAATGGAGAGTGTAAGAGCCATTTTTCCACTTGTAGTCTCATATTTTATTGCATTATTTTACCTTGATGCTGGTGAGGAGCTCTTGATCCAAGGAACTTCACTTTTCTTTCCCTGCATGGATCGAATCTGAGCGCCTCCCTCTCCACAGATGCTACATGGCCCTTATTTATTTATTTTATTTATTTATTATAAATATGAGACTACAAGTGGAAAAAACCTTAGGGGTTTTGTGCTTTCCTTTAATTAAAAAAAAGCAACTGTGGACGGCATCAATTTTTAATGGCTGGTGAAATTATCAAGTGGATTTATTATCAAGTGGTAAATTTACAAGGGGATAAATATTATAATTGGATTAATATTACAAGTGGATTAAAAATATAAGTGGTTAAATTTTAATCAAGGGGATTAATATTATCAAGTGGTAAATTTTACAAGTGGATTAATATTATCAAGTGGTTAAATTATCAAGGGTTTAAATTATAAAGGGATTAATATTATCAAGTGGTTTAATATTATCAATTGGATAAATATTACAAGGGTTAAATTTATCAATTGGATTAAATTTTATAAATGGATTAATATTATCAAGTGGATTAATATTATAAGGGATTATATTAAATGGATAAATTTATCAGTGGATAAATATTATCATGTATTAATATTTCAAGGGTTAAAATTTCAAGTGGATTAATATTACAAGGGGATTATATTATAAAAGTGGATTAATATTATAAGTGGTAAAATTTCAAGTGGTTAATATTATCAAGGGTTTAATTTATCAAGTGGTTAATATTATAAGTGGATTAATATTATAAAGTGGAGAATATTTCAAGTGGATTAATATTTCAAGGGTTTAAAATTTATAAGTGATTAATATTTTCAGTGGATTATATTATCAAGGGGATTAATATTATCAAGTGGATTAATATTATAAAGGGTTATATTATAAGTGGTAAATTTTATCAGTGGATTAATATTATCAAGTGGTTAATTTATAAAGTGGATTAATATTATCAAGTGGTTTAAAAATTTCAAGTGGATTAATTTATAAAGGGAAAAAATTTTTCGGGGATTAAATTATCAATGGAGAATATTATCAAGTGGTTTAAAATTATAAAGGGGATGAATATTATAAGTGGTTAAAAATTAAACAATGGATGAATTTTAAGGATTAAAATTACAGTGGTGAATTTTATAATGGATTAAAAATTTCAGGGGTTTAAAAATTTCAAGGGGTGAATATTATCAAGGGATTTTAAAATTATAAGGGGGATAATTTTTTCAATGGAAAAAAATTATCAAAGGATAATTTTTATCAAGTGTTTAAAAAATTATCAGCGGTTTAAATTTTATCAAGTGGTTTAAAAAATTATCAAGTGGATAAAATTTAAAGGGGGGGTTTAAAAAATTATAAAGGGATAATATTACAAGGTTTTAAAATTTCAAGTGGATAAATATTATAAAGTGGTTTAAAATTATAATGGATAATATTATCAAGTGGTTTAAAATTTAAAAGTGGATGAATTTTACAAGGGTTTTAAAATTATAAATGGTTAAAAATTATAAGTGGTGAATATTATAAAGTGGTTAAAATTAAAAGTGTGAATTTTATAAAGGGGAAAATTAAATTATAAGTGGATTAAAATTATAAGTGGATGAATTTATCAAGTGGTTAAAAAATTTAAAAGTGGAAAAATTTTTATCAAGTGATTTAAAATTATCAAGAGGATGAAAATTATCAAGGGATTAAAATTATCAAGGGTTAAATTTTATCAAGTGTTTAAAAAATTATAAAGTGGATGAATATTAAAAGTGGATTAAATTACAAGTGGATGAATATATCAGGGGAAAAAAATTTATCAATGGATAAAAATTTTTTTCAAGGGATTAAATTTCAAGGGGATGAATATTATCAAGTGGTTAAAAAATTATAAAGGGGGTAAATATTATCAATGGATTAAAATTATAAAGGGTTTAAAATTTCAATGGATAAATTTTAATCAAGGGGATTAAAATTACAAGGGGGATGAATTTATCAAGTGGATTAAAATTATCAAGGGGATTAAATTATCAAGGGGTTTAAATTTATCGTGGATTAATTTTCCCTTGGATGAAATTTCAAGTGGATTAATATTATAAAGGGGATTAATATTATCAGTATTATATTATCAAGTGGTTTTAAAATTAAAGTGGAGAATATTTTCAAGTGTTTTAAAATTATCAAGGGATTAATATAATCAAGTGGTTTAAAAATTTATCAAGTGGATGAATTTTATCAAGGGTTTAAAAATTATCAAGGGGATGAATTTTATCAATGGTTTAAAAATTTTATCAAGGGGATGAAATTATCAAGTGGATTAAAATTACAAGTGGTTTTAAAATTATAAAGTGGATGAATTTTCAAGTGGATTAAAATTACAAGGGTTAATATTATCAAGGGGGTTTTTAAAATTATCAAGTGATGAATATTATAAAAGGGGTTAAATTACAAGGGGATTAAAATTTAATCAAGTGGATTTAAAATTACAAGGGGAGAATATTTCAAGGGTTTAAAATTATAAAGTGGGAATATTAAAAGTGGTTTAAAATTATCAAGTGGATTAATATTACAATGGTTAAAATTATCAAGTGGATGAATTTATAAAGGGGATTAAAATTATCAATGATGAAATTATCAAGGGTTTAAATTACAGTGGTTTTAATTTACAAGGGGATTAAAATTATCAAGTGGATGAAATTATCAAGTGGTTTAAATTTCAAGAGGATGAATAAATCAAGGGGTTTAAAATTAAAAGGGGATTAATATTATCAAGGGGGTTAAAATTATAAAGTGGATGAATATTTCAAGTGGATAAAATTTCAAGGGGAAAGAATATTATCAAGTGGTTTAAAAATTATCAAGTGGTAAAATTTTACAAGTGGTTTAAAAATTATCAAGGGGAAATTAAAAAAACAAGTGGATAATATTATCAATGGTTTAAAAAATTATAAAGGGGGGTTAATTTATAAGGGGTTTTAAAAAATTATAAAAGGGATTAAAATTATCAAGGGGATGAATTTTCAAGGGGATTAAAATTATCAAGTGGATTAAAAATTATAAAGGGGTTTTAAAATTATAAGTAAAGAATATTATCAAGTGGTTTAAAAATTTATCAAGTGGTGAAATTATCAAGGGGTTTAAAAATTATCAAGTGGATTAATTTATAAAGGGATTAAAATTTAATGGATAATTTTAAAAAGGGTTTAAAATTAAAAATGGAGAATATTATAATGGATTAAAAATTATCAAGGGGGATGAATATTATCAAGTGGTTTTAAAATTTATCAAGTGGATTAAAAATTAAAAGGGATGAATATTATAAGGGGATTAAATTACAAGGGGATGAATATTATCAAGGGTTTAAAATTTCAAGTGGATGAAATATTATCAGTGGAAAAAATTATAAAGTGGAGTATTACAAGGGGATTAAAATTATCAAGTGGATGAATATTATCAAGGGGGATTTAAAATTATCAAGGTTTTTAAAATTTCAAGTGGTAATATTATCAAGTGGAAAAATTTTATCAAGTGGTTTAAAAATTTCAATGGAAAATATTATCAAGGGATTAAAATTATCAATGGGAAAATATTACAGGGGAAAAAATTTCAAGTGGTGAAACGTTCCATGGAAAAAAGCAGGTTGTGTAAGTTTATTAAGTTGGAGTAAAAACTGGACAATGTATCGCGGGCCGTGTCGGGCCCACTTCCGTTGGCCAGCATCGCTGGCCAGATCTTTGGGCCGCATGTTGGGCCGTATCGTTGCCGCATCGCTGGCGAAGTCTGGCCAGTATCGTGGCCAGCATTCTGGCCACATGTCGGGCCCCGGGATCGTCGGGGCCCATCGTCTGGTTAGCATCGTCTGGCCACATCGTTCCCCAGTATCGTTGCCGCATCGTCGGCCAGCACGTCGGGCCCAGTATGTCTGGCCAGCATGTCTGGCCAGTTCTGGCCAGATCGTTGGCCAGTTCTTTGGGCCCAGCATCGCGGTCAGCATCGTCTGGCCATCGTCGGTCGCATGTCTGGTCCGATCTTTGGTAAACGTCTGGCCGATCGCTGGTCAGATCGTCTGGCCAGCATCGTCCTGGTCAGCATCTCGGGCCCAGCATCGTCGGGCAGCATCGTTGGCCCCTCGTCGGCCAACATGGGGGTCAGCATCTTTGGGCCAGCATCGCTGGCCAGCATCGTCTGGTCAGCACGTCTGGCCAGCATCGTTGGTCAGATCGGGGGGGGCAATCGCCCCTGGCCGCATCGTTGGCCGCATTTTTTTGGTCAGCATCGTCCGGTCAGATCGTCGGGCCACATGTTGGCCAGTATCGTCTGGCAGCATGTCGGCCAGCTTTCTGAAAATCATCGTTTTGGCCATCTCGTTGGTCAGCACGTCTGGGCAGCATGTCTGGCCCAAATTTCGTCGGGCCAGCATTGTCGGTCAGCATCGCCCGGGTCAGATGTTGGCTCATCGTCTGGCCAGTTCGTTTGGCACTCGTCTGGCCGCATCTTCTGGCCTTCATCGTCTGGCCCATCGCTGGCCAGCAGTCGGTCAGATCTCAGGCCGCATTTGAAAATCATCGTCTGGCCTCATCGTTGGGGTCAGCATCGTCGGGGCAGTTTCGTCTGGCCTCATCGTCGGGCAGTTTTGGGTTTCAGCATCGCCCCGGTCGCTCTTTGGGCCTCTTCGTCTGGCCATATCGTTGTTCGAATATTTGGCCAGCATCGTTGGGGCCAGCATCGTCGGGCCCATCTTTTTGGCCAGCACGTCTGGCCGCTAGTCTGGCAGCATCGTCTGGCCGCACGTCTGGTCGCTTTTGGGCCCATAAACGTCGGCCAGTATGTCTGGCAAATATCGTCTGGCCATCACTTTGGGCCGATGTTGGTCAGCATCGGGTCACATCTTTGGGCCCCGATCGTCTGACCTCATGTCCGGCCAGCATGTCTGGCCATTCGTTGGTCAGCATCGTCGGGTCAGCATCGTCTGGTCAGTCGCTGGCCCATCGTCGGGCCAGCATGCTGGTTAGCACGTCGGTCGCATGCTGGCCAGACGTCTGGCCAGCTCGTTGGTCAGCATCGTCTGGTCAGCTCGTTGGAGCTCGTCTGGTCAGCATCGTCGGGCCTCATCGTCTGGCCAGTTCGTCTTTCCCCTTTACGTCGGACTCATCGTCTGGCCGCATCTTTTGGCAGCTGTCGGTCACATCGCGGCCAGCTCGCTGGTCGCTCGTTGGTCGCACGTCGGGCCACATCGTCTCCCCAGTTCGTGGGCCAGCAGTCGGGCCCCATTATCGTTGGCCACATCTTTGGGGTCAGCTGTTGGTCAGCATCGTTGGCCCCATATCGTTGGCCAGCATCGTCTGGCCGCATCGTCTGGTCAAACTCGTCGGGCCCAGCATCGTCGGGTTTTCAGCCCGGGCCATCTCGTTGGCCAGTATCGTTGGCAAGTATCGTCGGCCATCATCGTTTGGCCAGCATCTTTTGGTGCATCGTCGGGCCACTCGTCTGCCCATCATCGTCTGGCCAGCTCTTTGGTCACATCGTTGGTCAGCATCGATGGTCAGCATCGTTGGCCACATCGTCTGGCCACATCGTTGGTCAGCATTCTGGTCAGCTCGTCTGGCCAGTATTTTGGGCCAGCATCTTTGGTCCATGTTGGTCAGCATCGTTTTGAGCATCGTCTGGTGCTCTTGGCCAGCTCGCTCCCAGTAGTCTGGCCAGCATCGTCGGCCAGTATCGTCGGGCCCAGCTGTTGGTCAGATGTCGGTCAGCATCGTCTGGCCAGCATGTTGGTCAGCATGTCGGGCCAGCATGTCTGGTCAGCATCGTCGGGGCCAGCATCGTCTGGTCGATCGTCGGCTCATCGTTGGCATTCGTCTGGACGTACGTCGGGACATAAATTTTGGGCCCAGATGTTTGGTCAGCTCGTCTGGTCAGCATCTTTGGGCCAGTCTTGGTAAGCATCTTTGGGTAGATCGTTGGCCAGCATGTCTGGTAACTCGTCTGGCGGGATCGTCTGGCCGATCGTCTGGTCGCTGTTGGGCCCAGCTTCGTCGGTCAGCATCGTCTGGTCAGATGTTTGTCAGCACGTCTGGTCGCATGTCTGGCCCAGCATGTCGGGCCTCATATCGGCCATCTCGTCTGGCCATCATTCGGCCCATCACGTCTGGTCAGCTCTTTGGGGCAGCATCGTCGGCCATCTCGTTGGAAAGCATATCTGGCCCATGTTTTGGTCAGCTCGTCGGCCGATCGTCTGGCCATCATAGTCGGCCATCATCGTTTCACAGCGGGTCAGCATCGTTGGGATCTCGCTGGCCGCATCATCGGCCACATGTCGGTCATTTTGCGGCCCATCTTCGGCCAGTATCGTTGGAAGTATTGTCTGGCCATCCGATGGCCCAGCTTGTTGGCCAGTATCGCGGGCCAGCATCGTCGGGTCAGCATCGTCTGGCCAGCTTTGTTGGCCGCATGTCTGGTTCAGCATGTCGGCCAGCATCTTTTGGTCGCATGTTGCGCATCGTCTGGTCAGCTCGTCTCGTCAGCATCGTCTGGCCAGCATTGTTGGCCATCATAGTCTGGCCATCCTTGGTCAGCATCGTCGGCCTCTCGCGGGCCCACATGTCGGGTCAGCATGTCTGGTCGCATCGTTGGCCATACGTCTGGCCATTCTTGGTCAGCTCGTTGGACAGTCGGGCCTTGTCGGCCTTCCGTCTGGCCCCTCGTCTGGTCAGCATCGTTGGTCACATCGCTGGTCGCATCTTTGGGCCCAGCATGGCTGGTCGATCGTCTGGCCTCATCGTCTGGCCTTCTCTGGCCCTCATCGTCGGCCCATCATGTTTGCCACATCGTCGGCCAGCACGTCTGGCCTATGGGGCCAGCATCGTTGGCCTCATCGTTGGCCAGCATGTCGGGCCAGATGTCGGGCCCCTCGTCTGGCCGCATCGTCGGCCAGCGTCGTTGGGCCCTTTGGGGGGTCTGGTCAGCATGCCGTCAGCATCGTCTGGCCAGCATTGTTGGCCATCTGTCTGGCCATCTCGTCGGCCAGCATCGTTGGTCGCATTCTGGTCAGCACTTTGGGCCCTCTGTTGGCCAGTTCGTCGGGGTTCAGCATCGTCTGGCCAGCATCGTCGGCCTCAGTTCTCACCCCCTTTTTTCCCTTTT
>NC_069401.1:42978977-42997533 GCF_026875155.1 Cherax quadricarinatus | reverse complement strand
AACCCGGGTTTGATTAATTCGGGTTTATTTTTTAGTTTTCAACAAGTTTTAGTCCACATTTCGTAAATGCAAGAAACGTGATTGCAGAGAGCAGTTGTGATATTCATAAGTCTGCCATTTTAGTGCCCATATTGGAAGTTTTGAAAACGAAGTAGAGGGAATCATTCGAATAGATCTTCTGGTGTCAGTATTTGACCTTTCAATAGCCTTTGAAGGCTTGCTCAAGTGGCTAATCTTTTTGTTCCTCCTCCAATTCCAACACATTGTGATTTGCCATGGCTTGTTCCAATAAAAATTCCATTGTGCTTTGAATACATCATGGAGCTAAAAGTGTTAGAGGTTTCATTACTAATGTTGGAGAGCTCACACATAGTTTTGTGAACACTCGACGTCCCGACATGATAGCTGTTGTTGAAACATTTTTGGATGACAGGACTCCAGAAAATTTTGCAAAAATTGCTGGCTACACCTCATGGATGAGAAGAGACAGGCAAGGGCAAGGAGGAGGTGTTGCTGTGTGCTTCCCTAAAAGCGTCCATGCCCAGCACATTGATGTTGCCACCCCTACACATCTTGAAATGATGTTCTTCAAGCTCTTCATAAACACTAGTACCTCTGTACTAGCATGTGCAATGTACAGACCTCAGTGGCAACATGCAGACCCCATCAACTTCCTAATGGAAAATATTGACTCCCTTCTGCTACAACACAACTGGTAGCATATCATAATTGTTGGTGACCTCAACCAACACCTTATACAGAGGGACTTTGATGACCTTCTTGCAGTATTTGACATGAGAAACTTTGTTGATTTCCCTACTCACATCTCTGGCCCAGTAGTGAGTGATCTGGCAGAAGGCATAGTCACTTGTCAACCCTTTGGCTACATTGGATCGTCTGACCACAAGGCTGTTTTTACGACACTTAAGATCCCAACAGAACGAGGCGAGGAGTCCACACGCACAACCTGGCTATGGGAAAGAGGTAATTGGCCAGCCCTTTGCTCTGAGTTTGCCACCACCGATTGGAATGCTCTTCTCCAAGGGGATGTTGACAACCAAGTGAAAGCCTTCACTGGACACATCCTTAATATACAACAAGAACACATACCTCACCGGCAATATGTGACAAAGCCTGCAGATCAGCCTTGGTTTGGCTTTCGTTGTAGAGAGGCTGCTACTGCTAAGTACAAAGAATGGCGAAGGTATAAGAGACATCCTACCACTTATAACAGGAACTTGTATAGGCAAGCCTGTAGGCATATGGGTGACGTTCAAAAGTGGGTCATTGCTAAATGGGAGGTGGACACTAAAAGAAAGCTAGCATCAGGTAGGGTAGGCTCCAAAATCTGGTGGTCCCTGGTCAAGGACAGACAAGGTTATCTGCCTGATGAACTCATTCCACCTCTAAATCGACAGGATGGGACCACCTCTACTAGTAGTCAAGAGAAGGCGGACCTCTTTGCTGAACACTTTGCTACCAAAATGCAAGTTCCTGATGCAGCAAGGGGCCCTCCTTGGCTTTCTGCAAGAACTGTGTCAAAACTGTCAGTGGTGACAATAAGGCAGGAGGAGGTGCATTCCCTTCTTAAATCGCTTGACCAAGAAAAGGCTGTGGGCCCAGAAAAGATGAGCCCAAGATTGCTGAGAAGATGTGTAGACCAGCTAGCAGCACCTCTAACTCGCATCTTTCAGCACTGTCTAGTACAGTGTAAATGGCCCTCTCTATGGAAAGAGGCAAATGTAGTCCCTGTTCACAAAAAGAAGAGTAGAGCAGAAATCAGCAACTACAGACCAGTGTCACTCCTGTCAATCACTGGTAAGATCCTTGAGACAATAATCTCAAGACAAATGACAGAGTTTTTTGACTACCACTCAATACTTTGTGATCGTCAATATGATTTCAGGAGTTACTCTGCTGCTGATCTGTTGTTTAACCTCTCCACTAAGTGGCACCAGTCACTGGATGTATCCAAAGTCAGCTGTGTGGTAGCACTGGACATTGCTGGCGCTTTCGACCGGTTGAGGCACCAGGACCTCTTAGCAAAACTTCAAGCACTGGGAATTGCAGGCTCTACTCTATGTCTCCTCAGTGATTACCTTCATGGTAGATCTCTAAGTGTAGTTCTCAATGGAACCGAATCAGCAAGACATCCTATTGGGGCAAGTGTTCCACAAGGAAGCGTGCTGGGACCATTGTTATGGAATGTCTACTTCAACGACCTTATTCATCTCATCCCAGAATCACATGCATATGCAGACGACTGTACACTGACATTCACTTATCCAAGAGAAGAAATGCCAGCTGCTCTAAGCTGATATAGCTGAGAGCTATATCAGCTTGGGGAAATAGATGGCAAGTAACATTTGCACCTGAGAAAACGCAAATGATGATCGTCTCTAGGCACCATGATGGTAATGCTGGTACTTTAGTAAGGATGAATGGGAGGGTGTTGGCACCTGGAGAAGAAACTGATATCCTTGAGGTGAAATTTGACTCCAAACTAACCATGAAGTACCATGTTGTAAATCTTGCAAACAAGGCAGCCAGGAAGCTTACAGCACCTCGCCGTATCTCGCATCTGCTTGACAGTAGGGGTTGCAAGATTCTGTACGAGGCACAAGTACGCTCACACCTTGAGTATGCCTCCACTTTCTTGGGTTTTCCCCGCCCCCCCTTTTATCGCACTGCTTTTTTAGAGTCAGAAAAGACAAACTTTTCCCCCCCTCGCCTGGACCCATACTGGATTTTCCCGTTTTTTCAGCAGAGCCTTCAACATAGGAAAGGGGGTTGGGTGGCCTTACTGTTTTTGTAAAAAAGGGCCCCTTTTGTCAAATTCCCCCACTTGGAATCCACTTCGAGGACAGCTAAAACAAGCTTTTTTTCCACAAACAGCAGAAAACAGCAAATTCCCTTTTGGGTGTATCCCTCCAGAACATCACTCAACTGAGATCATATAAAAACCCAGGAATTTACTCGATTTTGGAACACATTTGTACAAACATAATGATTTAAAGTACAGCAAATAAAGTCATTGATCAAAAGAAAAAGGGGGGCCCCCAGATGGCTTAAAATTCATCCGGGTTTCCCCACTTGTATGCCCATAACAAAAAAAATGCTTTCAAAAAAAGAGTGTGTAGGTAAAGCTCTTTTCAAAGCCAATAAAGTTAGGAAACCTTAAAAACCGGGAAATAGCTTTTCAATAAAGCTAGGGAAACCTTTTAAACCTTTTCAAACCCTGGTAAAAAAAAAAAGGGGAGGGTAAAAAGGAAATAAAAAAAGGAAAAGCAAACTAAAAAAAGGGACGACTACAAAAGAAGGGACCACCTTCAAAGGGGGTTCAAAGGGAACAGGAGATGGTAGGGAAAAACATTTTAAAAGAAATGATGGACTTTGTAACAAAAAAATGGGAAGGAGGGAAAAAGGAAAGGTTTTTTTCCCCAAAGGGGGCAGAAATAATGGGAAGGAAAAGAACGAGCCCTTGGTTTACCCCAAAAGGTGGAGGGGGGCAAAAAAATAAGTGCTCTAAAAAATGGAAAAAATACAGAAGGGAAAGGGACCGGGAAAAAAAGAGATTAGTCGACGAGCCAAAAAACGATAAGCACAATAAGAAGGGAAAGGGGCAAACGGCCCGTATGAAAATTTACAAAACCTTGGGGGGGGAAAAAAAAGTTTGACCCCAAAATACTTTTACAAACCACACAGGAAGAAGACAAAAATTTAAGGGCCCCGTAATCAGGGTGAGGGAAAAAAAGTGGGGGGCTCACACAAACGAAACCCGGAGGTATTGGGGGACTTAACATGAGATTTCAGGAAGTTTTTTTACAGTGGAGGCGAAGGGCCCCTGGGAAGAACCAAAAAAATGGGATACATCAAAAAGGGATATACCAAAAATTGTTTGGGCAATTTCACCAACGGGAAAAGGGGTGGGGAAACTTTCCCAAAATGACCTTTAACCCCACAGGGGGTGGGGCCGGACAACATCTCTCTGTGGGTCCCTAGAGAGGAAGCAGAGACACTACATGTGCCACTAACCAAAATCTTCAACACTTCCCTTGAAACTGGGAAACTACCTGAAGTAGGGAAGAAGGCAAATGTAGTCCCCATTTATAAGAAAGGAGACAGAAATGAAGCACTAAATTTAGACCAGTGTCACTGACGTGTATAGTATGCAGAGTCTTGGAAAAGATTATCAGGAGGAGAGTGGTGGAAAACATGAAGTGGAACAAGATTATAAACGACAGCCAGCACGGATTCATGGAAGGCAAATCCTGTGTCACAAACCTACTAGAGTTTTATGACATGGTAACTGAAGTAAGAAATGAGAGGGAGGGGTGGGTTGATTGCATTTCTTGGACTGCAAGAAGGCCTCGACACAGTTCCTCACAAGAGATTAGTACAGAAACTAGAAGAAGACATGTATAACAGGAAGGGCACTGCAATGGATCAGAGAATACCTAACAGGAAGGCAACAGCGAGTCATGGTCCGTGATGAGGTATTACAGTGGGCGCCGGTGACGAGCGGGGTCCCATAAGGTCAGTCCTGGACCAGTGATAGTCTTGGTATATATGAACGACATGACGGAAGGGTTAGACTCAGAAGTGTCCCTGTTTGCAGATGATGTGAAGTAATGAGGAGAATTAAATCAGATGCAGACCAGACAGGTCTACAAAGAGACCTGGACAGGCTGGATGCGTGGTCCAGAAAGTGGATCCTAGAATTTAACCCCGCCAAATGCAAAGTCATGAAGATCGGAGGAGGACAAAGAAGACTGCAGACAGAGTATAGGCTAGGAGGCCAAAGGCTGCAAACCTCACACAGGGAGAAAGACCTAGGAGTGAGTATAATACCGAGTACTTCGCCAGAAGCACACATTAATCAGATAACTGCTACGGCATATGGGTGCCTGGCAAACCTGAGAATAGCGTTCCGGTATCTCTGTAAGGAATCGCTCAAAACTTTATACACTGTGTAGGTCAGGCCCATACTGGAGTACGCAGCACCAGTTTGGAACCCACACCTGGTCAAACACGTCAAGAAATTAGAGAAAGTGCAAAGGTTTGCAACAAGGCTAGTTCCAGAGTTAAGGGGAATGTCCTATGAAGGTTAAAGAAAATTGGTCTGACGACACTGGAGGACAGGAGGGTCAGGGGAGACATGATAACGACATACAAAATACTGTGTGGAATAGACAAGGTGGACAGAGACAGGATGTTCCAGAGATGGGACACAGAAACAAGGAGTCACAATTGGAAGCTGAAGATTCAGATGAGTCAAAGGGATGTTAGGAAGTATTTCTTCAGTCATAGAGTAGTTAGGAAGTGGAATAGCCTGGCATGTGATGTAGTGGAGGCAGGAACTATACATAGTTTTAAGACGAGGTATGATAAAGCTCATGGAGCAGGGAGAAGGAGGACCTAGTAGCGGTCAGTGAAGAGGCGGGGCCAGGAGCTGAGTCTCGACCCCTGCAACCACAATTAGGTGAGTAAAAATTTACAATTTTTTTAAGTTCTTATTTTGAGCGCCTGAGCCATCACTAAAATAATGGTTTCTAGCAACTTTAGGTATCTTCAAAAACTCGATCAGCTTGCAAATTAACACATGAACAGATACTGAGTCATACTGCATGTAATCTGTGACGTTTGTAACTTGTAGGATACCAGTTTCATTGACGTAGTCTGCAACAAACGGGTGTAATATAGCCCTGAGCAGCGTCTTGTGCAACAAAGACGCTGTTCAGCAAAGTCCATCAAAACAGTCATTTCACTTTCTTCTGAATTCGCTTTCAAGGATTTCAGATATTCGCTTTGATGTTTTGACACATAATGGTGACTTGTTAGCTTCCACATTTTGTTTGCAAGCTTGCTGATAAATTCACCCAACATTAGTTTGCCCGTTTCTAGCATTCCACGACCGGTATGCACCCACTGTTTAGATTCAATCGATTCATCCAGATCCCACTTTTCGAATATTTCTTCGAGATAATCTTCAAGTTCTTCCTCGCCGGGGTAATCTTGGCATCGCTGTAGTATGCAGTCTCTAGAGTTCAAATGGCAAAGAGATTTTTCTATAAGCACATTGTTACCGTCTTTAATAATATTGGCTGCTTGCAACATTAGTTTGACGGTTTGATGTATGGTACAAACGCAAACAAAACGGGTGCCTGAAGCACCTACTGTTATGCATCACTTTGGTCTGAGTTCATAAAATTTTGAAAACCCGATTTCAGCACCATGCCTGTCACGAAATACTACATACATCTCTGTATGGTTGCTCATCAGTAACCGCTTCTGTTTGTGTGTCTTTTCTCCATCAGTCCGAATTGGCACACACTCTTGCCAGGGCACATTCTACTGAATTTATCGTCTTCGTAAAATTTTTGTACTCTATTGCTCATCTCTTTCGGCAAATGCTTCCCATCTTTTGGATTTGGAAAAGCCAAAATACCTTTTTTTTCTTGATTTTTTTGGCCGCCTTTACCATACACTCTGAAACTCCAAACTCCAAGGATTGAGCTTCAGTAGACCAACATTTTGGAGCTAAATTCTACATTTGAACTTGTTTTGATATGTCGGATATTTCGATTTTCTTCTTAATTTCTGTAATCAGAGAAATGTAGTCTTCACATAAGCTGCATTCTATCATCTGACTGGATGGTCCAACGTTCTGAATGTTTAGTCCAACAACGGCAGTCATTCAGTGCATTATTACATTTTGCACTTGTTCAATTCTTCGTTTTGTATAGCCCACTTTACGTCTACTGTTTACTTTAGAAAATTTCAAGTGTGAGCTACCTAAGGCGGACAACTTTTATTAATTGTTGCAGACTACTCCATATCAAAATCATCCGAATGTGAGGACGAGGCAGTTGAAGTCTCCTCTATTCAAGCATCAGCTTTACATTTAGAAAAAAAATTCTGACCTGGTTTGTGTTTGTTCTTTATCAAGCAATTGATTTTGACAGCCATTTCAACACCGATCTTGAAAAGTCCTGTTCTGGTATAATGATTTTCCTTTCCAAATGGACTGCATCATGTCTTTTGCATTGTTTCACATTTTTCGAGGTACATTGCTTCATGATACAAACAAATTTGGTTATCGTCCATAAGATTTAATTTTGAACGTCAAATTAGTAGTGCTTTGTCGTCTGTGGATAGATCTCGTACCGATTTTTTGCAATAAAATAAGCCGTGCCATGTTGATGACGGTTTTCTCTCCCAACGACACATGTGGGACCACCGTTAATTGCAGATTCCATAGTTTCTGTACTAGAAATTTGCTATCAAAGTGTGCATATAATTAATTTATCTAAGGAGATGAAACACAGCCTTTTAGAAGAATATTGACAGATGTTAAACGAACTTCATTTATCAGCATATAATAAGATATGCATCAGCGAAGCTGTTAAACTTTGACCCTTATTTTTTGGGCACTATATGAGCGTGATGAAAACGAACGCAACTTTTTTAGATGGTTTAAAACATGCTCTTTCTATTGCATGCAATAAAATGTTTATTTATTTCAAAATAAATGTTTGAAAACAAGGTTATGTTACAAAATAGTAAACGAAATTTCATGGGGATATCTCTATTATTACACGAGCCAGATTGGGCTAAATTTGATATTTATTTGATGCACTGATATTTTTGTCCCATTTTGAGGCTCAATTAGTATGTTAATGACAAAAAAAATGCAAATCCATAATAGTTCCATTGGATTAAGTATAAGAAGTTGTGTAAAATAGCAAAGTTCAATTTATTTTGGTAGAAAGAGGGAGAAATTATTTTGATTCGAAATTTCTGAAATTTCGTAGGGTTACAGTAGACGGTAGAGGCAGTGTCAGACAAAGGGTCTATCTTGGGAACAGATCTAAAAAATTTCCAAAGTTAGTTTGGAACATGGTGAATCCAACACACCAACTAACACAACTGCACTGTCAGAGGAAACACAAGTAAGAGTAGAAACACAATCCCACCAACAAGTGTGTTTTGTTTCATGGATTGAACGTTGAGCAGCTGCCCTTGCCCGTTTAAAATCAAGGCACCGCTCTATGGTCCTGTTGTAACGATGACGGCCCAAGCTGCACATTTCAAATGCACTGCGTGAGGATAAGTAAGAGACCACTAATGCACGCATTTCTGAGAGGTTTGAGGGATTGCATTTGAAGCTACTGTTAAAACAGAGGTCAAAAATAGTTGCAATAGCTCATCACTGGAGGACAAAGGAGAAGTTTCCTCACTAAAAACGGTTTTATGCGAGGAAAGTGCCCAATTTACTTGTTCATTGACCTCTTTGCTTTCGGGCCGAGAGGTTGTGCTTCACCTTTGCTCCTGCATTCGTCAAACACCATTGGTGGAGGATGGACGTTGGCTGATGCACACGCTACAGTTGGTAGCACTGAGCGATTTTTGCAAGATGGCACAGACTGCCAGGAGGAGGATAAACACTGTGTGTATTGAGGTGTTGAAAGGCGCGGTTTATAACACCAATGCATCATTTATGCTGCCTGCCATCTTAAGAGATACCTACTGTATCAACAACGACGATCTGTATGGAATTGCTTTGAATGGAGCTACAAGAATCTTTGTGAAATTCGTAACGGCTGCTGTATATGACAAGATGGTGGAAAAGTACCAGGATGTGTGTATGCTGGTTAACCCTGGTTTAGAAGTACGTATGAGGGACGTATCCAGGTATTATACTTGGGTAAAGTTACGGAATGTCCCATTTGAGGCAGATGAGGAAGACATAAAAGCAACTCTCGAAGAGTTTGGTGTTATACATCAAGCAACAGTTGGAAGGTGATCTGAGGGAATGTATGTTGGACTGCGTGAGGGATCCTTTACCTTTAAGATGTCCTTGCGCAAAACTTAAGAACTCAGGTATATGTCACATATGCGGGGCAGAGAAGAACATGTAGACTGTGTGGAGCATATGATCATATGGCTGCGATGTGTCCTCGACGATCGTCACCTGAGACACATAGAGAAGCGAAAGGAGTGGAGAAGGAGAGAGAGGTGACGACCCAGTCAACATGGGAGCATCCTTGGGCCCACAGGGCATGGAGTGAAATCGTGGAGGACAATCCGGTGGAATGTGTAACATTACCGGAGGTCTCTCAGGTGATGGAGACCATGCGTATAGAGGATGAGGAGAGACAAGTGGAATTGGTAGTGAAGTTTCGGCTGCAATAGACACTGTTACATAGGGATTCTTGGAGGATCAGGATAGAGACGGAACACTACGTATGGTGTCGGATGGGACATCTGCAGATAAGGATGGAATTCATGGGGGAGGGTAATGTGGGTGGTGGAGATGGGCAACCACAGAGGATTTGTGAGGCTGTGGTTGAAGTGCATAAAGTTGAAAGTGCAGATGAGGGCATGCACATAGTTGAGGCATCACGAAAGAGAGAGCAGGTGATGATGTACTGACACCTGTGCAAAGATCTGGTAAGAAACCCTCAGTGGATGTCCCAAAAAAAGTATCGGGGGGAAGGGGGAAGGGGCAGAGTAAAGGTGAAGCAAGGAAAGGGCACTGTGAAAAGCATACTGTGCAAAAACGTAAGTATCCGTATCGACATCGGTCGATTGGTAAGCCCCCGATAGCATTTTTAGGTGCCTAATGTTAAATGTAAATGGCCTAAGGGCCGATGTAAAGCGCAGGATCATTAGTGATTTTTTAAAGAGACATGAAATACAGATCATATTTTTACAACAGCATAATTTTAAGTATGGAAGGGATGTGTTGATGGATGAGTATAAGGCTTATGCTGGGTATACTGTGAAGCTTAAGGGAGGTGCTGCAGCATTAATAGCTGAGGCCAGTCCTTTTCAATTGTTACACTGGGAAGAAGGGGGAGATGGGAGAGTAGTGAGGGTGGATGGGACATGGGGTGGGGTACGAGAGCGTTTTGTGAGTGTATACATGCCGGCGGACAGCAATATGCGTGTTAAAGAGGAGTTTGTTCGGGACACACTAATTTATCATATGAGGGGTTACCAGTTTATACATTATTTGGAGATGATTGGAATAAGTGTGATACGTAGGAAGGATGTGGAGCTGCGGGGAGCTGGGTGTGTGTTGTGAGTCCTATGGGATGTATTAGGGGGAGTCGGATTAGTGGATGTAGTTAGTGGGGAGGGGTGGGTGGTGGAGCATACTTATGTGAAGAGGGGTTATGCGGCACGCTTGGACTGCATTTTTGCATCTCCTGGGATACAAGTTAATAATATGGAAACTGTAAATGTTGTATTTTCGGATCATAGAGGGGTGGTTGTGGACGTGGGATGGGGTGAGTTGCCGAAACGTTTTATGAATTATCGGAAACTAAATGTGAACTTGTTAGAGGATATGGAGGGTGGGCTTAGTTTTGCGGAATGATGGAAAAATGAATGGAGTAAAGGAAAGCTGGGAAGTGATATATTACTCTGGTGGGAGCAATGTGCTAAACCGGGGATCCGTAGTTTTTATGAGGAAAGGAAGGGAGGTCGGACAATGGAAATACAGAATACAGAGGTATTTGGAAGGGCAGTTAAAACAGTGTTATGAAGGTTGTCGTGGAGTATATGCGGTTTCAGAGATTGATGGTATAAAGACGCAATTGCTGGAGATGCAGAATGCAAGGTTTGATGGTGAAAGATTAAGGGTTGGGTTGGAGGATGTTTTAGGGTGATAAGCCATCCGCTTGCGTTCTGCGGCGATTAAAGATCCGGCAAAATATAATGAATATATTGAAGTTGGAAGTACATCAGGACGTGGGTGGGTGCACGGTGGGTCAGTGGTTAGTAACGACTGAAGGTATGAGTGGTTTTGCGGATGAATGGTTTGAGATAAATATGAGAAGGGGTAATAGGAAGATGGGGGACTTGCATATTATGGAGGAAGGGATATCACGAATCCTGGAACCAGAAGACAAAGTGGAGATAGAGGGGCCCATAAGTGAAGATGAGGTTTTGAAGGCGTTACAGGGGTTGAGTGTAACGAAGACGCCAGGGATTGATGGCATTCCAAATTATTTTTATTTAAGTAACTGGGAGGTCTTGAAGGAATGCTTGGTGCGTTTGTTAAATGAAATGAAGGTAAAAGGATGCATGGGTATGATGCAACGAACAGGGGTCGTTGTCATGATTCCAAAGGGGAAAGTGCAGAATAGCATCCTGGATTACAGAGGTTTATCCTTAATGTGAGGTGCTTACAAATTGCTTACAAGGGTTTTAAGTAATAGATTACGTAGTGTTATTGGGAGACTTATAAATAAGGGACATATGGGTGTGCCGGGGCAGTAAATGATTAGTGGATGTGGGAGGATTAAGGATTTTATTGATGATTGTAGGACGAGTGGATGATGTGTACTTGCTTTGGATTGGAAGGCTTCTTATGACTGTGTAGAGCGAGAGACGTTATGGATGATAATGAGGTGCATGGGTTTAGGCGAGGAAACTGTCCGATGGGCGGAAACATTATACAAAGGCGCAGTACTACAGGTGCAAATCAATGGACGAGTGGGGAAGGTAGTTAGTATGGGTAGGGGACTGAGACAGGGATGTCCCATGTCTCAGATCCTATTTGCATGTCTACAAGATCCTTTATATAGGAAGATTAATATTGGGGTGGATAAAGGGGGGGGGGGTATGGCAGCGGGGTGCTCCTGGTATATTTGAGTATGAGGAAAAAGACACTTATGTACAGTTCAGGACATTTATTAAAGGAAAGGTTTCGCCACGAGTGGCTTCTTCAGTCCTTAGGACTGAATGTTAGGTAAGACACATATGCAACAGTTAGGTATCTTTATTTCGAAACGTTTCGCCTACACAGTAGGCTTCTTCAGTCGAGTACAGAAAAGTTGATAGAAGCAGAAGATACTTGAAGACGATGTAATCAGTCCGTCATCCATGAAGTTTTGAGGTGGTCAGTCCCTCGTCGCCACTCGTGGCGAAACGTTTCCTTCAACAAATGTCCTGAACTGTACATAAGTGTCTTTTTCCTTATCTTGTCGGTATCACCATACCATTCCCCCTATAGTTGAGTATGTTGGCGATACGACGGTTTTAGTTGGGGGAGAGAAGGGATTAAGTAATGTAGGGTCGAATCGTTGAGATATTTAGCGGGGGCAACAGGTATGCGTCTTAATGGAGTTAAGTCTAAATTGTTAGAGGTTGGTTCATGGGTGGGAGGGAACTTGGGACAAAAGTATGGCTGGCAGGTAGTAGATCAAATTTAAGTCTGTGGAGTATTATACAGAAGGGCAGAGCAAGAAGCTAGAGAGGCCAACTCCGTAAGGGTTGTGCAAGGAGTATTAAGGAGATTAGGGGGAATAAGAACGAGTGGGCTGAGGATTCATCAGAGGGTCATAGTTATAAATACAATCATTTACCCTAAATTGTGGAATGTGGCAGTGGTTTATCCATTGATGAAGAATGATGTGAGGTTGGTGCAAAAGAAGGCAATGCGTTTTATTTGGGGATATGGTTATCATAAGAACATAACAATGGTGACCTGTACTTAACTCAGTGGTGACCTGCACTTAACTCAGTGGTGATCTGTACTTAACTCTGTGAAGAAGTGTCTTGTGTTCTCCCGTGGACTGAACCGAGATGCCCTCCATCGAGCAACTTTACCAGCAACTTAAGGAAGAATTGAGGGTAGAGAAGATGGAGATACGGCGATTGACCGAGGTGAACAAGAGGATTCGTAGTAGTCCTCCTGTATCGAGTCCTCAGGTCAAGAAGGGATCGTGGTCAGTGGCTGGACAGCAGGGGACGAAGTTGACGATCAAGAAGACGAATGGAAAGCCAGAAACGATGAAGAAGAAAGAGACTGCTGTAGAAACTCTTGTGGAAACCTCCAACACATTCTCGGTGCTACTCGACGAATGTGAGTCGACTACTGGGATCGTCACGACGAACGACAACAAGGAAGGTAAGAATATTGTTGTTGTTGTGGCTAGCCAGGTTAGATACATGGATAGGGCATTCTGCTTGAAGGACAGGAGTAGGAGACAGAGGGTTTGCTTTCCTGGGGCTGGGATGGAGGACATTGTTAGCCGGCTTGACAACATCATGAACGGTAATGGGATCAATCCTGCTATTTGCCTCAGTGCTGGAGGCAATGATGTAGGCAAGCGTAGAAGTGAGGATTTAGTTAGAAAGTTCAGGACAGCTATAGACATAATTAGGAAGAAGGGGGGCGCCCTGTTATATGTGGCATTTTGCCAAGAAGAGGTGTTGGTGTTCAGTGTTCGCATTGCTATTGGGCCGTGCGGACGTGCTGCGCAGTAGCTCCTGATTGAGTTGGCTTTTGTGCAGTGTTGACGTGTACTTGGCTCTGTGAAGACCTGTTTGTGCGCTCTCTAGAATTGAAGCAAGATGCCCTCCATCGAGCAACTTTACCAACAGCTTAAGGAAGAATTGAGGTTGGCGAATATGGAAATTCGGCGACTGACCGAGGAAAACAAAAAGATTCGGAGTAGTCCTCCTGTTTTGAGTCCTCAGGTCAAGAAGGGAAACTGGTCAGTGGCTGGACAGCAGGGAAAGAAGTTGACGATCAAGAAGTCGAATGGAAAGGTAGAAACGATGAAGAAGAGAAAAGAGACTTGCCGTGGAAACTGTTGTGGAAACATCCAATACATTCTCAGTGCTACCCGACGAATGTGAGTCGACTACTGGGAACGTCACGACGAAAGACATTAAGGAGGTAAGAATATTGTTGTTGTTGGGGATAGTCAAGTTAGGTATATGGATTAGGGCGTTCTGCTTGAAGGATAGGAGTAGGAGACAGAGAGTTTGCTTTCTGGGGTGGGATGGAGGATATTGTTAGCCGTCTGGATGACATCATGAGAGGTAATGGGAGCATCCTATTATCTGTCTCAGTGCTGGGAGGCAACGATGTTGGCAGACGTAGGAGTGAGGACCTGATTAGCAGGTATAGGTCAGCAATAGAAATAATTAGAAGTAAGGGTGGGAACTTCTCATGTGTGGTATTTTGCCAAGGAGGGAGTTGGAAATGAATGGTTGTCCAGGGCAATTGGTGTCAATTGCTGGCTGGACAAATACTGTAAGGAAAATGCAGTAACATTCATTGACAACTGGGACCTCTTCTACGGCAGAAATGACATGATGCTAGGGATGGGGTTCACTTATCTAGGTGTGGGGTGGGAGCACTGGCAACTGCAGTGGGGGGGAGCAGTTTGGACTTTAAACTAGGAATAGTTAGTGGTATGGGTTTTGGCAGGAAAACAGTGAAGTCCCAGTGTAGTAATATTACGAGTTCTGGGGGAACTAGTAATAATAAGAACGAGATAGATATTGAAAAGCCAGGGACCTGGGTGATAAGGCAGTAATAGGTTAGTAGAAAAATAGAAATGAGCAGGAAGGGTAAAGAGAAAGGAGAGTCTTTCAATGTTTATTATGCTAATTGCCGCAGTGCTAGGAATAAGATGGACGAGTTGAGATTAGTTGCTAGTGTAGGTAACATTGATGTATTTGCCTTAACTGAGACGTGGTTTAATTAAAAAAGTCGGGACATGCCTGCGGAATGTCATATTCAGGGTTTTAAATTGTTCCAAGAAGATAGAAGTATTGGGAAGGGGGTGGGGTGGCATTGTATGTCCGAGATCGCTTGAACTGTTGCATAAAAACGGGTATTAAGTCTGAAGTAAACATACAGGTCTGTTTGGATAGAATTTTCAGAGGGGCATGAAAAATGATTTTAGGAGTGATATACCGTCCCCCAAACTTAGATAGGGACCAAGGGAAACTACTATGGGAGGAAATTGTTAAGGCCACAAGGCAGGATAATGTAGTAATTCTAGGAGACTTTAACTTTAGTCATGTTGATTGGAATTTCTTGACTGGGAATTTAGAATCATACGACTTCTTAGAAGTAATTCAGGATTGTTTTTTGAAGCAGTTTGTGACAGAACCTACAAGGGGAAATAAACTGCTTGACTTAGTTATGGCAAACAATGAATCCCTTGTTAATAATTTAGAAATTTCAGAGGAACTGGGTGCTAGCGACCACAAATCAATTACTTTTAGCATTGAATGGAAGTACGATAGTAGCGATAACTCAGTAACAGTCCCAGATTTTCGCTTAGCAGATTACGATGGGCTTAGGTAACACTTATCATCTGTTGACTGGGGTAACGAAGAGAGCTATCAATATGACAGTTTTCTGAACACTATACATGCTGCTCAAAGAGCGTTTATCCCATATAAAGAAATTAGATCAAATAGAAATAACCCAAAATGGATGAATAATAGGCTCAAATATCTACTAGGGCATAAGAAAGGAATTTATAGGCGTATCAAAAGAGGTGAGGGTCATCTTATGAATCAGTATACTGACATTAAGAGGATATTAAAAAGGGGATAAGAAGAAAAGCTAAAAGGGACTATGAAATTAAAGTTGCTAGGGTTCTAAAACTAACCCAAAAAGTTTTTTCAGGTCTATAGAACAAAAGTTAGAGATAAGAAAGGTCCCCTTAAAAATAACTATGGGCACCTTACTGACAAAGAGAATGAAATGTGCTTGATTTTAAAATAATTATTTTCTCTCAGTTTTTACACAGAAGACACTAACAATATTCCAGTAATTAATTTTTACAGTGGGCTAGAAGAAGATAAATTATGTTAACATCACAGTCACTAGTGAGATGGTTGTGAAGCAGATAGACAGACTGAGCAAAATAAGTCGCCGGGTCCTGATGAGGTTTTTTCAAGGGTTCTTAAGGAATGCAAAATGGAACTCTGTGAACCATTTACTAATATTTTTAATTTATCTCTTCAAACAGGTGTAGTGTCTGATATGTGGAAGATGGCTAATGTAATTCCTATTTTTAAAATAGGGACAAGTCGTTACCGTCAAATTACCGCCCAATAAGCCTGACCTCAATTGTAGTCAAATTACTTGAGTCAATTATAGCTGAGATTATAAGAAGCCATCTCGATAAGCATAGCTTGATTAATGATACTCAGCATGGATTCACAGAGGCCGGTCTTGTCTAACTAATTTATTAACTTTCTTCAGTAAAGCTTTTGAGGTGTTGACCACAATAAAGAATTTGATATTATTTACTTAGATTTTAGTAAGGCTTTTGATAGAGTTCTGCACCATAGACTGTTATAGAAAGTGGCAGCTCATGGCATTGGGGGAAAAGTGCTCTCGTGGATCGAGTCATGGCTCACTGAGAGGAAGCAGAGAGTGTCCATAAATGGGGTTAAATTCGAGTGGGATCCGTAACAGGTGGCGTTCCACAGGATCAGTCTTGGGCCGTTGTTGTTTATAATATATATCATGATCTTGATGAGGGAAATTACTAGTGATATGAGCAAATTCGCCGATGACACAAAGATAGGTAGGATAATTGATTCAAACGTAGATGTTATAGAACTTCAGGAGGATTTAAACAAACTCTGTTCTTGGTCAGAAAAGTGGCAGAAGCAGTTCAATGTAGATAAATGCAAGGTTCTGAAGCTTGGGAGTGCCCATATCCCTAGTACTTATAAGTTAAATGATAGTAATAAAGTTGGTAGAATTACCGACAATATGTAAAGTAAAAGGACACAAGTGCAACTAATGTGACATTTATTGTGGCAACGTTTCGCTCTCCAGGAGCTTTATCAAGCCATTACAAACAATACATGGACACAGAGCCTTTACATACCCTCTGTGTCCATGTATTGTTTGTAATGGCTTGATAAAGCTTCTGGAGAGCGAAACCTTGCCACAATAAATGTCACATTAGTTGCACTTATGTCCTTTTACTTTACAAGTTAAATGATGTAGAACTTAGCCATACAGATTGCGAAAAGGACTTGGGGGTTATGGTGAGCAGCAACCTTAAACCAAGACAGCAATGCCTAAGCGTACGTAATAAGGCAAATAGATTACTGGGATTTATATCAGAAGTGTAAGCAACAGAAGTCCAGAGGTCATACTGCAGCTTTATACATCATTAGTAAGGCCTCACCTAGATTATGCAGCTCAGTTCTGGTCTCCGTATTACAAAATGGACATAAATTCGTTAGAAAACATTCAGCGTAGGATGACTAAATTAATACATTAGCATTAGAAATCTTCCTTATGAAGAAAGATTGAAGACTTTAAGTTACATTCACTGTTAAACGAAGAAGAGGGGAGACCTGACGAGTTAAAGTGGAAGAAGGTATAATAAAGGGAATTAAAAGGGTCTTGGGTTCTCTCCAAGAAAAACCCCGCAGTAATGTTTTTAAATTTAGTTAAATTTAGTTTTAAAAAAGGACTAGGAAAGTTTGGGTTTTTGAAATAGGGTAGTTGAGAGTGAACAGTCTCCCTTTTTTGGTTTATTGGGGCGGGGACTTTGGGTTTTAAAATCTGGGTTGGTAAGTACATATTGGGGGGGGTTGGTTTTGAGTGGGGCTTATAATAACTTATTTTTTGGGGTGGCTTTGAAATTGGGGTTGGTCAAATTTTTTTGTTTGGGATGAATTGTAAAGGACCCCTAGTATGGCCAGCGGGCCCTGCAGTGTTCCCCTTTTCTTATGTTCTTATTAAAAATGGTTGCCAGAGCATTGTTTTAATGTTACTGATAAACACGTAAAGATAATGCATACCTTTCATTGACAACTGGAAAACTTCCATGGCCGAAATGACATGTTCGGGGGAGGGGGTTTCACTTATCCGGGGCAGGTGGGTTTTCTTGCTAACTCGTTGAGGGGGGTTTTTGACTTTAAATTTGGATTAGTTAAGGAATGGGTTTAGAAATAATAAAAATGGTAGGGTTATTGACTTATCTCTGATATTGAATCTTAATAGTAACTGTAAGGAGTAACTCTGGGTAATGATAATTTCAAAAATTGTTAAAAACAAAATCAATAGGAAAAATGTGCAGAAGAAAAAACAATGATGGTATTTTTTGCTAACAGTCGAAGGGAAGAAAAAAAAATTAATGAAAATACTTTTTGGGACATGTGCTGGGAACTTTTATATCATTGCATTAACTGAAACGTGGCATGATTTAAAAAGTCGGGATATGACGCTAGTGTAATATTGGGGGTTTAAATTGTTCAAGTGGATAGTCTAATGGGGAAAGGGGGAGGAGTTGCATTTATGTTCGAGAAAATATTAATTGTTGCATAAAACAGGTATAAAAATAGATAGGCAGTAACAGAATCGGGTTTGGGTAGGTTCGTAGGGTCAAAAAAACAATTTTAGGTGTAATATACCACCTCCAGGCTTTTTCCGATAAGGGAGCTTCTTTGGGGCGAAATTGTTAGGGCTTCTAGACCCAAAAAAATAAGCATAGTAGGGGACTTTACTTTAGCAAAATTACTGGAATTCTTTGACAGGTAATCTAATCCGGGCTTTTTGGAAACAGTTCAGGACTGTTTTTCTGAAGCAGAGTAAATGACCACCAGGGTAAAATTTTCTAACCCAGTCTTGTCAAATAAGGGAAAAATCGTGAATAATCTGAAGATCATGAAAAAGGTTGGCGCAATGATCACAAAAACCTCCTTTACATTAATTGGAAGCAAGAAAATGATAAACAGTAAAATCCCGATTTTTTGTTCTGCC
>NC_069401.1:42960541-42978477 GCF_026875155.1 Cherax quadricarinatus | reverse complement strand
TTAGAATCCTTTTTGAATTGGTATGTCTGTGTGGTGTGTGTTGTGTGTGTGTCGTGTGCGTGTGTGTGTGTGTGTGTGTGTTCGTGTGCATGTGTGTGTGTGTGTGTGTGTGTACTCACCTAGTTGTACTCACCTAGTTGAGGTTGCGGGGGTCGAGTCCGAGCTCCTGGCCCCGCCTCTTCATTGATCGCTACTAGGTCACTCTCCCTGAGCCGTGAGCTTTATCATACCTCTGCTTAAAGCTATGTATAGATCCTGCCTCCACTACATCGCTTCCCAAACTATTCCACTTTCTGACTACTCTGTGGCTGAAAAAATACTTCCCAACATCCCTGTGATTCATCTGTGTCTTCAGCTTCCAACTGTGTCCCCTTGTTACTGTGTCCAATCTCTGGAACATCCTGTCTTTGTCCACCTTGTCAATTCCTCTCAGTATTTTGTATGTCGTTATCATGTCCCCCCTATCTCTCCTGTCCTCCAGTGTCGTCAGGTTGATTTCCCTTAACCTCTCCTCGTAGGACATACCTCTTAGCTCTGGGACTAGTCTTGTTGCAAACCTTTGCACTTTCTCTGTGTGTTTGTATGTGTGTGTACTCACCTAGTTGTACTCACGTAGTTGAGGTTGCAGGGGTCGAGTCCAAGCTCCTGGCCCCGCCTCTTCACTGGTCGCTACTAGGTCACTCTCCCTGAACCGTGAGCTTTATCATACCTCTGCTTAAAGCTATGTATGGATCCTGCCTCCACTACATCCGCTTCCCAAACTATTCCACTTACTGACTACTCTGTGGCTGAAGAAATGCTTCCTAACATATGTGTGTGTGTGTGTTCATCTAATTGTACTCACCTAATTGTGATTGCAGGGGTCGATACTCAGCTCCTGGTCCCGCCTCTTCACTTAGCGCTCCTAGGTCCTCTCTCTGCTTCCTGAGCTTTGTCATACCTCATCTTAAAGCTATGTATGGTTCCTGCCTCCACTACGTCACTTGCTAGGCTATTCCACTTCCTGACGACTCTATGAAGAAATACTTCCTGTGTGTGTGTGTGTGGGTGTGTGGTGTGTGTGGTGTGTGTGTTGTGTGTGTGTACTCCCTATGTGTGTGTGTGTGTGTGTGTGTGTGTGTGTGTGTGTGTGTGTGTGTGTGTGTGTGTGTTTATGAGTTTAAGTGTGTATGAGTCCTTATTACCCACATATGTACTACATATGTACTACATGTGTACCCAATCACTTAGTTCCCACTGTGCACTGTCTTTGTGTGCTTAAAAGTACTAGGCCTCACCTACTCCTGTGCGTGCACGTATCCTACCAAGGCTACCTTCCTTCCCCTACTAATTGTCTTTCTGCTAATTGCTAAGTGCTGTATGTATTATAAACACTCTGGAGCAGGGTCTATGACCCGCAGCTACCAGCAACCCAGGGCCAAAACAATATCTCAACATGCACCTGATACCACAACATAGGTGTTTTGTACTTTACACCTTTCAGAAGTCTTCCAACTCAGCTGCAGCTGTATGATGACTCTTGCTGCTCCTCCCTGGTTCCCCTGTAGCTGTATGATGACTCTTGCTGCTCCTCCCGGGTTCCCCTGTTCTTCACTTCAGTTATTCTGTTCTCATTACCAGGTTGAGTCCTTATTTACAACACTGATCACTTGTTATATGCTCTATTACGTATGACTATATGCGTGACAATCCTTCAGGAAACACAGGACGTACTGTGGCAACACCTGTAGGCCTAGTTACCAACCACTTCCCTGCTCCTGGCACTCTCCTACCTACCCTTATTTCTACACTAACATCTTACTTTTTTTCTGCGGTTTTGTTACTGGTCTATTTTTTTGTCCTCTTGGGAAATATGCTAGTCACTGGTCTTTATTAATTCCCCTCACTGTTATTCACAAACCACTTCCCTTATGGCGCCATCCAGTAACGGCCGTTATTCTGGCCACTATGCACTTGACACTATTATCTATATTTTTCTCTTCTTGATCACTAACGTTTACCTTATGCGGGGTTTAATGATTGTATGCACTTAAAATTTTGGACACGCCTATGTTCCGCGCTCTATTCCCTCTGGGGCCGCAGAAAAACAGAAAAATTGACGGAGCTCAACATGCGTGACACTGTGTACTCACCTATTTGTACTCACCTATTTGTGGTTGCAGGGGTCGATTCTTAGCTCCTGGCCCAGCCTCTTCACCGGTTGCTACTGGGCCCTCTCTCTCCCTGCTCCATGAGCTTTATCAAACCTCGTCTTAAAACTGTGTATGGTTCCTGCCTCCACTACGTCATTTTCTAGGCTATTCCACTGCCTTACAACTCTATGACTGAAGAAATACTTCCTACTATCTCTCTGACTCATTTGTATCTTCAACTTCCAATTGTGGCCTCTTGTTTCTGTGTCCCCTCCCTGGAACATCCTGTCTTTGTCCACCTTGTCTATTCCACGCAGTATTTTATATGTCGTTATCATGTCTCCCCTGACCCTCCTGTCCTCCAGTGTCGTCAGGCCGATTTCCTTTAATCTTTCTTCATAGGACATTCCCCTTAGCTCTGGAACTAACCTTGTCGCAAACCTTTGTACTTTCTCTAGTTTCTTGACGTGCTTTATCAAGTGCGGGTTCCAAACAGGTGCTGCATACTCCAGTATGAGCCTGACATACACGGTGTACAGTGTCTTGAATGATTCCTTACTAAGGTATCGGAATGCTGTTCTCAGGTTTGCCAGGCGCCCATATGCTGCAGCAGTTATCTGATTGATGTGTGCTTCCGGAGACATGCTCGGTGTTATACTCACCCCAAGATATTTCTCCTTGAGTGAGGTTTGCAGTTCTTTGGCCACCTAGCCTATACTCTGTCTGTGGTCTTCTGTGCCCTTCCCCTATCTTCATGACTTTGCATTTGGCAGGATTAAATTCGAGAAGCCATTTGCTGGACCAGGTGTCCAGTCTGTCCAGGTCTCTTTGAAGTCCTGCCTGATCCTCATCAGATTTAATTCTCCTCATTAACTTCACATCATCTGCAAACAGGGACACTTCTGAGTCTAACCCTTCCATCATGTCGTTCACATATACCAAAAATAGCACTGGTCCTAGGACCGACCCCTGTGGGACCCCGCTCGTCACAGGTGCCCACTGTGATACATCATTACGTACCATGACTCGTTGTTGCCTCCCTGTCAGGTATCTCTGATCCATTGCAGTGCCCTTCCTGTTATATGCGCCTGATGCTCTAGCTTCTGCACTAATCTCTTGTGAGGAACTGTGTCAAAGGCCTTCTTGCAGTCCAAGAAGATGCAATCAACCCACCCCTCTCTCTCGTGTCTTACTTCTGTTATTTTATCATAAAACTCCAGAAGGTTTGTGACACAGGATTTGCCTTCCGTGAATCCGTGCTGGTTGCATTTATACTCTTGCTCCGTTCCAGGTGCTCCACCACTCTCCTCCTGGTAATCTTCTCCATAATTTTGCATACTATACACGTCAATGACACAGGTCTATAGTTTAGTGCCTCTTTTCTGTCTCCTTTTTTAAAAATGGGAACTACATTTGCCGTCTTCCATACCTCAGTAGTTGCCCAGTTTCCAGGGACGTGTTGAAGATTGTGGTAAGTGGCACGCACAACATATCTGCTCCCTCTCTAAGGACCCATGGGGAGATGTTGTCCGGTCCCATTGCCTTTGAGGTATCGATGTCCCTTAGCAGTTTCTTCACCTCCTCCTCATCTGTATGTATGTCGTCCAACACTTGTTGGTATATTCCTTGCTGGTGTCCCAATCTGGTCTGTCCCCCCAGAGTCCTTCCTGTCTCTACTGTAAATACTTCCTTAAATCTCGTGTTGAGCTCCTCACATACCTCTTGATCGTTTCTTGTGAGTTCTCCACCTTCTTTCCTCAGCCTTATCACCTGGTCCATGAGTGTTTTCTTCCTCCTAATGTGGCTATACAGCAGTTTCGGGTCAGATTTGACTTTCGATGCTATGTCGTTTTCATTACTGTCGCTGGCCTCCCTCCTTATCTGTGCATACTCGTTTCTGGCTCTTCTACTAATCTCCTTGTTTTCCTGGGTCCTATGCTCCTGTACCTTTTCCATTCTCTGTTGCACTTAGTTTTGCCTCCCTACACCTTCGGTAAAACAAGGACTCGTTTTGGTCTTCCTATTATTTCTGTTTCCCTTGGGAACAAAACTTTCCTCTGCCTCCTTGCACTTTGTTGCCACATATTCCATATCTCGTTTACTGATTTTCCTACCATTTCTCTGTCCCACTGAACCTCCTGCAGGAAGTTTCTCATACCTGTGTAGTCCCCCCTTTTTATAGTTTGGCCTGTCCCCTTCAGTTCCTGTTACCTTCTCCACTTGTAACTCTACTATATAGTCAAAACTCAGAAACCACGTGATCGCTAGCTCCAAGGGGCCTCTCGTAAGTGATGTCCTCAATGTCTGAACTGCTCAGGGTGAACACAAGATCCAGTCTTGCTGGCTCATCCTCCCCTCTCTCTCTGGTTGTGTCCCTGACATGTTGATGCATGAGGTTTTCAAGTACCACATCCATCATCTTGGCTCTCCATGTTTCGGACCCCATGTGGCTCCAGGTTTTCCCAGTCGATCTCCCTGTGGTTGAATCGCCCATTACCAGTAACTTTGCTCTGCTCGAGTGAGCTCTTCTTGCACCTCAGCCAGTGTGTCCACCATCACCCTGTTGTTTTCTTCGTACTCCTCTCTTGGCCTCCTGCAGTTCTGTGGTGGGTTATACATCACTCCAATGACTACTTTATGTTCTCCGGACTGAATTGTACCTACAATGTAGTCTCTTTCTCCAATCATGTCCATGCCTTCCATTTCCTCAAATCCCCATCAGTGTTTTATGAGCAGTGCAACCCCTCCTCCTCCTCCACTCCTTCTATCTTTCCTCAGGATCTGATATCCTGTTGGGAAGATTGTGTCTGTTATTGTCTCAGCGAGTTTTGTTTCTGTGACTGCTATGATGTCTGGGGATTTTTCACTGATTCTTTCGTTCCACTCCTCATGTTTATTCGTTATTCCATCCGTGTTTGTGTACCAAACCTTCAGTCTCTTTTCTATCATTGTGGTCATGCAAGAATATTGGGGTTGGGGGAGCGAGAGCCTTGGTGGGGGCCTATATGGGGCTGTGGTGTAGGTGGGGTTTGTGTTGATGGGGGTGGGGTCAGAATGCCCATAAGGGACAGCTGTTGGGGTGAGGTTTTGTGATATGGGGGTTGGTGGCAGAGGGAACAGTGAGTGGGTTGTAGTATAGGTTGCTCAGTTGCGTTGGGAATGTCGCGGTTGGAGTCTTTTGGTGGGAGATTCTGTGGGGTGTGTTTGCCCTTCCTCCTGTGTCTGGGTCCTGCTCATTTTCGTCATTGCCTCTCGTTCCTCCTTGCGTCTCTGTACCCTCTCTTTCAGTGTAGTCCTTTCTTCTTGTGTTCTGTCGCGGTCGAGGTATACTCTTTGGTACCCCTCTTTGTCCCTCAGTCTTGCTTTCTCTTGCAGAATCCTGGTTCGAACTGATTCTTCCTTGAAATTTACTCTGACAGGCCATATCCTTCCACACGCAAACCACCCAATTCTCTGAAAATTTGTCACATGGGTCATATCGCCCTCACCTATTGTTTTCATGATGCCTTCAATCATTTTTTTCTCCTCCTGTTTTATTTCTTCAAAGTTGTCCCCCTTGGCTTCTTGGAGCCCGTACACAAAAACTGACCTCGCCCTTTCCTCCTCCCACTGAGTCTCCATCTGCTTCCTCTGAGACATTTTATTTCCTTCCATTGACATGTTCTTGCCTTCAGTCCCTGTCATATCTGAAACTTCTATTCTCAGTGAACTGTCTTTCCTGACCAGCTGTCCCTTGCTACTGCAGTTGGCTGTTAGAATCTCTGCATATAGCATACCTTCATTGTCTTCGGACCTGTCATTTGATCTTAGTGTGCTCATCGTCTTTTCCCTGGCCCCACGTGGGTCTGATAGGGCCTTCGTGTACGGCATGTCTCCGTTGTTGCTTACCGTCCCCTTGTCTGCGCCTGACTTTGAATTTCCTGATTCACATCTGAATTGTCATTTGTCTCTCTAATCTGTTTCAGGCTTTGCAGTTTCTCTTCTAAGCACTGTATCCTAGCTTCTGCTGCTAAGACCTGTACTTCCCACTTCCTGCACTCTTCAGCTATCTGCTCCTCCATTTTCTTACCAAGCTCTATCTTCCTTCCCCACTCTTCCACCCTTTTTTGGAGCTCTAACTCCCAGTCTTTCCTCCCTGGTTCGTCTACCAGATCTCTGGTTTTCCGTCCTCTAGGGCCACCCTTTTTTTTTTTTTTTTTTTATTATTACCACAGACAGAAGGCTAGAGGAGGGAGAGGGTGTGAGGGGGAGAGAGAAAGGGTAGAAAGAGGGAGAGAGAGGAGAGAGAAAGGGTAGAAAGAGGGAGAGAGAGGAGAGAGTATGGGGGTGAGGGATAAGACCAAGGGGGAGAGAGAGAAATGTGAGGGGGGAGAGAAAGGGTAGAGAGAGGGAGAAAGAGAGGGAGAGGGAGAGGGAGAGAAAGAGAGAGAGAGGGAGAAAGGAGGGCGAGGGAAAAGGCTATGAGAGAGAGAAATGGAGAGATGGAGAGAGAAGCCTATAGAGAGAGAGGA
Organism: Cherax quadricarinatus; assembly: GCF_026875155.1. Classification (NCBI taxonomy): domain Eukaryota; kingdom Metazoa; phylum Arthropoda; class Malacostraca; order Decapoda; family Parastacidae; genus Cherax; species Cherax quadricarinatus. The sequence continues at coordinate 42,971,834 of NC_069401.1, read as the reverse complement.
GGGTGAGAGATAGGGTTATGGGAGTGAGGGAGAGAGAGATAGAGAGAGAGATGGAGAGAGAGAGGAGAGAGGAGGAGAGAGAGGGAGAGAGAGAGGGAGAGAGAGAGGGAGAGAGAGAGAGAGAGAGAGAGGAGAGGAGAGAGAGAGAGAGAGAGAGAGAGAGAGAGAGAGAGAAGAGAAAGGAGAGGGAGAGAGAGAAAGAAAGAGTAGGGGGAAGGGGAGGGAAAAAGGCTATGAGAGAGAGAAACGCAAGGGAAGGAAAAGATAGGAGGGAGGAGGGAGTGAAGGCAAGAGCGGGGAGGGGAAAGGTCTGTGGGGGAGGGAAAGGTGTGTGGGGGGGTGGAGGGGATGCGGTCAAATTCCAGGATCAGCTGTGTGTACTCACCTAGTTGTGGTTTCAGGGGTCGAGACTCAGCTCCTGGCCCCGAGTGTATGTGTGTGCGCGCGTGTGTGTGTGAGCACGTCAGTTGTTTATGTCCCAGAAATACAATTCACCCCTGTGTATCCGTAATACTAATATGATACCATTAACACTGAGAGTAATTCTAATAATTATAATACTAGCATGTGTTAACAAGTCATTCTTTCACCCAGTTATGTACTACCTTTTACTACATGTGTACCCAATACTTGCTTCTCAGATTGTACTGTCTTTGTGTCCTAAAACATTATCTCTCGAAACTGTTGTCAGGACTGTTGTCCCATTAGCCACGACTTAATCCTCCTGCCTATTCCTTGCTCCTACAAATTTTATCTTCCTACTACTGCTAGGTGTTGTGTGTATGATAATCCCTCTGGAGCAGGGTTTGTGATAGCCAGCCACCAGTGATCGCAGGGCCGGCTCTACCACTCAAAAACTTCCCGCCAACCACAAACACGTGATTTGTACGTTACTCCTCAGAGGGGACATCCATCCAGATGCCTGATGTACGATGCTCGCTGTACGATGACTCGTGCACCTCGCCCTTTCGCCGCTGACTTCTTCAGCTATTCTTTTCTCGTTGCCCTTTGAGTCCTCATTTACCACACTTATCACTTGTATACTGCTACTTTTATAATTTACACTTCACTTTTGGTAAGTACACTTCTTATTTGTGATGACACCAACCTGTTATGGCGGGCGCTACTCCCTCAGGCCTACTGCTGCCACCCTCTGCTTAATATATATTTATGTATATGTATGTATATATATATATATATATATATATATAATATATATATATATATATATATATATATATATATATATATATATATATATGATCGTGCCGAATTGTAAAACTGGGTCAATTATCAAGAACTATTTAAAATTAAGTCCTTTAAACTTTCTCTTATTCGTTTAAGATATTATTTTTCATTATGTTAATGCAACAACTTTTAATGTTCTTCAAAGGAACTAGTAAAACTTACCTAACTTTTTATAAGAAGAACAATTTATTTAGCCTACCCAATAAATAATTTTAGATTTGTTTACAATAATTTAATACTAAACAACACAGTGAAATATATTTTTTTTTGTTAGAAATGATTTGGCAAATTATTGCTACACAAATTTTCACTTGTTCCTTTGGCAAGATGAGCGTTGCTATTTAAGCCAATGATCGAGGTTCTGCCTATTCGGCACGCATATATATAAATATATTAATATTATATTATTATTATGTTTATTATATATAGATAGATTATTATATTATATTTATATATATATATTATATCCCTTTCTGGCTAGCTTGTTCAGCTGTGTGCTTAGTCCAGTTTGTCGTTACACCCTCTCTTAATTCTATTTGGATCTTTCTCTTTAGTCACTCGCTGTGTACTTTGTATATGTGAAAATGTGGCAACAGGTGCCAACTAGGCCTAACGAACTGGCACTTTGAAATTTTGTTGTATATTTCAGCTTCTTCGCCTTTATTTATTTTTGTAATACTTTGGTATCATTGTGGTTGTTCACTGACGTTGTGACGTTGTGGGTGTGTGTGTGTGTTGTGTGTGTGTGTGTGTGTGTGTGTGTGTGTGTGTGTGTGTGTGTGTGTGTGTGTGTTGGTGAGCCTGATATCAGGCGGCAAGGAAGTAAGGTGAATAGGTGAGATGGTGTGTATGTGACTGTTGTGGTGGTGTGGTGGTGGTGTTGGTAGCGCAGTGATTGTCGTTTGGTTGTGGTAATGGTATTATTGTTTTTCCTGGAGGAAGTAAGGCAGCAATTGTGGTTTGTAGGCAGTGGTGGTGACTATGTTTGGTTAGAGGTATACTATGTATAGTGGCAGTTGTGGTGGTGATTATGTTTGTGGAGATAGTGGGGGTTGTGGTTTGGTTTAGTAGTGTTATGGTATGTAGTTTGAGGAGTAGGTTGATGATTGTTTGGATGTGGTGTGATGCTGCTCTGATGTGTGGGGGGGGGTTGTGCTATGATGTGGTTGTTAAGTGATCGTAGTTTGCTACTGGTGATGTGTAAGCTGTATGTAGTTTGTTGTTGGAGTGGTGGTAAAGTAGGTAGTGAAGCTAGTTGTGTGAGTGATAGTGATAGACTGGTTGGTAGTAGCTCATAGAGTAATGGTGAGGTTTTTTTGTTTTTTTTACACAAGTTTGACAAGGTGAAGATCCACTAGCTTATTGACAACTATTTACAAAGGTAGGATTCCTAACTTTATTGGCAAGCTATGAGCTGTTACTACATCAGCTCATTGAAAGCATTTTTATTGTTACGTGACATACAAGTATGAACAAGTTGAAGTGGAGCCAATAATTGGTGGTAGAGTGGTAAGGTAGTGAGTTTGGTGGTAGAAGTGGTATTGTTAAATTACAGGATTTCATTGGTTGTCAAAAATGTGTGGTTTGTTTTTTGTGTTTTTGTCGTTTGACTGTTTTTAATGGGAGTTTTAAAGAGAGTAAAATATGTGAAAGACTTTTATGGTTGGGGGAAAAAGCAGAAAAGAAGGAGGAGGAAAGCAAGAAGAAAAGAGAAAGATGAAAATGTTGGGGTTTGAGGGAAAATTTAAAAATTTCGGGTTTTAAAAAAAATAAATATAAAAAAAAGACAAAGGGAAATAACTGAGTTTGACTACATCAGCTACAATATGAATGAGGTTCTCCCAACTACATCACTACAAACTGAGTGAGGTGTCTGTCCCAGTACCCCCCCCCCCAAGCCAACAATGATAATTTTCCCCCGTTGACCAAAGTAGTCATAACAATTTTAAGTAAACCTTTTGCCAAATGGTTAAAGCATGGGTACCTGGATGAGCTTGTACAAAAGGGGGAGGACCCCCCCTCCCCCAATCGCTTTCCCCATTCAAAAACCAATTTAGTACAAAAATAGTTTCAGCACTTTAGTGTCTGACGTCGACCAGAAGAAACATTCTCTAGTCTTTACACAGAAATCATTTTATTTAATAATGCTGGATATTTATAATTTAAGTATCTCAAAGTAAAAGTCTAGCTTTGTTTTAATAAAACTCTTAAATACAAAGTCTGAAGCAATCAGGAGAAGCAGTCTCCAGCAATCAGGAGAGGCAGTCTCCAGCAATCAGGAGAGGCAGTCTCCAGCAATCAGGAGAGGCAGTCTCCAGCAATCAGGAGAGGCAGTCTCCAGCAATTGTTCCGAATCCACTGATTCCAAGTTTTTAGAAATTTCATTAAATTTCAAATTTGCAACTAAACAGTTTAAACTCATAGGTCGTCTTTATTCTTATGGAATATATCAGCATTGATATATTAAAGCCAATAAGACAAGGCATCCTTTACTTATTTTAAAGAAAGCCAATATCAATATTAATGAAATAAAATGAACATAATAAATTAGACACATGTGCAACTCTTGGGTATCTTTATTGAGGAAACGTTTCGCCACACAGTGGCTTCGTCAGTCCATACATAGGAGAAACATAAAGAACAGGAGGAGAATGAGGTAATCAGTCCCTCAACCTTGAGTCGATGTGGTCAGTCCATCAATCTTGAATAGAATACGGCATATGTGCGGAGAAGCAGCTTATAAACCGTAGGCAGGAGAGGTGCAGCAGTCATAGGTGGTGTCACATTTGTTCAATGTGGAAGTAGGTCGTGCCCAAGGGTTAAGCAAGCGAAGAATTCCCAAGTATTAAGATCCCAAGAAGTTGCAGTGTCTAACAGGATTGTAGATCAATGGTTCACAGAACCGACACGTTGATAAATTAGACACATGTGCAACTCTTGGGTATCTTTATTGAGCAAACGTTTCCTCAATAAAGATACCCAAGAGCTGCACATGTGTCTAATTTATCAACGTGTCGGTTCTCTGAACCATTCATCTACAAAATGAACATATTGGGACTTATGCAGCCAATTAACAATGCAAACCTTACTTTCTCGACAAAACAGCTGGGCTGAAGAATTTAAGGCTGATCAGAAGAGTCATTCTCCAGTTATTAAGTAGGCTTTTTTTATCTAATTTAGTGTACTGGTAAATTCGTCTTGACTCATGCTAAACTTAATGGTCATTATCGTGATTGCGCGATTCATCCCCTTCGTGGATAATAATATAATAATAATGTATTTGCTGTATTTATGGAGAAGCACTAAACCCATAGGTGTCATACAGAACCTGGGGAATGGAAGGCACTCAGGTTCGATTCAAGGAATTGGAGCGCAGGTTCAATTCCTTACAACAAGAGCCCCTTACCAGCATCAAGGAAACTTCCTTGAGGGGAATAATAATAACAACAACAACAATAATAATAATAATAATAATAATAATAATAATTATTATTATTATTATAATAATAATACACGATGAGAGCAGTGTCATGCACATACAGTAAAGTTCATATTAAACACCAATAAGTATCATATAAATTATACAAGAGGTGGGCCCAAAATGGTTCCTTGTGGAGCTCCATATGTTATACATTAGGGCTCTAATCAGCATTAATATCTTTACATTTTTGTTTCCTATTCTTCAAGTAAAATTTGAAACAGAGTAATAGGAGCCATAACATTGATGAGGGTGCTCTTTGAGAGGTGTTACTTGTAAGACGCCGCAAGACAATGTGTTACATGATGCTGTTGTGTGTGTGTATCTCATTTTTGTTTTCTCTTCTTCCACAGATGATGCAGCCTACACGTCGACTGATCAGCTTTATTTCAATCAAGACCACAGGATGGGCCGCACCCAGCCAGGCGCAGACCATTCACAGCCTATCACAAATCACAGAACACACACACAACGCAGCGCAAACCACAGGATGACCAACATTCAGTTAAACACAAACCACAGGAGGACCCACACACAACCTAGTCCAGACCACGGGAAGAATCACACACATTCCATCACAGACCCAGGGACGACCCACAGTCATCACAGAGCAACCCACACTCAGCACGGTGTAGATCACAGGAAAACCCACACACAACCTAGTTCAGACCTCAAGACAACTTACACACAGACCATCATAGACCATAAGGTGGGTCACACGCAACCCAGCTTAGCTCTGAGGTCAGGACGCAGAAAGGCTAGCAGACCAGGGCAGGAGGTAAACCATGAAAATTTCCTAAACCCTTTAGCGACCGTCTTGAGGAGTGTGGCGCCATCACTACTCCAAGACAAAGTACCCAGCACAGATGAGAAGCGACCTCAGGTACGTATTCCTCATCCACCCTCTGAGTATGTAGTCCCCCTCAACCACCCCTGAATATGTAGTTTCTCCTCATCCATCCCTTGTATGTGTAGTCTCTCTCATCCATCCCCTGAATATGTTGTCCCTCTCATCCACCCCTCATGACTGTGTAGTCTCCCTCATCCACCCCCTGCATGTGTAGTCTCTCATCCACCCCTTCTGAGTGTGTAGTCTTCTTCAGCCTCTATCCCTCCTACCCCTGAGAATACTATAACTAAAGGTAAGGATGACATAGCCGTATGTTATTCAGTGTCGTGTATTCGTGAGAAACATGGTAAGCATTACTTTCCCTATAAAAATTCTTCCTTTCAAGAATAAATGATCCTTGTCTCAGTGAATTTAATCCTGGTCTGATGGGAGTCCAGACTTTTAAATCTTGTAAGATAGGAGCGTTTGTTGCTTTGACAAGTTGCCTCTGGAATACTCAACATTTGATATGAAAAATCATCTTTCACTCTCCTGCAGGTCACAAAATAATATGCCACTGCTAGACGTTGGATTCCTATTAATCTGGATTAAATTAACAAATTTTTCTCCAAATCCATGTTAAGATCCTTCATATAAATCAAATATACTGTGAAAAACATTTGATGCTGGAATTTCTTCTCAATAATATTTTCTGCCCCTGGGACTGCCATCATCTGAAGAGTCAGGTCCGCAGCTAGGATTAGAGGACAGACGAGATACATATAAGGCCAGGGAAGCTATAACTGTTGTACGTGTAGTTGATGCAAATTTTGTAGTTATGTGGCATTTTGTTTCTTACTTAGGCCTATATTGAATGTAAAAACATGTGAGGGAGGAAACTTACGTCTAGAAAAGGTTATTTGGCATTTGCAGAACATCTGGCTAAAAAAAAATGATTACCTCAACCCACAGCATAGCCTAGTAATCATCAGTCTTGTAAATTACTATCTAGGTAAAAATAAGTATATATAAATAGCTTCATATAAAAGAAAAGTAACGGAAAAAATTAAATTTCATTTTCGTTAATTGCTGATATCTGTATATAATACACTAATATAGTCAGCAATAAATGAGCTAATTCAGTTGCTTAAAACTGAGTCAATTTTTAAATTATTGGTGTACCGAGATTCAAAGACAAGAATAAAAAGTTATACTTTCTGATCAGAAGAATGTCATGACGTGTTGGTTGATCAAAGTGATCTAGGGTTGAAAATATGGACTAACGTATGGCAGTTGAGCACCAGATTGTTGCGCTCACTGCATCAATTCATTACACATGCTTATAGTCGAACTGCTTCTGGCCCTTTGTTGAACAGGTCATTTTCCTTAGAATAAGAACATGAGAAAGGTGAGGCACTGCTGTAAAAATAGTTGCTCATGGTAGGCAGATCCAATTCATTCCCAACCATACATAGTCATGCACCCATTCAACCTATATTTAAACTACCCATAGTTCTCGCTTCACTGACTCTTCTTGGGAATTTTTTCACGAATCTTCAGTTCTGTTGCAAACCAGTACTTCACTATATACTGAATCTAAATTTGTCAAACTGATATGCATTGCTGCAAGTCTTGTTTTGGTTAGATACTTTTAGCACGTTGTTTATATCTCCTTTATTTATCCATGTTCTCCATTTATGCACTTCAGTCACTTTCACCCTAAATCAACATATTTCAAGTGAGTGCAAATTTACTGTCTTCAGCTTGTCTGCGGAGGAAAAATATCCGATACATGGGACCTAATTTGTTAACTTTGTATATTTTCTTGCAATATGGAAACTAGAACTGATCTGCCTAATCTAAATGACGCCTTACCTATGACACATAAAATTGAAATTACGAATATGTACTTCTGGATTTTAAGCCAAAAATTCAATTAGCTATAGTGCAAATGCATATGCACTGTTGTCATGGCTTTAAATTTCTGCTAACCAGCACTTCTAAATCTTTATTGTATTTAGCTTGACTAAATCTTATTTTATTTAGCTTTTAAGTGCCGTGGTTATTAGATTTGTAAGCAATGAAGTGCAGCTTTCTCGTGTCCACATCAGAAAATATTTGACGCTCTACTTTAACATCATCTGTAAATTTGCTTGTGTCACTATTTATTCCCCCTCGTCTCTGTTTTTTTATGCAGATTGTGAACATGAGACCTAATTCTGTCCCCCTTTGTTGCACAGCGCTAGAAATGGATCCCCCATTCCAACTTCTCATTTATTGCCTATCAGTCAATCATACCTCGTCCCAAAAGATAATTTCTCCTCATATACCATGTGCCGCTACTTTGTGTGTGAAATTCTATCAAGTACCTTGCTTCTTTTTCATGGTCTACCACCTCAAATACCTTAGTGAAAAAAAAGGTTATTAAATTCTTAAGAGAAGAAAATCCCTTAGTAAAACCATGCCGAGATTCAGTGGTCAAATTATGTCTCTCAGTGAGACTTCGAACTGCATCTGCAATTATTTATTCCAGCCCACAGTTAAAGTTATGTTAATTGGTCTATAATTTGACGCTGAGGCACTATTAACCCCTTCATAAATGGGTTAATTACGTGTGCTATATTCCATTTATCCGGCATAATACCCATTTGCTGTGATCGGTTAAAGAGACTTGCTAATGGTTTACTAAGTTCCTCTCATTCTTTTAGAAAATCAAGAAAAACGCTTAAATTGTTTAGCTTCAGTTTATCAAGATATGATCAAGTATTATTTATTTACTTTCGTCCTCGCCGGTGTAATTTTACTGCTGCCATTTCGTTTACATTCTCTCTTCCGTAAAAATAGGGAAGAAGTAAGTGTTAAAATCAATGCACATTTCTTTGTCACAAACATTAAGTCGACCTCTGAGTTACCGTAAACTGGGCCTTTTTTTTCACAAGTATTATTCCTATATACCTGTAAGAAACTTCTTTGGGTTCATCTTTAGTTCCTTCACAACCTTAATTTCATATTCTATTTATGCTTTCCTTATTTCATTTTTTGACGTCTCATGAATGTATTGGTCAACAACGTAACCCTCTCTTCTTTGATTTGTCTGTAAATGCTTCTCTTTTACCGTAAACCCAGAGATATTTTAGCCTCTGTTGATTCATTTAGGATTATTTACGTTTGATGCTATAAATATATGAATATATTAATAATTATTACCACATTCTAGCTGGCTCTCCCCACGAAAATCCCTAGTAATACCTGTCACTTTGAATAGAAGAGCTTGGAGAATAAAAAAAATTTCTGACTCAAAGTTTGTAGCACCAATAACGTTATATAAGCTAGATTTATCAGTGAATAAGCGCTTTTACTCTCTAAAAAAATATAAAGCATTGCTTGGCTAATAATCACATGGTGTGTTTGTGTCTCAAGTACTACACATGGTAATGCTGACTGTGTGTGTCTCGAGTACTGCACATCGTAATGATGTCATTCTGCCTATCGTTCTGGCAATGAATTCTCTTATTTAGAGGTACATGTTTCTTCTAGCTCTATATTCTTGTCATTTCCGAAGATACCCAAGAAAAAAGGGGCAAAACTTTTCAAGGGGGCGAATTCTTCCCTACCCTTCCCCGGCTGCAGGTCTGTGCAGCGCAGTTAACTGTTTTTGAACAAAAGAAAGGTTTTCATGATATACCACTGGGTATACTAGATGGTTGTTGAAAATGGTATAAAATACCGAAAAGTTGAAGATTAAAGGACGTTATTACCATCTGGGAAACGAGGGTTAAGACACATGTGCAACAGCTGGGTATCTTCATTGATGAAATGTTTCGCTTACACAGTAGGATTCTTCAGTAAAATACAAAGGGAGCAGTAGTAGTGAAATAAAGATGATGAAATCCGTGTATCAAACATGGAGAAAAAGTATTTGATGTGGTCAGTCCTTCAGCCTGGAGAAGTGTTCTGTTCCATAGTCTGGAACGATCGTTCCAGACCATGGAACGACCTTCCATCGTTCTTCTCTGTATTGGACTGAAGAAGCCACTGGGTGACGATACGTTTCCGGAACAAAGATTCTTAAATATTGCCCAAGCGTCTTAGTTACCAATTTGTCGGGTTTTCTAAACAGTCTTTAATATCTGAATCTTTCTCTAATTGAGATACACTAACTCTGAAAGTTTAAATTAAATCAAAATGATGAGAAACTTTAGAGGATGAAGGAAACAACTGTATCGTCTCTACAACAAAAAAGTACGAAAAACCCAAAAGGTCACTAAATTTGTGAAACTCAAGATTACCATTAAATTGCGATTTCAAAATATACTTGTTTCAGTTTTCAAATTCTCTACAGTTCTATAAGAAAGTTTATTTTAATTTAAAAAAGTGGAATGTGCATGCCTTTTATGAGTTATCAGACAAGAAGACGTTACCTGTATATGTAGTCGCTTTCTTGATCCAAGAAAGGTATCCCCGTGTTGTATAAGCCCAGCCTCCTCTACCTCAGAACCAGCAGCTAGAGCACAACATTATAATGACGCTAAACATTAAAATATGTACACGTATTTGAGTGCAAGTACGTTTGTACACTATTAAAAATTTGTGTATGAATGTATGTATGTCAACATTACAAAGTGTGTGTGACGGAATATATGTATGAGTGTGTACGGTTTTTCATATGTTTGAATGTTTATATGTTCAGTTTCGAATGTGTATGAGTACTCACGTATGTACACTTTTGAAAATGTGTACATGAGTGCATGCACCTATGTACACTTGGATTTATAAACGTATATGCATGCGTTTGCATGTATGTCTGTGTGAATGTATGTTTGTGTCTAGTGTATATGTATGTATATACATATTTAAACTTTGATTTCGAAGCATAGGTGGGCACAAGTACACATATACGCATATTTTACACATGCAATATATATATATATATATATATATATTATATATATTATATATATATATATATATATATATATATATATATATATATGTCGTGCCGAATAGGCAGAATTGCTGATCTTGGCTTAAATAGCAACGCTCATCTTGCCATATAGGACAATGAAAATTTGTGTATGCAATAATTTCGCAAATTATTCTAACCTAACGAAAAAAATATATTTCATTATGTTTGTTTAGTATTAAATTATTGTAAACAAATCTAAAATATATTTAGTTGGGTTAGGCTAAAATAAATTCGCTTGTTATCATAAGGTTAGGTAAGTTTTCTAAGTTCTTTTGGTGCAAAATTAAATTTTTTTACATCAACATTATGAAAAAAATATATCTTTAAACGTATAAGAGAAAATTTTAGAAGGACTTAATTTTAAATGAGTTCTTGCTAATTGACCAGTTTTACATATTCGGCACGACATATATATATATATTATATATATATATATATATATAATATTTATATATATATATATATATATTATTATATATATTATATATATATATATATATATATATATATATATATATATATATATATAAAGTGTTGTACCGAATACGTAAAACTGATCAGTTAGCAAGAACTAAAGTCGCTTCTGAATCAATAACTAGTTTTTAGCGCTTTGTTGAGCACGTAACGAGCGAGCGATTATATGTGCTTTGAAGAGGAGCTACCACTCGATTTAAATAAAGCAACGTGTTTGTCATAAATTCTTGAATGATAAATCGTCGGTTTTGATCGACCTTCACCAACCACTGGACTTTGTATTCAACTGAAAAACACT
>NC_069401.1:42927436-42960041 GCF_026875155.1 Cherax quadricarinatus | reverse complement strand
AACCCATAATGTTCTTTAGTTCTTTGGGCTGTTCAGATTTTCCCAGGGTCCTCTTTTTAAAACCTGCATCCTGCCTCTGCTGTTTTTGACTTTCACCCTCCCCCCTTTCCTGTTTTCCCAAAGTCTATCCTTTTTCCATTCCCCATCTGATTTTCTTTTTAGTTTTTTTTTTTCCCCTTTCCCTTTTTTCCCTTTTTGTGATTTTCGCTGCCCAATTTTTTTTTTTGCATTTTCCCTCCTCCTGCCCCTTTGGGGGTTTTTCTTGTTCCCTTTTCGGAAACCCTTTTTTTTTTAATCCTGATTGCCCCCAGAGGGGGAAAACCAAAGTAATTTGTAGGTTAGGTTAGTTTTGTATATGTCAGAGTGTGGGGGGGGAGGTAGAGGGAACTGTGGCTATATGGGAGATAGTGGGGAGGGGGGGGTGGGAAGGAGGGTGAAGCAAGTGGGTAAGTGGGTGAGGGAGAAAGGGGGGGAGGGGGAGGGTGAAAAAAGGGGGGGGGAGGGGTCAGGGGAAGGAGTAGATGTCGGGGGGGGGGGGGGGGAAGGGGGGGGGTTATGTGTGAGTCTGGCAAAGTGTTTTGTGTGTTTGTGTGTGTTGTGTTGTGTTGCGGGGGTGTGTGGGGGTGTGGGGGGTAGGGGGTGTGGGGGGGGGGTGGGGTGTGTGGGTGTTTGTGGGTGTGTGGGTTTTGTGGGTGTGTGTGGGTGTGTGGGGGTTTTGTGGGTGTGTGGGGTGGTGTGGGTTTTGGGTGGTGTGGGGGTGTGTGGGTGGGGGGTGTGGGTGGGTGGGTGGGTGGGTGGGGTGGGTGGGGTGTGGGGGGTGTGTGGGTTTGGGGTGTGGTTTTTGGGGGTGGGGGGGGGTGTGGGGGGTGTGTGTGTGGGTTTTGGGGTGGGGGTGTGTGGTGGGGTGTGAGTTTTGTGTGGGGGGTGGGGGGTTTTGGGTTTGTGTGGGACACGTTGTTTTGTGTGTTTTGTGTGTGTGTTTTTTAGTTACCATTTTGTTTCCCGGCACATGTCGATTAGAAACTAGGCCTGTTTGGGATATGAGTACGTTGTGCATGTGTTGTGGGGTGTGTTGTGTTGTGTGTGGTGTTCGGTTGGGTTTTGTGTGTGTGTGTGTGTGTTCGTGTGCATGTGTGTGGTGTTTGTGTGTGTACTTTACCTAGTTGGGACTCACATAGTTAGGTTGGGGGGGTCGAGCCCGAGCTCCTCCCGCCCTTCATTGATCCTACTAGGTCACTCTCCCGAGCCGTGAGCTTTATCATACCCTTTTTAAAGCTATGTATAGATCCTCCCTCCACTACACCTTCCCAAACTACCCCTTTCTGACTACCTGTGGCTAAAAAAAACTTCCCAACATCCCTGTGTTCATCTTGTCTTCAGCTTCCAACTGTGTCCCCCCTTTTACTGTTCCAATCCTGAACACCTGTTTTTGTCCACCTTGTAAATTCCTCTCAGTTTTTTGTATGTCGTTATCATGCCCCCCCCTATCTCTCCGTCCCCAGTGTCGTCGTTGATTTCCCTTAACCTCTCCTCGTAGGACATACCTCTTACCTGGGACTAGTCTTGTTGAAAACCTTTGCACTTCTCTGTGTGTTTGTTGTTGGTCTCACCTGTTGTACTCACGTAGTTGGGGTTTGCGGGGGTCGATCCAAGCCCCGGGCCCCGCCTCTTCACGGGGCGCTACTAGGTCCTCTCCCTGAACCGTACTTTATCATACCTCTGCTTAAACTATTATGGACCTCCTCCACTACACGCTCCCCAAACTTTTCCACTTACACTACTCTGTGGCTGAAGAAATCTTCCTAACATAGTGTTGTGGGGTTTTCATCTAATTGTACTCACCTAATTGTGATTGCAGGGGTCGATACCAGCTCCGGTCCCGCCTCTTCACTTAGGCTCCTGGGTCCCCCCTCTGTTTCCTACTTGCATACCTCATTAAAGCTAGTATGGTTCCCCCCCCCCCCCCCCCACAAACCGTCACTTGCTGGGCTTTTCCCATTTCCCTGACGACTCATAAGAAAATTCCTGTGTGTGTGTTTTGGGTGTTGTGTGTGTGTGTTTTGTGGTGTGTGTTTGTGTGTACTCCCTATGGTGTGTGTGTGTGGTGTGTGGGGGTTGGGTGTGTGTGTGGTGGTGGTGGTTTAAGTTTTAATTGTAGACCCTTTATTCCCACATATGACTACATATTACTACATGTTCCCCAAATCATTAGTTCCCACTGTGCACTGTCCTTGTGGTTTTCTGGGTCACCTACTTTTGGGGGTGACGTTCCTACCCAAGGTATTTTATAATTGTCTTTCTGATTTTGTTGTGTTTTTAAAAATTGGGAGGGTTAGAAGTAAAAAGGAAAAATATTAAATGGATAAAAATATTTTTTTGTATTTAATTTAGAAGTTTAATCAGGAGTGTTGGGGATTTGTGTTTGTTTGATGTTGGTTTGGTTGGGTTCCCCTTTCTTCACTTCGGGATTCTTTTCCATTACCAGGTTGAGTCCTATTTACAACCTGACACTTGTTATATGTTATTACGTATGACTAATGCGTGAAAACCCCTTCGGGAAAAACACGGGACTACTGTGGCAACCCTTAGGCCTAGTTCCCAAACCATTTTCCCTCCCCCTGCACTCCCCTACCTCCCTTTTTCTACCTAACATTTTACTTTTTTTCTGCGTTTTGTTACTGGCTATTTTTTTTTTCCTCTTGGGAAAAATGCTAGTCACTGGTCTTTTTTAATTTCCCCCCACGTTTTTTTCACAAAACCCCTTCCCTTATGGGGCCCCTCCTAAAAAGGGCCCTTATTCTGGCCACTAGCACTTGACACATTATCTATATTTTTTCCTCTTCTTGATCACTAACGTTTACCTTTTGCGGGTTTTAAGATTGTAACACTTAAAATTTTTGGACACCCTTTTTTTCCGCCTCTATTCCCTCTGGGCCCAAAAAACACAAAATTGACGGAGCTCAACATGCGTGACACTGTGTACTCACCTATTTGTACTCACCTATTTGTGGTTGCGGGGGTCGATTCTTAGCTCCTGGCCCAGCCCTTCCCCGGGTTGCTACTGGGCCCTCTCTCTCCCTGCTCCATGAGCTTTATCAAACCTCGTTTAAAACGTGTATGGTTCCTGCCTCCACTACGTCATTTTCTAGGCTATTCCACTGCCTTACAACTCTATGACTGAAGAAATACTTCCTACTATCTCTCTGACTCATTTGTATCTTCAACTTCCAATTGTGGCCTCTTTTTCTGTGTCCCCCTCCCTGGAACATCCTGTCTTTGTCCACCTTGTCTTTTTCCACGCAGTATTTTATATGTCGTTATCATGTCTCCCCTGACCCCCTGTCCTCCAGTGTCGTCAGGGCCGATTTCCTTTAATCTTTCTTCATAGGACATTCCCTTAGCTCTGGAACTAACCTTGTCGAAAACCTTTGTATTTTCCTCTAGTTTCTTGACGTGCTTTATCAAGTGCGGGTTCCAAACAGGTGCTGCATACTCCAGTATGAGCCTGACATACACGGTGTACAGTGTCTTGAATGATTCCTTACTAAGGTATCGGAATGCTGTTCTCAGGTTTGCCGGGCGCCCATATGCTGCAGCAGTTATCTGATTGATGTGTTGTTTCCCGAGACATGCTCGGTGTTATACTCACCCCAAGATATTTCTCCTTGAGTGAGGTTTTCAGTCTTTGGCCACCTAGCTATACTCTGTCTGTGGTCTTCTGTGCCCTTCCCCTATCTTCATTTACTTTGCATTTGGCAGGATTAAATTCGAGAAGCCATTTGCTGGACCAGGGGTCCAGTCTGTCCAGGTCTCTTTGAAGTCCTGCCTGATCCTCATCAGATTTAATTCTCCTCATTAACTTCACATCATCTGCAAACAGGACACTTCTGAGTCTAACCCTTCCATCATGTCGTTCACATATACCAAAAATAGCACTGGTCCTAGGACCGACCCCTGGGGGGACCCCGCTCGTCACAGGTGCCCACTGTGATACATCATTACGTACCATGACTCGTTTTTTGCCTCCCTGTCAGGTATTCTCTGATCCATTGCAGTGCCCTTCCTGTTATATGCGCCTGATGCTCTAGCTTCTGCACTAATTTTCTTGTGAGGAACTGTGTCAAAGGCCTTCTTGCAGTCCAAGAAGATGCAATCAACCCACCCCTCTCTCTCGTGTCTTACTTCTGTTATTTTATCATAAAACTCCAGAAGGTTTGTGACACAGGATTTGCCTTCGTGAATCCGTGCTGGTTGGCATTTATACTCTTGCTCCGTTCCAGGTGCTCCACCACTCTCCTCCTGGTAACTTCTCCATAATTTGCATACTATACACGTCAATGACACAGGTCTATAGTTTAGTGCCTCTTTTCTGTCTCCTTTTTTAAAAATGGGAACTACATTTGCCGTCTTCCATCCCTCAGGTAGTTCCCCAGTTTCCAGGGACTTTAAGATTGTGGTAAGTGGCCGCACAAAATCTGCCCCCTCTCAAAGGACCCAGGGGGGAGTTTTTGTCCGGCCCCCATTCCCTTTTTGGGGTATCAGCCCCTTAGCATTTTCTTCACCCCCTCCTCATCTTATGTATGTCGTCCAACCTTTTTGGGTATTTCCTTGCTGGGTCCCAAATCGGGGTTTCCCCCCAGAGTCCTCCCTTCTCTACTGTAAATATTTCCTTAAACCTGTTGAGCCCCTCAATACCCTTGGTTTTTTGTGATTCCCACCTTCTTTCCTCAGCCTTATCACCTGGCCCCATGATGTTTTTTTCCTCCTAATGTGGCTATACAGCAGTTTCGGGTCAATTTGACTTTCGATGCTATTCGTTTTCATACTGTCGCTGGCCCTCCCCCCTTATCTGTGCATATCGTTTTGGCTCTTCTACAAATTTTTTTTTTTTTTTCCTGGGCCTATCCCTCCTGTACCTTTTTTCCATTCTCTGTTGCATTAGTTTTGCCTCCCTAACCTTCGGAAAACCCAAAAAGGTCGTTTGGTTTTCCTTTTTTTCTTTTCCCTGGGAACAAAATTTTCCTTGCCCCCTTTGCCTTTGTTGCCACATATTCCATCTCCGTTTACTGTTTTTCCCACCTTTTCTTGCCCCATGAACCTCCTCGGGAAAGTTTCTCATACCGTGTAGCCCCCCCCTTTTATAGTTTGGCCTGTCCCCTTCAGTTCCTTTTCCTTTCCCATTTGAAACTCTACTATATAGTCAAAACCGAACCACTATGCAGCTAAAGGGGGCCTCTCGTAAGTGATGCCCCTCAATGTTGAAGCTCGGGGTTTAACACAAGACCCAGTTTTTGCGGGCCATCCTCCCTCTCTCCTGGTTGTGTCCCAAAAATGTTGATGCATGGGGTTTTCAAGTACCACATCCATCCTTGGCTCTCCATTTTCGGACCCCATGTGGCTCCAGGTTTTTTCCCCCTCGATCTCCTGTGGTTGAAAACGCCATTACCATAACTTTGCTTGCTCGAGTGAGCTCTTCTTGCCCCCCAGCCGTGTGTCCACCATCACCCCGTTTTTTTTCCCCCTACTCCTTCTGGGCCCCCGCATTCTGTGGTGGGTTATAATCACTCAATGACTTTTTTGTTCTCCGGACTGAAATTTACCCACAATGTAGCCCCTTTTTTTCCAAACATGTCCAGCCTTCCATTTCCCCCAAATCCCCTCAGTGTTTTATGAGCATTTCAACCCCTCCTCCTCCTCCCCTCCTTCATCTTTCCCCCCGGGATATCCGTTGGGAAAATTGTGTCTGTTATTGTCCACGAGTTTTTTTTTCTGTGACTGCTATGATGTCTGGGGATTTTTCACTGATTCTTTCGTTCCCCCTCCTCATGTTTATTCGTTATTCCATCCGGTTTGGTACCAAACCTTCAGTTCTTTCTAATTGTGGTCATGCAAGAATTTGGGGTTGGGGGGGCGAGAGCCTTTGGGGGGGGCCTTAGGGGCTGTGGGGTAGGTGGGGTTTGTGTTGATGGGGGTGGGGCAGAAAGCCCCTAAGGGACAGCTGTTGGGGTGAGGGGGTTTTGATATGGGGGGGTGGCAGAGGAACTTAGTTTGGGTTTTTAGTTGGGTTTCTCAGTTGCTTTGGGAATTCCGGGGGGTCTTTTGGTGGGGGATTCTGTGGGGTGTGTTTTGGCCCCTTCCCCCTGTGTCTGGGTCCCGCTCATTTTCGTCATTTCCCCCGTTCCCCTTGCTCCGTACCCTCTCTTTTAGTGTAGTCCTTTTTCTTGTGTTCTGGTCGCGGTCGAGGTTACTCTTTGGTACCCCTCTTTTTCCCCTCTTGCTTTCTCTTCAGAATCCGGGTTTAACTGATTCTTCCTGAAATTTACTCTGACAGGCCAACCTTCCAACGCAAAACCCCCCAATTTTCTAAAATTTGTCACATGGGTCATATCGCCCCCCCATTGTTTTCATGAGCCTTCAAACATTTTTTTTTTTCCTCCTGTTTTATTTCTTTTAAAGTTGTCCCCCTTTGGGGTTCTTGGAGCCCGTACCAAAAAATGACCTGCCCTTCCTCCTCCCACTGGTCTCCTCTGCTTTCCCCTGAGACATTTTTTTCCTTCCATTTACATGTTTTGCCTTCAGTCCCGTCATACTGAAACTTCTATTCCGTGAACGTCTTTCCTGACCAGCTGTCCCTTGCACTCAGTTGGGTGTTAAAATCTCTGCATAAGCATACCTTTATTTCTTCGGCCTGTCATTTGATCTTGTTTTGCTCATCGTCTTTTCCCTGGCCCCCGTGGGTCTATAGGGCCTTCGTGTACGGCATGTCCCGTTTTTTGCTTACCGCCCCTTGTCTGCGCTGACTTTTAATTTCCTGATGTCACATCTGAATTGTCATTTGTCCCCCTCTATTTTTCAGGGTTTGCAGTTTCTCTTCTAAGACGTACCTAGCTTCTGCTGCTAAACCTTACTTCCCCCTTCCTCACTCTTCAGCATCGCTCCCCCCATTTTCTTACCAAGCTCTACTTCCTTCCCACTCTTCCCCCCTTTTTGGGCTCTAAACCCCCTCTTTCCCCTGGGTTTGTCTACCAACCTGGTTTTCCGTCCTCTAGGGCCACCCTTTTTTTTTTTTTTTTTTATTATTACCACAGACAGAAGGCTAGAGGAGGGAGAGGGTGTGAGGGGGAGAGAGAAAGGGTAGAAAGAGGGAGAGAGAGGAAGAGAAGGGTAGAAAAGGGAAGAGAGGAGAGAGTATGGGGGTGAGGATAAGACCAAGGGGGAGAGAGAGAATGTGAGGGGGGAGAGAAAGGGTAGGAGAGGGAAAAGAGAGGGAGAGGGAGAGGGAGAGAAAGAGAGAGAGAGGGAGAAAGGAGGGCGAGGGAAAAGGCTATGAGAGAGAGAAATGGAGAGATGGAGAGAGAAGCCTATGAGAGAGAGGAGGGTGAGAGATAGGGTTATGGGAGTGAGGGAGAGAGAGAGAGAGAGAGGAGAGTGGAGAAGAGAGGGAGGAGAGGGAGAGGAGAGAGAGAGGGAGAGAGAGAGGGAGAAGAGAGGGAGAGAGAGAGAGAGAGAGGAAGAGAGAGAGAGAGAGAGAGAGAGAAAGAAAGAGAGAGGAGGGAGAGAGAGAAAGAAAGAGTAGGGGGAAGGGGAGGGAAAAAGGCTATGAGAGAGAGAAACGCGAGGGAAGGAAAAGATAGGAGGGAGGAGGGAGTGAAGGCAAGAGCGGGGAGGGGAAAGGTCTGTGGGGGAGGGAAAGGTGTGTGGGGGGGTGAGGGGATGCGGTCAAATTCCAAGGATCAGCTGTGTGTACTCACCTAGTTGTGGTTTCAGGGGTCGAGACTCAGCTCCTGGCCCCGAGTGTATGTGTGTGCGCGCGTGTGTGTGTGAGCACGTCAGTTGTTTATGTCCCAGAAATACAATTCACCCCTGTGTATCCGTAATACTAATATGATACCATTAACACTGAGAGTAATTCTAATAATTATAATACTAGCATGTGTTAACAAGTCATTCTTTCACCCAGTTATGTACTACCTTTTACTACATGTGTACCCAATACTTG
This sequence comes from Cherax quadricarinatus, assembly GCF_026875155.1. Classification (NCBI taxonomy): domain Eukaryota; kingdom Metazoa; phylum Arthropoda; class Malacostraca; order Decapoda; family Parastacidae; genus Cherax; species Cherax quadricarinatus. The sequence continues at coordinate 42,952,042 of NC_069401.1, read as the reverse complement.
CTTCTCAGATTGTACTGTCTTTGTGTCCTAAAACATTATCTCTCGAAACTGTTGTCAGGACTGTTGTCCCATTAGCCACGACTTAATCCTCCTGCCTATTCCTTGCTCCTACAAATTTTATCTTCCTACTACTGCTAGGTGTTGTGTGTATGATAATCCCTCTGGAGCAGGGTTTGTGATAGCCAGCCACCAGTGATCGCAGGGCCGGCTCTACCACTCAAAAACTTCCCGCCAACCACAAACACGTGATTTGTACGTTACTCCTCAGAGGGGACATCCATCCAGATGCCTGATGTACGATGCTCGTTGTACGATGACTCGTGCACCTCGCCCTTCTGCCGCTGACTTCTTCAACTATTCTTTTCTCGTTGCCCTTTTGAGTCCTCATTTACCACACTTATCACTTGTATACTGCTACTTTTATAATTTACACTTCACTTTTGGTAAGTACACTTCTTATTTGTGATGACACCCAACCTGTTATGGCGGCGCTACTCCCTCAGGCCTACTGCTGCCACCACCTCTGCTTATATATATTTATGTATATGTATGATAAATATATATATATATATATATATATATATATATATATATATATATATATATATATATATATATATATATATATATGTCGTGCCGAATATGTAAAACTGGTCAATTAGCAAGAACTCATTTAAAATTAAGTCCTTTCTAAAACTTTCTCTTATACGTTTACAGATATATATTTTTCATTAATGTTAATGCAACAACTTTTAATTTTGCTCCAGAAGGAACTTAGAAAACTTACCTAACCTTTTTATAAGAAGAACAATTTATTTTAGCCTAACCCAACTAAATATATTTTAGATTTGTTTACAATAATTTAATACTAAACAAACACAGTGAAATATATTTTTTTCGTTAGGTTCAGAATGATTTTGGCGAAATTATTGCATACACAAATTTTCACTTGTCCTATATGGCAAGATGAGCGTTGCTATTTAAGCCAAGATCGCAAGTTCTGCCTATTCGGCACGACTATATATATATATATATATTATATATATATATATATATATATATATATATATATATATATATATATATATATATATATATATATATATATATATATATATATATATCCCCTTTCTGGCTAGCTTGTTCACGCTGTGTGCTACATCACAGTTTGTCGTTAGCCACCCTCTCTTAATTCTATTTGATCTTTTCTCTTTAGTCACTCGCTTTGTACTTTGTATATGTGTAACAATGTGGCAACAGGTGCCAACTAGGCCTCAACGAACTGGCACTTTGAAATTTTGTTGTATAATTTCAGGCTTTCTCTCGCCTTTATTTATTTTTGCTAATACTTTGGTTATCACTTGTAGGGTTGTTCACTGACGTTGTGACGTTGTGTGTGTGTGTGTGTGGTGTGTGTGTGTGTGTGTGTGTGTGTGTGTGTGTGTGTGTGTGTGTGTGTGTGTGTGTGTGCGTGAGCCAGATATCAGGCAGGCAAGGAAGATAAGAGGTGGAATAGGAGGAGATGGTGATGTATGTGACTGTTGTGGTGGTGTGGTGGTGGTGTTGGTAGCGGCAGTGATTGTCGTTTGGTTGTGGTAATGGTAGTGATTGTAGTTTCCTGGAGGTAGTGGCAGCAATTGTGGTTTGGTAGGGGCAGTGGTGGTGACTATGGTTTGGTGAGGGTAGTGACTATGGTTTAGTGGAGGTTGTGGTGGTGATTATGGTTTGGTGGAGATATTTGTGGGGGTTGTGGTTTGGTTTAGGTGTTATTGGTAATTGTAGTTTGATGGAGTTAGTAATGATGATTGTGCTTGGTGGTAGTGATGCTGCTGCTGATGTGTGGGGGGGGGTTGTGCTATGATGTGGTTGTAAGTGATCGTAGTTGTGCTACTGGTGATGTGTAGCTGTATGTAGTTTGTTGTGGAGATGGTGGTAGTAGTAGGTAGTGCTAGTTGTGTGAGTGATAGTGATAGACTGGTGGTAGTAGCTCATAGAAGTAATGGTGGTAGGTTTTTTTTTTTTTTTTACACAGAGTTTGACAAGGTTAAGGATCCCTAGCTTTATTGACAAGCTATTTACAGGTTAAGGATTCCTAACTTTATTGGCAAGCTAAGAGCTGTTACCTACATCAGCTCATTTGAAAGCATTTTTATTGTTACGAGACATACAAGTATGGAACAAGATGAAGTTGGAGCAATAATTTGGTGGTAGTAGTTGGTAATGGTAGTGTAGTTTGGTGGTAGCAAGTGGTAGTTTGTTAAATTACAGGATTTTCATTGGTGTCAAAAATGTGTGGTTGTTTTTTGTGTTTGATCGTGACTGTTTTTAATGGGAGTTAACGAGAGATAAAATATGTGAAAGACTTATTATGGTTGGGGAAAGAGCAGGAAAAGAAGGAGGAGGAAAAGCAAGAAGAAGAAGAAGAAAGAGTGAAGAGATGTTGGAGTTTGAGGGAATTGAACAGATTACGGTCAAAAAAAATTAAATTAAAATAAAAAAAAAGTGAAATACACTGACTTTTAGACATACATCAGTACAATAGTGAAGAGGTGTCTGCCCGAACATACATCAGTACAAGATGAGTGAGGTTCTGCCGAGTCAGCCCCCCCCCCAGAGCCCAATGATATATTTCCCCCCGTCTGACCAAAGTAGTCATAAAAATTTTTAAAGTAAACCATTGCCCAAAATGGTAAAAGCATGGGATACCTGGAGAGCGTCACAAAGGGCAAGCCCCCCCATCCCCCAATCGCTATCCCATTCAAATTCCAAGTTTAGTACAAAAAATAGTTTCAGCACTTTATGTCACGTCGACCAAAAAACTTCTCTAGTCTTTAACAAAATAAATTTTTTTTTAATAATGCGGATATTTATAATTTAAGATCTAAAAAAAGTCTAGCTTTGTTTTAAAAAAAACTTTTAAAAATACAAATCTGAAGCAATCAGGAGAAGCGTCTCCACAATCAGGAGGGGGCATCTCCAGCAATGGGAGAGCAGCCCCCAGCAACGGGAAAGGCAGCTCCAGCAACAGGAGGCAGTCTCCCAATTTTCCGAATCCACTGTTTCCCAAGTTTTTAGAATTTCATTAAATTTCAAATTTGCAACAAACATTTTAAACTCAACGTTTTATTCTTATGGAATATATCACATTGATATATTAAAGCCAATAAGCAAGGATCCTTTACTTATTTTAAAGAAACCAAATATCAATATTAAGAAAAAAAATGAAAAAATAAATTAGACACTTTGAAAACCTTGGGTATCTTTATTTAGGGAAAAGTTTTCGCCACCAGTGGCTTCGTCGCCATAATAGGGGAAACATAAAGAACAGGGGGAGAATGAGGGAACAGTCCCCACCTTTAGTCGATTTGGGCAGTCCATCAACTTGAATAGAAACGGGTATTGCGGAGAAGCACTTTTTAAACCGTAGGGGGAAGGGGGCAGCAGTATAGGTGGGTCACATTTGTTCAATGTGGAAGTAGGTCGGGCCCCAAAGGGGTTTAAACAAGCGAAAATTTCCCAAGTATTAATCCCAAGAATTGCAGTGCTAAAAAGGTTTAGAACAATGGTTCACAGAACCGACACGTTGATAAATTAGACACATGTGAACTCTTGGGTATCTTTATTTAGCAAACGTTTTCCTTTAATAAAGATACCCAAGAGCTGCACATGTTCTAATTTATCAAGTGTCGGTTCTCTGAACCATTACTACAAAATGAACATATTTGGGGCTTATGCAGCCAATTAAAAATGCAAACCTTACTTTCTCGACAAAAAAGTGGGGTAAGAAATTTAAAGGGTGATCAGAAGAGTCATTTTCCATTTTTTAAGTGGGTTTTTTTACTAATTATGTACTGGTAAAAGTTTGACCATGCTAAACTTTTAAGGTCATTATCGTGATTTCGCGATTTTTTTTTTCCCCTCGTGTAAATAAAATAATTTATTTGTGTATTTATGGAGAAGCCTAAACCCATAGGTCATACAGAAACCCGGGGGAAAGGAAAGGCACTCAGGTTCGATTCAAGGATTGGGGCGCGGTTTAATTCCTTACAACAAGAGCCCTTTCCCCATCAAGGAAAAATTCCTTTAGGGGAATAATAAAAAACAACAACAATAATAATAATAAAAAAATAATAATAATAATTATTATTATTATTATAAAAAAATACACGAGAGAGCATGGGCCCGCACAACAGTAAAGCATATTTAAACACCATAAGTTCATATAATTATACAAGAGGGGGCCCAAATGGTTCCTTTGGATCCATTGTTTACATTAGGGCCTAATCAGCATTAATATCTTTACATTTTTGTTTCCTATTCTTCAAGTAAAATTTTGAAACAGAGTAATAGGAGCCATAACATTGATGAGGGTGCTCTTTGAGAGGTGTTACTTGTAAGACGCCGCAAGACAATGTGTTTACATGATGCTGTTGTGTGTGTGTATCTCATTTTTGTTTTCTCTTCTTCCACAGATGATGCAGCCTACACGTCGACTGATCAGCTTTATTTCAATCAAGACCACAGGATGGGCCGCACCCAGCCAGGCGCAGACCATTCACAGCCTATCACAAATCACAGAACACACACACAACGCAGCGCAAACCACAGGATGACCAACATTCAGTTAAACACAAACCACAGGAGGACCCACGCACAACCTAGTCCAGACCACGGGAAGAATCACACACATTCCATCACAGACCCAGGGACGACCCACAGTCATCACAGCGCAGATCACAGAGCAACCCACACTCAGCACGGTGTAGATCACAGGAAAACCCACACACAACCTAGTTCAGACCTCAAGACAACTTACACACAGACCATCATAGACCATAAGGTGGGTCACACGCAACCCAGCTTAGCTCTGAGGTCAGGACGCAGAAAGGCTAGCAGACCAGGGCAGGAGGTAAACCATGAAAATTTCCTAAACCCTTTAGCGACCGTCTTGAGGAGTGTGGCGCCATCACTACTCCAAGACAAAGTACCCAGCACAGATGAGAAGCGACCTCAGGTACGTATTCCTCATCCACCCTCTGAGTGTGTAGTCCCCCTCATCCACCCCTGAATATGTAGTTTCTCCTCATCCATCCCTTGTATGTGTAGTCTCTCTCATCCATCCCCTGAATATGTTGTCCCTCTCATCCACCCCTCATGACTGTGTAGTCTCCCTCATCCACCCCCTGCATGTGTAGTCTCTCATCCACCCCTTCTGAGTGGTAGTCTTCTTCAGCCTCTATCCCTCCTACCCCTGAGAATACTATAACTAAAGGTAAGGATGACATAGCCGTATGTTATTCAGTGTCGTGTATTCGTGAGAAACATGGTAAGCATTACTTTCCCTATAAAAATTCTTCCTTTCAAGAATAAATGATCCTTGTCTCAGTGAATTTAATCCTGGTCTGATGGGAGTCCAGACTTTTAAATCTTGTAAGATAGGATGCGTTTGTTGCTTTGACAAGTTGCCTCTGGAATACTCAACATTTGATATGAAAAATCATCTTTCACTCTCCTGCAGGTCACAAAATAATATGCCACTGCTAGACGTTGGATTCCTATTAATCTGGATTAAATTAACAAATTTTTCTCCAAATCCATGTTAAGATCCTTCATATAAATCAAATATACTGTGAAAAACATTTGATGCTGGAATTTCTTCTCAATAATATTTTCTGCCCCTGGGACTGCCATCATCTGAAGAGTCAGGTCCGCAGCTAGGATTAGAGGACAGACGAGATACATATAAGGCCAGGGAAGCTATAACTGTTGTACGTGTAGTTGATGCAAATTTTGTAGTTATGTGGCATTTTGTTTCTTACTTAGGCCTATATTGGATGTAAAAACATGTGAGGGAGGAAACTTACGTCTAGAAAAGGTTATTTGGCATTTGCAGAACATCTGGCTAAAAAAAAATGATTACCTCAACCCACAGCATAGCCTAGTAATCATCAGTCTTGTAAATTACTATCTAGGTAAAAATAAGTATATATAAATAGCTTCATATAAAAGAAAAGTAACGGAAAAAATTAAATTTCATTTTCGTTAATTGCTGATATCTGTATATAATACACTAATATAGTCAGCAATAAATGAGCTAATTCAGTTGCTTAAAACTGAGTCAATTTTAAATTATTGGTGTACCGAGATTCAAAGACAAGAATAAAAAGTTATACTTTCTGATCAGAAGAATGTCATGACGTGTTGGTTGATCAAAGTGATCTAGGGTTGAAAATATGGACTAACGTATGGCAGTTGAGCACCAGATTGTTGCGCTCACTGCATCAATTCATTACACATGCTTATAGTCGAACTGCTTCTGGCCCTTTGTTGAACAGGTCATTTTCCTTAGAATAAAACATGAGAAAGGTGAGGCACTGCTGTAAAAATAGTTGCTCATGGTAGGCAGATCCAATTCATTCCCAACCATACATAGTCATGCACCCATTCAACCTATATTTAAACTACCCATAGTTCTCGCTTCACTGACTCTTCTTGGGAATTTTTTCACGAATCTTCAGTTCTGTTGCCAAAACCAGTACTTCACTATATACTGAATCTAAATTTGTCAAACTGATATGCATTGCTGCAAGTCTTGTTTTTGGTTAGATACTTTTAGCACGTTGTTTATATCTCCTTTATTTATCCATGTTCTCCATTTATGCACTTCAGTCACTTTCACCCTAAATCAACATATTTCAAGTGAGTGCAAATTTACTGTCTTCAGCTTGTCTGCGGAGGAAAAAATATCCGATACATGGGACCTAATTTGTTAACTTTGTATATTTTCTTGCAATATGGAAACTAGAACTGATCTGCCTAATCTAAATGACGCCTTACCTATGACACATAAAATTGAAATTACGAATATGTACTTCTGGATTTTAAGCCAAAAATTCAATTAGCTATAGTGCAAATGCATATGCACTGTTGTCATGGCTTTAAATTTCTGCTAACCAGCACTTCTAAATCTTTATTGTATTTAGCTTGACTAAATCTTATTTTATTTAGCTTTTAAGTGCCGTGGTTATTAGATTTGTAAGCAATGAAGTGCAGCTTTCTGGTGTCCACATCAGAAAATATTTGACGCTCTACTTTAACATCATCTGTAAATTTGCTTGTCACTATTTATTCCCCCTCGTCTCTGTTTTTTTATGCAGATTGTGAACATGAGACCAAATTTCTTCCCCCTTTGTTGCCACGCTAGAAATGGATCCCCCTTTCCCCAACTTCTCTTTTATTGCCTATCGTCAATATACCTCGCCCCAAAAGTAATTTCTCCTCATATCCCTGTCCCGTACTTTGTGTGTAAAAATTCATCAAGTACCTTGTTCTTTTTCATGGCACCCCTCAAATCCCTTTAGTAAAAAAAAGGTTTTTTTTAAATTCTTAAGAAAAAGAAAAACCCCTTTAGTAAAACCATGCCGAGATTCAGTGGTCAAATTTATGTCTCTCAGTGGCTTCAAAACTGCTCTGCAATTATTTTTCCGCCCACTTTTAAAGTTTTTAATTGGTCTAAAATTTTGCGCTGAGGCACTTTTAAAACCCCCTTCAAAAAGGGTTAATTACGTGTGCTATTTTCCTTTTTTCCGGGCATAATCCCATTTGCTGTTGGGTTTTTAAAGAGACTTGTAATGGTTTACAAATTTCCCTTCATTCTTTTAGAAAAAAAGAAAAACGCTTAAATTGTTTGCTTCTTTTATCAAGATATGTAAGTATTATTTATTTCTTTCGTCCTCCCGGTGTAATTTTACTGCTGCCATTTCTTTTTTCTTTCTCTCTTCCGTAAAAAATAGGGAAAAGTAAGTGTTAAAATCAATGCACATTTCTTTGTCAAAAACATTAAGTCGCCCTCTGAGTTACCGTAAATGGGTTTTTTTTTTTCAAAAATATTTTCCTAATATTTAAAAACTTTTTTTTGGGTTCTCTTATTTCCTTACAACCTTAAATTTCTATTCTTTTTTAATGCTTTCCCTTTTTTTCTTTTTTTGACGTCTCTGAAAAGTATTTTCAAAAACGTAACCCTCTCTTCTTTGATTTTTTGTAATGTCTCTTTTAACCCTAAACCCAGAGAAATTTTGCCCTGTTGATTCTTTAGGTTATTTACGTTTGTGCTTAAATATATGAAATATTAAAAATTTTACCACATTTTTGCTGGCTCTCCCCACAAAACCTAGTAATACCTGTCCCCTTTGAATAGAAGACTTTGGGGAATAAAAAAAATTTCTGACTCAAAATTTTAGCACCAAAACGTTATATAAGCTGATTTATCAGTGAATGCGCTTTTCCCCCTCTAAAAAAAAAAAAGCATTGCTTTGGGTAATAATCACATGGGGTGTTTTTTCTCAAGTATACAATGGTAAGCTGACGGTGTGTCTCGGTACTGCACATCGTAATGATTTTATTTCTGCCTTCGTTCGGCAAGAATTCCTTTTTTGAGGTACAGTTCTTCTAGCTGTTATTTTTTTCATTTTCCGAAGATACCCAAAAAAAAAAGGGGCAAAACTTTTCAAGGGGGCGAATTCTTCCTACCCTTCCCCGGCGCAGGTTGTGCAGCGCAGTTAACTGTTTTTTTTAACAAAAGAAAAGGGTTTTTATGATATTTCCCTGGGTATACTAGTGGTTGTTGAAAATGGTATAAAATACCGAAAAGTTGGATTAAAGGACTTATTACCATCTGGGAAACGAGGGTTAAGACACATGTGCAACAGCGGGTATCTTCATTGATTTAAATTTTCGCTTCCAGTAGGATTCTTCAGTAAAATACAAGGGGAGTAAAGTGAAATAAAGATGATGAAAAACCGTGTATCAAACATGGAGAAAAAGTTTTATGTGGTCAGTCCCCCGCCTGGAAAGTGTTCTGTTCCAAGTTGGGAAAGATCGTTTCCAAACCCGGAAAGACCTTCCATCGTCTTCCTGTATTGGGGCTGAAGAACCACTGGGTGACGTACGTTTTTCCGGAACAAAGATTCTTAAAATTGCCCCAAAAGGGTTTTTTGTTTCCAAATTTTTCGGGTTTTTTTAAAAAGTCTTAATATCTAAAACTTTTTCTAATTGAGAAACAAACTCTGAAAGTTAAATAAATCAAAATGATGAGAAACCTTAGAGGATGAAGGAAAAACGTATCGTCTCTCAAACAAAAAAAATACGAAAAACCCAAAAAGGGCACAAATTGTGAAACTCAAAATTACCATTAAATTTGGATTTCAAAAAAACTTTTTTGTTTTCAAATTCTCTAAGTTCTATAAGAAATTTATTTTAATTTTTTTAAAAAAGGGTGTGCATGCCTTTATGGGGTTTTTCAGCAAGAAGACGTTACCCGTATATGTTGTTTTTGATCCAAAAAAGGTATCCCCTTTGTATAAGCCCCCCCCCCCCCCTTTTCAGAACCAGCATAGAGCACAACATTATAGAGCTAAACATTAAAATATGTCACGTATTTGAGTCAAGTACGTTTGTACATATTAAAAAAATTTGTGTATGAATGTTGTATGTCAAATTAAAAAAGTGGTTGACGGAATTATGTATGGTTTTTTCGGTTTTTCTTTTTTTTAAATGTTTTTTGTTCAGTTTCGAATGTGTATGAGTACTACGTATGTACACTTTTGAAAATGTGTACTGAGTGCTGCCCCTATGTCATTTGGATTTATAAACGTTATGCATGGTTTGCATGTATGTCTGTGTGAATGTATGTTTGTGTCTAGTGTATATGTATGTATATACATATTTAAACTTTGATTTCGAAGCATAGGTGGGCACAAGTACACATATACGCATATTTTTTACACATGCAATATATATATATATATATATATTTTTATATATTTATATATATATATATATTTATATATATATATAAAATATAATGTCGTGCGAATAGGCAGAACTTGCGATCTTGGCTTAAATAGCAACGCTCATCTTGCCATATAGGAAAAAGTGAAAATTTGTGTATGCAATAATTTCGCCAAAATCATTTAACCTAACGAAAAAAATATATTTCATTATGTTTGTTTAGTATTAAATTATTGTAAACAAATCTAAAATATATTTTTTGGGGTTTAGGCTAAAATAAATTCCGTTGTTAATCATAAGGTTAGGTAAGTTTTCTAGTTCCTTTTGGTGCCAAAATTATAAATTTTTTACTTTCAACATTATTGAAAAAAATATATCTTTAAAGTATAAGAGAAAATTTTAGAAAGGACTTAATTTTAAATGAGTTCTTGCTAATTGACCAGTTTTACATATTCGGCACGACTATATATATATATATATATATATATATTATATAATTTTATATATATATATATATATATATTATATTATATATTTTATATATATATTTTATTATTATATATAATATATTTATAATATATAATATTTAAATGTTGTACCGAATACGTAAAACTGATCAGTTAGCAAGAACTAAAGTCCTTCTGAATCAATAACTAGTTTTTAGCGCTTTGTTGAGCACGTAACGAGCGAGCGATTATATGTGCTTTGAAGAGGAGCTACCACTCGATTTAAATAAAGCAACGTGTTTGTCATAAATTCTTGAATGATAAATCGTCGGTTTTGATCGACCTTCACCAACCACTGGACTTTGTATTCAACTGAAAAATCACTGAAAAATGGGTGTTTTCCCCAGCTGATTTCTCCCACTAAAAATTAAAAAAAAAAATTGTAAATTCTTAACTGTATTCTCCCATCTTTTCTCTTTCAAATTCAGTAAAGAAAACATAGTGTCACAACAGAAAATCTCATGCAGTTCACTTCTCAAGTTGAACAAACATCGAAATTTGGCCAAACATCCCCTCAAATACCATGATTTTCTGGGGAGTTACCATGAAATTCCAGAGAAGCAAACGGTTAATAACATAATGTATTTCATGAGACTATCAGATTTAAAAGGAATTAAGTCTCTATCTTATATAGGGAAAAAGTTATTAGCCTCTCGAAAGCATCTGGTTGTGTTGGGTCGGGTCGGATCGTGTCGGGTCGCTCATTTGAATCACCCTCCTTCATTAGTCTCTCCTTGGTCGGAGCAGGGAAGCGGCGACGGTGATCCGCCACAAGGCGGAAAAGGTACTGTTTCTGCTCCTCGTCCGTGGTCAGTGACATTGTGGAAAATTGCTTTTATCTGAATGTAACTAATTATGTACATAACAGTAAATGATAACAAAGATAATTATTATTTATCAATGTTACATAGACAAGTAGGAATTTGGGACACCTAGGTCGCAAAAAATGTCCCCCTTCGATACCTACCACTGTCACAACCACAAGTTGCTCTGGACCTATTAATTAAATGAATTATACATCAGGAATTCTGGTAAATATATAAATTCGTGGACTGGAGAGAGAGTTTCTGAGAAGAGTTTCCGGGGGTCAACGCCCCCGCGGCCCGGTCTGTGACCAGGCCTCCTTAGGTCAGTGTCCCAGGATGCGACCCACACCAGTCGACTAACACCCAGGTACCCATTTTACTGATGGGGAACATAGACAACAGGTGGAAAGAAACACGTCCAATGTTTCTACTCTGGCTGGGAATCGAACCCAGCCCTCACGTGTGAAGCGAGAGCGTTAACCACCAAGGCCACAGAGGAAAATATATCTTAATATCACTCATCCAATTTGACTGGATATTAAGTTTGTATCTATCAAAAAAACCTCCTAACTAAATTTATTTGAAAAAACTGGCCAGAATTTTACACAAATCTAGAGATTATCTGAGGCCCTGGAGCTGTCTTGCCCAGTCGTCGATATCTCAAGTTATGCGGGAAAGCAGCCCAAATAAAATTTCGCCTCCTTTTGAGAGGTGTCAGCCCCAATTTCAACCTCTAGAGCACAAAATTTCCCTTTCCCCATCACACCAATTTGTACACAATTAAAAACCCAAAGAGGCGAGTCTTCTTCTGTGCAGGCGCAGGCTCATTTTTCCCATTTTCCATAAATAAATTTTATTAAATACAATAAGGCCATCTATTTCCCTAAAAAATTACCGTTTTTTACGGAAAATATATCAGTTTTTTCCACAGACATGTTGAAGGCCTGAACGAGGGAAAAACAGTGTTTCTGCTGCGTTCTTTACGACCTTTTAAAGGACCTGCAGACTTTTTCTTTCCAGAAGCCCGGTTCGTCCCCAACTTTTCGGGTCTTCATTCAAGAAGGAAGATTTTCCTTCCCCTTCCTCGTCGCAATGATGCTAAACATCTTCAGCTTTCTTTAGTTACGACTCCTCCAGTCCGACCCGATCTCTGGACACCTTTGCAAGGACTGGGCCCCCCTGGTTTTTTTCCCGCTCGGGGTTTGGGGTCACCATCTTGCATTGTCGAAAAAAGTCCACTTAATCGTCAGAACGCCAACCCAAACCCAGGTGCCTGCCAGATACCAGAGAGGGGCGTGAGAGTAGAAAACTTTACGATCTTTTTGTTGGATAGGGTCGAAAGGTTTGGAGGAAGTCCAAAGGGCACTGCGGGGGCTTGATGCCCTGGAGCCTCGTGCCAGAACCGGACTGATAAAGGGCCAAAAAACTGAAGTAGGTTTTGCTTAGGGAAAAGAACTGTGACAGCAATATGCACCTCTCGTCAGAAGCCAGGTTTTTAAAAAAAAAAACCGAGGGGACATCCTATAACCCCCATTTGTTCATTTCATGAACTGGGTGTGAAGTAAAAATTGGTAAGAGAAACCCCAAAGATGGATTTTTGCAAAACCCTTTTTTAAAAATTTGTATAAATGGTCTAAATTTTGGCACACCTTTGGGCTCAAAGTGGAATAAAAAAATTAATTGGGGGGAGTGCACTTCCTTTAAATTTTTTTAAAAATTAAATTTTTTTTTGGACCGGTCAAAGGGGTGTGTGTGGGGTGTGTAGTCACCTATTTGTGGTGCAGGGGTCGAGTCATAGCCCGGGGCCCCCCCTTCACGGTCGCTATTAGGTCACTCTCCTGTTCATCATTTTTTTAAAAGCATTAGGTTTGTGTGTGTATGAAAAATATACATGGAATTTATGTGTGTATGCTTCACTACGTATATATGGCTTTTTTTTTTTTTAAAAAATAAGTTTTAAAAATGTGTATATTCCTATGTATGTTTCATGTAGGGATGTAAATTTTATATAGTCAAATATGCTTGTGTTAAATGTGATGTATGGTTTGTTATGTGTGTGAATTATTTACAGTGCAAAATGTAATGCATCCGTCCTTTATCATGTCCTCTCTACCCTTTGGTATATGTCCTTATATTATATATATATATATTATATATATATTTATAATATATATTTTATATATATATATATATATTATATAAAAGAAAAGATAGATAGATATAAATGTCGGCCAAAAGGGTAAAATGGTCGTTAGCAAGAACTCATTTAAAATAATTCCTTTAAAAAAAAAAATTTCTTATACGTTTAAAGATATATTTTTTTCATTAATTTTAATGTAAAAAGTTTTTAATTTTGCACTAAAAAAAAAAAATTCATAAAAAAACTTACCTAACCTTATTATAACGAACGAAATTTATTTACCCAAAAACCCAACTAAATATATTTTAAATCGTTTACAATAATTTTTTTTCCAAACAAAAACAATAAAACAAAATTTTTTTCGTTTGGTTCGAATGTTTTTGGGAAATTATTGAAATCAAAAATTTTCACATGTCCTAAATGGCAAGATAGCGTTGCTTTTAAGCCAAAATCTCAATTTCGATATTCGGCCGACTTTTTAAAAATTTTCAAAGTTTTTTTCTTATAAAGATTACAATGTTAAATTTTACGAATTTGGTTTTGTGTGGTTTACATTAGTTAAATAATGATTACGAGTGTACCACTAGAACCCCCCTACATGGCCCCTGGGGCATTTCGGGCAGACTTAGTTTAATTCTTTATTTTAAAATATTAAAAAAATTTATGAGGGTAAGTTGGTTTTTGGGGCTAAGTGCAAAATACTAGTTTGTGAGTTTACAATGTGAATGCTTTTTTTTTGGCACAGACAATTTTTCAGTATTGGATATCATAGGTTTATTTTTTTTAAAGATTGAGATTAATATTTCTGTTTTTGGTCAAAGGGGGTGATTGGTGTAAGTGTGAACCCCCGGTGGTATTCGTGTAGTTTGTTAGGGGGTGTATCAGGGAGAATAAGATTTTTTTTAAAATGGTATTTTTTAAAGGTGATGAATGTGTTGCGTTCTAGGTTCTCAGGTAGGGTGTTCCAGATTTTTTGGGGTTTGACTACATTAAAATTTTTGTAAAGGTTTAGTCGGGACATGGGGAATTTTTTGTAGAATGTTTGTGTCTGGTGTTATGCTTGTGGGTTCTGTCACAACTTCAAGAAAGCTTTTAGGTAAAGGGGTTTTGTATTGGGTTTTAAAGGGGTCCTGTAATGTAGATTGCACAGTAGAAAAGTGTGGATGTACGAACGGGGAGAAATTTTTTAGACATAAGAGTGGGGGGGGTGTTGCCGGGGAAATGGGATTTAGTGATTATTCTTACTGCAGCTTTTTGGGGGGATTTGGTTTTGGTTTTTTGTGCTTTGATCCCCAAGCACAAAAGCATAGAGGTGGGGTAGGGGAAAATAAGGAGTGGTTTTAAGTAGAAGGGCATTTTGCCCTTAAAGTATCGGGAAGAGGCCCCCAAAATGTTTTGGTACTTTTTTGGTTATGTTTTTGGATAGGGTGCTGAAATTAGGTTGTTGTAAATGTTAGGCCTAGGAATTTCCCCTCTTTTTATGTCGGTAATTAGAGTGTTTCGACTTAATGTTAATTTGTGCATCTCCTGCTCTGCCCAAAATAATATAGTAGGTTTTTTCAGTGTTAAGCGTAAGTTTATTGGCTGCCTCCAAAGTCGTATTTTGTCAGTCTCATTAACAATGGTGTTGGGGTGGAAAGTTTGGGGAGAATGACAAAAGTCGTGTGTCAGCAAAGAGAGGGGTTTAGGGGGTTGGGATTTTCTTTTTTGGAAGTCTTGATGTATATGAAAAAAGAGAGGGAGCCCAAAGGACACTTCCCTGCGGAACCCCAGTATCAAGTGGCCGTGTTGTTGGCTGTGTTTTAAAATGGTAACATACTAAATACCTATAAGTAAGGAAAGATTTGAAAAAAAAAGCGCAGGGCCTCTTATCCCAATAATGGTAAGTTTTTTGGGGATAGGATGTCGTGGTCTACTGTGTCAAAACTTTTTTTAGGTCAAAAAAATTCCCTAGTGGATTTTCCCTTATTTTCCAATGCTGTTAAAGCGATCTAGCTTTTTCATTGCATCATTATGCTTTTTTTTTTTCTAAATCAAATTGGGGGGGTTTGGTGAGTATTTTTTTGTGTTATAAATGAATTGTTCCTGTCCCACGAGTTTCTCAAGATTTTGGATGCAATGGTAAGTTTGAATTGGCCTATAGTTTTTTTAAGTCTGTGGGTCACCCCCCTTTATGTAAATTTGGGGTAACCCTTGCCATCTTGAGTAGTTTTCCGGGGGAAAGGGGCTAGTTTCTGTGGGCTTGTTAAAAAAAAAAATAATGAAATAGCATGCGAAAGGATATGGGCCGTTTTCCCGTTGTTTTTTTCAGTAATGGTGGGACTTTAAAAAGATTCCCCGAGTTTTTTTTTAAGTGGCCCTTTAAACTCAGTGATTTTGGGGCTCAGTTGGGGGCAAGAAGAAGGATTTTTGGGGAAATTCCCATTAGGTGTCCCAGCATGGGGATTGGTATGTGGGTTTTATTGGCGAGATTGATCCTTTGGTTGAGAAGAAGTCGTTTACTGTTGCGTGTTTAGTGGGATGAGTGGGGGTTTCATTAGGTTTTTTTTAGGACAATATTCTTTGTTTTTTTTCAGTTTATGGTCCCCAGAAACTGAGGAGTGTTTTCAGGTCTTTTTTTTTTTTTATCTCTCTAGTGTCTGTGAATCTATGGAGTAGTATAGTTGTTTTTCTTTCTTTTTTACTTTGGTGAGAAAATGATGAATGTGTTTAAGAATATCTTTGTGTATTAAAACCCTGTCTTTAAATTTCTTTTCTATTGGTTTTTCTTGCAATGGATTTTTGAATGGTTTTTCTGGTTAGCCATGGGCAACCAAGCCCTTTGTTGTGATCTTTTCGTTTTTTTAGGACAATGTTTGTTTTATAGTTAATAAATTTTTTAAGAAAAAAAGTCTGTCCCGTCTCAATACCTTGGGCCCTTTGGGGAATTTTGTAGGGCCTCAACAATCTTAGGTCAGCTGTGAACTTTCCCTTTTTGAGGCCTGTCATGGATTTAAATGAACTTTGTTGTATTCAAGTGGTGGTTTATTAAAGTTGCAGGAGGAAGGTAGGGTAGTGGGCTGTAGTGCATGTGATTATCCCTGATTTAAGGGGGGCTAGTATATTGTTTCCCTATGTGGGCTTTATGGGTTTCACTTGCCCCGTGGCCCGGGTTTGGTTTTTGTTATTTTTGGTATGAGAAGTGTGTTGTTATATTTTTGATGAAATCAGTTACAGGTGATATTAGTAAGCCAAGGTTGATGTTGAAGTCTCCCCAAGAGAAGGTGTTTGTTATTATGCTTTAATTTCTCAGAAATTTGGGATGTTTGTGTAGGGATCCCCTAAAAGGACGGGTTTTTATAGGTTCTTAAGTTTTTTTACAGTAAAAATTTTCAAAAATTTTTCCCATATTCTCACTAAAGCAAGTGGTGTAATAAAATAATTTGGTTTGGTAAAGATTTAATACCCCCCCAACTTGGTTTTGGTCTCAGTTTTGAATTGCTGTGTACCTGGAGAGGGTTTAAAATTATTGTTCCTGCTTTTTCCAGGGCTCAGTAAGAATAATGCAGGAGAAGGGTGTCTTTTTGATTAAGGAGTGCCAGGAGGTCATATAGTGTTTGCTTAAGGACCATGTTGTAGTTAAGTACCGATAAATTTTAGCTTGTTTAGGATAGTGCTGGCTTGTGATGCTGTGTAACAAAGGCATTACTTTCCCAAAAGGGTTTTATTGGGTGTCAGATTATGGGGTTTGATCAGGGGCAACTGATCAAACATCTTTAGGTTTAAATTATGGTTTTTTTAACCTGAGTTAGTGTTAGTTCTAGTACTGATACTGTATGGTGGAAGCTTGGATAAGTGTAAGCTTAGTTTTTTGGTTATATAGGTTTTAGCACTCTACACATAATGAAGTTGATTTTTGTCTATGTGTTTGTGGAATATCTAAAGTACAAATAGGGATAAATATAATTAAAAATACAAATTTAAAAAAAGAACAAGACTCTCATTGTAATTTCACTAAGGTTTTTAAAATGACTTTTTTGGAGTCTAAGTTTTTGAGCTAGAATGAGCATATACAACTAGATTTTAAACTAAAATATAAAATACAAAATTTAAAAAAAGCACCAGTCTCTCCTAGTATTTCCTATGGTCTAATATAATGAATTTTGGATTGACTATAGTACAAAGAGTTTAAAACTAAAAAAAAAAAAAGGCAAAGATCTCAATTGTAAATTTCACTAAAGGTTTTTATATAAGTTGTGTCAAGAATTTGAGTATAACTAGATTAAATTGAAAAATAAAATTTCACAAGTTAAGGTAGCAAAAGAATAATAATAAAAAAATGAAAAAAATAAAAATGGCAAGACTTGGGTTTTAATATGCTAGTAAAATGGGGACAGGTAGTTTTAAAAGTTTAGTTGAAAATTAGTTTAAAAAGTTTAATAAAATAGTCAATAAAAGAAGTTTAAATAATTTGGGTCAATATTTGTTTAAAGCAAAAATTTGGGAATAATAGGGATTTTGAATAAAATTTGGGGAATTGGTTTTCTTAAAGGAGGTAGAATTATTGAGGGGCAAGTTTTTGGGAGTTTTTAATAAAATAAATGGAACAGTGATGCGGTAATTTTAAAAAAAGGAGATAGATTCGTGTATTAAACCAAAATTTAAACTTAGGGGAATGGTCGTTGAAAACAAATCAATCAAATAGTTGGGGGTTTAATTTTGGGGGGCACAAAAATTTTGACAATATAAAAAAACTGTGGACTGTGGGGATTATCTGCACTTTACTCGATTTGTTGCCAGCCCCCTTTGGAATGTTTTAAAGGGCATGTTCTGAGAAATGAAGTATTCTTTCCCCGTTTGGGGTGTTTCCCAACTGCGTTTTTCCTCCCCCACAAAGCCCCTGGGGATTTTTTGGGCATAGCGTAATTTTTTTTCCCGTAAAAGAAAGGGTTTTTTTTATTTGGTAAGGCACTCTTGACTTTAAAAAATCAGTTTTCGTAGAAATGGAGTTTTTGTAGGGTTTTTCTTTGTAGGCTAGTTTGGAATTTTAACAGCCTTTTTTTTACCTGCTTTGGAGCCCTCGTTTTCAATCCTTTAGGTCATCATACGATGTTAAGGCAAGGTGGTCCCCATAAGCTGCGGGTGGTCTCCATGCAGGCTCTTGGTTACTGTGGGTGGGAGATGTTTGTGTTAAAAATAAACAGATCAGATAGCTGCTGTTGGTCATTATGGGCTTGGGGGTTGGTTAGACATTGGCAAAGTTGTTGGTCCCCTCTTGATTTTCCCTGTAAGTTGGTAGTAAGTAGGGTGACTTGGTCTTTTAGAGTGGTTGAGGGTCTAGGGGCTGGGTGTGGGTGTTGCTTTGTTGTTCCGAGTGTCTAGTTTATGTCAGAGCAGTGATCTTGTTGAGGTAATCTGCATTGTAGCTTTTTGTTCCGATTTTTGAGTTAGTTTTGGGGACGTTTTGGTTCGAATCGTTTAAAAATTTGTATTCTGGGTCGGTGATCTTTTGATCAAAAAAAGGGGAAAGGTTTATCTTGGACTGTGGGCAGCAATGTTTGTTGTTGTCTGTCGGTGTTGTGGTGGTGTCGGTGGGGGTGAGGGTTTTTGTCCTGGCTGGCGTGCCACAAGTTTTCCTCGTGTTTTTTTTGCTTCACCTATATATTAGGAGTCCTTAGCTGGTTATGGATCTTCTTTTATTGCTCTGATCCTTGTCCATTGGTGTGGTTGGGGGAATGTGGCGATGGGTGAATGTTGGGGTTCACTTCATTTGGGAGTGGGGGAGGGGTTTTTAGTACGGGTCCTATTTTTGGGAATTTTTGAACCTGGGTGATTTTTGCAGTTGATTTATACATTTTGGGGATCCACACATGTTATGTTATGTGGGTCTTGATTAGGTCATCACTGGGCTCTGGGAACCTCGGTAGAAATAAAAAAAAGAGGGGCAAAAAGGGTTTTGTTGCCGCTGTTATATATATATATATATAAATATATATATATATATATATATTTTATATAAAAATTAAAATATATTGTGTGTGTGTGTGGTGTGTGTGGTGTTGTGTCATGCAAGGAATTCGAAAAGAGGCGAATTATACACAAAAATGATCTCGGCTGAAGGGGACTCGAACCTACGAACCTTTGGAAAAAGGTCGCAGTGTAACCAATTCACATATATATATATATATATATAATATAAATTTTTATTATATATATAATATTAAATTATATATATTTAAAATTATATATATATAATATATATATTTTCGCCTGTTTTTGCGAAAATTTTTCCGCATTGTTAAAATCTCTAGTAAGGCTGATGCATGCAGGGGTAATGAAAAGCTTAAGCCCTGATAGCGGTGCTTGGATCAACGTGTAGCGCAAGCTGATCCCAAAGGTATTGCCCAGTGTGGGAAATTGGTATAGCACGCGTTCCTTGTTCCGGGGTTCGTAGGTTCGAGTCTCCTTCAGCCAAGATCATGTTTATATTAAATATATATATAATATATTTATATATATTATAGGGGAAAATTAGAGTTCTAAAAACCAGACTTTCTCCCCCAAAAACTAAAAAAACAGTCTCGCGGGGGATGGCCCAAAAGAGGAAAAAAAAATTCAGCAGTGCTTCAGGTGTGGCAAGGAAGGACGAGCCCGCTCCTGGCAGTGGGTTCCCCCATTGCAGGGGACTTTCTGTTGGCTGTTCCCAACTCTAGCCTTGGCACACGCCTCGACCCACAGACCATCCGCATTGGAGTTGTTCTTAGACTTCCCGCCCCTATTCTCGCCGAACACATGTATTTGTGGCAGTGAAGCAGACGACCGATTCGGGTACCATGGTCTTGTGTGCCGTAAATCCGAGAGAAAGATTGGAAGACATGAGGAGGTTAATAACATTGTCAAGAGGAGCCTCACAACAACCGGATGCCCAGCTGTAAGGGAGCCACATAAACTATGCAGATTTGATGGCAGCCAAAAACGTCCAGATGGCATCACCCTTCAGTCTTGGACAGATAGTAAGCAGGTGGTGTGGGACAACACATGTGCATCTACCTTGGCTTATACCTATCTCCAAGACATCAGGAAGGAAGGAGGGGCAGCTGGCAGCTTTAGGGAGTCCCAAAAGTCTAGAAAATATGGAGACCTTGCCCACCATTATATGTTTGTTCCCATAGGCTCAGAGACCCTTGGCTCATGGGTAAAGAGTGCATTTCAGTTCCTTAACGAGCTAGGTAAAAGGCTCATCACGGTAACACGGGATTCCAGAGCAGCTAGTTTTCTGTTCCAGCGACTCAGCACTGCTGTTCAGAGGGGTAATACATGTTGTATCTTGGGCACGCGCCACAGCTCTGAGGAGCTGGATGAAATTTTCACATTATAATCAGTCACAAACATGTAGCAATATGTACTAACATGTATCTCTCACACCTTATATACTATATATGCCACATTTATATCAACGATGTATCTCTTATAACTTCTGTACCATATTATATAATAAAATATACCAATTGGTAAAAAAGAATAAAAAGATGGGGTGGTAGGGGAAATGGAATATTCAAATGGTTTCAGGAAGAAATCCAAATATCCTTCCTTGAAGCCTTTTTATCCACTTCTCCGAGGCTATGGGTCCCTCAATTTACATCAGAGGTGGACCCCATCCCATATATATATATATATATATATATATATATATATATATATATATATATATATATATATATATATATATATATATATATATATATATATTATATGCTTAAGTAACAACGCTCTTCTTGCCGAATAAGGAAAGGGAAAATTTGTGTTTGCAATAATTTCACAAAAATCACTCTTAATCTAACCAAAAACAATATATTTAATTTTGTTTGTTTATATTAAATTATTGTAAACTTATTTAAAATATATTTAGTTGGATTAGGCTAAATTTAATTGCGCTTGTTATAATAAGGTTAGGTAAGTATTCTAAGTTTATTTTCGCACAAAATTATTTATTTTTACATTAACATAATGAAAAAATATATCTTTAAAAGTATAAGAGAAAATTATAGAAAGGACTTAATTTTAAGTGAGTTCTTGCTAATTGACCAGTTTTACATATTCGGCACGACACACATACACACATAGCATTGAAAGTCAAGTCTGACCCGAAGCTGTTGTACAGTCACATCAGGAGGAAAACAACAGTCAAGGACCAGGTAATCAGACTGAGGAAGGGTGATGGGGAGTTCACAAGAAACGATCAAGAGGTATGTCAGGAGCTCAACACGAGATTTAAAGAAGTATTTACAGTGGAAACCGGTAGGACTCCAGGAACTCAGAACAGGGAGGCACACCATCAAGTGTTCGATGAGGTACACATAACCAAGGAGGAAGTGAAGAAGCTGCTATGTGAACCTGACACCTCAAAGGCAGTGGGACCAGACAACATCTCTATGTGGGTCCTTAGAGAGGGAGCAGAGATGCTGTTTGTGCCATTAACAAAGATCTTCAACACATCCGTTGAAACTGGGCAACTCCCTGAGGTATGGAAGATGGCAAATGTAGTCCAAATTTTTAAAAAAGGAGACAGACATGAAGCATTAAACTACAGACCTGTGTCACTAACGTGTATAGTATGCAAAGTCATGGAGAAGATCATCAGGAGGAGAGTGGTGAAACACTTGGAAAGAAACAAGTGTATAATCGACAACCAGCACGGTTTCAGGGAAGGAAAATCCTGTGTCACAAACCTACTGGAGTTTTATGACAAGGTTGACAGAAGTAAGACAAAAGAGAGAGAGTGGATAGATTGCATTTTCTTGGACTGCAAGGCCTTCGACACAGTTCCTCACATGAGGTTACTGCAAAAGCTAGAGGATCAGGCACACATAACAGGAAAGGCACTGCAGTGGATCAGAGAATGCTTGACACTAGAGGCAACAACGAGTCATGGTACGTGACGCGGTGTCAGAGTGGGCGCCTGTGAGTAGCGGGGTTCCACAGGGGTCAATCCTAGGACCTGTGCTGTTTTTGGTATATGTGAATGACATAACGGAAGGGATAGACTCAGAAGTGTCCTTGTTTGCAGATGATGTGAAGTTAATGATGAGAATCAAATCTGTCGAGGATCAGGCAGGACTACAAAGAGAACTGGACAGCCTGCAGGCCTGGTCCAGCAACTGGCCCCTTGTTTAACCCCTGCAAATGAAAAAGTCATGAAGCTGGGAAGGGGCAAAGAAGACCACAGACACAGTATAGTCTAGGTGGCCACAGATTGCAAACCTCACTCTGGGAAAAAGATCTTGGGGTGAGTATAACTCCGAGCACATCTCCTGAGGCCCACATCAATCAGATAACTCCTGCAGAGTATGGACGTCTGGCAAACCTAAGGATAGAGTTCCGATACCTCAGTAAGGAATCGTTCAAAACTCTATACACCATTTACTTTAGGCCCATACTGGAGTATGCAGCACCAGTTTGGAATCCACACCTTGTCAAGCACGTCAAGAAATTAGAGAAAGTGCAAAAGTTTGCTACAAGACTAGTCCCAAAGCTAAGGGGACTGTCCTACGAAGAAAGGTTAAGGGAAATCGGACTGACGACACTGGAGGACAGGAGGGCCAGAGGACACATGATAACGACATAAAAAATACTGCGCAGAATAGAGAAGGTGGACAAAGACAGGATGTTCCAGAGATGGGACACAGAAACAAGAGGTCACAATTGGAAGCTGAAGACTCAGATGAATCAAAGGTATGTTAGGAAGTATTTCTTCAGTCATAAAGCTGTCAGGCAGTGGAATAGCCTAGAAAGTGAGGTAGTGGAGGCGGGAACCATACATAGTTTTAAGACGTGGTATGATAAAGCTCATGGAGCAGGGAAAGAGAGAACCCAGTAGCAATCAGTGAAGAGGCGGAACTAGGAGCTATGAATCGACCCCTGCAACCACAAATAGGTGAGTACAAATAGGGGAGTACACACACACACACACACCCCACACACACACACACACACACACCACACACCAACACATACACACACACACACACACATATATATATATTATTAAAATATTATATATTATATATATTATTTATTATATATATTAAATATATATATATATATATATATATATTTTTTTTTTTATTATCACACTGGCGATTCCCCAAGGCAGGATGGCCCAAAAAGAAAAACTTTTTTCCATCATTCACTCCATCAATGTCTTGCCAGAAGGGTGCTTTACACTACACTTTTAAAATGCAACATTAACATCCCTCCTTCAGAGGCAGGCACTGTACTTCCCCTCTCCCAGGACTCAAGTCCGGCCTGCCGGTTTCCCTGAACCCTTTTAAAAAATGTTGCTTTGCTCACACTCAACAGCACGTCAAGTATTAAAAACCATTTGTCTCCATTCACTCCTATCAAACACGCTCACGCATGCCTGCTGGAAGTCCAAGCCCCTCGCACACAAACCTCCTTTACCCCTCCCTCCAACCTTTCCTAGGCCGACCCCTACCCCGCCTTCCTTCCATACAGACTGATACATCTTGAAGTCACTCTGTTCGCTCCATTCTCTCTACATGTCCGAACCACCCCAACAACCCTTCCTCAGCCCTCTGGACAAAAAGTTTTGGTAATCCCGCACCTCCTCCTAACTTCCCAAAAATACGAATTCTCTGCATTATATTCACACCACACATTGCCCTCAGACATGACATCTCCACTGCCTCCAGCCTTCTCCCCGCTGCAACATTCATCACCCATGCTTCACACCATATAAGAGCGTTGGTAAAACTATACTCCTCATACATTCCCTCTTTGCCTCCAAGACAAAGTTCTTTGTCTCCACAGACTCCTAAGTGCACCGCTCACCCTTTTCCCCCCATCAATTCTATGATTCACCTCATCTTTCATAGCCCATCCGTGACACGTCCACCCCAAAAATCTGAATCATTCACCTCCTCCATACTCTTCCCTCCAATCTGTATCCAATCTTTCATCACCTAATATTTTTGCTATCTCATAAACCTTTTCTCTTTCCTGTATTTACTTTTAATTTTCTTCTTTTTCCACCCACCAAATTCACCACCAATTTTGCAACTTTTCTTCAGAATCTCCCAAAAGCACAGTGTCTCAGCAAAGAGCAACTGTGACAACTCCCCCTTTTTGTGTGATTCTTTATCTTTTAACCCACGCCTCTTTCCCAAACCCTCGCATTTACTTCTCTTACAATCCCATCTTAAATAATTAAACAACCACGGTGACATCCACTCCTTGTTAAGGCCCACTTTTATGGGAAAAAATTTCCCCCTTTTCCCACAACTCTAACTTTAGCCTCCTACCCGTAAAAAACTCTTCACTGCTTTCAGTAACCCCCCCTACACCAACCCGCAACTCTACCCCCCAT
>NC_069401.1:42867230-42926936 GCF_026875155.1 Cherax quadricarinatus | reverse complement strand
GACACAGTATATCCATCATTCTAGACACCGTCTACTTCCATCTTTCCCCTTCGAAACACTATCATACACCATCATTTTTTCAGACCCCAGTCTACTCCATTTCTTACACCAGTCTATCCTCATTCTCCACCCAGTCATAAACCATCATTTTTAGAACCAGTCAAAACCTCTTCTCTCAGCCCTCATATCCCATCATTCCTAGACCCAGTAAACTCCCACATTCTCTCAGAACATCATATCCATCTTCCTCAGACCCATATATCCATCTTTCCTCAGCACCGTCCTTTTCTACCATCATTCTCTCAGAAAAGTCTAACCTTTTTCTCAACAAGTATACTCTTTCTTCAGACCCCAGTCATATCCCCATCATTCTCTCAGAACAGTCTTTCCCATCTTTCCTAGCAATATAACCATTTTAGCCCCGTCTACTCCTATTTCTAGAAATAAAAACTCTTCTTAAACACCCAGTCATATACCACATTCTTCAGACAAAGCCCTTTCTACCATCATTCTCTCGGGACACCTCATACAAAATGTCATTTCTCAGACCCCGTATATCCATCTTTTAGACATTGTATTACATTCCCCAGCCCATCATAACCTCTTCTAAAAACCCCATTTATACCCTCTTCTCCCGGCACCGTATACCCATCATTTCTCAGACACTATACCCCTCATTCTCTCAGAAAATATATGCCATCTCTCAACACAACTCCCATATTTTCAAACAGTTTTCTAATTTTTCTTCAGCACTCAAATCCTCATTCTCTAGACCCATATACCCCTCATTTTCAAACCCTATACACCATCTTCTTCAGACAAGTATACTCCTTCTTTCTAGCTAGTCTTCAAAACCATCATTCTTCAGACACCGTCATACTAAATCTTTCCCTTCGAAAACATCTTTACTCCTCTTTCCCTCAACCTATCTATAATATTCTTAGACCCCAGTATAACCATCATTCTTCAGAACAGTATATACTCTTCCCTTTTCAGCCCCTCATACTACCATCATTCTCTAGACAAGTATCTCATAATTTCTAGCCCATCATATCCTCATTTTCCGCACAGTAACTACCATATTTTCAGACCGTCATACAACCATATTTCTCGGGAACACAGTATACTCCATCTTTCTCAAGCCCCATAAACAAAACTTTTTTCTCAGACCCCGTAAAACCACATTCTTCAAACCCCAGTCATACTCCCCACTTCTTCAGAACTTCATATACCATCATTCTCTAAAAACCCCAGTCATTACTCATTTCTCAGAAAAAGTCATATGCCTCATTTTCGACACCATCATACTCCAATTTTAAAGACCCGTCATATCCATATTTTAGACAATTTTATACTCCCATCATTCCTCAAAAAAGTATATGCCAATTCTTCAGCCCCATCATATCCCATTTTCCAGAAAAACAGTATAACCCTCATTCTTCAGCACCGTATACTACCCTTTCCTTAGACCCATCATACACCCTCATTTCTCAGACCATCTATCCATTTCTCGACACCAGCTTTTAACCCCCATATTTCCTCGAACATCATCTACTTTTCCTCAACACATAAACTGCCACATTCTTTTTGACCCCATATATCCCTTCCCCCAAACCCAGTCAATCCATCATTCTTCGAACCATCATATACCATATTCTCTCAGACAAGTATATCTCATTTTCCCAGACACCAGTCATATCCCATCTTCTCCCAGACCCAAAAATTTTACTACCATATTTTTTCAACCCACATACTACTTTTAAACACAGCATATTCATACTACATCATTTTAGACCAAAGTCTTACCATATTTTCAGACCCGTCTATACTCATTTCTAAACCCCCGTCAAACCATATTCTCTAGACACAGTCATATCCTATTCTTTGGGCACATCCTATCCCTCATTCTCTCAGAAACAGTCATATCCATCATTCTCTCGAACCGTATCTCCCTATTTCTCAAACAGTCATAACTCATCCTCGGGAACTAGAAAACCCCATATTCTTCAGCCCAACAGTCAATACTTTTTCCTCAGACCCAGCTACTACCTTTTCATTCTCTGGGAAAAGTCTATCCATTTTCTCTCGAACCAGTAACTACATATTCCCCCAGAACCGTCATACTACCATATTTCTCGACACCAGTAATACCATCATTTTTTCAGACACTAGCTTACCATCATTCTCTGAAACCACAACTCCCATATTCCTGCCCCCAGTCATCTAATCTTTTCTCAGACACCATCATAAAATGATTCTCTCAGAAACCGTTTCTACCATATTTCTCAGACCCCAGTCATACTTCCATCATTCTCTCAGCAAGTATACACCATCATTCTCTAGAACTAGTTAACTCATTCTTAAAACAATATACTCCATTTTTTTTCTTCAAAACACCAGCCCAACCAATCTTTCCTCAGCACCATCATCCCATTTTTTCTCACGCCCAGTATACAACAATTTTAGACACATCAAAAACCCATCATTTTTTAGAAATTAGCATACTCCTCTTCTTCAGAATAGTATACCCATCTTTTAAACACTTCAACCCCCATCATTCTTAGACAATCATACCCTCATTTTCAGACAATTTATTGCCATATTTAGACCCCAGTCATACTAAATCATTCTCTCGACAAGTCATACTACCAAAAATTTTCGACCCCCATTTAACCCATATTCTCTAGACAACATATCCCTCATTCTCCCAGACACCATCTACCCCCAAATCTTTTCTCTCAGACCCATAACAAACCATCATTCTCTCGCCCATCATATCCATATTCTGCACAGTACCCATCTTCTCTCAACACATTTAACCCCCATCATTTCTCAGACACAGTATACACCATCTTCTTCAAAACCCCAGTCAACTCCATATTCCCGCCCGTTATCCATCATTTCTCAGCACAGCTATACCATTTTCAGACCCCGTATACTCCCTCTTCTTCAGAACCCCTCATCCCCTTCATTCTCAGACCCAAATACTCCATCTTTCTCAGACCCCATTTTCTCCCAATTTTCAGACCCCGTTACCCCTATTCTTAGAACAGTATACTAAAATCTTTCCCTTCAGACACCAGTCTTACTGTATTTCTGACACCAGTATTTACCTCATTCTCAGACATTTATATCCCTTATTTTCAGAACCGTATATACTCTTTTCAAAACCCCGCAAACCCATCATTCTCCGGGCCCCGTCTATACCATTTTTCTTCAGCCCCAGTATCCCCTATTCTCTAGACCCCAGTCTATGCCTCATTCCCAGCCCCGTATACTCCCTTTCTTAATCCAGTAAAACCCTTTTCTCGACCCCAGTCTACTCCATCATTCTTCGAAACACCTATACTCCCCTATTTTCAATAGTCATATCCTCATTTTAAACACCAGTCATACTCCATCTTCTTCAGACAAAGTCATATCCTCTTTTCCTTCGCACCGAAATACATCATTCCTCGACAAAGCATATCCTATTCTCTCGAACTTATACAATCTTCTTTTCAGCCCAGTCTACCCATCATTTTCAGCCCCGTATATACATCATTCTCTCGACCCCAGTATATACCCATCATTTCCCCCGAAAAGTCATACGCCCTTCCCAAAACCCCAGTATACTCCCATCATTTTTCAGCACCAGAAAACTCCATCTTCTTCGACACCATCAACTCCCATCATTTTCTCAGACCCCGTTATACCATATTTCAAAAGCCCCCGTCATATACACATTTTAGAACCAGTTTTTATACATATTTTAAACGCCCAATTCCCATATTTTCAGAACCAGAAAATACCATCAGCTTAAAAACCCGTCATATCCTCATTCTTGCCCAATTTACGCCATCATCTTTCAACACCAGTCAAACCCCATATTTTTAGACACCATCTACTGTCATTTCTCAAAAACCGTCTACTCCCTCATTTTTCCAGACCAGTCATACTCTATTCTCTCAGAACCAGTTCACCTTTCTTCTCTCAACACCAGCCAATAACCATCATCTCTCAGACAAGTCTACTACCATATTTCTCGCCCCAATTTACCCACATTCTCAAAACCCCAGATCTCCCATCTTTTTCAGACACAGTATATGCATCTTTTCAGACCCATCTCTCCCATATTCCCCCAGAAAGTCTACTACCATATTTTTCGAACCAGTATTAGATATTCTCCAGCCCCCAGTCATTCCATTTCCAAAACCCCAGTATATCCCATATTTCTCAAACCCAGTCAAACCCCCATATTTTCTAGACACCATTATACCATCTTTTCCTAAAAACCCAGTAACAATTTTTCGCCCCAGTTTAAAACAAATCTCTTCAGAACACCATAATCCATTTCTTAAACACATCTATACATATTTGACCCCCAGTCATATCATATTTCTCAACACCTCATATTTTCCATTTCTCAGAAAGTCTCTCCCATATTCTCTAAAAAAACCGTCTATACATCATTCTTCAAAACCCCAGCTTGCCTCATTCTCTCAAAACCCCAGCAATCCCCATTATTCCTCAGACCCAGTCATATCCATATTCTTCAGACACCTAACTGCATCTTCTTAGAAAAGTCTTCCCTCTTTTCAAACAGTCATACAGTATTTCTGCACCAGTCATATACCACATTTTTCAACACCACTATCCCTTTCTTCCCTTGCAATCTCTAATCTTTTCCCCCAGCCCAGTCTATCCATATTCTCTGGACACCATCATTACATCTTTTCCCCCAACCCCATATATGATATTCTTTGGAACTTCAGATCGTATCTAGAAATTCAGTAAAAATTGCGGCACCAAACAGGCAAAGCAATTACAAGTTTGAAATCGATCTGTAGAGGCGTTCTCAAATTTCCCATGGAAAGCTCAAGAAAAAAAAAACCCGGGATACAAAACTCAGCTTTTTTTTTTGTTTTAGTTATGTGTAAAAATTTTTAAAAACTTCATTAAAAAAAAATCGAAAAAGTGTAAAAAGGGTTTTCCTCTAATCAGATTTTTTTTTTGAAAAAGATTTTTTTTTTTATCCCTCGGGATTGACGAGTCTTTATGGAAATTTTAGCAGTTTGGTTTGCATCAAACCATATTGAATTCAGCGCCCCGGCGTGTATGACCCACGAGTTGCGTTCCCCCCAAACAGTAATAAACAGTATTTTTTTTTAAAAATTTAAAAATATATATGGTAGTGTGTAGTGGGCGTAGTGGTATTTTCGTAGTGGGAGTGTCGTGGGGTAGTGTCGTTGGTTTGTGTCGTAGTGGTAGTGTGTGTGGTAGGCGTAGTGGAGTGTGTAGTAGGTCGTAGGGTAGTGTCGTAGTGGTAGTGTGTAGTGGTAGTGTGTAGGGGAGTGTCGTAGTGGGAGTGTGTAGTGGTAGTGTCGATGGTGGTGGGGTAGTGGTTGGTCGGTAGTGTTGTGTAGGGTAGGTGTGTGGAGGTTAGGGTGTGTGTGTGGGATGTGTAGTGGTGGTGTGTAGGGTGGTCAGAGTGTGTCGTAGTGGGATGTCGTGTGGTAGTGCTAGGGTAAAGGGTAGTAGGTGTATGGGGAGTGTGTAGTGGTATGCGATGGGGTGTCGTTGGGAGTGTCGTAGTGGTAGTGTGTAGTGGTAGGGTAGTGGTGGGTCGTATGGGAGTTCGTAGTGTAGTGTCGTTGGATGTGTAGTGGTAGTGTCGTGTGTAGGTCGTAGTAGTAGTGTCTAGTGGTAGTGTCTATTGGTGGGGGGGCGTAGTGGTAGTGGAGTAGTAGTTTTAGGGTGGTCGTGTGGTAGTGTCGTGTGGTGGCTGTTTGTTTTAAAATGTTTATTTTTGACCCCTCCCCCCTTTTTGGGGGGGTAGTCAAAAGATTCAGGTACTAATGGGTCCAAAGGCTGGGCCTCAAAGTTTTTTATAGTGGAAGTTACAGAGGTAAAGAAATTTCCAAATTTCAAAGGTAATGAACTAAAATTTACAAAGGGATGAACTCCGGAGTTTTGTACAATAGAAAATTAAAAAGGGTTTTACGTTTCAAGGACACATGGGTCCCCCGGGCCGGGTCCCAAAGTTTTGATGGCTGAAAAAGGACGGAAAAAAATACAATTCAAAAAGGAAAAAAACCCAATTCCCTAAAGAAAACGTAAGGAAAGGTTATTAGGATACTGGCGCAATCTGAACAAATTTTGAGTAAATGAGCAATTAATTCACACCCGGTCACAATGTAGTGGTTATTGGTGAAATGTTGATTTGGGGTCTCTCTCTCTCCAAAACAACCACACCCCCCAATACAAAAACAACACCACACAACTAAAAAAACACACCAAACCCCCCAAAAACCCCAATCTACACAAACCCCCAACTCATACACACCACCACTCTACCAAAACAAACAAACCCCCACACCCCAAAAACACATCAAACTACACACAAACAACCCACCAACACAACACCAACACACAAACCCCACATGAATATGTGGAAGTTTTTTTCAGCAGCAAAGTAGGTATTTTTCCCGAATGTCTTAAATACCCATGTGGGTAAATATTTGCCATTTCTTTACGTTTAAGTGGTTGTTTTAAATTCTTAATTTTTCGCTCCAGTACATAAAGAGAAAGGGTGAAATAAATCTGGAAAGTTTCTTTGTTTTGGGACATTGGTGGTGGTTTTAACCGCCCTAGTATTGAAAAAACCCCCGGGGCCGGGGTAGTGACACAAAATTGTTATTTTGTTGGGGACATAGACAGGGTCCCCTGCATGATGAATGAGAAGAGGATCATTTATCTTGCTTAATAAAATTACTAAGTTCTTTTTTTATTTTGTTCTTAAAAAAAATATGCAAGAAGTTTTTAATTATCCCCCTTTTTTAAAGCATAAACTTTGCCAAATTTTCAGTTTTTAATGCCTGAACCTTGAGTGGAAAAAAGCATGTGCCTTGATCCGCCCATTTCCAAACCCTTTTTGGCTTTGCACGATCCCCTTTTTGTTAAGAGTTAGAGCATTTATGGATGACGAGAATCAGTTTTTAATTAAATGTAAACTTTTATACAAAATGATTTTATGGGAAGGAGTTGGAAACAGTTTTTGTCTGAAGGGGAGAGGCCCAAAATGAGGTGCTCCAATTTCTTTAAAAGAGCCTATTTACGACAACAGCAGCCTACCAGTCACCCTGGTTGGTGAACGAAAAACGTAAAAAAAAAAGCGGAGTGGTGCTGGTGACTAAGTTTTCAATACAGCTAAGCCTCTGTTTGGGTTAAGGCGAAGTTTTGGTTTTTGATTTAAAAGTAGTTTGGGGGGAAAAAGGGGAATGGTAGTTTGGAAGGGGTAAAATTTTCCCGGGGGCGGGGAAGTGCCCCTTTTTTTTTGACAAGAAGTATTGATTCATGCGGAGGTCGGTTCCCTTTTTCGATCTTCTGGGGAGTGTTACCCGTGTGGGAAAATTTGGGGGTTTGTGGGGGTTTGAAGAGTTGCCTGAGCAAAAACCCCAAATTTGGATATTTCTTTTAGAAACTCCTGTGCTTGGAAAACAAATTCTTTTTTCAATTTAAAATTTTGGGTAGAGGGCTTGGAGAATCCCCATTGCTTTGCGGTTTTTCCAGCCCCCAAACTTCCCGCAGACACAAAAAGGAAAAAAGGTGGCGCGCATACCCCAACCCCTGATTAAAAAAAAAGCAAAAATCATTTTTTTAAAATTTTAAATTTGACCATACGGGGTGAACCCTGCCCCCAATTAAATTCTTAGTGTTCTTTGTTTTTGGCGACAAATCTTGTTTCACAGTCCCAAATGGGAACCTCAAAGTAATACCGTATCTGCTTTAAAAAAATTTGAAGAGCCCCATGCAATGGATTAGCCTTTTGCCCCCCTTGTCGAGGAGGAGCTATTGAGTATCTTTGTTTTAGTAGAATTTTAACCCCGGCGACGGGGTATTTAAAGATTAAGATGTTTTGGGGGTTTGGGGAAAGGTTTGGGGTGACATTTTACTCCCAAAACTAACAATAAAGGGGCTGATAGGGTAGCATTCAAGCATTAAAATTTAAAAAATTTAAAAGTGTGGGCTGAGCACCCTCCCTGTGGGGTTTTTTTAATTCAAAATTTTTTGTTACCTTCTATGTCCCCGAACAAAAAAGCGATTTTTTTGACAGGAGCCCTTTTAATCCCGGGAGAAGCCCCCCTCCCAAAAATTCTGGCAATTAAATTTTTACATGTCGGGGGTACATCGAAAGAATTTTTGGTCGGAAGGTAGTGTAGGGGCTGTCAGTGGCAGGGTGGAAAGGTGGTAGAATGATGCCCCTCTTCCATCATGAAACCCTGTAACGGGGAAAAAAATTGTTTTATTTGTACTGAGGATTAAGAAAAATTTTTTCAAAAGTTTTACACAAACAGTAGTAAGAGTATTTGGGCGAAATGCTTTTGTTGTTGGGTTGATTGGGAAAGAGAGGGGGTCCAAGTTGAGGAGGGTAGTTTTTGTCTGTTTTTTAAAAATTAAGTAAGGATTATGGGACTCCAGCAATCGAGTTTTGTAAATAAAACATCCCACCAGGGGAGTGGATTCCCCTTTGTTAGCGCTGATCAAATTATAATTAGTGAAAGAATGTTGCCCAAAATTGCCTTTTGGATAAAGCAAAAAGTCTTCCCCTTTCATTATTTGTATTAATTTTGCCCGTGTGGATGGGGGATTGTCCATATAGTTAGAGCCAAGCATGATAATTATTCCCCCCCTATGCAGGGTGAGGGGGCGATTGCCCGTTCGGTTCCCCTTAATTCATTATGTTCATCCCCGGGTAAGTGGGGTGGACTTAAGACGTTGAAAAATTTTTTTCCCAGTCGGTTTGCCCGCAGTTGTATACCCCCTTTTGGAAGCGCAAGGGATTTGGGGAAAGCTAGTTTCCCGGGGGTACGTGTTTTTTTAGGTGGGCCTGTCTGGGCGTCGTTTCAGGTAAGAATTTTAGAATCATTGTAATAAGTATGGTTTTTGAAGGGGTATGATTATTATGGAATTTGGGGGGTTTGATACCAAGAGGTGCAGTGCGGCTTAAGTAGTCTAAATATGTCACAAGTATGTTTGAAGGTTCTTACAGAGGAACATATAGGGAATTAACAGTCAGCCCAATGGCAAAAAGTCTCATGCGATTGGGAACATTAAAACTTTTCCTTTTTGAATATCCACGGGAAGGATGTTTTACAATATTAGGAGGTTAGTTGGGAAATGATAAACGCAAAAATTGTTACAATGGAAGATCACAGTGGCAGAAAAATGTTTGAACCCCAGGCACAGATCAAGGAACCCCATGATTGTGTGGGTTTCAGTTCACCTAATTTTGGACTATCATATTTTTAAAGAGTGACAAATTTTGATTGCCATTCGTTACCAAACTGTGAGTTTCCAATGTTTTTGTGTTGTTTTGTAATCGCCAAAAAAGAGTAGGCTCGAATGAGCAAAAGTGGGGTCCAGTAATTAAATTATACGGGATAATTAAATATTTTGAGAGCAGATTTCCCCAATTTTAAAATCCAACAGTGAAGTGTCTCTGTTTTCTTGGTGCAAAAGTTGGGGAAGGATTTTTTAAATATGAAAACAAAGTTAGTAGTTTAAATTTAAATTGAAAAAAAAGAGGGAAATTTTTGGGGGGTTTGGGGTTTTTTCAGGGGACTTTGCATCTTGTAGACACCAAAATAAATGGGTTCGGTGGGTTCTTATGTGAAGTTAAGGTTTTTTCTAAGTATATTTTCCGTTAATATAAAAAATTTATACGGTTTTGACCCATTATAATAGTCCCGGGGTTTTTTTGAGTTTTTCAGCAAATGAAAAAAAATTTTTCATATAATAGCAGTTTCAAGTAACAGTGTCCCCGTCCCCTGAGTTTTTTAAATGCACCTCCCCGTTGTAAGGAACTGTATTGTATTCTAATACATTAATGTCTATGTGACTAACCTCATCACCCTCTGCACCACCTCTCTATATTATGCTCATCATATTACTAAACATTATAGACACCATTGCCCTCATCAAACTCTTACCACCACTTATATTACGGTCATCACTTTACTAACTTCATTGACACCATAGCCTTCGTTATGATGCTCAACTTTCAGATTATCAACACAAGTATTATATTCGTCAATACTGTATTATGAAACACACCACTCCACTTGTCAGCAGCCTTACACTTGCTTACACAAATTTGTGACATTCTTGTTATTGGTACACTCTACACTTCTTTCCTTGTGTTGTTCATGTTGTTGTTTCAGGAGTTATTGTTGTGTTTCCAGTACTTTTTATGCGCGGACATCAGGTTTGTATACCACAGGAGCAAGACTTGGAACATCTGGAAAGTGAAGTCCCGGTCAGCTAGTGTCAGTGGGTTAGTTCGGGTCGTTGTGGTAGTGTCGTAGTGGTAGTAGTGTCGTAGTGGTGGGTAGTGTCGTAGGGGTTGGTGGTAGTAGTTATCCGTAAGTGGTAGTGTCGTAGTGATGGTAGTTCGTCAGTGGGGTAGTGTGTAGTAGTGGTAGTAGTGTAGTTGTGGTTAGTAGTGTCGTTGTGGTGGTAGTGTCGTTGTGGTAGTGTTGTAGTGGTAGTGTCTCGTAGTGGTAGTAGGTCTTATGTGTTGGTAGTGTCGTAGTGGTAAGTAGTGTCAGTAGTAGTGTCGTTGTGGTACTAGTGTTGTAGTGGTGGTAGTTGTCGTTAGTTGGTAGTGTCGTAGTGGTAGTAGTGTCGTAGTGGTAGTGTCAGTAGTGATGGTAGTAGTTGTCGTAGTAGTGGTGGTAGTGTCGTAGTGGGTAGTGTCGTAGTGGTTAGTATAGTGCGTAGTGGTCAGGTCGTAGTGATGGTTTGTCCGTAGTGGTAGTAGTGTCGTAGTGGTAGTAGTGTCGTAAGTGGTAGTGTGTCGTAGTGGTGGTAGCCTGTCGTAGTGGTCGTGTAGTGGTAGTGTCGTAGTGGTAGTAGGTGTCGTAGTGATGGTAGTGTCGTTGTGGTAGTTGTGTCGTAGTGGTAGTGTCGTAGTGGTACTAGTGTTGTTAGTGGTATTAGTGTCGTAGTGGTGGTAGTGTCGTAGTGGTAGTAATGTCGTAGTGGTAGTGTCGTAGTGGTGGTTAGTGCCGTAGTGGTTGTAGTGATCGTAGTTGGTGTTGTGTCGTAGTGGTATAGTGTCGTAGTGTTCGGTAGCTTCATGTACCTCATCCACGTAACCACACGTGGCAGTGTTCGCGTAGGGGGGGTAGGTGTCGTAGTGGTAGTGGCGTAGTTTGGTAGTGTCGTAGTGGTGGATAGTGTCGTTGTGGTGGTTGTTATGTCGTAGTTTTGGTAGTAGTGTCTAGGTGGAAGTGTTCGTAGTGGTGGTAGGGCGTAGTAGTGGTAGTGTCGTATTGGTTAGTAATGTAGTTGTAACATAGTAGTAGTGGTAAGTAGTTGTAAGATGTTGTAGTCATTGTTGTAGTCGTAGTTGGCGGTTCGCTAGTGGTATTTGTCCTTGTAGTAGTGAATTATGAAAATATAAATAAATAATAATTAAAGTCAGTTACATAAAAAAATTTATAAAATTGCACAACAGTTTGATAGATCATCGTTTAGTCTAGTGATGTTTCGCTGGTTTAAAGGCTCGTTAGTTGAGTGGATACTGCTCGTTACCACTTCACTCCCGGGATTGATGGGTCAAAGACAATGGTCTGTGCAAATTATATCTGATGATTTATTAGGCTTAGGCCACACAGTCCCTTTATGTACAAAAAAAAATTAGGACTTAATTATGGCGATATTGTTAAAATACGAGGGGAAAGTATTGGCGTTTTTAATGAGAACGTCAGCTGGTGATGAAGGTCTTGATGGCATGTGATACGCATCCCTGCGTATGTGCGCACGTAGCATCCCTGGTATGTGCGCAGTACTCTAGCTGAGTTATGTTAATTGAAGAAGCTTTGGCGACTGATCAAGCTGAACCCTGATCTGGGTGACGTTGAGTGGAAGGGAATCAACCTGAAACTCACATCAGTGAGAGAAAGAGGAATCAGGGCACATATAACCAGACATGAAAAATATCTAGGATACAGTAATAGTAGACAACTGTAAAAGTGACAGCAGAAGAATACTAGATGGACCCACGATTCCAGG
This sequence comes from Cherax quadricarinatus, assembly GCF_026875155.1. Lineage (NCBI taxonomy): Eukaryota > Metazoa > Arthropoda > Malacostraca > Decapoda > Parastacidae > Cherax > Cherax quadricarinatus. The sequence continues at coordinate 42,914,879 of NC_069401.1, read as the reverse complement.
GAAGAGATTTTTCGAACAACTTAGTGATGAGGAATAATGAGGTGGATTTCTGTATGAACATAAGAACTGACCCATACAAAGCAGGTCCATTTAACATTGTGTGTGTGTATGTACTAGGGCCTATTTGTGGTTGCAGGGAATTGTCGATTTTCAACTGATCTTCCGCCTCTTCGGAGGATCCAGGAAGCAGGGAGAGAGGGGGTCCTGGTCGCTATTAGGTACCAACTTTCTCCCTGCTCCATGAGCTTTATTGTATATCTTTTGAATCTCTGTTGTGGATCCTGCCTCACTACATCACTGTCCAGATTTGTTCCCATTCGATAACAACTCTGTGATGAAGAAATTACTTTCTTATACATCCCTCGGTGAATATCTGAGTTTTCCCAACTTCAATTTGTGATCCTTGCTGCTTGTCCCATCTCTGAAACATCCTGTCCTATCCACTTGCCAATACTTTTCAGCTTTTATATGCCGTTATCAGGTCCCCCCTATCCTTACTCGTTCCAAGTGTCGTCAGGTTGATTTCCTTTAATCTCCACGTAGGGGACGTATCCCTTAGTCCGGGACTAGTCTTGTTGCAAACCTTTGACTTTCTCTGTTTCTTTACTTGCTTGGCTAGGTGTGGGGGGTCCAAACTGGTGCCGCATACTCCAATATAGGCTGACATTACCCAGGTGTTGTACAGGGTGCTGAAACGATTCCTTATTGAGATTTCAGAATACTAATTCTAGGTTTGCCAGGCGCCCTATGCTGACAGCAGTTATTTGTGTTGATGTGCGCCTCAAGAGATGTGTCTGGTTTATCTATCACAAGATCCTTCTACTTGGAATGAGGTTTTTGTAGTCTCTGGCCCCCTAGCTGTGTCATTCACCTAATTGTGGTTTGCAGGGGTCGCAGAATCAGCTCTGGCCCTGCCTCTTCACTGGTCGCTACTAGGTTTCTCTCTCCTTGCTCCATGAGTTATCATACCTCGTTTAAACCTATTATGGTTCTTGCCTTCACTACTTCACTTCTGCCAGACTTTCCACTTCCCGACATCTCTGTGACTGAAGATAATACTTCCTACATTCCCTTTGACTCATCTGGAGTCTTCAACTTCCAATTGTGACCCTCCTAGTGTAGATATAGTTATGGTACTATCTTAGGTAGTGATAGCTATGTTTACTATCATAGTGATAGCTAGTTACTTTTCATAGTGCATAGCTATGTTACTATCATAGTTGATAGCCCTATGTTATATCATTGTTTCGGGTTAGCTATGTGTACTTTCATAGTGTTTAGCATTGTTAATTATCATAGTGGAAAGCTATGGTTCTATACTTAGTGTAGATTTGTTACTATCATGTTAGTGATTGTTATGTTACTTTAATAGTGTTAGCTATGGTTTACTATCATAGTTACTGATTGCTTTGTTACTTTCTTTGATAGGTTAGCATGATTACGATTTTGTGTTAGTCGGTTACTTTATAGTGAAGTCTTTGTTACTTTCATAGTGCTTAGTTATGTTATTATTCTTTGTGTTAGTTATGGTTACTATCATTGTTATCTGATTGCTAGGGTACTATCATAGTGATTGCTATGTTACTATCTATAGTGTAAAGCTATCGTTACTTTCATAGTTTTGTGATAGCTTTGTTACTATCATAGTGATACGCTATGTTACTATCATTGTGAATAGCTATGTTACTATCATTGTGTTAGCCTATGTTACTATCACAGTGATAGCTATGTTTCTATTATTGTGTTAGCTTTGTTACTATCATAGTGACAGCTTTGTTACTATCATAGTGATTGCTATGTTTACTATCATAGTGTAGCCCGAATGTTTTTATCTATGTGATAGTCTATGTTATCAATATTAGTGATTGCTATGTTACTATTTTATGGTTAGCTATGTTACTATCTTTGTGTTGCATTGTTATTTCATAGGTGATAGCTATAGTTACTATCATATGTGTAGCTATTTTACTTCATTGTGATAGCGATGTTTTCTTTCATAGTGATAGCTATGTTACTATCAGAGTGTTGTTTGTTACTTATCATAGTGATAGCTAACGTTACTATCTTAGTGATAGCTTCGTTACTATCAGCGTGATGTTCGGTACTATCTTCGTGATAGCTATGTTTACTATCCATTTCGATAGCTATGTTACTATCATAGTGATAGCTTGTTACTCTCATAGGTTAGCTAGTTACTATCATTGTGATAGCTATGGTTCATATCTTAGTGATTAGCTATGTTACTATCAAGTGATAGCTATGTTTACTTATAAATTGTGATAGCTATGGTACTATCATAGTGGGATTTGCTATGGTTACTAATCATAGTGATAGCTATGTTTACCTATATAGTGATAGTTTGTTACTATCATTAGTAGATAGCTACGCCCCCCTTACTCTTAGTGATAGCTATGTTTACTTCTTAGTGTTTAACTATGTTACGATCATTTGTTAGTGTTTGCATACGTTACTATCTTAGTGGATAGCTTTTGTTTACTATCTTAGTGATAGCTTGTTTCTATCATAGTGGGTTAGCATGTTACTACATAGTGAGAGCTACGTTATACTATCTAGTGGATGCTATGTTACTATCATTGTGATAACTTTTGTTAATTAATCTTAGTTAGTGATATGCTACGTTTCGATTATAGTGATTAGCTTTGTTACTATCTAGTGATATTAGCTATGTTACTATCATAGTGACTTAGCTATGTTACTATCATAGTGATAGCTAGTTATATCATAGTGATGCTATGTTACTATCACTTGTGAATAACTATGTTACTTTCTTAGTTTGTGTAGCTAAGTTTTCTATCCCTTAGTGATAGCTATGTTACTATCATAGTGATACTTTGTTTACTATCTTTGTGATAGCTATGTTACTATCATTGTGTTAGCTATGTTACTATATTATTGATAGCTTTTTTACTAATCATAGTGATAGCTAGTTCGATCATTGTAAAGCTATGTTAATATCATTGTGTTGCCTATTTTCTATCCACAGTTAGTGATTGCTTGTTACTTCATAGTGTTAGCCTAGGGTTTCTATCTTAGTTTGTAGATTGCTATGTTTCTATAATGTGTGCTGAGCTATGTTTACTTTCATAGTGTTCTACTGTTATCTATCATAGTTAGTGGATAGCTAAGTTTCTATCATAGTGATAGCTTGTTACTATCATAGTGATAGCTATGTTATATCTTTGTGTTGCTTTGATACTATCATTAGTGATTAGCTAATGTTACTTTCATTAGTGATAGACTGTTGTTTCTATCTTAGTTGATAGCTGTTTTTCTCTATCGAGTGTGTGCGATGTTTATTTCATTGTGTTAGCTTTGGTACTAGCATAGTGATTTGCAGTTGTTACTTTCTTAGTGAGAGCTATGGTTTCTTTCTTAGTGGTAGCGTGGGGTAGTGACTTTCGTGATAGCTTTGGGTAGTTGATAGGGTGTAGCTTTGTTTCGGTTCTTAGTGTTTGCGTGGGTATATCTTTGTGTGTGCGTATGGTTTCTTGCTTTGGGTTAGCTTGCGGGTCGTGCAGTGGTGGTGAGGTGGGGTAGAGCTGTGGGTGTGCGCTTTGTGTGAGACATGTGTGGGAGTGGAATGTGGTATTGGTGGTGTGTCGGGTTAGCGTTGCTCTCATATGTGGGGGATGCATGCTTATCACTGGGTGTAGTCATGCTGGCGAGCTGTCTCCTGGCTGTAGCAACTGCTGGCAGCGCCTGTCTCCACTGGATGTACGTACTTATGGCGCTCAGTCTAGTGGATGTAGTACGTGGCGCTATGTACATCACTGGATGTAGGATCATGGATGGAGAAGCTGTTCATAATGGCTGTCGACACTGCCAGGACTAGATGTCTGTGGCTGTAGAGCACTGCTTGGCGCAGGACTCACTGGCGTTAGTACAGCTTGCGCGCAGTATCAGAGGATGTAGTCCTGCATTGCGAGACTGTACTATGGCATTGTCCTGGATGGCGATCTGGTCTCGTGGAAGTCGTATGATGTCGAGCTGTTATTGGCAATGTCGTACCTGAATGTCTCTCAGTCCAAGTTGGTGTGTCCATCTTGAGAGACTGTCACCTGTCATTACATACAATGCATTCTCTATGTCACATAGTTCTGTCTCTAATGCTCGGCTCGCTGAATCTCTGTCAGTTAGAACCTTGTCATGTCGCTACAGAATCAACTTGGCAGTCTTATTCATGCGCTCAGAATAGAGTAAGCTCTTCCAGACTTTCGCGCAAGTCCAACTAGTCATACTTACCATCATTCTCTAAGACTCAGTCATACTACCATTCATTCTCTCGACACCAGTTCAATTACTATCCATTACATTCTTCTAGACCCTAGTCATACTACCAATTTTTCTATCAGACAACAGTTTTACTTCCTCATCAGTCTCTCTAGTTCCAGTCATACTAACCCATCATTGCTCCTCATGACTCCAGTTCATACTTCTCACTCCATTCTCTCTGGCACCTGTCATAATACCCCCATCCATTATCTCAGAACACCAATTCATATACTGTCATTATCTAAAGACCCGCTAGTCTTTACTAACGTTACATTCTCTCACGTCACCAGTCATACTGCCATCATTTCTCAGACACTAGTCATATACCCTTTATTTTTTCAATTATTTCAGGCTCCAGTCATTCTTCATTATTCTCGCAGAATCCAGTAATACTACCTTCATTCTACTCAGTCTCTAGTTCATTCTTCCTTGTTTCTATCAGACACCAGTAGATACTACAGCTTTAATCTGCAGGTGCCCTGGCATACGTCTGTCATTCCTCTCAGTAACTCAGTCATACTACATTACATTCTCTCAGGACACCAGTCATAACTACTTCATTACTCTCTTACACCAGTCATATACCATACATCTCTCAGGGACACCATGTTTCATACTTCCATCATTCTCTCAGGACACCACAGTCTACTACCATTCATTCTCTCAGACTCCAGTCATTTTACTACCATCTTCGCTCAGACACCAGTCATCTACCATCATTCTCTCAAATCCAGTCATACTTACTGTCATTCTCTCTGGCACCAGTCATGACTTACCATAATTCTCTATGTCACCATGTCATACTACTGTTTCATTCTCTCAGTTCTCCTGTCATTCTACCCATCGTGTCTCTCAGATCTCCAGTCATACTACCATCATTTCTCTCGACAACCAGTTATTCTTACTCTATTTCACTCAGAATCCAGTTCATACTTCCATCATTCTCTCAGGAAACAGTCATACTTTCCATCATTCTCTCAGTGGACTCCTGTCAATACTACCCATCATTCTCTAAGACAACACCAGTCATTACTACCATCATTATCTCAGTCACTAGGTCTTACCATTCATTCTCTCAGATCAGTCTACTCCATCATTCTCTAAGACACCAGTCTTATACATCATTCTCTCAGATCTCCAGTCATATAACCATCTTCTCTCAGACACCAGTCATAATACCTTCATTCTCTGACTTCCAGTCATACTACCATATATTCTCTAAGGGACTTAGTATACTACACTTCATCTCTCAGGTCACCAGTAATACTTCCATCATGATCTCTCCAGACACCAGTCATACTACTGTCATTCTCTCAGACACAGTCATACTTCCTTTCATTCTATAAGACTTCCAGTCATACTACTTCATTCTCTCAGACACCAGTCTTACTGACATCTTTCTCTCTGACACCAGCCTACTACTTGTCATTCTCTCAGACACCAGTCTTATCCATCATTCTCTCAGACTCCAGTCATACTACTGTCATTTCTCAGGGACACCACAGTCTTACTTACCATCATTCTCTCAGACACCAGTCATACTACCATCATTCTCTCAGACACCAGTCATACTACCATCATTCTCTCAGACACCAGTCATACTACCATCATTCTCTCAGACTCCTCCTGTATAATATCTGTCATTCTCTCCAGACCCAGTCTACTACCATCATTCCTCTCAGACACCAGTTCAGTCTACTTTCATTCTCTTGGACACCTGTTTTCTACTGTCATTCCTCTCAGCTCCGTCATACTACCATCATTCTATCAGACACAAGTCATATAATGTCTTCGCTCAGACACCTGTCATACTACCATCATTCTCTCTGGACACCAGTCATTTACATCATTCTCACAGACACCAGTCATACTACTGTCATGTTCTCTAAGTCACCAGTCATACTACCATTTTCTCTCAGACACCTGTAATACACTACCATCATTCTATCGGGCACCAGTCTTACTACCTTCATTCTCTCAGACACCATCATATGCCATTTAATTCTCTCTGACTCCATTCAATACTACTCCTTCATTCTCTCAGACACACCAGTCCATTAATACTGTCATTCTCTCAGACACCATGTCATATACCATATATCTCTCAGACACCAGTCATTACTGTCATTCTCTCAAGACACCAGTTCATACTACCATCATTCTCTCAGACACCAGTCATACTACTGTCATTCTCTCAGACACCAGTCATACTACCATCATTCTCTCAGACACCAGTCATACTACTGTCATTCTCTCAGACACTAGTCATACTACCATCATTCTCTCAGACACCAGTCATACTGCCATCATTCTCTCAGACACCAGTCATACTACCATCATTCTCTCAGACACCAGTCATACTACTGTCATTCTCTCAGACATACTGTCAAGACTACCATCATTCTCTTCAGCACCAGTCCATACTACTGTCATTCTCTCAGACACCAGTCATACTACCATCATTCTCTCAGACACCAGTCATACTACCATCATTCTCTCAGACACCAGTCATACTGCCATCATTCTCTCAGACACCAGTCATACTACTGTCATTCTCTCAGACACCAGTCATACTACCATCATTCTCTCAGACACTAGTCATACTACCATCATTCTCTCAGACACCAGTCATACTACCATCATTCTCTCAGACACCAGTCATACTACTGTCATTCTCTCAGACACCAGTCATACTGCCATCATTCTCTCAGACACCAGTCATACTACCATCATTCTCAATGGAACTTCAGACTCGTCATCTAGAAAGTTCAGTAACAATCTGCGGCACCTAACAGGCAAGACGCACCAGCCTTACAAGTTTGAAATCGATCTGAAGAGGCGTTCTCAAATTTCCGCATGGAAAGCTCAACGAAAAACAAATAACACGGATACAAAACTCAGTCTTTTTTTTATGTTGTAGTTATGTCGTAAATATTAAGAACTATTCATTAAAAAAAGTCGAAAACGCTGATAAAAAGTCGGTAAAAAAACCTCATAATCATCGATTTTTTTTTTACGAATGAGATTTTTTTTTTCATCCGTACGGGGATGTGACGAGCTCTTGATCCACGGAATTTGAGCAGTTCTTGGCCTCTCTGCATCAAACCATATTGAATTCAGCTGCCCAGGCGCTGTATGACCTTACGAGCTTAGCGCTTCCCCATAAACAGAATAATAAACAGTATTATTTTTAAAATTAATAATACTAGTAGTGGTAGTGTAGTAGTGGTGTGTAGTGGTTGTGTTCGTAGTGGTAGTGTCGTAAGGTGGTAGTGTCGTAGTGGTTGTGTCGTCTAGTGGTAGTGTTAGTAGTGGTTAGTGTCGTAGTAGTGTAGTAGTTGGAGTGATTCTAAGTGGTTAGTTGTGTCGTAGTGGTAGTGTCGTCGTGGTGTCGTAGTGGTAGTGTCGTAGTGGTAGTGTCGTAGTGGTAGTGTCGTAGTGGTAGTGTCGTAGTGGTAGTGTCGTAGTGGTAGTGTCGTAGTAGTGCTAGTAGTGGTAGTAGGGTAGTAGTGGTAGTGTGTATAGTGGTAGTGTCGTAGTGGTAGTTCGTTGTGGTTAGTGTGTAGTTGGTAGTGTCGTAGTAGTGTCGTAGTGGTAGTGTCGTTGTGTAGTGTCGTAAGTGGTAGTGTCGTGTGTAGTGTCGTTAGTGGTTATGTGCGTAGTAGTGCGTCAGTGTAGTGTAGTAGTGGTAGTGTAGTAGTGTGGTTTAGTGTCGTAGTGGGAGTGTCGTAGTGGTAGTGTCGTAGGTGGTAGTGTCGTAGTGGTAGTAGTGTCCGTAGTGGTTTAGTGTCGTTGTGGTTATGTCGTTGTGGTAGTGTCGTAGTAGGGTCGTGTGTAGTGTCGTGTGGTAGTGTGTAGTGGTAGTGTCGTTAGTAGTGATCGTAGATGGTTGTGTCGTAGTGGTAGTGTCGTCGTAGTCAGGTAGTGTCGTCTCAGTGGTAGTTGTCGTAGTGGGAGTGTCGTAGTGGTAGTGTCGTAGTGTAGTGTCGTAGTGGTAGTGTCGTTGTGGTAGTGTAGTGGTTAGTAGTGTCGTAGTGGTAGTGTCCGTTGTGGGTAGTGTCGTTTGGTGGTTAGTGTCGTTAGTGGTAGTGTCTCGTAGTGGTGTGTCGTAGTGGTTATGTGTGTAGTGGTAGTGTGCGTGGTAGTAGTGTCGTAAGTGGTAGTGTCGTAGTGGTAGTGTCCGTGTGGTAGTGTGTAGTAAGTGTCTCGTAGTGGTAGTGTCGTAGTGGTAGTGTCGTAGGAGTGGTTAGTGTCGTAGGGTAGTGTCGTTGTGGTAGTGTCGTAGTGGTAGTAGTGTGTAGTGGTAGTGTCGTTTGGTAGTGTCGTGTTGGGTTGTTGTGTCGTAGGGTAGTGTCTTAGTGGTAGGTCGTAGTGGTAGTGTCGTTGTGGTAGTAGTGTCGTTAGTGGTAGTGTCGTGGTAGTGTGTCGTAGTTGGTAGTGGTCGTAGGGTAGTGTCGTAGTGGTAGTGTCGTAGTAGTGTCTGTAGTGGGAGTGTCAGTAGTGGTACGTAGTCGTAGTAGTCGGTTAGTGTCGTAGGTGGTAGTGTCGTCGTAGTGGTAGTGTCGTAGTTGGTAGTGTCGTAGTGGTAGTAGTGTCGTTAAGTGGTAGTGTCGTGGTCAGTAGTGTCGGTAGTGGTAGTAGTCGTAGTGGTAGTGTCGTTGTGGTAGTGTCGTAGTAGTGTCGTAGTGGTAGTGTCGTAGTGGTAGTGCCCCTTCTCGTAGTGGTAGGTCGTAGTGGTAGTGTCGTAGTGGTAGTGTCGTAGTTGGTAGTGTTCGTGGTAGTAGTCAACTGTTGCGTTAGTGGTTAGTGTTCGTATTGGTAGTGGTCGTAGTGGTAGGGTACGTAGTGGTAGTGTCGTAGTGGTGTGTCGTAGTGGTAGTAGTGTAGTCTGGTATAGTAGTGTCGTTGTGGTAGGTGGTAGTGGTAGTTGCAGTGTTAGTTTAATATGTTTATTTGCACCCCATACCCATCCTGTGGCGGTAGTCAAAAGATTACAGTAGGTAACATAATTGGTCCAGGGATGGGCCTCAAAGTTGTGATAGCTGAGCAATTTACAGAGGTAATGAATTCACAATTTAAATGGTAATAGAACTTCACAATTTACAAAGGTAATGATCCAGAGTAGGTCTAGTCACAATAGGAACAAATTACAAAGGTATTTACTAGATTACAAGGGTTCACAATGGGTTCCTGGGACCGGGCTCCAAGTTTTGATGGCCCTCGAACTAGGTAAAGGTAATGAATCACAATGTTACATAAGGTAATGAATCTCACAAGTTACAAAGGTATTGACTACTGTAAGAATGGTTACCTTACGTGTATACATGGCTGCAATTGAACAATTTTTTGAGGTGAGTAATGAGCATTCACACTTCCACTCCGGTCACAACTGTAGTGAGTATTGGGTGCAAATAATGTTATTGCTGAGGTCTCTCTCTTCAAACACACTCACACACACCACATACAATTCATTCACACCACATAATACACACACTACACACACACACACACACATACCAAAATCATACACCACACACGCCACACACCTCATACCACCACACACACTCATACACACACACACACACACACACACACACCACACACACACACACACCACACAACTCATACACTCAAAATCACATCACACACACACACACACACACACACACACACATACTCTCCACACACACCACACACACACACCAGACACACACACATAACACATGCACAAATGTGGTAATGCTATTTACAGCTTGCAAAGTCAGGGATTTTTCTCCAGAATGGTCTGTAATATTACCACTGCTGGATAAAATTCTTAGCCATTTCTTGAACGTTTCTGAAGTGAGTTGTTTTATATTCATTAATTTTATCGACACTCCGTACATAATGACGCAGGGTGTGTGACCATTAATCCATTCTGGGCAAAGTTTACATTTCGTTTGGTCTACATCTTGGTGGGGTGAATTTTAACCTGCCAAAGATACTTGTAACCCAGCCGGAGCCGGGCGGTAGTGACATCCAAGAGTCTGCTTATTTTTTGGATGCACCATGCTAGACTTGTGGTCCTTCCTGGCATGATAGGAATGATGATAGATGGGACTCACTGGTGTCAATCTCCCGAGCTTAAGTCCATAAAATTCAGCTGAGTTCTTTTCGTATTTATTGTTCTCAAACAATACCTGACAAGCCAAGATTGTAATCTACTCCCTCTTTGAAAGCATACAGCTTAGCCACTTTATCACGTTCTATCTTGCATCTGAAGACCATATGTGAGATTGGAATCCACAGCCATGTGCACTCTGTACTCCACTGTCCACAATCCTACCATACTGTGTCTGGCTTCTGACACACGCATGCAGCAATTTATGCTTAATGAGGTTAGAGATTTATGGTATGACAGAGAATCAGTTACAATTAAAACTGTCAATTCTTTGATTTAATAGATGAATTTCAGTGCAAGGAGGTATGGGCAAACGTGTTTCTGTCTGAAGGGTTGAGGCCCAATTAATGTTGCAGTGCTCAATTTCTTAAGGAGCCATCACTCTGTACGGACATAACAGCAGCTCACTACCAGCTGCCCAGTGGATTGCGTGAACAGCAACCCATCATACGTAAATAATTTGCGAGAGAGTGTGTTGCTGTGTGATAAGTTATCAATAAGCTTAAGGATCCTCTGTTTTGGCTTCAAGGACGAAGTTGTGGTTGTGATTTAACAAGAGTAGTTTGGGGTGGAATGGAGGAATGGTAGTTTGGAAATGGGGTATATTCCATGGAGCGGTAGAGAGAAGTGGCCGCTGTTGCCTCTTGTCATAGATCTGGTATACTGATTCATGCGGAGGTCGGTTCCAGTCTTTTCGACCATTCTGGATGAGTGTTCACCAGTGCTGAGGAAAGTTTGGAGGCTTCTGGGGCAGGGGATGTGAATGAGCTTGCTGAGGCATATAAACCCCAATTAGGATATTTCTTTCAGTAACACGATCCTCTGTTTGGCTTGGGAATATAAAGTTCTTTTTGCATATTTATATATTTTGCAGTCCGAGGGCATCTAGGATGCTCCTCATTGCTTTCGTTTCTGCAGTTTTTCCAGCCCATCCAGCTTTCCCAGTCAGAACAAGAGACTAGTAGTGGCGCCTGCATAATAACCAAATGATCTAATATAAGCAGATACATTCATTTTCACTTGTTTAACTTTAGGCACCATACCTGGGGTGAAGACCCTGCCACAAACTCTAAGTGCTCTTGTCGTTCTTTGTATTGCGACAAAGTCTTGTTTCAACGGTCCATGTAGTGGAACCTCAAAAGCCTAAGTTACCTTTGTATTGCTTACATATTCTTAAGAGACCCATCATGCAAATTGGATCTGACGATACTGTGGCCTCTCTGTCGGGAGGACGCCTATTGAGTTTTCTTTGTTTTATCAAGTAGAGATTATCAACCCCAGGTCTGACACGAGGCTAGTACAGATTAAGAAATGTTTTTGGGTGTTGGATGAATCCGGTGGTGTGATCATTATTTCATCAGCAAAACTACATCACATAATTATGGGGCTGACTAGGCATAGCATTTCGTAATGCATTAATTAGAATATTGTAACTGTGTGTTGATGGGACTGAGCACACCTCCTGTGGGGTTCCTAATTCAAAAGTTTTGTTACAACGTCTATGTCCCTGGAAACAAACCAGTCGATTTTGTTGGACAGGTAGCCTTTTATCCTGCGGAGGATGCCTTCCTACAACATCCGTCTGGAAAAAGTTCACTAATTATTACATGTCGGTTGGCTACATGAAAAGCGAATTTAAGGTCAAGGAGGTTAGTGCTATGGTGCTGGCAGTGTGCAGGGTGAGAAAGGTGGTATGCAATGATGCACGCTCCTTCCATGCATGAAAACCATGTAACCGGGGAGACAAAAATTGTATTTGATCTGTACATGAGACGATTAAGAATAATTCTCTCAATTGTTTTAACTAAGCAGCTAGTAAGAGGATATGGGCGAAATGCATTTTGTTGATTGGGCTAGGAATTGGAAATGATGAGGTTTGTTGGTCCAAGACGAGGGAGCTACCCCAGTTTCATCAGCTCATGTTATATAATTCACGTAATGGATTACTGGTACTCGGACACAGCAATCCGAGTATGTCTGTAAGGTATACCATCACTCCCAGGCAACGTGGAGTTGCCCTTAGGTTAGCGCTGATCAAGTTCTTAATTAGTGAACAGGAATGTTGCATTCATCTTTTGGGCCTTGCGAGCATAAGAAATAACGTCTCTTCCCTTGCATCATATTTGTCATTTAATTTTTGCCTGTGTGCGTACTGGGGAGATTGTCATAGCTAGATGGTAGCTGCCCAAGCAAAACTTCATTACGCCCTATGCATGGGAGAGGGAGCGCGATCTGCCCAGTTCGGTTACCCTTAATTCTATTTATGTCCTCCATGCCCGGCTACGTTGGGGTGTGGCTTTAAGTACCGTTGACAAATTTTTCCCAGTAGGTTTGCCGCTGCATATGTCATACCTCTTGGCAGCAGCAAGGGCACAGTTTGGGAGAGCCGCACATTACAGGTGTTATCGATGCTTTTCTATAGGCTAGGCCTAGCTGCGAGCAGTACGTTTCAGTGTAAGAGTTTAGAATCATTTGTAATAAGTATGGTTTTGAAGGAGGTATGGTTTGTTATGGAAGTTTTGTTGGGGTTAGAAGTACAAAGAGGTTGCATGTGGCGGCTCTAAGTAGTTCTGAAATTAGGCTCAACAAGGTCATTGTTAAAGGTCTATACAGGAGGAACACTCATTGGAATTATACCAGTCAGTCACATGTGCAATAATAGTCATCCATGCTGTGCTGTGGGAACTATTTAAAACGTTTCCGTTTGAATATCCCACCAGGAAGGATGTATTACCATATCTAGAGAGGTTAGCTAGGGAAATGATCAGACGCTATCATCTGTTACAACTGGAAGACTCACAGCTGGCAGAAGTATTGTTGAAAGCCCAGGTCACAGTTCAAAGGACGCCTCCATAGATATGTGGTGGGTTCAGGTCACCTACAATTTGGACATTTTCTTGACTGTTTAAGAAGTAGTGATCAAACAGTTGATTGCCATTACAGATTACCCAAACTGAGAGTTTCCTCAATGCTTTTGTTGTCTCGATTGTTATCGCCATTAATAAGAGTAGGCTCAGTTGAGCACAAGTTGGGCTCCAAGTAATTAAACATATACAGCAGGAGCATTTAAAAGTATAACATATGTGGAGAGAAGAGTTCCCAATAATAAATCCATAAAACGTGGATTTGTAGCCTCTATGTTTTCTTGTGTGCAAGAAGTTGATGGGGATGTGATTTTTTAATTTATAGAACACCTAGAGTTAGTAGATTTGTGGTTATATTGCAACAAAATGATGGTTATTTAGGGGGTTGAGGATTTTTACAGGGACTTGCACTCTTGTAGACACACAACATCAATGGGTTCGGTGGTTACTTTTGATGAAGGTCGGAAAGTCTTTTCTAAGTGATGCAATGTTCAGCTTAATATAGAAAGTTTATACGAGTTTTGATCATTATAATAGTCCTGGGATTTGTCGAGTTCTCAGCATAATGAAAAAAAATTGTTTCATTTAAATAGCAGACCTTATAATGTCAACAGTGCTACCCTTGTCATGAGTTTGTAAGTGAACTTCCAGTTGTAAGGCCCTCGGTGGGAGGTCTTCGTAAACCAGAGCACGACGCTGTTTATGGTGTGAATGTATGATAGGTGTCACACTCACCACTCACATTCCCTCCATCCACTTACATTACCACGCATCACTACAACTGTCATAACCGCGACCACTACCAACATTGTGTAATTACATTTGTCAACTGTATTGTATTCTAATACATTAATGTCTATGTGACTAACCTCATCACCCTCTGCACCACCTCTCTATATTATGCTCATCATATTACTAAACATTATAGACACCATTGCCCTCATCAAACTCTTACCACCACTTATATTACGGTCATCACTTTACTAACTTCATTGACACCATAGCCTTCGTTATGATGCTCAACTTTCAGATTATCAACACAAGTATTATATTCGTCAATACTGTATTATGAAACACACCACTCCACTTGTCAGCAGCCTTACACTTGCTTACACAAATTTGTGACATTCTTGTTATTGGTACACTCTACACTTCTTTCCTTGTGTTGTTCATGTTGTTGTTTCAGGAGTTATTGTTGTGTTTCCAGTACTTTTTATGCGCGGACATCAGGTTTGTATACCACAGGAGCAAGACTTGGAACATCTGGAAAGTGAAGTCCCGGTCAGCTAGTGTCAGTGGGTTAGTTCGGGTCGTTGTGGTAGTGTCGTAGTGGTAGTAGTGTCGTAGTGGTGGGTAGTGTCGTAGGGGTTGGTGGTAGTAGTTATCCGTAAGTGGTAGTGTCGTAGTGATGGTAGTTCGTCAGTGGGGTAGTGTGTAGTAGTGGTAGTAGTGTAGTTGTGGTTAGTAGTGTCGTTGTGGTGGTAGTGTCGTTGTGGTAGTGTTGTAGTGGTAGTGTCTCGTAGTGGTAGTAGGTCTTATGTGTTGGTAGTGTCGTAGTGGTAAGTAGTGTCAGTAGTAGTGTCGTTGTGGTACTAGTGTTGTAGTGGTGGTAGTTGTCGTTAGTTGGTAGTGTCGTAGTGGTAGTAGTGTCGTAGTGGTAGTGTCAGTAGTGATGGTAGTAGTTGTCGTAGTAGTGGTGGTAGTGTCGTAGTGGGTAGTGTCGTAGTGGTTAGTATAGTGCGTAGTGGTCAGGTCGTAGTGATGGTTTGTCCGTAGTGGTAGTAGTGTCGTAGTGGTAGTAGTGTCGTAAGTGGTAGTGTGTCGTAGTGGTGGTAGCCTGTCGTAGTGGTCGTGTAGTGGTAGTGTCGTAGTGGTAGTAGGTGTCGTAGTGATGGTAGTGTCGTTGTGGTAGTTGTGTCGTAGTGGTAGTGTCGTAGTGGTACTAGTGTTGTTAGTGGTATTAGTGTCGTAGTGGTGGTAGTGTCGTAGTGGTAGTAATGTCGTAGTGGTAGTGTCGTAGTGGTGGTTAGTGCCGTAGTGGTTGTAGTGATCGTAGTTGGTGTTGTGTCGTAGTGGTATAGTGTCGTAGTGTTCGGTAGCTTCATGTACCTCATCCACGTAACCACACGTGGCAGTGTTCGCGTAGGGGGGGTAGGTGTCGTAGTGGTAGTGGCGTAGTTTGGTAGTGTCGTAGTGGTGGATAGTGTCGTTGTGGTGGTTGTTATGTCGTAGTTTTGGTAGTAGTGTCTAGGTGGAAGTGTTCGTAGTGGTGGTAGGGCGTAGTAGTGGTAGTGTCGTATTGGTTAGTAATGTAGTTGTAACATAGTAGTAGTGGTAAGTAGTTGTAAGATGTTGTAGTCATTGTTGTAGTCGTAGTTGGCGGTTCGCTAGTGGTATTTGTCCTTGTAGTAGTGAATTATGAAAATATAAATAAATAATAATTAAAGTCAGTTACATAAAAAAATTTATAAAATTGCACAACAGTTTGATAGATCATCGTTTAGTCTAGTGATGTTTCGCTGGTTTAAAGGCTCGTTAGTTGAGTGGATACTGCTCGTTACCACTTCACTCCCGGGATTGATGGGTCAAAGACAATGGTCTGTGCAAATTATATCTGATGATTTATTAGGCTTAGGCCACACAGTCCCTTTATGTACAAAAAAAAATTAGGACTTAATTATGGCGATATTGTTAAAATACGAGGGGAAAGTATTGGCGTTTTTAATGAGAACGTCAGCTGGTGATGAAGGTCTTGATGGCATGTGATACGCATCCCTGCGTATGTGCGCACGTAGCATCCCTGGTATGTGCGCAGTACTCTAGCTGAGTTATGTTAATTGAAGAAGCTTTGGCGACTGATCAAGCTGAACCCTGATCTGGGTGACGTTGAGTGGAAGGGAATCAACCTGAAACTCACATCAGTGAGAGAAAGAGGAATCAGGGCACATATAACCAGACATGAAAAATATCTAGGATACAGTAATAGTAGACAACTGTAAAAGTGACAGCAGAAGAATACTAGATGGACCCACGATTCCAGGGAAGAGATTTTTCGAACAACTTAGTGATGAGGAATAATGAGGTGGATTTCTGTAAGAACATAAGAACTGACCCATACAAAGCAGGTCCATTTAACATTGTGTGTGTGTATGTACTCGCCTATTTGTGGTTGCAGGGGTCGATTTTCAACTGATCTTCCGCCTCTTCGTGAGGATCAGGAGCAGGGAGAGAGTGGACCTGGTCGCTATTAGGTACACTTTCTCCCTGCTCCATGAGCTTTATTGTATTTCTTTTGAAAGCTCTGTGTGGATCCTGCCTCCACTACATCACTGTCCAGATTGTTCCACTTCGTAACAACTCTGTGACTGAAGAAATACTTTCTTAACATCCCTGTGACTCATCTGAGTTTTCAACTTCAATTTGTGATCCCTTGCTGCTGTGTCCCATCTCTGAAACATCCTGTCCCTATCCACCTTGCCAATACTTTTCAGCATTTTATATGCCGTTATCATGTCCCCCCTATCCTTACTCTGTTCCAATGTCGTCAGGTTGATTTCCTTTAACCTCTCCACGTAGGACGTATCCCTTAGCTCCGGGACTAGTCTTGTTGCAAACCTTTGCACTTTCTCTAGTTTCTTTACATGCTTGGCTAGGTGTGGGCTCCAAACTGGTGCCGCATACTCCAATATAGGCCTGACATACACGGTGTACAGGGTGCTGAACGATTCCTTATTGAGATGTCAGAATACTATTCTTAGGTTTGCCAGGCGCCCATATGCTGCAGCAGTTATTTGGTTGATGTGCGCCTCAAGAGATGTGTCTGGTGTTATACTCATCCCAAGATCCTTCTCCTTGAATGAGGTTTGTAGTCTCTGGCCCCCTAGCAGTGTATTCACCTAATTGTGGTTGCAGGGGTCGAGACTCAGCTCCTGGCCCTGCCTCTTCACTGGTCGCTACTAGGTCTTCTCTCTCCTTGCTCCATGAGCTTATCATACCTCGTTTTAAACCTATGTATGGTTCCTGCCTCCACTACATCACTTGCCAGACTATTCCACTTCCCGACATCTCTGTGACTGAAGAAATACTTCCTAACATCCCTTTGACTCATCTGAGTCTTCAACTTCCAATTGTGACCTCCTTGTGTCCGTGTCTCCACATACATCACGCACCATGCACATCATTCACGCCCCACACACATCACGCCCCACACACATCACGCCACACACACATCATTCACGCAGCACACACATCATTCACGCCCCACACACATCACGCCACATACACATCCTTCACGCACCACACACAATTCACCCCACCATGCACATCATTCGCCACCACACACATCACGCACCACACACATCACGCACCACACACATCCACGCACCACACACGCCACTAAACTAACGAAACAACAACCACATTAGCACCACAACGAACAAATCTTTACGACCAACAGATCAAAGCAAATTTCCACCAATACACAGCAACCACACACATGGACGCACACACACATACGCACCAACACAGCAAAAGCCCTGAAGAACTAACTGCAACATTAACAACTCAAACAGAGGATGGAAGAAAGTGCTTTAGGAAGAGGTCAAAGTAATTTATCACAAGTGAAAGGCGAGGTAAGAGAATGTGTAAGGAGGAAGGAAGAAATCAGAATTAAGACCAAGGAACGGTTGATGAAACTGTTGAAGTAAACAGGCCTGGGGATAGTCTTTGATGCTGGCAGAAGATGTAAGAGGATGTGGAGAACGGTAACTGCAGAACTGAGCGTAACAATGTGAAGTAAATTCAGGGTAATGAAGCAGAGAAAGTGTGAGAGAAATGAAGCCAACAGTAGAAGGAAGCTAATTGTTGCACGGGGAAATGAACAGGAAGGAAAGGTCTGAAAAGAAGGAAGACAGGATTGACAGAGTTAAAATTGGAGTGATAGAGGAATATACGTTATAGAGAAGATTTAAGACAGAAAAAGAACTGTGCATCAAGCAGAAGAGGTGAAGAGGAAATGACGATGACCAGAGGAAAAGAGTGAGAGAGAGAGGAGAGAGAGAGAGAGAGAGGAGAGAGAGAGAGGAGAGAGAGAGAGAGGAGAGAGAGAGAGAGAGAGAGAGGAGAGAGAGAGAGGAAAAAAAAGGACAAGATAATAAAAGGGGTGTGAACAAATATTCAAGCATAATCTATAATATTTTTAAGGATAGAAAGAAGCATACCTTAAAGGATCGACTAAGTCGGGGATACTTAACAATTTTGTGATCACAGACCATCAATGGATCGCCCAATATTTTTCCATACCCGTTCGTCACTAGTTAGGTAAGTCTGTCAGGAAACAGGGCAAGTGTTTCCTAACAAACCTTTTCTAACCTAATTAGTGATGATAATTACAACTGTCTTGTGAAGGAGTACGGGGACATACTGGGCGATTCAGTAGGTATCTAATTGTAAAATGGTTAAATACAAGTGCTTCCTAAGGAGGGTCTTAGTCATATGACCCGCAGCTGTAACTTTGGGTCACATGACCGAGGCCTTCCGATGGCTTACCTTTCCACCTCTTTAAAATTTATGGTTATGATTGTAACCATTTATTAAGTAATATCATCACCAGTTCTGTATAGGTTAAAACAGCTTTTAGACTGTTCAAAAGATGTTCAGTAACCTATTTATTATTTACATATTGGATAGCTAACAAACACAACACTTGGACCGGTTTATTCTAACCTAAAACAACAATAATTCTATTCTAATGTCTTTTCAGTAGATCAAGTCCATATCCCATTATATGATTACCAAACCCCCCATTATTTGGTGCATAGACCCCATTATTTGGACCATAACCCACAGGGGTATGGATACCACGCGTTAATTACCCGTAGTATTAGCCATCGGGGAAACATGATACAATATATTAGGCGGAAATCCCGTCTGAATATGGATCTTTGTCAGTACTACATATTCTAACATTAAACTAGGATGGAACATAGTGAAGCAGGAACACCACCAAGCTCTTGATAAGAGGAGAGAGTCAGCAGGAGTAAGACACAGAAAGCCTAACCTAGGGAATCCAAGGCCTCAATACGGATAGGAATGGGAAAATGGAGTCATTATTTCAAGTGGTGATGACTACAGTGAGAAGAGCCTAGGACTTACACTATCTTCATCCATCTTCACCTTCTTCCATTAACATCCTGCATCTATTGCATCACGATCCTCCATTCCCTCTTCCACCCTCTTATGTTCCCATATTCTCAATTTCATGATCCTCTTTATCCTTGCCCCAGCCATAACCACATCTACAAGACAGTCGCAAACGAGCGATCCAGCCAGTGCAAAACAAGCCACTAAGGGATTTCATTACCTAGTGGCTTGTTTTCCAGATCTACCTTTATGCCTCCAGCGATCATTCTCCAGTGAATCTCCCAATTTTCCATGAGGATTCCTACTTAGAATTTCACTAAGTTGTTGAGATATTTTTTTCAAGAGCAACGACAGCTTGTGGCACATGAGCTCTGCTCCCAGAACAGCTACTGACTCATTTCCAGACCGCAGTTCGAGCCCCCCGTCCACCATTCTGTTTATTCTAGTTTAGCTAGAGCCGTCACGAAGGATGTAGTGCTGAGCCTCTCTAAGCTAGATCATGGCGAGGTTTGGGACTAACACAAACAACCATGGACACACGAAACGTAATAACGCGATTGCAAAATTGCAAACTACAGTACGGGTGGAGATCGAACTCACGGCAAGTGAATCGTGAAATTAAAGACCAGTGTGTAAGCCACTGGACCAGCTGGCTACAATAAGATTCATCCAACTAGGTATATTTATACACCATAGGCAGGTTAGCATGGGCCTCCACTGTGGCCACAAATGACCACAAATCTCCAACCGGCCGCCCTGGCGGGAGATTTTTACGACTAGCCGTGAGTTCAATCCTTACCCGTACTGTGGTTTGTTAACCTTGGACATACAGAACGAGTTTTTCTGTGTCATCCTGCATAGGACACCCAGGGCAGCTCGGGGTGTCCAAGTGTAACCGGAAGAGTTCATAAATTAGACACATGTGCAACACTTGGGTATCTTTATGTGGAAACGTTTCGCCACACAGTGACTTCATTGGTCTAATACAAAGAAGAATGGTGAAGATCAGAAGAAGTTTGAGGTAATCAGTCCCTCAGCCTGGAGTCGATGTAATCAGTCCATCAGTCTTTTCAAGAATGAGGGACTAATTACCTCAAACTCCTTCTGATCTTCACTATTCTTCTTTGCACTGAACTGATGAAGCCACTGTGTGGCGAAACGTTTCCAAAAAGATACCAGAGCGTTGCACATGTGTCTAATTTATCAACTTGTCGGTTCTCTGAACCATTTATCTACAACCGGAAGAAATGTTTTAGTTGAGACACAAATGCACGTATCGCCACTCGTGGATTCTGTCAGCATAGTTGCTGATCCCCTACATGTGTTGTATAGCTTATCTGTGTATCATAGTACCATCCATATGTTTTACATACACGACCCCTTTGCTGGGGTCTGGTGACTGTTTGTATGACGTCACAGGATGCGGCATGAGTGAGTGGGACACGCTACCTCGCTCTCAGTCCACGCATAGGTCTACCAGGCAACACACGGCAGGTTGAGCTCCCTTACCACAGTCTGACAATATATTGTTACCATCCAACAAGTGTGTTTATTTTCACCCTCGTTATCTCCTTTCGAACCCCAGGACAATTCTTCAGTTCTCATTGTGTCTTAAGCCTCACATGGCGGAGCATTTTTCTTCAAAGCATGTGTGTCTTGTACCGTCAACTTGTCAGGGCATGTGTGTCTTGTACCATCAACTTGTCAGGGCATGTGTGTCTTGTACCATCAACTTGTCAGGGCATGTGTGTCTTGTACCATCAACTTGTCAGGGCATGTGTATCTTGTGCCATCAACTTGTCAGGGCATGTGTGTCTTGTACCATCAATTTGTCAGAGCATGTGTGTCTTGTACCATCAACTTGTCAGGGCATGTGTGTCTTGTACCATCAGCTTGTCAGGGCATGTGTGTCTTGTACCATCAACTTGTATCAGATTATAACTTAGAGCAGAAGCGAGGTGCCGGCGTCCAGGTACGTCCGGTACGCTGACACACCGTGACAACATCCTTCATCAGTCTTCAACACCAACTCACGGATATGGCTTATCAGAATCATGAGTCACATCACAGCTGAGTAGACCTGACGGGTCAGTAAATATGAGGGGTCGGAACTAGGGGTAAGTAGACCTAAGGGTTAGTATCCTGGATGACAGTCATGGTGGATAACAACCATGGCGGATGACAGCCATGGCGGATGACAGACTCTCCCTACCACTACAGCCAATTCATTTATAACAAGTATGAGATTTTCCACATGGAGGTGCTGGTGGAGGGACCGAGATAGAGGGGATGATGGAGGGGAGCACAGAGAGCGCGAGAGAGAAGTGACGATGGTGGGGTTGTAGGAGGGGTGTAAGTATAGGAGGAACTGTAGGGAGAAAGAAGTGCATAGAGAAGAATGAAACGGGAAGTTTGAGAGGGAAGAACCAATTTTCCCTTCTTTCCCTCTCTCACACACACATATATATATAATATATATATATATATATATAATATATATATAATATATATATATATATATAATATATATATATATATATATATATATATATATATATATAATACATGTATATATTTGTATATAATGGCCAGGCCTGGAGGTAGAGTGGAACCCACAATTCTATCTCCATTGGGCTTCACTTTTCTATTTATAAGTGAGACGCTTAATAGTTCCTCGCTGATTAATGGTTCTTTTTTTTTAGACTTTTTGTAGCATCTGCCTGTGTGTGTGTGTGTGTGTGTGTGTGTGTGTGTGTGTGTGTGTGTGTGTGTTGTGTGCGTTGTGTGTGTGGTGTGTGTGTGTGTGTGTGTGTGTGTGTGTGTGTGTCCTCTACCATCAGTTTTTCTGTCTTAACTCCGATCCCCATTTCTCAATAATAATATAAATTAATAAATTATGAAGAAATTTATATAATTTACTAAATAACAGTAACAATTATAATAATTAATAATAATATTTTCCCAGTTGTAAGACACAACCCTGATATATTTTGTCAGAGATTACATATAGTCTTAGACACGTTTCTCGGCTTGTTAGTTGACGGTATTCACCCTATCTCATCTCCGAACTAAATCCGGATGAGGGAAGCTCTCCCCTCTCCCTCCCTCGTTGTCATGGAGACCAAACCGGCCAGAATATTGTCCAGGTTACAGTTCTGACAAGCGGAATTTCTGACTCGGTAAATACTGTTGAATTTGCTGTGTGTTGATGCGGCGCAGAGGTCGTACTGTTCAGTGCAAGTGTCGTATTGGTCACTACAAGTGTCTACTGTTCAGTGCAAGTGCTATTGGGTCACAAAGTTCGTATGTTCATGCAAGTGTGTACTGTTCAGTGCAAGTGTCGTATGGTCATACAAGTTCGTACTTTCATGCAAGTGTCGTTTTGGGTCACTACAAGTGTCGTACTGTTCAGTGCAAGTGTCGTATTGGTCACTACAAGTGTCGTACTGTTCAGTCATGTCTATGTCACTGCAAGTGTCGTACTGTTCAGTGCGAGTGTCGTATTGGTCACTACAAGTGTCGTACTGTTCAGTGCAAGTGTCGTACTGTTCAGTGCAAGTGTCGTATTGGTCACTACAAGTGTCGTTCTGTTCAGTCCAAGTGTCGTATTGGTCACTACAAGCGTCGTACTGTTCAGTGCAAGTGTCGTATTGGTCACTACAAGCGTCGTACTATTCAGTGCAAGTGTCGTATTGGTCACTACAAGCGTCGTACTGTTCAGTGCAAGTGTCGTATTGGTTACTACAAGTGTCGTAATATTCAGTGCAAGTGTCGTATTGGTCACTACAATTGTCGTACTGTTCAGTGCAAGTGTCGTATTGGTCAGTGCAAGTGTCGTACTGCTCAATACGAGTGTCGTACTGGTCAGTGCAAATGTCGTACTGGTCAGTGCAAGTGTCGTACTGGTCAGTGCAAATGTCGTACTGGTCAGTGCAAGTGTCGTACTTGTCACTGCGAGTGTCGTACTAGTCAGTGTAAGGATTATGTGTCATGCGAGGTCATGTTAATGTAAGGGTCACGTGTCATGCAAGGTCATGTTAATGTAAGGGTCACGTGTCATGCAAGGTCGTTCTAATGAGCTGGGTCACTATGTGTCATGAAGTGGTACTAGTAAGTATGGGGGTCACTATGTATCATGGAAGGTCGTACTATGTTTGATCCATGGGTCAAGTTAGCCAGTATTAGGCTGAGATGGGCCGCGTTAGATCATGTTCGGTCTTCCATGGTAATGATAGGTTAAATTAATCCATTTTAGGTCTTGTTAAAACTATGTTGGGTCGTGCTGGAGTATGGTGGGCGGTTTTGGACCATGATGAGTCGTACTGAACCATGCTGGACCATTTTGGGTCGTGCTGAACCATGTTGGACCATACTGGGTCGTGCTGGACCATGTTGGATATAACATTTTACCACACACTATGGAACACAACCCATAAACAACACAACCCTATACAACATAACACTACAACACAACCCTATACAACACACTATACAACACTATATAACATACCATACAACACAATACTATACAACACAACACTATACAACACTGCACAACACTACACAACACTATACAGCACAACACTATACAACACACAACACTATACAACACTACACAACACACAACACTACACAACACTATACAACACACAACACTATACAACACTACACAACACACAACACTACACAACACTATACAACACACAACACTATACAACACATTATACAACATAACACTATACAGCACAACACTATACAACACAACACAGCAAAATACACAACACTATACAACACAACACAGCAAAATACACAACACTATACAATACTATACAGCACTACTAACACTATACAACACTATACAGCATAACACTATACAACACAACACAGCAAAATACACAACACTATACAATACTATACAGCACTACTCAACACTATACAGCATAACACTATACACACAACACAGCAAAATACACAACACTATACAATACTATACACACTACCACACTATACACATAACACTATACACAACACAAACACCTATACAACCACACTATACAACACAACTATACAACACAAACACTATACAACACAACACTATACAACACAGCACTATACAACACAACACTATACAACACAGCACTATACACACAACATACACAACACTATACAACATACAACCCACACAACACTAACACACACACACTATACAACACACAACACTATACAACACAACTTATACACATAACACTATACAGCACAACCTATACAACAAAACTAACACTATACACACTATACAGCACAACACTTATACAACACAACCAACACTATACAACACTATACAGCACAACACTATACAACACAACACAACACTATACAACACTATACAGCACAACACTATACAACACAACACTATAAAGAGACTATGTATTCCATATACATAAAAATTGACAATCAACTTGACATTAATTATGGAGCAAATGAGCTAGAGCAATACATTAACCACCTTTGTCCACTGTATGTTTGCTAACTAGCACACTTTGTCTATTTTGATATGCAAATGAAGTTGGTATGTATGAGTATTGAGAGTAATGGCAGTGATGAGTGGGAGAGAGGTGTGGTGGAGCGAGAGTGGAAGAGAGAGGGAAGGTGATGGGAGGGGTTCTGCCTGGTTGTACTGTTCACACCAGGTAATCAATGTAACATATATTATATAAATATATATATATAATATAATATATTATATATATATATAATATATATATATATATATATATATATATATATATATATATAATATATATTATATATTTCGTGCCGAATATGTAAAACTGGTCAATTATCAACAACTCATTTAAAATTAAGTTCTTTCTGAAATTTTCTCTTATACGTTTTAAAGATATTTTTTTTCATTAATGTTAATGTAAAAAAAATTAATTTTGCACCAAAAGTATCTTAGAAAACTTACCTAACCTTATTATAACAAGCGCAATTTATTTTAGCCTAACCCAACTAAATATATTTTAGATTTGTTTACAATAATTTAATACTAAACAAACACAGTGAAATATATTTTTTTCGTTAGGTTCAGAATGATTTTGGCGAAATTATTGCATACACAAATTTTCACTTGTCCGATATGGCAAGATGAACGTTGCTATTTAAGCCAAGATCGCAAGTTCTGCCTATTCGGCACGACATATATATATATATATATATATGTCGTGCCGAATAGGTAAAACTGGTCAATTAGCAAGAACTCATTTAAAATTAAGTCCTTTCTAAAATTTTCTCTTATACGTTTCTCTGATACGATATATTTTTTTTTCATTTACGTTTACAATAATTTAATAATAAACAAACAAAATGAAATATATTTTTTTTCGTTAGATTCAGAATAATTTTTGCGAAATTATTGCATACACAAATTTTCGCTTGCCCTATTGGGCAAGAAAAGCGTTGCTAGTTAAGCCAAAATCGCAAGTTTTACTTATTCGGCATATATATGTATACATTTGTATTTATTTAGTGTGGAACGTCAATTTTAGAATGAGTAGCTGAGTTCAATGTAAGAGACTGACAAATTGGATTTTATTTAGTGCGTACCTCCAGTAGATAATTAGTAGTACGAACCTCCAGTAACTGACTGGTAGTGAGTACCTCCAGTAGATAATTAGTAGTACGAACCTCCAGTAACTGACTGGTAGTACCTCCAGTAACTAATTAGTAGTACGAACCTCCAGTAAATGACTGGTAGTGCGTACCTCCAGTAACTAATTAGTAGTACGAACCTCCAGTAACTGACTGGTAGTACCTCCAGCAACTAATTAGTAGTACGAACCTCCAGTAACTGACTGGTAGTGAGTACCTCCAGTAACTAATTAGTAGTACGAAACTCCAGTAACTGACTGGTAGTGAGTACCTCCAGTAACTAATTAGTAGTACGAACCTCCAGTAACTGACTGGTAGTGAGTACCTCCAGTAACTGATTTGTCAGGTACATACAAAACCATACCATGGGTGGGGTTAGAACCCGCGATCAGTCTTAAAACTCTAGGCTGTCATGTTGACGGCTTTGAGGGGACTTGAGCTAGAGTTCGTCAGGGCCAGGTTAGCGGGAGATTCGTCTGTAAAAACTTGCATTTGTGGTCACAGTGGTGCCTCTGCTAACCTTCCTATGGTGTAGAATTATACCTAGTTGGATGAATCTTATTGTGGCTAGCTGGTCCAGTGGCTAACGCGACGGTCTGGAGTTTTGAGACTCTCTGATAGCGAGTTCTATCCCCGCCCGTGGTATGGTTTGTTTGCAATCGTGTCATTGCGATTTCGTGAGTCAGGTAAATACCTCCAGTAACTGATTGGTCAAGTAAATACCCCCAGTAACTGACTGGTATTGCGCACTTCCAGTAACTGATTGGTAGTGCGCACCTCCAGTAACTGATTGGTAGTGCGTAACTCAAGTAACTGATTGGTAGTGCGCACCTCCAGTAACTGATTGGTAGTGCGCACC
Organism: Cherax quadricarinatus; assembly: GCF_026875155.1. Lineage (NCBI taxonomy): Eukaryota > Metazoa > Arthropoda > Malacostraca > Decapoda > Parastacidae > Cherax > Cherax quadricarinatus. The sequence goes on along the minus strand of NC_069401.1, from coordinate 42,887,914 downwards.
TCCAGTAACTGATTGGTCAAGTGAATAGTGTCTACGCCTCTTGCCTAGAATGGCCTGTACTCGTCAGCAAGTTGAGGTATTTATCTTATATTAGTCCGTCAGTGTATGTATATAGTTTTACCATTTTTTTTCAGACTGGTATGACGCCACTGGTCATTGTTGCTCAGACGGGTCATGAGGTCAGGAAACACCTCAGGAGGGTGAACTGGGGTGAGAAAAAATTTATAACCCTAATTTTTAAAGGGTGGAGCGGTAAGCCAGTGGAAGGCCTCGGTCAGATGACCAAAAACTCCAGCGATGGGTCATCATATGACTAAGACCAGAGTCAGGAAACACTTGTCGTGTTTCCTGACAAACCTGACCTAACCTAACCTTGGGTGACAGACTTTTCAGTAGGGATATTCTCAAGTTATTTTAGTGACGAACATTAAAGTTACGTAATTAAAATAGTTAATAATTAATAGTTTTTAAGATGCTTTTAAGAGGTGTCAAAGTAAATTTAAAATATATGTAATAATAATAATAATAATAATAATAATAATAATAATAATAATAATGGGTTGGCTATATCAGCCTGAGAGTTGCTAGAAGCAATTCTGATTGACCAGACAGTTAATAAGTAAATCTGGTCTCAGATCAGGCCTACGAGGATAATTCACAGGTATAAAATTTATATATACATTACATGACTACTACTACTGCTATTTATAATAATAATAATAATTAATAATAATAAAATGCAACTTGATACCACTGAGTATCTTTGCCTTCCTTTTTTTCCTACTTTTAAATTGGACCCAATAGACAAGCATTGCCTCATGTCTGCACAATATTAGAAAGAGAAAATCATCTCATTTGGAGCGCATACGCCGGTAATTACGTGCCGGGGAAGGTAATAAATCTAAATTAGATTGGAGGCAAGATGGCCGACCTCAGACCAGTTTGTTTACAAAATCTGACAAGTGAGCATCAGGAAGCGTGAGAGGAGGGTTGATGGAGCAAGTCTGTGTGTAGAAGGAGAGAGGAGGAAACTGAAGGAAGAGGAGGAGGAGGAGAGTTGATGGAGCAAGTCTGTGTGCAGAAGGAGAGAGGGGGGAGCTGAAGGAAGGGGAGAAAGGTTGGAGTGAGAGTGTCGGGGGAGGGAGGAGGGAACTGATGGAGGAGGAGGAGGAGGAGAGTTGATGGAAGGAGTGTATGTGAGAGGGAGAGAGGAGGGAACTGAAGGAAGAGGAGGGTTGATGGAGTGAGTGTATGTGTAGAAGGAGAGGTACTGAGGAAGAGGGGTGATAAAATGAGTCTCGGCTCCGTATGTGTAGGAGAGGTGAAGAGTAGGAAAGAAATAAAGGGAATGTAAGGGGATTTAGGAGAGAGAGCGAGAAGGGGGAAGGAAGGAGGAGTAGGCAAAGCAACTGAAAAAAAAACCGAGACAAAGAGATACGTGAAATAGGCAGTGAGGGAAAGAAGAGTGACATTGAAGGCAGAGGAAGAAAGTGAGAGATAGAGACAGCTTCCAAACACAGCTTCTCACTTTTCGTCAGAATTTCGCAAGGAAAATCTTTATGGATGACTTGATAACTCTATCTAGAGTACAGTCTCTCTCTCTCTCTCTCTCTCTCTCTCACACACACACACACACACACACACACACACACCCTTCCCTCTCTCACAAGAATCACCTCTGATTCATACAAAGGCACAAACGTTAAAGCAATTTTGACATGTCATCTGGATTTGCTTGATTCTCCAGCACCAGGCGACTGATGCTACAATATGCAATGACAGTGTCCGGACGTGTGTTGGTGGGAAAACTTGTAGACGCCTCTCTCAGACTCTCTTAAAGAGGGAAGCGATCAGTGTCGATCCAAGAAAGAGGAAGGTAGCTTCAGTTCTTTGAATGAAAGTACGAGTCAGATGTCTCTAAGATGAGAGATAGACACACATAATGACCTTGTTGTGGTTCTTGCAGGTAAGATCCTCCTAAGTCCCTCACATTAGTTTTTCGTTCTATCATATGGAAAAAAAATTCGTTGATACTCCGTTCCAGAGAGAGAGAGAGGGACGGAGAGAAAATAAGTAAGAGAGAATGAGAATGAATGGTGTGTGTGTGTGTGTGTGTGTGTGTGTGTGTCTGGTTATCGTTTAAGTGATCTCACCGACTTCCACATATTAGTGTTTGCTGCCATGAACTCAGCATTCACATAGGCTTGAGCACTAGTAACTCCAGTGAAGAGGCGGGGCCAAGAGCAGTGAATCGACCCCTGTAACCACAAATAGGTGAGCACTTGTGGGCACGGTGACACCCGAAGACTTCTCGTAGGAGTATTTTTACGCATGAATATTCGTTCGTTGATTCCTTAGCCAATGATTCACTACAGTCTTGACATGTAATTTTTATATAAATTAGACACAGCAAAACTAAATCCCTTTTTAGTCCCGCTGGTTCAAAGTTATTGGTTACAAAGTTGGGATTACATTTTTGTGATGAGAGAGGGAAGAAAGCAAGTGTGAAGAGTGAGAGGGAGTGTGTATGAGAGAGGGAAGAAAGCAAGTGTGAAGAGTGAGAGGGAGTGTGTATGAGAGAGGGAAGAAAGCAAGTGTGAAGAGTGAGAGGGAGTGTGTATGAGAGAGGGAAGAAAGCAAGTGTGAAGAGTGAGAGGGAGAGTGTATGAGAGAGGGAAGAAAGCAAGTGTGAAGAGTGAGAGGGAGTGTGCATGAGAGAGGGAAGAAAGCAAGTGTGAAGAGTGAGAGGGAGAGTGTATGAGGAGGGAAGAAAGCAAGTGTGAAGAGTGAGAGGGAGTGTGTATGAGAGAGGGAAGAAAGCAAGTGTGAAGAGTGAGAGGAGAGTGTATGAGAGAGGGAAGAAAGCAAGTGTGAAGAGTGAGAGGGAGCGTGCATGAGAGAGGGAAGAAAGCAAGTGTGAAGAGTGAGAGGGAGTGTGTATGAGAGAGGGAAGAAAGCAAGTGTGAAGAGTGAGAGGGAGTGTGTATGAGAGAGGGAAGAAAGCAAGTGTGAAGAGGGAGAGGGAGTGTGTATGAGAGAGGGAAGAAAGCAAGTGTGAAGAGGAGAGGGAGTGTGTATGAGAGAGGGAAGAAAGCAAGTGTGAAGAGGGAGAGGGAGTGTGTATGAGAGAGGGAAGAAAGCAAGTGTGAAGAGGGAGAGGGAGTGTGTATGAGAGAGGGAAGAAAGCAAGTGTGAAGAGGGAGAGGGAGAGTGTATGAGAGAGGGAAGAAAGCAAGTGTGAAGAGTGAGAGGGAGAGTGTATGAGAGAGGGAAGAAAGCAAGTGTGAAGAGTGAGAGAGTGTGTATGAGAGAGGGAAGAAGCAAGTGTGAAGAGTGAGAGGGAGTGTATGAGAGAGGGAAGAAAGCAAGTGTGAAGAGTGAGAGGGAGTGTGTATGAAGAGGGAAGAAAGCAAGTGTGAAGAGTGAGAGGTGAGTGTGTATGAGAGAGGGAAGAAAGCAAGTGTGAAGAGTGAGAGGGAGTGTGTAATGAGAGAGGGAAGAAAGCAAGTGTGAAGAGTGAGAGGGAGTGTGTATGAGAGAGGGAAGAAAGCAAGTGTGAAGAGTGAGAGGGAGTGTGTATGAAAGAGGGAAGAAAGCAAGTGTAGAAGAGGAGAGGGAGTGTGTATGAGAGGGAAAAATTCTTCTGTATGAGAGGGGAGTGTAACAAAGATGGTAGTGGAGAATGGTGATAGTTGGAGGATGGTGGTAGTTGGAGGATGGTGGTAGGTGGAGGATGGTGATAGTTGGAGGATGGTGATAGTTGGAGGATGGTGGTAGTTGGAGGATGGTGGTAGTTGGAGGATGGTGGTAGTTGGAGGATGGTGATAGTGGAGGATGGTTGGTAGTGTAGGATGGTGATAGTGGAGGATGGTGGTAGTGTACGATGGTGGTAGTGTACGATGGTGATAGTTGGAGGATGGTGGTAGTGGAGGATGGTGGTTAGTGGAGGATGGTGATAGTGGAGGATGGTGATAGTTGGAGGATGGTGGTATGTAGGATGGTGGTAGTGGAGGATGGTGGTAGTGTAGGATGGTGGTAGTGGAGGATGGTGGTAGTGGAGAATGGTGGTAGTGTACGATGGTGATATGAGGATGGTGGTAGTGTAGGATGGTGGTAGTGGAGGATGGTGGTAGTGGAGGATGGTGGTAGTGGAGGATGGTGGTAGTGAGGATGGTGATTAGTTGGAGGATGGTGATAGTTGGAGGATGATGATAGTGGGGATGGTGATAGTTGGAGGATGGTGGTAGTGTAGGATGGTGGTAGTGGAGGATGGTGGTAGTGTTAGGATGGTGGTAGTGTAAGATGGTGGTAGTGTACGATGGTGATAGTGGAGGATGGTGGTAGTGTAGGATGGTGGTAGCGTAGGAGGTGTAGTGGTAGTGGAGGATGGTGTAGTGGAGGATGGTGGTAGTGGAGGATGGTGATAGTGGAGGAAGGAGTGGTAGTGGAGGATGGTGATAGTTGGAGGATGGCGTAGTGTAGGATGTGGTAGTGAGGATGGTGAAAGTGTAGGATGGTGGTAGTGGAGGATGGTGATAGTGGAGGATGGTGGTAGTGTAGGATGGTGATAGTGGAGGATGGTGATAATTGGAGGATGGTGGTAGTATAGGATGGTGGTAGTGGAGGATGGTGATAGTGAGTAGGATGGTGGTAGTGTAGGATGGTGGCAGTGTAGGTATGGGGGTAGTGTAGGATGGGGGTAGTGTAGGATGGTGGCAGTGTAGGATGGTGACAGTGGATGATGGTGATAGTGGATGATGGTGATAGTGGTAGTGGATGATGGTGGTAGTGGATGATGGTGGTAGTGGATGATGGTGGTAGTGGAGGATGGTGATAGTGTAGGAAGGTGATAGTGGAGGATGGCGGTAGTGTAGGATGGTGATAGTGGAGGATGGTGGTAGTGTAAATGTGGTAGTGTAAAATGGTGGTAGTGTAGGATGGTGTAGTGGAGGATGGTGATGTGAGGATGGTGATAGTGGAGGATGGTGATAGTGGAGGATGGTGATATGGGAGGATGGTGTAGTGAGGATGGTGGTAGTGGAGGAGGGTGATAGTGGAGGATGGTGATAGTGGAGGAAGGTGGTAGTGGAGGAAGGTGATAGTGGAGGAAGGTGATAGTGGAGGAAGGTGGTAGTGGAGGAAGGTGATAGTGGAGGAAGGTGATAGTGGAGGAAGGTGATAGTGGAGGAAGGTGATAGTGGAGGATGGTGATAGTGGAGGAAGGTGATAGTGGAGGAGGTGATAGTGGAGGAAGGTGATAGTGGAGGAAGGTGATAGTGGAGGATGGTGATAGTGGAGGATGGTGATAGTGGAGGAAGGTGATAGTGGAGGAAGGTGATAGTGGAGGAAGGTGATAGTGGAGGAAGGTGATATAGGTGGGGGGGAAGGTGATAGTGGAGGATGGTGATAGTGGAGGAAGGTGATAGTGGAGGAAGGTGATAGTGGAGGAAGGTGATAGTGGAGGAAGGTGTAGTGGAGAAGGTGATAGTGGAGGAAGTGATAGTGGAGGAAGTGATAGTGTGAGGAAGGTGATAGTGGAGGATGGTGATAGTGGAGGAAGGTGAAAAGTGGAGGAAGTGATAGTGGAGGAAGGTGATAGTGGAGGAAGGTGATAGTGGAGGAAGGTGATAGTGGAGGAAGGTGATAGTGGAGGAAGGTGATAGTGGAGGAAGGTGATAGTGGGGGAAATGGTGATAGTGGGGGAAATGGTGATAGTGGAGGAAGGTGATAGTGGAGGAAGGTGATAGTGGAGGATGGTGATAGTGGAGGAAGGTGATAGTGGGGAAAGGTGTTTAAAGTGGAGGATGGTGATAGTGGAGGAAGGTGGTAGTGGAGGAAGGTGATAGTGGAGGAAGGTGATAGTGGAGGAAGGTGATAGTGGAGGAAGGTGATAGTGGAGGAAGGTGATAGTGGAGGATGGTGATAGTGGAAGCAAACTCCCATACATGTATTCATATGTAAATATAAGGAAGCCCGAGCGTAAAGCGAGGCATCACAGGTACACTGATACTCTAGATGAGAAGCTTCCCAGATGAAGACTGATCCCTTAACGCAGATTGGTATACAGGCAGGCGAGTGTACACACACACACACACACACACACACACACACACACACACACACACACACACACACACACACACACACACACACACACACGTCAAGTCTGACCCGAAACTGCTGTATAGCCACATCAGGAGGAAGAAAACAGTCAAAGACCAGGTGATCAGATTGAGGAAAGAAGGTGGAGAACTCTCAAGAAACGATCATGAGGTATGTGAGGAGCTCAACACGAGATTTAAGTATTTACAGTAGAGACAGGAAGGGCTCTGGGAGGACAGCATAGAGGGGAATACCAATAGGGAATTCACCAACAAATGTTGGATGACATGCACACAACGGAGGAGGTGCAGAAGCTAAGTGACCTTGATACCTCAAAGGCAGTGGTACCGGACAACATCTCCCCGTGGGTCCTCAGAGGAGCAGAGACGCTGTGTGTGCCAATAACAACAATCTTCAACACATCCCTTGAAACTGGGCAACTTCCCGAGATATGGAAGACGGCAAATGTAGTCCCCATTTTTATAAAAGAAGACAGAAACGAGGCACTAAACTACAGATCAGTGTCACTGACGTGTATAGTATGCAAAATCATGGAGAAGATTATCAGGAGGAGAGTGGTGGAACACCTGGAACGGAACAAGATTATAAACGACAACCAGCACGGATTCATGGAAGGCAAATCCTGTATCGGAAACCTTCAGTTTTATGACAAGGTAACAGAAGTAAGACACGAGAGAGAGGGGTGGGTTGATTGCATTTTCCTGGACTGCAAGAAGGCCTTTGACACAGTTCCTCACATGAGATTAGTGCAGAAGCTGGAGGATCAGGCGCTTATAACAGGAAGGGCACTGCAATGGATCAGAGAATACCTGACAGGGAGACAACGAGTGATGGTATGTGATGAGGTATCACATTGGGCGCCTGTGACGAGCGGGGTCCCACAGGGGTCAGTCCTAGGACCAGTGCTATTTTTGGTATATGTGAATGACATGATGGAAGGGATAGACTCAGAAGTGTCCCTGTTCGCAGATGTGAAGTTAATGAGGAGAGTTAAATCAGATGAGCATCAAGCAGGATTACAAAGAAAACCTGGACAGGCTGAACACGTGGTTCAGCAACTGGCTTCTCGAATTCAACCCTGCCAAATGCAAAGTCATGAAGATAGGGGAAGGACAAAGAAGACCGTAGACAGAGTATAGGCTAGGTAGCCAAAGACTGCAAACCTCGCTCAAGGAGAAAGATCTTGGGGTGAGCATAACACCGAGCATGTCTCCGGAAGCACACATCAACCAGATAACTGCTGCAGCATATGGGCGCCTGGCAAACCCGAGAATAGCGTTCTGTTAGCTTAGTAAGGAATCGTTCAAGACACTGTACACTGTGCATATCAGGCCCATACTGGAGTACGCAGCACCAGTTTGGAACCCACACCTGGTCAAACACGTCAAGAAACCAGAAAAAGTCCAAAGGTTTGCAGCAAGGTTAGTTCTGGAGCTCAGGGGAATGTCCTACGAAGAAAGGTTGAGGGAAATCGGCCTAACGACGCTGGAGGACAGGAGGGTCAGGGGAGACATGATAACGACATACAAAATACTGCGTGGGATAGATAAGGTGGACAGACAGAATGCTCCAGATGTGGGACACAGACACAAGGGGGGTCACAATTGGAAGTTGAAGACTCAGACGAGTCAAAGGGGTGTTAGGAAGTACTTCTTCAGTCATAGAGTTGTCAGGAAGTGGAATAGTCTAGCAAGTGATGTAGTGGAGGCAGGAACCATACATAGCTTTAAGACGAGATATGACAAAGCTCAGGGAGCAGAGAAGACCTAGCGGCGATCAGTGAAGAGGCGGGGCCAGGAGCTATGAATCGACCCCTGCAACCACAACTAGGCGAGTACACCTATATACAAAGAGAACTGTGCGCCTGTTATCTTAGACGCACCATTTTCGCCTGGTTTAATGACCTCCTCGCTTATATTCGCCAGGACAGTAAACATTCCTCTCATGTGTGAGCTCCCCAACTTAACCTGATTTTTTTGGAGCTCTGTCTGCAAGAACGTTTCCCGTCGAGTATTCTAAACCCTTTTGATAGTTTTAACATTCAAGATACTGTAAAAAATTTTTTTTTTTTTAAATTTGTCGTTTTTTCTAAAATACGCATGATTGATGGTTTTTGTAGATCAGTTTCAATGCCTTCAACTCGCATGTCCATTTTCTGCCCTTCCTACGTCATGCCAAAGTAGAAGCTGGAATGTTTCCTTTCATTTTTATCCCTTTTCCCTAATAGATTCCTGCCAACAATATTGTTGAACAAGTTCGTGGCTTACTTGGTAGCCCCCCTCACCTCGCATTGAGAGACAGGGGTTTCGATCCCGTACGAATGAAACGTTTGAGCATGTTCCCTTACACCTTCTGCTCTATTTAGGCACCTAGCAGTAAGTAGGTACCGGGGTGTTAGCGACTAGTGTGGGTCGCATCCTGGGGGAGAGGATTAAAGAACCACAAGACAGCTGGTATTTTGGGTTATCCTGGATTACTAACCTTGCTGCTGCCTCTAATTCTGCTTTCTTCAGCTTCTGCTGCTTCTACTGCCTCTTGTGCTGCTGCTGCTGTCGATACTGATGCTACTGTTGCTGCTTTATCATATATTCCTGTCTATTCTTTTAGTCATATTCTTGATTAAAAAAAATTAAAATTGTGCCTAATTGTTTGTATTCTATTAAACTTTCCATACTTAAATCAGATACTAAAAACAGGCCCGGTGGCCTGGTGGCTAAAGCTCCCGCTTCACACACGGAGGGCCAGGGTTCGATTCCCGGCGGGTGGAAACATTTCGACACGTTTCCTTACACCTGTTGTCCTGTTCACCTAGCAGTAAATAGGTACCTGGGTGTTAGTCGACTGGTGTGGGTCGCATCCTGGGGGACAAGATTGAGGACCCCAATGGAAATAAGTTAGACAGTCCTCGATGACGCACTGACTTTCTTGGGTTATCCTGGGTGGCTAACCCTCCGTGGTTAAAAAATCCGAACGAATCTTATCTCTTACAAACTGTTTCGTATTCTCTAGTGGGGTGTAGTAACTAATGCTTCATATTGTTTAAGACCAGCAAACTGCATATCACCCATCTATCTGTTGTGCCTCATCTCTGTAACATTCGTAAAATACCAGTGTTTGTAAGACAAGATTCCCATCTCTAAATCCATACTGAATTCCGCTGATAAATTCACTTTTCCTTCATATCCTCTTAGTTCTTCCTCTTCTGTGTCCCTCGCTTTTGTGCTCTATTTCTTTCAGTTCTTCTTTCCCCTCTTGGCTGTTGTGCATTCCTGATTGAACCCTCGCTTCTCCCTGACTTCTTTCTTTCTTTGTGATAAGTATGAATCACAAAACCTCTTGCCACTTTATTTGTATAAATACACACACACACACACACACACACACACACACACACACACACACACACATATCAACGGCTATTATCAAGCCGTTAATGGCTTGATAAAGCTCCTGGAGAGCGAAACGTTGCCACAGTAAAATGTCACATTAGTTGCCTTGTGTCCTTTTACTTTACTGTTAGGCATACCAGAGTTACTAACACAGCGCTGTTAGGCATACCAGAGTTACTAGCACAGCGCTGTTAGGCATACCAGAGTTACTAGCACAGCGCTGTTAGGCATACCAGAGTTACTAGCACAGAAAACCATACCCCCGGCCGGGATTGAACCCGCGGTCATAGAGTCTCAAAACTCCAGCCCGTCGCGTTAGCCACTAGACGGCAGTGAAGGGACTTGAGCTAGAGTTCGTCACGGCCACGCTAGCTGGAGATTCGTCTGTAAAAACTTGCATTTGTGGTCACAGAGGTGCCTGTGCTAACTTTCCTATGGTGTAGAAATATACCTAGTTGGATGAATCTTATTGTGGCTAGCTGGTCTAGTGGCTAACGCGACGGCTTATATACTAACGTCAAGTGGAAGGGGAAGTGTAGCAGACGAGGGCATAGTCACAGGTAGGCGGGATTCCCCAGTGCAAGTAGGTCCTACCCAAAGAGATGGGTTAGTTGTAGTGTAGTTGTCGTAGCCGTGAAGAAGGTTACGTTCATGTCCTCAGAATCAAGATTCCATGATGTTGCAGAATACCATTCTTGTACAAATTCGAGGACCATAATTGGAAGACAGTAGAACTATATACTAAAGATGAGGTTATCAGTCCCTCAGCCTTGGCTGAGGGACTGATACACCAGTATTGAAAGTTTGAATTCTATCAGAAGAAGATTTCTCAAGTTTTGAGAAGACGTGCCTTGTATGGGCCAGTAGGTCTGCTGCAGTGCTATTCCATGCTTATGTTCTTAAGATATCACACAGAAAAACAAACCTGAGAATGTTTTATATACCACTCACCAGAGTGCACCTGCACATAACAAGAGCTGCATCAACCTTCCGCTCTCTAGAGTACACAAGTACTGAAAATTTTAAGCCGATCTAATGAGTCGTTCTCAAGTTATGAATGAAAGCTTTGGAAGAACACTTCTTACAAATATTTGAACTCATTTACGAGGTATGCTTATTCTTATTTGTGTGAAAGCACTAAAACCGTAGAGTTCCTAAAGCGCCAAGGAGTGAGAGGTAATTCATTTTGATCCAAGGAGGAGAGGAGAGGAGAGTTCTGCAGTTCCTTGTATCACGAGGCTTGCATCAACATAAATGTGCTTCTGAAAGATACTGTCTACATGAAGCTCGCTCTCTCCCCTTCCCCTCCCCCCCCTCTCTCTCTCTCTCTCTCTCCCCTTCCCCTTCCTTCCTCTCTCTCTCCTCTCTCTCCTCTCCTCTCCCCCTTCCTTTCCCCCCCCTCTCTCTCTCTCCCCTTCCCTCCCTCTCTCTCTCCGCCCTTCACTCCCTCTCTCTTTCCCCTTCACTCCCCTCTCCCCCCTCACTCCTAACAAGTGGCTAATCGTGATATTTTCCATAAATTCTTGCTTGTGTCGGGGTAGGGGGGGATTTTCAGCAGTGGAGCATTTAACTCTGGGAGGAAGTGGAGTGCAAGTGGTAGTTTTTTGTGAGGGGGAGAGGACGTCAGTGGGAGGGGGAAGGGTAGAGAGAGAGGGGAGAGAGAGAGAGAGAGAAGAGAGAGAGAAGAGAGAGGGGAGAGAGAGAGAGAGAGGACAGACAGAGACTGGGGAGGGAGGAGGTAGGGAGGGGAGAGAGAGAGGGAGAGAGAGAGAGGAGAGAGAAGAGAGAGAGAGAGAGAGAGAGAGAGAGAGAGAGAGGAGAGACAGACAGACAGAGACAGAGACAGAGGGTTGGGGAGGGGAGAGGTAGGGAGGGAGAGAGAGAGAGGGGAGAGAGAGAGAGAGAGAGAGAGAGAGAGAGAGAAAAGAGACAGACAGAGACAGAGACAGAGATTGGGGAGGGAGGAGGTAGGGAGGAGGAGAGAGAGGAGAGGGAGAGAGAGAGGGAGAGAAGAGAGAGAGAGAGAGAGGAGGAGAGAGGGGAGAGAGAGAGAGAGAAAAAGGTTGGGGAGAGGCTTGAAGTTTCCAACTGCGCCAACTTCAGACTGTGTCCTGTCATTTACCCTCGCCACACCTCACTCACGACGCCGATTTTTCCCCGGCGTGTGACGGGGTACATGAATTATATATATACTAAAAAAAAAATATCAAACCCATGTTTCAGAGCACATTGTTACATGACACACACACATTTTAACCTTCGAAAAGATATTTTTTAAAGACGGGGCACTAAGACACACACACGTCTGTGCACGGGGCAAAGATTTCGGAAAAATAACAGTGAAAGTAAGAAAATTTCCCATACGACATCTTTAAAAAATCGAGCAAATTTATGAATGGGGAATAAAAAGGTGCAATACCGGTCTGGAACAACTGACAAAAAACCCGCACTTGGGAGAGACAAAACTTACGAGACATTTCGGTCGGATTTAGACTGTTAACTATTACGCAGTCACACTATTGGTTAATTTTTACTAGTTAATGGCCAATGGACCGAAACGGTCGTAAGCTTCTCTCTTCCCTTGTGGGGTTTATTGTGAAAAGGGATAATGAATTTAGGGGGAAATAACCCCTCGTAACAAAAAATGGGAAAAAGTGCAGTTCACGAGAAGCTTAAAAATCATATGACTAAACATTAAAAAATTAGAGGGGTCTAGGATTATCATTGCAAAAATAAAATTGTTATATTGATAAGCGACATTTGTGAGATCTTCTGTGCTACACTAGGGAAGATAATCTTTTTATACTTATGTTCGCAGCATATGGAGCCCGGGGTGGGGGAAAATTTCAGCTTTCTAGGACTTTAAGTGCGGGCCTTCGAATGTATTTCTTGAAATTATATAAAATTTTCTTTTTAAGAATAATCAAAAATTTTTGTAGCAGATCAAAATTTTTTGAGTGCAGCTTATAGATTATAACCAAATTTAACGCTGCCTTCCGACATTAAAAAAAAAAGGGTTTCTATCCTGTGCTAGACCAAGTGTAAAAATGCAGCACCCGTGTGGTGCCCACACCTGAAAAACCCCACGAGGCAAGAAAGTAATTCAAAAGAACCAAGTGTTCTGTGACATTATTCGTTTTCACATATCGTTTTTTTAGGTTAGGTTTGTAATTTGATCCCAGTGAATTTCTTGTTTTTAAATTGATTGGTGAAGACATCTTTATAACTAATCGCTTTTTGTGGGCAGAAATTTGGTATACAAGCTAATACGATTAGGTTTTCCAAACCGGGGGCTTAGTCATATGACGATCCGCCGGTATTGGTCATCTAATCGAGTCCTTCCCTGGCTTACAGGTCCACCCCTTGAAAAAAATATGGTTGAGTAAAACAAAACATTAATCTATTTTCAGTAATTCTACCTTTTATTACTAAGAGAGAAAATGTCTGAAGAGCAGTAAGAGAACTTCCAAAGGTAAAACGACACTGATTTGTAACAAATGTTAAAAATAATAAAGAGAAGAGTTGTTGTTGTGAAACCACTTACAAGATCAATAAAGATAAACATTCATGCATAAATTATTTTTCAAAATCACAAGATTGATAAATGAGATACTTGTTGGCAATGTTTGGGTATCTTTAGTCAGACAACGTTTCGCCACCCAGTGGCATCTTTCCAGTCCAGTCCACCTTTTCTGTAACATGGACTAAAGAGATGCCACTGAGTGGCGAAACGTTCCCACAATAAACATTCCCAATGTTGCACAGTGTTTCATTCTTCAACTTCAGGAATACATGTCAGGTGCAGAGTGGGCGAATGTGACTAGCGGGGTTCCACAGGGGTCAGTCCTAGTACCAGTGTGTTTCTGGAAATGTGAACGGCAATGACGGAAGGAAATAGACACATCGGTTTGCTAAATCATTACATTACTAGAATAACAAGTACCAATTACGTGGACCTCGCGTACGTATGAACACAGACAGATACATTTTCATTTAAATATATACAACTGTCTTAGCCTAAAGATTAACTACATAGGGGAAACTGGCTATTGAAAAATTACAGGGAAAATTAGCATAGATATGCCAAGTTCAAAATAATTATAAATAAATAATATATAAAATATATATATATATATAATTATATATATAAATATAAATATATTATATATATATATCAATATATATATATATATAACGATAACTGTGTCCCTCTGCCCCGTCAACGCAGGAATCAAAGAGGTAACCCAAGAAAAGTCCCACTGAAAACGAGAAAATTTGCTCACAGGTTAGCAAAAAAATTGAAGAAGGTAACACAGTGGGAGCAATAAAATATTACAAAGTGACGACACTGTAGCCGCCCGAGGTGAGCCACGGCCCAAGCACTAAGAGACAAGCATCCAACCAGGACACCATAGCCATCATCGACAAACCCTGAAGAAGACCCCATCACGAACAATTAATTTTGCCAGAACCGGAAAGTCTATAAGCGATCGTGTCATTTCCAGCAGGATCTGCAGGAGGTTAACACTGAATTCGACCTCAGCACCTCAAAATAGATTGTGTAAATCCAGATACTCGAGTGAATCTGCAACAATTTCTTCTCACCGAGTTAACAACTTTCGTCAACAATTGCCTGCTGGGGGAATCCAGAAGAAATTAAACCTTTGCTTTTTGAGCCACACATGTGCTTTGAAGAAGAGTGGATGGGGGAATCACACCCATTGCAGTAGGAAACACACTTCGCCGTCTCGTTGCCAAACACATGGGCAAGCAGTCAGAAACATTCGCCTAGAAGCTGCCACTTTTACTCCAAGCCACACACAACTGGGCTTTTGGGTCTCTCAAGGAGTGGAAGCTGCAGCACATGCTCAAGTGCCTACATCGGGACCTACCAGAAGACAAGGCCATAGTCAAACTGATTTTTAGAAATGCTTAAATATGGTGAAGAGAAGATGCTGTTTTGCCAGCTGTTCGGGTTCTGTTCCCAGTCCTCTTTCCCTTCATTTTCAGCGCGTCCTACAGCAAACCCTCAATTTCTTTTGTTGGAAACCTGAAATCACTCAATCAGAGGGTGTTCAGAGGGTGACCCACTCGCTCCACTTCTCTTCTGCTTGGCAGTAAGAGAACTAACTCCAGCCTACGCAGTGAGCTCATATTGGTACCTGGATGACGCACTCTGGCAGGGTACTGAAGAGTCCCTCGTGGGGGACCTACAACAGTGTGAAAACACAGGGAGAAGGCTGGGACTCATCCACAATCCCTCCAAGAGTGAAATCACACAGCGAAACCATAAAATAATCATGCTGTGCGAAGAATCCTCCCAGAATTCACAACTACAAACTCCGTCCAACAGTATCCCTCTTTGGTGCACCGCTTGGTCACCAGGCATCGATACTGGTTCCACGTAGGGACAAATTGAATGACCTGAATGAGAAAGGAGGAGAGATAAGGGAATCTTATGCCCATGATGCACTGTATCTCCTCACAAGGTGTCCTTACTATGCCAAGACTCACTCACTTCTTGAGGTGGCACCCTCTTTTACAACCCAACACTCGAGAATATGACGCACACCTTGAATCAACTTTTAAGAAGCACTGAACCTGTCACTAGAGGATGAGCAATGGGATCAGCAACCCTCCCAGTGCGACTGGGAGGTATAGGGGTGCGTAAAGCAACCGCATGATGCATGTTCCTGCATTTCTTTCTTCGTGTTTGGCTTACCATTCATTTATGTCAAATAGTTCCCAAACGCTTGAGAGACGTGGTAGGAGCTCAAACCCAGGTTTAACAGAAGCAGCGATTTCGGTGAGACACCCATACAGACTCCTCCAGTAGACCAGCTCCTCCCAAACAGCACAAACAGTCCCACTGGGACAAACCGATCATGGAAAAAACGGCCAACACAATGCACTCCATGCATCAGGAAAGAACAAAGCTCGTCTCCTGGCGAGTGAAGGCACCACACTCAGGAGATTTCCTGTTTAGCTGTTACCCAATTCCTCCCTGGAGCACCGTCTCCGACCCACAGGCCATTTGGGTAATTGGGTGTTGCCCTCCTTCGCCTAGCCCCCCCAAACCTCACCGACATAGGTGTATTAGCGAGGGCGACGCTGATCAATTCGGACTTCATGGTCTCGTGTGCCACACAGCAGAAGGGAAGTAGCCAGACATGAGGAGGATAAAGACATAATAAAGAGAAGACCTCGCAGAAACTGCCCGTTGCCCAGCTCAACGTGAACCCCAAGTACAGAGGTCGATGGAAGTCAAAAGGCGTCTTGATGGATCCACTATGATTAAGACTACCCTGGAAGGATATTGGAAAGCAGATTGCCAGGGACCTACACCTGTGCTGACACATTGGCAGACACCTACTTGCCATACTCTTGTATGGAAGGGGGTGGAGCTGCCATCCACCAGGGAGACCCAGAAGATCCTAAATATTAAGACTTCCCCCTTGCTTAACTTCATTCGAATAGGGTCGAGACCCTTGTGAGCATGGGGCAAAGTGTGCCTCTAAAGTTCCTCAAAGAGCTGGGTTGAAAAGCTCACATAAAACCAAGGCCCACAGGGCGACCCAGCTTCCTCTTTCAGAGACTCAGTGCTTGCGATCCAGAAGTAAATGCCTGCAGCATTCTTGGGCATCGGCCCACCGCAGGGGAGCTGGACGAAGTTTCGAGATGTAGCTCTGATTTACTATGTTGTTTTACTTTCTGTATAATATTGTAGAATTTTAGGCCAATGTATTTTTGTCCTTGAAATAAAATATACTGAAATATAGGGTGGTAGGAGAAAATCACAAACAGCTTAGGGAGAACCTGTGATTTTCCCCCTGAAGCAAGTTTAATTCTTTCCTCGAGGATGAGGGTCCCTAGACATATTCTAGAGGTGGTACCTCCCTAAAAAAATATATATATATATATATATATATATAATATATATATATATATATATAAATATATATATGTCGTGCCCGAATATGTAAAACGGTCAATTTAGCAAGAACTCGTTTAAAACTAAGTCGCTCTCTAAAATTTTTCTCTATTACATTTAAAGATATATTTTTTTCATTAATGTTAATGTAAAAATTTTAATTTTTTTTGCACTAAAAGAAGTCATAGAAAACTTACTAACCTTATTATAACAAAGCAATTAATTTTAGGCCTAACCCAACTAAATATATTTTAGGATTTGTTAATAACTAAACAAACTCAGTGAAATATATTTTTTCGTTAGGTTTAGATTGATTTGAGGCGAAATTTATTGCATACACAAATTTTCACTGTCCTATATGGCAAGATGACGTTGCTATTTTAAGCCAAGATCGCAAGTTCTGCTATTCGGCACGACATATATATATATGATATATATATATATAATATATAAATATAAAAATATATATATATATTTTCAACAAGTCGGGCCGTCTCCCACCGGGGCAGGGTTGACCTCAAAAAAGAAGAAAATCCCCAAAAGAAATTACTTTCATCATATTTCAACACTTTCACCACACTTAGACGCACATTATCCCAGTTTTTGCAGATGTCTCAGAACAACAACATTTATCGAAGCATACTCTATAAAGAAAACACATATCCCACCAAACCTTGCCAATATCCAAACCCCACCTTTAAAGTGTAGGCATATGTACTTCACTTTAAAGGAGGGGTTTGGAAATTGGCAGATTGGAGGGAAAGTTTGTGTATCTGTAAATTTAAATGCCTTCTAGACTGTTGTAATTCTGAGCACCTCTGCAAAAACAGTGATAAATTGGCGAGTGTGGTGAAAGTGTTGAACGATTGAAAGTATTTTCTTTTTGGGGATTTTCTTTCTGTTTCTGGGACACCCTACCTCGTGGGTGGGAGACTGCCGTGACATGTGAAGGGCGAGAAGGAGAGGAAGAGAGGAATAAGTATATATATATAAATATATATATATAAATATATATATACCTATCTATATAATATAATTATATATATATATAAATATATATATAATAAATAATATATAAATAAATATTATATAATACACACTGGTGAAATACAACAGTTATGTGCCATTTACTAAAGCAACACAGGCAGACTTATTTAGGAACGAAAAATATCTAAGAACGTCCTAAGCATACCATGAACACACCTCTCAGATGGAAAACACAACCAAACACACAGGATCTATACATTGCTTTAAGAAGATGTACGATAAAGCTCTTGGAGAAGGGAGAGATGACACACCGCGAAGAAGCGGGCCCGGGAGCGAGACGCGACCCCCTGCAACCCAAAATACCGTGGGTAACACACACCACACACGCACACACACACACACACACACACACACACACACACAGCACACCACACACACACACACCACACACCGCGCCGCACACACTCACACACTAATATACATGGAGCAGGGAGAGAGAGAGAGGCCCTAGTATCTCGATCAGTTGAAGAGGCGGAGCCAGGAGCCGAGTCCTTGACCTCCAGCAACCACTGTTTTATAGGTCCTCGCTGGACGAGGTGGGCATGATAAAGAGAATCCAATAAGTATGGCAAGAAAGAGAAAAGGGGAACAAATATAATGAAGAGTGACAAAAGAAAAATTAAGATTAACTAAACAATTTTAGGAGGGGAAGTTGAAAGCAAATTTATATATTTCTATATTAATTTGAACAAGATACAGTGAAGTACAAAGTAATACAGTTTATTACAGTGCAACAATGAGCAAAGTCCCTTGTATGCAGTTATGGTCATGCTTAAAATTAACTAAAGATTAACAAAGCAATGATATATTCGTGGTAAAAACATTATTGTAAACAGATAACAATGTAGATACAAAAATTAGTATTACAAAGACAGGACATATGGTCATTACTGTGTTATTTGCTGAGCATTCTGTAAATGGAGTATTCTGTTTGGTAATGAATTAAAAAATAAAGATTGATTGGGTCACATGTGAGACATTTCTTGAGATACAGATATTGATGAACATTTATGAGCTACAATTATGAGATACAATTATTCAGTATTTTATTGTACTTGTGGGTTGAGTAAGTGATTATTGAGAAGAGACTTGAAATTTATAACAGTGTTTCTTTATATTACAGTAAATGAATTCCAGATTTTAGGGCCTTTTATTTCATTGAGTTTTTGCATAGCTTGAGAATGGGACATGAGGAACATCATAGAGTAATCTGTGCTTGAGTTATGGTCATGTGGGGTTCTGTTGAGGTTGGTAAGGAACTTTGAGGGAAGGGTTATATCCAGAGTAAGTGTTTCTATGAATGTAGTAGGGTGCAGTTAATAAGTAAGGATGTATTTGTATTGTGAGTAGGTTTAGAGTTTTGAAATATTTGTGGAGTGAGCTGCCTGTAGTGGGAATTTGTTATTCAGAACTGCAGCCTTTTGTTGGTAATTAAAGGTCTTGAGATGAGTTTATTGTAGTAGAGCCCCAACAGAAATTCCTTAGGTGAGATAGGGGTGAATAAGTGAGTTGATATAGGCCATGAGGGCTGACAGTGGAACATAGGTACCGTATCTTACGAAAGTGCCTACGGTCTTGGAAATTTCAGTTGGGAAAATTTGTTAGTAAGCGTTTGAAATTTGAGTATCTATTATCAAGGTTGGAATCCCTAAAATTTTTCCGCTCTGTGAATTTTTGGTGGATAGGTGATCTTTTATCCAATATGTTTAAATGACGTCTGTAGCTCTGTTACCAAACTTAAATAAAGATAGGTGATTTTTGTCAATGTTTAGTGTAAGTTTGTTGTACTCAACCGGTAGATATTTACTAGTAAATTCGTATTTACAGTACTGGCTAGTGAGACAGGCTCGAGTGAGAGCAGACTTATGTAGTGTCATCTGCAAATAGATGTGGGTTTGAATAGTTCGATGCATTGGTAGGGTCATTTATGTATACTAGAAGAGAAGAGGGCCTAGGACACTTCCTGTTGGACACCAAACTAGGTAAAAAAAAAATGGCTGTGCGGAAGGAATTTGCCCCTTTTGTGTACACATATTGCTTCTCTTGCCGAGGTAAGACGTAGGTAGTTTGGGGAGTGCCCTCTTATACCATAGTGCGACAAATTTTATATGGAGCAAGTCTGGTCAACTGTATCAAAAGCTATACGTAAGTCAATGAAGATCCCCAGGGGACTTCTTTTTCTCTAATTTCAGTGTATATGTGTTTTTAGCATGTGTATAATAGCATCATTAGTATTTTTTTTTAGCCTGAACCCAAATTTACAAAGGGGGTTTAGTATGTTGTGCGAGATGAGGAAGGAAATAGATTCGCTTATGAATTAATTTTTTGAAGATTTTTAGAGAGAGGGTGTAAGTTGGATATTTGGGCCCATAGTTTATTCAAGTCTGTTTGGTCTCCTCCTTTATGGATCGGGGTGACCCTTGCTATTTTGAGAAAATGTAGGGAAGGTAGAGGATTCTATGGATTTGTTAGAGGTTGCAATGATTGGTGATAGTACTTGTGGGCGCTTTTTGTATATAAAGGGTTGGTAAGGTATTTAAATCTCCTGCTTTTTTTTTTAGTGTTTTTGATAATAAGGGGGACTTCAGTAAGGTTAGACGGAGCTAGGAACAGCGTGTTCGGGTAGTTGCCAGTGAGTAGTCACTGGGTGGGGTATCTGAGCTTGGGATTTTATTGGCAAGGTTTTCCTATAGTTGAGAAGAAATTATTGAGTCTGTTTGCTGTTTCAGTTGGGGGGGTTGGGGTTCATCTGGTTTTGTTAATTAAATTTCGCTATTTCGTGATATCTTTTTTTCCTAGAATTTCTGATAGGTTTCCCAGGTCTTTTTTATATCACCCGTAAGTTGGATAACTGTTCTCATAATACAGTTTTTTAGCCTTCTTATCAGGCTGGTTAGGACTGACGAGTAACGTTTTGTTTGGTCTCTGGTTATGTGACCCATTCTGACTGTTTTTCGTATAGGTGCTTTGTATTTATGGATTTGAGGATGCGGGGGTTAGCCAGGGACTGTTCAGTCTCTTAGCTGTCATCTGTTTAGATTTTTGGGCAGTGGGTTGTTGTAGACGTATTGGGTCTTTTTTAGAAAATTATTAATACATTCGTCATATCTGATAGATTTCTAGCTCAGTGTGCCCGTCAAGTTTTCATGGCTGTGAATTTTTTTAATGGCTCCTATTGCGAAGTTGAAAATGAC
>NC_069401.1:42851046-42866730 GCF_026875155.1 Cherax quadricarinatus | reverse complement strand
GATTAGTTTTTCCATACCCTCGAGAAACTGTAGCCAAAAATTCTGTATCCAACGCTTCTAATTTTATATCTTGTCTAATGCAACAATTTATATTATCTTTGACAAACATCGCCACTCCACCATCCTTCCTGTTGACCCTATCAGTGTGGAATAATTTATAGCCTTATATGTGGCATTCGGAAGGCATTCTCTATCTTTCAGGTTTAACCATGTCTCTGGTATAGCAATAATATCTATGCTTCCTGCACATGCAATTACTCTTAGCTCATCTAATTTCTTACGCTCCTACAATTAGTATACTAAATCTCAAGGGAGTTTAATCACTGCTGCTCTCTACTGTCTCTTTGTTGACCAGTTCCAAATCTTTTATTAGTAACTTTGCTGCTTTCATCCCTCATACCAGCAACCCATACCTCAATCTTCTATCAGTTTAAAGTCATAGACAACTCAGCAATGGCACCCTCGACAAAGTTGGCTGACGCTACCACTCTTGCCAAAGAGAGATGTGCCCCATCCCTTGCATACATATCACGTTTGCCATAGATATTGTCCCAGTTATCAATGAATGGGATTGCATGTTCCTTGAAGTACCTGTCTAGCCAGCAATTTACACCAATTGCCTTAGACTTCCATTCATTGCCTACTCCCCTTCTAGGTAATATGCTGCATACGATCAGGACTTCTCCTTGAGACCTAATTAAATGCATAGCTGTCCTGTACTTACCCAGCAGCTCCTGTTTCCTGCCCTTCCCAATATCATTTTCACCAGCACTGAGGCAGATAATGGGCGTGTTCCCATTACCTGACATGATATTATCCAACCTGTTGACAATGTCACCATCATTAGCTCCTGGGAAATACACCCTCTGTCTTACCTTCCTACCTCTGTTACAGAAAGCAGTCAATATATTTTACCTGTGAGTCACCGACCCCCAAAGATATTCTTACTTTATTAGCAGTGGAGTTAGTTGTACTTTAACCTACCTGACAGGTGAAGGAGGTGAGATCAACAGTGCTGGCTCTGTAGTGAAGGTGATGATGGCGACATTGTCAATCATGTGACTGACTTCCAACATGAATACTGACTATTCCACACTTAAACTTGTTTACCAACACTATGATTCAATTACAGTAAGAATGACTCGCACTGTGATTCACCCTCTCTATGACTCAGACACGGTCTGATTCACCCACACTTCTACGTCCATTTCCAGCCTTACCTCTACCACTTCTATCTCTCTTGGTCTCGTCCCTGTCTGATCGCCTATATACATGTATATACTGACTCCCTCTGTTTCGTGTTAATGTGACTTGGTAAATGGTCCAAGACGGACCGAAACGTCATCGTAAGCTTCTCTTTTCTATGTGCGGATTATTTGTGCTATTACACCTACACTGTGTTCGACTCACCCTTGTAAAGTTTGACTCACCCACACTGAGTTCGACTCGCCTCACACAAAACCTGACTCACCCACACTAAGTCTTGGACTTCTGCTCCAACAACAACTAAACTTGATGCGTTAAAACGCATTAGGAAAGGTTGAGCACGGAGCAGGAGGTTCATAAAGGCCATGAGACCAGTGCAATACCTGTACCAACAGCGATATTTATGACAATGGTGCCAAAGTGTGGCACTGTTGCAAACCTCGAGAGAGAGGTTGATGTCCAGGTGTGATGGCACCTCAGAGGCTTCCTTGTGGGGCCATGCAAGAAGTTTTCTCAAAAGGACACTATAAATCATTACCAGTGTCTGGTAAATGTGTATGCTGGAGTTTGCAGAGATTATTGTAAATCTTGCAGCAGCAGCCATAACAGCAATACTAGCAGCTATTTTAATAAACTACCGCCTACACTAGCAACATTCAGAACTAATATCAGCTGCAACACTACCAGATGCAGATGCAGCAAAAAGAACAAGCAACATTACCACCACCTGTAGCATCAATACCGCCACAAACATCAACAGAAAAAACACCACCAGCAGCAGCAACACCACCAACAGTAGCAACATTAACAACAACAACAGCACCCCCCACAGCCACTAATAACAGCAAAATCACAAGCCTCGGCACCACCACCACAAGCAGTGCAGTAGCAACACCTCCAGCAGAAGCACCACCACCACCAATACTACAACAAAAGCACCAACACAACCACAGTAGTGGCAATACCACCAACACAAGCAGCAGCACAGCAACACCAGTAGTAACAGCAGATGTAACATATAGGAGACTCGTGTTAGTTTTGATTATACGAATCGATCTTGCCCATACTTCTAATCATGTCGCCAATACTTCGAGTATTTCCTTCTTTCCAGCCTTTTTTCGCCCTCTTCAAGATGTTCAAAACAGGTCTGTGCCTTTATGGCAGACTTAAGGAGCAAGGGGAAAAAAAAGGTATTCGTCTTTACAAACAACGCTCATATATGTGAGTAAATAAGGACATCAGCCGTCCTGTAAACTTGGTCCTCTTCAAAGATTATCTTTCAATTTTGAATCGAATACGTGCATTCCTTTGTTATAATAATCCATGGAGATCAAAAACAACGAGCTATTTCTCACAATGAGGCGTCTTAGGTTGTGGAGCTAGCATCCGGAATATATTAAAAGGGTAATAAAGTCGGAGGTGGGCCTGGTTGTTAACGCTCTCGCTTCCACACGGTGAGTGTCCAGGTTCGATTCCCAGCCAGAGTAGAAAACATTTGACGTGTTTTCTTTCCACCTGTTGTCCTGTATACCCCAATTAAGTAAAAATGGGTACCTTGGGTGTTAGTCGACTGTTTGGGCAGCATCCTGGGACACTGACCTAGCGGAGGCCTGGTCACAGAACGGGACGCGGGGGCGTTTGACCCCCGGAACTCCTCTCCAGGTAAACACTCCAGGTCTACCAGGTTCGCTTGACGTAAAAATATGTTATAATGATCCGTTCCATTGTCTCAAATATACTTTGGTGGAAACTATCATACTAATTAAACCTAGGAGAGCGCTGCTAAGTCCTGTGAGCACTCAGCTCTAGGAGTTAGTTTAATATGTTTATTATGCACGGCGCAGTACCCAAGCCTGTGGGCCGGGACATCATCAAAAGATTACAGAGGATCATATGGTTCCAGGTACTGGGCCACAAAGATTTTGATAGCTGAGCAATTACAGAGGTAATGATTTCACAATTTTACAAAGGTAATGAACTCACAATTTACAAAGTAATGAACACCAGGAGGTCTTAGTCCACAATCATGGAAACAAGTTACAAAGGTAATTTACAGATTACAGAGGTAACACAATGTGTCCAGGGACCGGGCTCCAAGTTGTAGGATGGCAGACACGAGAGGTACAAGGTAATGAACTCTCACAAGTTACGAAAGTAATGACTCACAAGTTACAAAGTAATGATACTGTAAGATGGTTACTTTACGTTTATACAAGGTCTGCAATCTTAACACAATATGTAGAGTAATGAGCAATTTCACACTTCCACATGACCCCGGTCACAAGCTTGTAGTGAGTTTATTGGATGCAAATGTTATTGCTTTGTAGTCTCTCTCCTCTTCTCCCACCACACACACACACACACACACATAGGACAAATTCATACACACACACACACAGCACAACACACACACATAACCAAATATCATACAAACACACACACATAAACCACAACACACATCACACACACACACTCATACACATACACCAAAAACACACACACACACACACCCAACACACACACACACACACACACACACACACAAACACACCGACACACACACATGCACATATGTTGGTAATGCATTATTTATACACTAGGCAAGTCAGGGTATTTCTACAGAATGTCTGAATATACAACTGTGGATAAAATACTTACCATTTCTTGAACACTTTCTGAAGTGATATGTTCACTAAATTCATTAATTTTTATCGTGCACTTCCAGTACATAATGAGACGCCAGGGTGTGGACAAAAATCCATCTGGCAAAAGTTTACATTTCGTTTGGTCTACAATCTGGTGGAGGCGATTTAACCTGCCAAAGATACTTTTAACCCCAGCCGGAAGCCGGGCGGTAGTGACATCCAGATCTCTGCTTATGATTGTTGGATGCACCATAGACATGTGGCTCCTCCTGCATGTATAGGAATGATGATAGATGGGACTTCACTAGGTTTCAATCTCCCTGAGCCTTAAGTCCAAAAAATGTTCACTGAAGTTCTCTTTCGTATATTGTTCAAAAAAAAAAAAAAAGGGTGGGGGGGATGGGGGGGAAACTATTACCTGACAAGCCAAGATTGTAATCTACTCCCGTTCTTTGAAAGCTATACAGCTAGCAATTTATCAGTTCTATCATGCATCTGAAACCAATGTGAGATGGAATCCACAGCATTTGCACTCCTGACTCCACTGTCCACAATCCCTACCATACTGTGTCCAGGCTTGGTCTGACACAAGCATGCCACAATTTATGCTTAATGAGTTGAGAGGCATTTTATGGATGACAAAGGAGAAATCAGTAACAATTAAACCGTCAATCTTTGATACAAAGAGATTCAATTTGATTGCAGGAGTATGGCAAAACCTTTCTGTCTGAAAGGTAGAAAGCCCAGTATTTATGCGTGCTCCAATATCTTTAAGAGAGCCATCACTCCTGTAACGACAACAGCAGCACTAACCAGCTGCACCTGGTGGATTGGTGAACAGGAACCAATCAACGAACATAATTATTGCGAGCAGTCTCTGGATGGCTGTGGAGACTAAGTTATCAATACAGCTAAATGCCGTCAATTTTGTGCTTCAAGGCGAAGTTTGGTTGTGATTTAATAAGTCGTTTGGTGGAACATGGAGGAATGGTAGTTTGGAATGGGGTAATATTCCATGGAGCGGTAGGAAGTTGCCGCTGTTTGCCTTACTTGACATAAGATCATGTATCTGATCAGCGGAGGTCGGTTCCAGTCTTTTCGAACCCATCTGGAAGGATGCAGATTGAAAGTTTGAGTGCCTCGCTGTGCAGGGGTTTGAAGACATTGCCTAGCATATAACCCCCCATTAGGATATTTTTTTTTCAGTAACACATCTCCTGAATCTTGGAAGTATCAAGTTCTTTTTTGAGCATTTTAAAATTTGGCAGTACGAGGTGCATCCTAGATGATCCTCATTGCTTCGTTCGCATTTTTTCCTGCCCTCAAGCTTCAGTCAGACACAAGAGCAAGTAGTGCTCTGCAGCAAATCAACCCAGATCTAATATAGCAAGATACATCATTTTCCAGCACAATCTTACAACATTAGCACCATACCTGTGGTGAAGCCCTGCCACAACTCTAAGAGCTCTTAGTCGTTCTTTGTATGGCGACAAAGTCCTAGTTACTGACAGGTCCAAGTATGAAACCTTCAAAGCCTAGGATACCTTATCTGCTTACATACTAGAAGATTACCCATCCATGCAATTGGATCTGACGAAACAGTGCCCTCTCGGTCGAGGAGGAACGCCCTATTGAGCATTTCTTTGTTTTATCAGGTATATATAGATTATCAACCCCAGGTCCTGACACGAGGCTAGTACATGATTAAGGGATGTTTTTGGGTGTTTGAGAATCGTGGTGTGAATCATTATATCATCAGCAAAACTATCCATAATAGGGCCTTACTAGGCATATCATTAATTCATGCATTTAATTAGAATATTGAACAGAGAGTGGGACTGAGCACAGTACACCCAACCACTGTGGTGTTCCAATTCAAAGTCTTTAGTTACACTTCTATGTCCCAGGAAACTACACAGACATTTTCTGTTGGACAGGCACCTTTAATCCAGCGGGAGAAAGCCATCCCTCCAACATTCCCATTCTGGCAAGTTCCTAATTTATTACAATGTCGGTTTGGGCTAGCAACGAAAGCGGATTTATAATAGTCAAGGAAGGTAGTGAAGGAGCTGTCAGTTGTCAGGGTGAGAAGGTGTCTATTGGCAATGTATGCACGCTCCTTCCTGAATTGACAAACCTATGGTAACTTTACTGGGGGGAGAAAAAATTGTTTGTTCTGTACATGAGACGATTAAGAATCATTCTCACCAGCAAATGTTTAACACAGCAGCTATAAGAGATATTGGGCGAAATGCATTTTGTTGATTGGGCCCTAGGAATTGAATGATAGAGTGCTGTTTGGTCCAAGATTGAGGGAGCTTCCCAGTTACAATAGCTGCAGTTATATAATTCAAGTAATGGATTACCTGGTACTCGACTACAGCCATCCGAGCTATGTTTGTAAGTAATACCATCCTCACCATGCGACGTGGAGTGAGCCCTTGAGTTATTGTCGCTGCATGCAAGTTCAAAATTAGTGAAAGGATGTTGCAATCAATCTGCTTACA
Organism: Cherax quadricarinatus; assembly: GCF_026875155.1. Taxonomy (NCBI): domain Eukaryota; kingdom Metazoa; phylum Arthropoda; class Malacostraca; order Decapoda; family Parastacidae; genus Cherax; species Cherax quadricarinatus. Next base: position 42,860,372 of record NC_069401.1, on the reverse strand, counting down.
GAGGCAGAAAAGCAAACAAGTCTCCTCCCTTTGCATCATATTTTTCATTTAATTTTGCCTGTGTGTACTGGAAGATTGTCATAGCTAGATGTAGCAGCCCAAGCACGTGACTAACTCATTCGCCCTATGCAAGGGAATGAGGGTTGTGCGCGATCTGCCCAGTTTCGGTTACCCGTTCGCGATCAAAATTATGTACCCTCCATGCCCGGCTAATTTGGGTGTGAGCCAAATAAGACGTTGACAAAATTTTCCGAGTCGTTGCCGCAGCTCTGTCTACGCTCTCTGGCAGCAGCAAGGCAGGTTTGGAGAAGAGCCTCAGCTTTTCCCAGGGGTACAATGTTTTCTATAGGCTAGGCCTAGTCTGCGAGCAGTACGTTTCAGTGTACGAAGTTTAGAATCATTGTAATAAGTATGGTTTTTGAAGGAGGTATGATTATTATGGAAGTTTGTTGGGTTTAGAGTACCAAGAGGTTGCAGTGGCGGCTCTAAGTAGTTCTGAATACTGCTCACAAGATCATTGTTAAAGGTCTCTACAGAGGAACACTCATAGGAATTATACCAGTCAGTCACATGTGCAACAAAGTCATCATGCTGATCTGTGGGAACATTAAAACGTTTCCGTTTGAATATCCCACCAGGAAGGATAGTATTACCAATATCTAGAGAGGTTAGCCTAGGGAAATGATCAGACGCTATATCTGTTACAATGGAAGACTCACAGCTGGCAGAAGTAATGTTGAAGCCCAGGCACAGATCAAGGACGCCTCCATAGATATGTGTGGGTTCAAGGTCACCTACAATTTGGACATTATCATGACTGTTTAAGAGTGACAACAGTTGATTGCCATTACGATTACCAAACTGTGAGTTTCCAATGCTTTTGTGTCTCGCATTGTAATCGCCAATAATAAGAGTAGGCTCAGAATGAGCACAAGTTGGGAGCTCCAAGTAATTAAATTTATCAGCAGGAGCATACAAGTTAAATATGTTGAGAGCAGAGTTCCCTATATAAATCCTAACACCGTGATATTGTAGCCCCTCTGTTTTCTTGTGTGCAAGAAGTTGATGGGGAAGTGATTTTTTAATATATAGAACACAAGAGTTAGTAGATTTGAGGTTATATGCAACAAATGATGGTTATTTAGGGGTTGGGATTTTTCAGGGACTCTGCACTCTTGTAGACACACAACATCAATGGGTTCGGTGGTTACTTTATGATGAAGTTCAGGAAGTCTTTTCTAAGTGAGCAATGTTCCCAGCTAATTAGAAAGTTTTATACGAGTTTTGATCCATTATAATAGTCCCTGGGATCTTGTCGAGTTTCTCCAGCATAGATGAAAAAAATTGTTCATATAAATAGCATACCTTATCAATGTCAACAGTGCTACCCTTGTCCATGAGTTTTGTAAGTGCCCTCCAGTTGTAAGGCCTCGTGGGAGTCTTCGTAAACCCAGAGCACGACGCTGTTTATGTGTGAATGTATGATAGGTGACACCACCACACTCACATCCCTCCTCCACTAACATTACACGCAACACTACAACTGTCATCACCAGCGCCACTACCAACATTGTGTTCATTACATTTGTCAACAGTATTGTATTCAACATTAATGTCTATGTGACTAACCTCATCACACTCTGCACCACCACTTATATTATGCTCATCACTATTACTAACATTATAGACACCATTGCCCTCATCACACTCTCACCACCACTTATATTACGGTCATCACTATTACTAACATCATTGACACCATAGCCTTCATTATGATGCTCACTACAGTTATCAACACAAGTATTATATTCGTCATTACTGTAGTTAAGAACACCACCGCCACCTTGTTCAGCAGCCTTACACTTGCTTTCACAAATTGTGACAATCTTGTTATTGGTACACTCTACACATCTTTCCTTGTGTTGTTCAAGTTGTTGTTTCAGGAGAAATTGTTGTGTTTCCAGTACTTTTATGCGCAACATCAGGTTGTATACCACAGGAGCAAGACTTGGAACATCTGGAGACGTGAAGTCCCGGTCAGCTAGTGTCAGTGGTAGTAGTGTCGTAGTGGTAGTGTCGTAGTGGTGGTAGTGTCGTAGTGGTGGTAGTGTCGTAGTGGTAGTAGTGTCGTAGTGGTAGTGTCGTAGTGGTGGTAGTGTCAGTGGTAGTAGTGTCGTAGTGGTAGTAGTGTCGTAGTGGTAGTAGTGTCGTAGTGGTGGTAGTGTTGTAGTGGTAGTGTCGTAGTGGTAGTAGTGTCGTAGTGGTGGTAGTGTCGTAGTGGTGTAGTGTCGTAGTGGTAGTGTCGTAGTGGTAGTAGTGTCGTAGTGGTGGTAGTGTCGTAGTGGTGGTAGTGTCGTAGTGGTAGTGTCGTAGTTGGTAGTGTCGTAGTGGTAGTAGTGTCGTAGTGGTAGTGTCGTAGTGGAGTGGGCGCAGTGGTGGTAGTGTCGTAGTGGTAGTGGGCGCAGGGGTGGTAGTGTCGTAGTGGAGTGTCGCAGTGGTGGTAGTGTCGTAGTGGTGGTAGTGTCGTAGTGGTGGTAGTGTCGTAGTGGTGGTAGTGTCGTAGTGGTAGTGTCGTAGTGGTAGTAGTGTCGTAGTGGGAGTAGTGTCGTAGTGATGTTAGTGTCGTAGTGGTAGTAGTGTCGTAGTGGTAGTGTCGTAGTGGTAGTAGTGTCGTAGTGGTGGTAGTGTCGTAGTGGTAGTGTAGTGGTAGTGTCGTAGTGGTAGTAGTGTCGTATGGGTGGTAGTGTCGTAGTGGTGGTAGTGTCGTAGTGGTAGTAGTGTCGTATGTGTAAGTAGTGTCGTAGTGGTAGTGTCGTAGTGGTAGTAGTGTCGTATGGTAGTGTCGTAGTGTTAGTAGTGTCGTAGTGGTGGTAGTGTCGTAGTGGTAGTATTGTCGTAGTGGTAATGTCGTAGTGGTAGTAGTGTCGTAGTCGTAGTAGTGCCGTAGTGGTAGTAGTGTCGTAATGGTGGTAGTGTCGTAGTGGTAGTAGTGTCGTAGTGGTAGTAGTGTCGTACTAGTGGTGGTAGTGTCGTAGTGGTGGTAGTATCGTAGTGATATGTGTCGTAGTGGTGTTAGTGTCGTAATGGTAGTAGTGTCGTAGGGGTAGTAGTGTCGTAGGGGTAGTAGTGTCGTAGTGGTAGTGTCGTAGTGGTGGTAGTGTCCTAGTGGATGTCCGTAGTGGTGTACTGTCGTAGTGGTAGTAGTGTCGTAGTGGTGGTGGTAGTGTTCGTAGTTGTAGTAGTGACGTAGTGGTGGTGTGTCGTAGTGTGTAGTGTCGTAGTGGTGGTAGTGGTAGTAGTGACGTAGTGGTGGTAGTGTCGTAGTGTAGTAATGTCGTAGTGGTAGTAGTGTCGTAGTGGTGGTAGTGTCGTAGTGGTAGTAGTGTCGTAGTGGTAGTAGTGTCGTAGTGATGGTAGTGTCGTAGTGGTAGTAGTGTCGTAGTGGTAGTGTCGTAGTGGTAGTAGTGTCGTAGTGATGGTAGTGTCGTAGTGGTAGTAGTGTCGTAGTGGTAGTGTCGTAGTGGTACTAGTGTTGTAGTGGTAGTGTCGTAGTGGTGTAGTGTCGTAGTGGTAGTAATGTCGTAGTGGTAGTGTCGTAGTGGTGGTAGTGCCGTAGTGGTAGTAGTGTCGTAGTGGTAGTAGTGTCGTAGTGGTAGTAGTGTCGTAGTGATGGTAGTGTCGTAGTGGTAGTGTCGTAGTGGTAGTGTCGTAGTGGTAGTGTCGTAGTGGTAGTGTCGTAGTGGTAGTGTCGTAGTGGTAGTGTCGTAGTGGTAGTGTCGTAGTGGTGGTAGTGTCGTAGTGGTAGTAGTGTCGTAGTGAGGTAGTGTCGTAGTGATAGTATGTCGTAGTGGTGGTAGTGTCGTAGTGGTAGTAGTGTCGTAGTGGTAGTGTCGCAGTGGTGGTAGCGTCGTAGTGGTGGTAGTGTCGTAGTGGTAGTAGTGTCGTAGTGGAAGTGTCCGTAGTGGTAGTAGTGTCGTAGTGATGGTAGTGTCGTAGTGGTAGTAGTGTCGTATGTGGAAGTGTCGTAGTGGTAGTAGTGTCGTAGTGATGGTAGTGTCGTAGTGGTAGTAGTGTCGTAGTGGTAGTGTCGTAGTGGTAGTAGTGTCGCAGTGGTGGTAGCGTCGTAGTGGTGGTAGTGTCGTAGTGGTAGTAGTGTCGTAGTGGAAGTGTCGTAGTGGTAGTGTCGTAGTGGTAGTAATCGTAGTTGTAACATAGTAGTAGTGGTGGTAGTTGTAGTAGTCATAGTTGTAGTCGTAGTTGTCGGTCGTAGTGGTATTTGTCCTAGTAGTAGTAAATTATGAAAATATAAATAAATAATAATGAAAGTCAGTTACATAAATAATTGCACAACAGTTTGATAGATCACGTTAGTACTAGTGATGTTTCGCTGGTTTAAAAGGCTCGTTAGTGAGTGGATACTGCTCGTTACCCTTCACTCCGGATTGATGGACAAAGACAATGGTCAGTGCAAATTATCTGATGGTTTAATAGGCTTAGGCCACACAGTCCCCTTTATGTACAAAAAAAATTAGGACTTAATTATGGCGATATTTTTAAAATACGAGGGAAAGTATTGGCGTTTTTAATGAGAACGTCAGCTGGTGATGAAGGTCTTGATGGCTGTGATACGCATCCCTGCGTATGTGCGCACGTACGCAGCGCACACGTGCGCTGAGTATATGATAATGGAAGAAGCTTGGCGACAGATCAAGCTGAACCCTGATCTGGGTGACGTGAGTGGAAGGAATCAACCTGAAACTCACATCAGTGAGAGACAGAGGAATCAGGGCACATATAACCACGAGATGAAAAATACTCTAGGATACAGAAATAGTAGACAACTGTAAAGTGAAGCAGAAGAAACTAGATGGACACACGAGCCAGGGAGAGATTTTCGAACAACTTAGTGATGAGGATAATGAGGTGGAATTTCTGTAAGAACATAAGAACTGACCCATACAAAGCAGGTCCATTTAACATTGTGTGTGTGTGTATGTACTCGCCTATTTGTGGTTGCAGGGGTCGATTTTCAACTGATCTTCCGCCTCTTCGTGAGGATCAGGAGCAGGGAGAGAGTGGACCTGGTCGCTATTAAAGGTACACTTTCTCCCTGCTCCATGAGCTTTATTGTATTTCTTTTGAAAGCTCTGTGTGGATCCTGCCTCCACTACATCACTGTCCAGATTGTTCCACTTCGTAACAACTCTGTGACTGAAGAAATACTTTCTTAACATCCCTGTGACTCATCTGAGTTTTCAACTTCAATTTGTGATCCCTTGCTGGTGTGTCCCATCTCTGAAACATCCTGTCCCTATCCACCTTGCCAATTCTTTTCAGCATTTTATATGCCGTTATCATGTCCCCCCTATCCTTACTCTGTTCCAATGTCGTCAGGTTGATTTCCTTTAACCTCTCCACGTAGGACGTATCCCTTAGCTCCGGGACTAGTCTTGTTGCAAACCTTTGCACTTTCTCTAGTTTCTTTACATGCTTGGATAGGTGTGGGCTCCAAACTGGTGCTGCATACTCCAATATAGGCCTGACATACACGGTGTACAGGGTCCTGAACGATTCCTTATTGAGATGTCAGAATACTATTCTTAGGTTTGCCAGGTGCCCATATGCTGCAGCAGTTATTTGGTTGATGTGCGCCTCAAGAGATGTGTCTGGTGTTATACTCATCCCAAGATCCTTCTCCTTGAATGAGGTTTGTAGTCTCTGGCCCCCTAGCAGTGTAATCACCTAATTGTGGTTGCAGGGGTCGAGACTCAGCTCCTGGCCCTGCCTCTTCACTGGTCGCTACTAGGTCTTCTCTCTCCTTGCTCCATGAGCTTATCATACCTCGTTTTAAGCCTATGTATGGTTCCTGCCTCCACTACATCACTTGCCAGACTATTCCACTTCCCGACATCTCTGTGACTGAAGAAATACTTCCGAACATCCCTTTGACTCATCTGAGTCTTCAACTTCCAATTGTGACCTCCTTGTGTCTGTGTCCCCACATACATCACGCACCATGCACATCATTCACGCCCACCCATCACACACATCACGCCCCACACACATCTTCACGCCCCCACATAACACACATCATTCACGCACCACACACATCATTCACGCCCCACACACATCACGCCACATACACATCCTTCACGCACACGCACATCACCGCACCACACATCGCACCACAAATCACACCACACACAAAATAAACATTTACGCACCACACATCACGCACCACACACATCACGCACCACACACATCACGCACCACACACGCCCCTGAAGAACTAACTGCAACATTAACAACCACAAAGAGGAAGGAAGAAAGTGCTTTAGAGAAGAGAGTCAAAGTAAATTTATCCACAAGTGAAAGGCGAGTAAAGGAATGTGTAAGGAGGAAGGAAGAAAAAAGAAGAAGTACACAAGGAACGGTTGATGAACTGATTGGAATGTAAACAGTGCCACTGGGGACTAGTCTTTGATGCCTGGCAGAAGATGTCAGAGGATGTGGAGAACCAGGTAACTGCAGAACCGAGACATAACAAATGTGAAGAAATTCAGGGTAATTAAGACAGAGAAAGCTGGAAGAACTGAAGCCAACAGAGGAGAGGAAAGCTAATTGGAGGGGAAATGGAAAGGAAGGAAAGGGTCATGAAAATGAAGGAAGACAGGATATGGCAGAGTTAAATTGGAGAAGATAGAGGAATATACGTTATAGAGAAATTTAAGACAGTAAAAAGCAACTTGTGCCCATCAAATGCAGAAGAGGTGGAAGAGGAAATGACAGTTGACCAAGAGGAAAAAGAGGTGAGAAAGAGAGAGGAGAGAGAGGAGAGGGGAGAGAGGGAGAGATGAGAGAGAGAGAGAGAGAGAGAGAGGAGAGAGAGGGAGAGAGAGAGAGAGAGAGAGAGGAGAAGAGAGAGAGAGAGAGAGAGAGAGAGAGAGAGAGAGAGAGAGAGAGAGAGAGAGAGAGAGGAAAAAAAGGACAAGATAATAAAAGGGGTGTGAACAAATATTCAAGCATAATCTATAATATTTTTAAGGATAGAAAGAAGCATACCTTAAAGGATCGACTAAGTCGGGGATACTTAACAATTTTGTGATCACAGACCATCAATGGATCGCCCAATATTTTTCCATACCCGTTCGTCACTAGTTAGGTAAGTCTGTCAGGAAACAGGGCAAGTGTTTCCTAACAAACCTTTTCTAACCTAATTAGTGATGATAATTACAACTGTCTTGTGAAGGAGTACGGGGACATACTGGGCGATTCAGTAGGTATCTAATTGTAAAATGGTTAAATACAAGTGCTTCCTAAGGAGGGTCTTAGTCATATGACCCGCAGCTGTAACTTTGGGTCACATGACCGAGGCCTTCCGATGGCTTACCGTTCCACCTCTTTAAAATTTATGGTTATGATTGTAACCAGTTATTAAGTAATATCATCACCAGTTCTGTTAGGTACCAGCATGACTTCAAAAGATGTCAGTAACCTGATTTTATTTTACATATGGATAGCTAACAACACAACACTTGACAGTTTATTCTAACCTAACAACAATAATCTATTGTAATTGTTCAGAGATCAAGTCCCATACTCCCATTATTTGATTCCCATACCCCCCATTATTTGGTGCCTATACCCCCATTATTTGGTATCCATACCCCCAGGGGTATGGATACCACCGGTTAATTACCCCTGTATTAAGCCATCAGAAACATGATACAATATATTAGGCAGGAAATCCCGTCTGAATGGATCTTTGTCAGTACTGACATAGTCTACATTAAATAGGATGGAAAAGAGGAAGCAGGAACACCACCAGCAGGAGTGAAGAGGAGAGAGCAGCAGGAGTAAGACACAGAGAAGAGCCTACCTAGGGAACGGCAGCTCAATACGGAGTAGGAATGGGAAAATGGAGTCTATTTCAAGTGGGATGACTACAGAGGAGAAGAGCCTAGGACTACACTATCTTTCACCATCTTCCCCTTCTTCCCATTAACATCCTGCATCTATTGCATCACGATCCTCCATTCCCTCTTCCACCCTCTTATGTTCTCATATTCTCAATTTCATGATCATCCTCTTTATCCTTGCCCCAGCCATAACCACATCTGCAAGACAGTCGCAAACGAGCGATCCAGCCAGTGCAAAACAAGCCACTAAGGGATTTCATTACCTAGTGGCTTGTTTTCCAGATCTACCTTTATGCCTCCAGCGATCATTCTCCAGTGAATCTCCCAATTTTCCATGAGGATTCCTACTTAGAATTTCACTAAGTTGTTGAGATATTTTTTCAAGAGCAACGACAGCTTGTGGCACATGAGCTCTGCTCCCAGAACAGCTACTGACTCCATTTCCAGACCGCAGTTCGAGCCCCCGTCCACCATTCTGTTTATTCTAGTTTAGCTAGAGCCGTCACGAAGGATGTAGTGCTGAGCCTCTCTAAGCTAGATCATGGCGAGGTTTGGGACTAACACAAACAACCATGGACACACGAAACGTAATAACGCGATTGCAAAATTGCAAACTACAGTACGGGTGGAGATCGAACTCACGGCAAGTGAATCGTGAAGTTCCAGACCAGTGTGTAAGCCACTGGACCAGCTGGCTACAATAAGATTCATCCAACTAGGTATATTTATACACCATAGGCAGGTTAGCATGGGCCTCCAGTGTGGCCACAAATGCAAGCTTTTACAGACGAATCTCCAACCGGCCGCCCTGGCGGGAGATTTTTACGACTAGCCGTGAGTTCAATCCTCACCCGTACTGTGGTTTGTTAACCTTGGACATACAGAACGAGTTTTTCTGTGTCATCCTGCATCAGGACACCCAGGGCGCTCGGGGTGTCCAGTGTAACCGGAAGAGTTCATAAATTAGACACATGTGCAACACTTGGGTATCTTTATTGTGGAAACGTTTCGCCACACAGTGACTTCATCGGTCTAATACAAAGAAGAATGGTGAAGATCAAAGAAGTTTGAGGTAATCAGTCCTCAGCCTGGGATCGATGTAATCAGTCCATCAGTCTTTTCAAGAATGAGGACTAATTACCTCAAACTCCTTCTGATCTTCACTAATCTTCTTTGCACTGAACTGATGAGCATTGTGTGGACACGTTCCAAAAACGTTACCCTAGGTTTGTTAATTTATTCAAAATTGTCGTCTCTGAAACCCATGTATCTACAAGCCGAAGAATGTTATTGTTGAGACAAAATAGACACATGCACATCGTGGGATTTTATGGCAAGTTTGCGACCATCATGTTATTATGTTATCTGTAAAAGGTACATCATATATGTTTTACTACACGACCCCTT
>NC_069401.1:42836046-42846046 GCF_026875155.1 Cherax quadricarinatus | reverse complement strand
CGAAATTATTGCATACACAAATTTTCACTTGTCCGTATTGGCAAGATGAACGTTGCTATTTAAGCCAAGATCGCAAGTTCTGCCTATTCGGCACGACATATATATATATATATATTATGTCGTGCCGAATAGGTAAAACTGGTCAATTAGCAAGAACTCATTTAAAATTAAGTCCTTTCTAAAATTTTCTCTATTACGTTTCTTCTGATACGATATAATATTTTTTTTCATTTACGTTTACAATAATTTAATAATAAACAAACAAAATGAAATATATTTTTTTTCGTTAGATCAGAATAATTTTGCGAAATATTGCATACACAAATTTTCGCTTGCCCTATTGGGCAAGAAAAGCGTTGCTAGTTAAGTCAAAATCGCAAGTTTTACTTATTCGGCATATATATGTATACATTTGTATTTATTTAGTGTGGAACGTCAATTTTAGAATGAGTAGCTGAGTTCAATGTAAGAGACTGACAAATTGGATTTTATTTAGTGCGTACCTCCAGTAGATAATTAGTAGTACGAACCTCCAGTAACTGACTGGTAGTGAGTACCTCCAGTAGATAATTAGTAGTACGAACCTCCAGTAACTGACTGGTAGTACCTCCAGTAACTAATTAGTAGTACGAACCTCCAGTAAACGACTGGTAGTGCGTACCTCCAGTAACTAATTAGTAGTACGAACCTCCAGTAACTGACTGGTAGTACCTCCAGCAACTAATTAGTAGTACGAACCTCCAGTAACTGACTGGTAGTGAGTACCTCCAGTAACTAATTAGTAGTACGAAACCTCCAGTAACTGACTGGTAGTGAGTACCTCCAGTAACTAATTAGTAGTACGAACCTCCAGTAACTGACTGGTAGTGAGTACCTCCAGTAACTGATTTGTCAGGTACATACAAAACCATACCATGGGTGGGGTTAGAACCCGCGATCAGTCTTAAAACTCTAGGCTGTCATGTTGACGGCTTTGAGGGGACTTGAGCTAGAGTTCGTCAGGGCCAGGTTAGCGGGAGATTCGTCTGTAAAAACTTGCATTTGTGGTCACAGTGGTGCCTCTGCTAACCTTCCTATGGTGTAGAATTATACCTAGTTGGATGAATCTTATTGTGGCTAGCTGGTCCAGTGGCTAACGCGACGGTCTGGAGTTTTGAGACTCTCTGATAGCGAGTTCTATCCCGCCCGTGGTATGGTTTGTTTGCAATCGTGTCATTGCGATTTCGTGAGTCAGGTAAATACTCCAGTAACTGATTGGTCAAGAAATACCCCCAGTAAAACTCGACTGGTATGCGCACCTCCAGTAACTGATTGGTAGTGCGCACCTCCAGTAACTGATTGGTAGTGCGTAACTCAAGTAACTGATTGGTAGTGCGCACCTCCAGTAACTGATTGGTAGTGCGCACCTCCAGTAACTGATTGGTCAAGTGAATAGTGTCTACGCCTCTTGCCTAGAATGGCCTGTACTCGTCAGCAAGTTGAGGTATTTATCTTATATTAGTCCGTCAGTGTATGTATATAGTTTTACCATTTTTTTTCAGACTGGTATGACGCCACTGGTCATTGTTGCTCAGACGGGTCATGAGGTCAGGAAACACCTCAGGAGGGTGAACTGGGGTGAGAAAAAAATTATAACCCTAATTTTTAAAGGGGTGGAGCGGTAAGCCAGTGGAAGGCCTCGGTCAGATGACCAAAAACTCCAGCGATGGGTCATCATATGACTAAGACCAGAGTCAGGAAACACTTGTCGTGTTTCCTGACAAACCTGACCTAACCTAACCTTGGGTGACAGACTTTTCAGTAGGGATATTCTCAAGTTATTTTAGTGACGAACATTAAAGTTACGTAATTAAAATAGTTAATAATTAATAGTTTTTAAGATGCTTTTAAGAGGTGTCAAAATAAATTTAAAATATATGTAATAATAATAATAATAATAATAATAATAATAATAATAATAAAAATAATGGGTTGGCTATATCAGCCTGAGAGTTGCTAGAAGCAATTCTGATTGACCAGACAGTAATAAGTAAATCTGGTCTCAGATCAGGCCTACGAGGATAATTCACAGGCATAAAATTTAAATATACATTACATGACTACTACTACTACTACTGCTATTAATAATAATAATAATAATAATTAATAATAATAAAATGCAACTTGATACCACTGAGTATCTTTGCCTTCCTTTTTTTCCTACTTTTAAATTGGACCCAATAGACAAGCATTGCCTCATGTCTGCACAATATTAGAAAGAGAAAATCATCTCATTTGGAGCGCATACGCCGGTAATTACGTTGCCGGGGAAGGTAATAAATCTAAATTAGATTGGAGCAAGATGCCGACCTCAGACCAGTTTGTTTACAAAATCTGACAAGTGAGCATCAGGAAGCGTGAGAGGAGGGTTGATGGAGCAAGTCTGTGTGTAGAAGGAGAGAGGAGGAAACTGAAGGAAGAGGAGAGGAGGAGAGTTGATGGAGCAAGTCTGTGTGCAGAAGGAGAGAGGGGGGAGCTGAAGGAAGGGGAGAAAGGTTGGAGTGAGAGTGTCGGGGGAGGGAGGAGAACTGATGGAGGAGGAGGAGGAGGAGATTGATGGAAGGAGTGTATGTGAGAGGGAGAGAGGAGGGAACTGAAGGAAGAGGAGGGTTGATGGAGTGAGTGTATGTGTAGAAGGAGAGAGTACTGAGGAAGAGGGGTGATAAAATGAGTCTCGGCTCCGTATGTGTAGGAGGAGGTGAAGAGTAGGAAAGAAATAAAGGGAATGTAAGGGGATTTAGGAGAGAGAGCGTAGAAGGGGGAAGGAAGGAAGGAGTAGGCAAAGCAACTGAAAAAAAAAACCGAGACAAAGAGATAACATGAAATAGGCAGTGAGGGAAAGAAGAGTGACATTGAAGGCAGAGGAAGAAAGTGAGAGATAGAGATAGCTTCCAAACACAGCTTCTCACTTTTCGTCAAATTTCGCAAGGAAAATTTTATGGTTTGATTTTGATAACTCTATCTAGATACAGTTCTCCTCTCTCTCTCTCTCTCTTTTCCACAACACACACACACACACACCCTTCCCTCTCTCACAAGAATCACCTCTGTTTTCATACAAAGGACAAACGTTAAAGCAATTTTGACATGTCATCTGGATTTGCTTGATTCTCCAGCACCAGGGGACTGATGCTACAATATGCAATGACAGTGTCCGGACGTGTGTTGGTGGGAAAACTTGTGAGGCCTCCTCAGACTCTCTTAAAGAGGGAAGCGATCAGTGGGCGATCCAAGAAAGAGGAAGGTAGCTTCAGTTCTTTGAATGAAAGTACGAGTCAATTCTTAAGATGAGAGATAGACACACATAATGACCTTGTTGTGGTTCTTGCAGGTAAGATCCTCCTAAGTCCCTCACATTAGTTTTTCGTTCTATCATATGGAAAAAAAATTCGTTGATACTCCGTTCCAGAGAGGGGAGAGGGAAAGGAGAGAAAATAAGTAAGAGAGAATGAGAATGAATGGTGTGTGTGTTTTGTGTGTGTGTGTGGGGTGTTGGTTATCGTTTAAGTGATCTCACCGACTTCCACATATTAGTGTTTGCTGCCATGAACTCGCATTCACATAGGGTTAGCACTAGTAACTCCAGTGAAGAGGCGGGGCCAAGGGGCAGTGAATCGACCCCTGTAACCACAAATAGGTGAGCACTTGTGGGCACGGTGACACCCGAAGACTTCTCGTAGGATTTTTTTTACGCATGAATATTCGTTCGTTGATTCCTTAGCCAATGATTCACTACAGTCTTTACATGTAATTTTTATATAAATTAGACACAGCAAAACTAAATCCCTTTTTAGTCCCGCTGGTTCAAAGTTATTGGTTACAAAGTTGGGATTACATTTTTTTGATGAGAGAGGGAAGAAAGCAAGTGTGAAGAGTGAGGGAGTGTTGTATGAGAGAGGGAAGAAAGCAAGTGTGAAGAGGAGGGGAGTGTGTATGAGAGAGGGAAGAAAGCAAGTGTGAAGAGTGAGAGGGAGTGTGTATGAGAGAGGGAAGAAAGCAAGTGTGAAGAGTGAGAGGGAGAGTGATGAGAGAGGGAAGAAAGCAAGTGTGAAGAGTGAGAGGGAGTGTGCATGAGAGAGGGAAAAAAAGCAAGTGTGAAGAGTGAGAGGGAGAGTGTATGAGAGAGGGAAGAAAGCAAGTGTGAAGAGTGAGAGGGAGTGTGTATGAGAGAGGGAAGAAAGCAAGTGTGAAGATGAGAGGGAGAGTTATGAGAGAGGGAAAAAAAGCAAGTGTGAAGAGTGAGAGGGAGCGTGCATGAGAGAGGGAAGAAAGCAAGTGTGAAGAGTGAGAGGGAGTGTGTATGAGAGAGGGAAGAAAGCAAGTGTGAAGAGTGGGGAGGGAGTGTGTATGAGAGAGGGAAGAAACAAGTGTGAAGAGGGAGAGGGGGTGTGTATGAGAGAGGAAGAAAGCAAGTGTGAAGAGGGAGAGGGAGTTGTAAAGAGAAGGGAAGAAAGCAAGTGTGAAGAGGGAGAGGGAGTGTGTATGAGAGAGGGAAGAAAGCAAGTGTGAAGAGGGAGAGGGAGTGTGTATGAGAGAGGGGAAAAAAGCAAGTGTGAAGAGGGAGAGGGAGAGTGTATTAGAGAGGGGAAAAAAGCAAGTGTGAAGAGTGAGAGGGAGAGTGTATGAGAGAGGGAAGAAAGCAAGTGTGAAAGTGAGAGGGAGTGTGTTGAGAGAGGGAAGAAAGCAAGTGTGAAGAGTGAGAGGGAGTGGTATGAGAGAGGGAAGAAAGCAAGTGTGAAAGTGAGAGGGAGTGTGTATGAGAGAGGGAAGAAAGCAGTGTGAAGAGTGAAGGGAGTGTGTATGAGAGAGGGAAGAAAGCAAGTGTGAAGAGTGAGAGGGAGTGTGTATGAGAGAGGGGAAGAAAGCAAGTTTTGAAGAGTGAGAGGAGTGTTATGAGAGAGGGAAGAAAGCAAGTGTGAGAGTGAGAGGGATGTGTATGAAAGAGGGAAGAAAGCAAGTGTGAAGAGGGAGAGGGAGTGTGTATGAAGGGGAAAATTCTTCTGTATGAGAGGGAGTGTAACAAAGATGGTAGTGGAGAAGGTGATAGTTGGAGGATGGTGGAAATTGGAGGTGGTGTAGGTGGAGGATGGAAGTTGGAGGATGGTGATAGTTGGAGGATGGTGGTATTGGAGGATGTGGAGTTTTTGGGGGATGGTGGTAGTTTTGGGGGATGGTGATAGTGGAGGAGGTGGTAGTGTAGGATGGTGATAGTGGAGGATGGTGTATGTACGATGGTGGTAGTGTACGATGGGGATAGTGGAGGAAAGGTGGTTTGTGGAGGATGGGGTAGTGGAGGATGGTGTAGTGGAGGATGGTGATAGTTGGAGGATGGTTGGTTGTGTAGGATGGTGGTAGTGGGGGATGGTGGTAGGTAGGATGGTGGTAGTGGAGGATGGTGGTAGTGGGAATGGTGGTAGTTTTACGATGTAATGGGAGGAAGGTGTAGTGTAGGATGGTGGTAGGGAGGATGGTGGTAGTGGGAGGATGGTGGTTTGTGGAGGATGGTGGAGTGGAGGTGGGGATAGTTGGGGATGGTGATTTAATTTGGAAAAATGGGGGGAAATTGGAGGGTTGTTAGGAGGGAGGGGTGTGGAAATTTAATTATAAGGGAACATTTTTAATAAATAAATTTAATTTTTAACCCATTATTATTAATTTATTTTAAATTTAATATTTTAAATTTAAAAAAATTTTTATTACTATCTTCTTATAAATTTCTTTAAAAATTTTATTTTTATTATATTAAATTTTAATTTTTTTAATTTTTTAAATTTAAATTAACCCTTTTTATTTAAATTTTTTATTTTAAATTATTTAAAATTTTTTTAAAATTTTATAATATTTCAATTTAAATTTTTTTAATAAAAATTTTATATAATTCCATTTAATCCCCTTTATTTATAAAATTTTTATTTAAATTAATTTTAATTAATATTATATCTAATTCTACCATTAATATAAATTTTTCAATTCCCCTTACTTCATTTTCATTTCTTATTTTTAATTTAAAAATTTACAAACAATTTTATTTTAAATTTTTTTTATATTTCTTATTATACTAATTTTAAAAACATTTTATTTTTAATTCTTTTTAAAATTTTATTAAAATTTTTTAATTTTTTATTAATATTTTTAATATTACTATTTTTTATTAATTTAATTAATATTTTTTAATTTCTTTTAAAATTAATTTTTTATTAATTTTATTTTTAAATTTTATTTTTAAAATTATTTTAAATTATTTTAATTTTTATAAATTTTTCTTCCATTCACTCCTTCTATTCTTCTTATCACTATTCTTCACCCTTTCTCATTATACTTTTCCTTTTTCTACACTTCATTACCCTATTCTTCATTATCACTATTCCTTTCCCTTTTTCTATTCTCCTTATCACTATTCTCCTTATCACTATTCTTCCTTAATTACATTTTTTCCTTATCACATTCTTCCTTATCACTATTCTTTTTCCTTACACTACCCTTTTTCACTTTTCTTCATTACATTTCTTCCTTACACTATTCTTCCTTTTTACTATTCTTCCTTATCACTATTCTTCCTTTCACTATTCTTATTTTCACTATCTTCATTATCCTATTCTTCCTTATCACTATTCTTCCTTATCACTATTTTTCCTTTTCACTTTCTTCCTTATCACTATCTTCCTTATCACTATTCTTCATTATCCTATTCTTCCTTATCACTACTTCCTTATCATATTCTTCCTTTTCACTATTCTTCCATCACTATTCTTCCTTATCACTATTTTCCTTATCCTATCTTCCTTTTCACTATTCTTTCCTTTTCACATTTTCATTTCACTATTCTTTCCCTTTTCACATTCTTCCTTATCACTATTCTTCCTTTTCACTATTCTTCCTTATCACTATTCTTCCTTATCACTATTCTTCCTTATCACTATTCTTCCTATCACTATTCTTCCTTGATCACTATTCTCTTATCACTATTCTTCTTATCACATTCTTCCTTATCACTATTCTTCCTATCACTATGCTCATTATCACTATTCTTCCTTATCACTATTCTTCCTTATCACTATTCTTCATTATCAACTATTCTTCCTTATTACTATTCTTCCTTATCACTATTCTTCCTTATCACTATTCTTCCTTATCACTATTCTTCCTTACACTATTCTCCTATCACTATTCTTCATTATCACTATTCCTCCCCCACCCCACCCATACAACCACATACCCACACCTTCCCCCTCTGCTGTACCTGCTGTCACCCCGTACCCCATGACCACACGCATGACCTCAACCCAGTCGACAGTACCCAACCCGCAGATAGGAATCAGGCAGCGATAGACCACCCCACACACCCACCCCACCCCCACACCCACACCCCCCCACCACCACACACCACCACCACACCCCACCACACGTCAAGTACTACCCGAAACAGCTGTAAAGCCACATCAGAGGAAACCAGTCAAAGACCAGTGAATCATATTGAGGAAAGAAGGAGGAGAACTCTACAAGAACGATCATTAGTAATGTGAGGAGCTCAACACAAAGATTTAAGTATTTACAGTATAGACAGGAAGGGCTCGGGAGACAGCATAGAGGGGAATACCAATAGGGAATTCACCAACAAATGTTGGATGACATGCACACAACGGAGGAGGTGCAGAAGCTAAGTGACCTTGATACCTCAAAGGCAGTGGGAACCGGACAACATCTCCCCGTGGGTCCTCAGAGGAGCAGAGACGCTGTGTGTGCCAATAACAACAATCTTCAACACATCCCTTGAAACTGGGCAACTTCCCGAGATATGGAAGACGGCAAATGTAGTCCCCATTTTTATAAAAGAAGACAGAAACGAGGCACTAAACTACAGATCAGTGTCACTGACGTGTATAGTATGCAAAATCATGGAGAAGATTATCAGGAGGAGAGTGTGGAACACCTGGAACGGAACAAGATTATAAACGACAACCAGCACGGATTCATGGAAGGCAAATCCTGTATCGGAAACCTTCAGTTTTCTGACAAGGTAACAGAAGTAAGACACGAGAGAGAGGGGTGGGTTGATTGCATTTTCCTGGACTGCAAGAAGGCCTTTGACACAGTTCCTCACATGAGATTAGTGCAGAAGCTGGAGGATCAGGCGCTTATAACAGGAAGGGCACTGCAATGGATCAGAGAATACCTGACAGGGAGACAACGAGTGATGGTATGTGATGAGGTATCACAGTGGGCGCCTGTGACGAGCGGGGTCCCACAGGGGTCAGTCCTAGGACCAGTGCTATTTTTGGTATATGTGAATGACATGATGGAAGGGATAGACTCAGAAGTGTCCCTGTTCGCAGATGTGAAGTTAATGAGGAGAGTTAAATCAGATGAGCATCAAGCAGGATTACAAAGAGACCTGGACAGGCTGAACACGTGGTTCAGCAACTGGCTTCTCGAATTCAACCCTGCCAAATGCAAAGTCATGAAGATAGGGGAAGGACAAAGAAGACCGTAGACAGAGTATAGGCTAGGTAGCCAAAGACTGCAAACCTCGCTCAAGGAGAAAGATCTTGGGGTGAGCATAACACCGAGCATGTCTCCGGAAGCACACATCAACCAGATAACTGCTGCAGCATATGGGCGCCTGGCAAACCCGAGAATAGCGTTCTGTTAGCTTAGTAAGGAATCGTTCAAGACACTGTACACTGTGCATATCAGGCCCATACTGGAGTACGCAGCACCAGTTTGGAACCCACACCTGGTCAAACACCGTCAAGAAACCAGAAAAAGTCCAAAGGTTTGCAGCAAGGTTAGTTCTGGAGCTCAGGGGAATGTCCTACGAAGAAAGGTTGAGGGAAATCGGCCTAACGACGCTGGAGGACAGGAGGGTCAGGGGAGACATGATAACGACATACAAAATACTGCGTGGGATAGATAAGGTGGACAGACAGAATGCTCCAGATGTGGGACACAGACACAAGGGGGGTCACAATTGGAAGTTGAAGACTCAGACGAGTCAAAGGGGTGTTAGGAAGTACTTCTTCAGTCATAGAGTTGTCAGGAAGTGGAATAGTCTAGCAAGTGATGTAGTGGAGGCAGGAACCATACATAGCTTTAAGACGAGATATGACAAAGCTCAGGGAGCAGAGAAGACCTAGCGGCGATCAGTGAAGAGGCGGGGCCAGGAGCTATGAATCGACCCCTGCAACCACAACTAGGCGAGTACACCTATATACAAAGAGAACTGTGCGCCTGTTATCTTAGACGCACCATTTTCGCCTGGTTTAATGACCTCCTCGCTTATATTCGCCAGGACAGTAAACATTCCTCTCATGTGTGAGCTCACCAACTTAACCTGATTTATTTGGAGCTCTGTCTGCAAGAACGCTTCCCAGTCGAGTATTCCTCAACCTTTTGATAGATTTAACATTCAAGATACTGTAATAAAATTTTTTTTTTTTAAATTTGTCGTTGATTCTAAATACTGCATGATTGATGGTTTAGTAGATCAGTTGCAATGCCTTCAACTCGCATGTCCATTGTCTCTGCCCTTCCTACGTCAGTGTCGGGACAAGTAGAAGCAATGGAATGTTTCCTTTCATTTATTATCCCTTGTTCACCTAATAGATTCCTGCCAACAATATTGTTGAACAAGTTCGTGGCTTACTTGGTAGCCGCCTCAGCTCTCGCATTGAGAGACAGGGGTTCGATCCCCGTACGAATGGAAACGTTGAGCATGTTCCCTTACACCTTCTGCTCTAGTTTAGGCACCTAGCAGTAAGTAGGTACCTGGGTGTTAGGCGACTAGTGTGGGTCGCATCCTGGGGGAGAGGATTAAAGAACCACAAGACAGTCTGGTATTATTGGGTTATCCTGGATTACTAACCTTGCTGCTGCCTCTAATTCTGCTTTCTTCAGCTTCTGCTGCTTCTACTGCCTCTTGTGCTGCTGCTGCTGTCGATACTGATGCTACTGTTGCTGCTTT